>JALMQS010000629.1:0-702845 GCA_024734495.1 Forficula auricularia | reverse complement strand
ATCTCTCACGATGACGTTTTTTTAAATGAACACCACCGTTGCCTAGCAACGCCTATCCAACACGGTGTACACCTAATTTCAATCGCGGTTCACCCCTCGATACAAAGTAATCCTGCAGAGAATGTCAGAAATCAAGTCCAGGCATGATCGTTGTCTTAAAAACTCGCCAACCCGATTCTGACATTTTAATTATATATTTATCTATTAACATCTTTGATCCTAGCTTTTTAATTAAATAAAATAATTTAGAAAATTAGCTTCAGTAAAGTTGGAATTTTGGAAAATGTCATATTTTTTAAAATTCAAGAAATTTGCCAATTTTTTAAACATAATACTAAATAAGTTAGATTCTTATGTTATTTTTTTAAGCTTATAAAGAATATAGAATAAAATAATGTAAAAGGAGTAATCGATAATAAATAAATATATAAATAAATTAGGGGTTAGGCAAAATATCTCTTTTATTATCGAGGGTTTCGTGACCCTTAACCAGTATAATAAATGAAGTGAATGTGCTAGGGCAAAAAACTCACCATTCTATGGCTAATTTCTTATAAGCCTTTCTGATCTCTTGCGGAAGGGCCGTCCTGTGCACCCCTAAGATTTTATAAGGGTCCCCTAAGCCCTGGGTCTCAGAAATCAACACCAGAATGAGAACAGCCGCGTGAATGAGCCATTTCATTGCTTTATAGGTTTAGTAAAAGAACAGGAACTCAAAACAATCTTCTACACATTAAATAACTATATTCTAACACGTTTAATTAGAAAGTATTTGTAATATATCGATCATTTTAATGCAGAAATGTGTCTGCGGCAACCATTTTGGCAGAGATGTCTAATCAATTAGACTAGATATTTTAATCCATTTTTAATATATTAAATAAGTTATAAAATATTATAATAACCTTACAGATAATAATTAAAACTATTTGAATTAGTTTTATGAAAAATTAATTAATTTTAATATATAAAATGTGTTATTTTTTTTTATAACACAAAAGGGATAAATATAAAGAGCGGCAAAATTTGATTAAAAAAGTTAAGGGTTATTGGAGAGCCAGATATAAAAACAATTTCAACAATTTAATCTTATTATATTAATCGAGCAAATCTTGTATATACCTGTATATATCCAGTCGGGTTCTCGAAAACGGCTCTAACGATTTGTATGAAATTCACGGGTTAGGAGGGTTTTGTGTTGGACATTCGATCTGTCTCGGTCTCATCTTCGGCTAAGTTGTTTTTGATGGGTTTTTTGTTAATTGAAATAATTATTCACAGGTGGTTGTCTCGATAAAAATGTTTATTTACATTTTTATTCAATTTCCTTTTAATAAATAATTGGTTTTTTAATTATATATCCCACAATAAGATCATTATAATTATTATTATATATTAAAACTTGGGCAATTTAAATGATTAAAAATCGAGTTTTAAACCCCACAAAAATATTTATTTGACAATTTAATTGATGAACTCAAAAATTGTTATTTACTTAATTAAAAAAAAATTATACAGTATTTATTTATATACCTATATACCTATACATAATCTGTGGGCCCCTCAAGGCTAGAAATGCAAAAACTGGTTGTGGGGGTGGGGGATTTTGGGGTGCAGGAGGTGGGTTGCAGTGGTGCGGGGGGTTTCGGGGATTAATATATAGCTATTAACTGACGCAAAA
The DNA here is from genome assembly GCA_024734495.1 of Forficula auricularia. NCBI lineage: Eukaryota > Metazoa > Arthropoda > Insecta > Dermaptera > Forficulidae > Forficula > Forficula auricularia. The sequence continues at coordinate 701,164 of JALMQS010000629.1, read as the reverse complement.
AGTTACTGATGAGTATCGCTCGATGGCCAGGTACTATTTTTTAATTAAGAATAAAATATAGAACTATTTCATTATTCGTGTCCATGATTAATAATTTAAGGAATCGTAGGGACTTGGACTTGACTTTAAATTAAATACAAAGTTTTTTTGTTTAAATAGGCTAAACGTTTCGCTGGTGGTTCGCAACTTCTTCAATGGAAACGTTTAGCCTAATTAAATAAAAAACTTCGTATTTAATTTAAAGTCAAGTCCAACTCTCTACGATTCCTATTAAATAATAATATATGCAAAGTTTATTTCCTACAAAAGTTCTAAAAAATATTATTATATTATATTTTATTATATTAAACGAGCAATTCTTATATATATATATATGTTGCAGTATAAACTCGTTTTTTAATAAAAATGAGTTCTTATGCGTTTCATTGAATACTTTGTGGCAACTAGAATTTACTGATGTTGGATGAGTTTGGCCCAAAGGTCTAGAACCTTCATTTTTGACCTTCCGCCTTATTTTGGGTGTTTATTTTCAAACATTTTTAAATGAAAATGTTTGAAAATAAACACAAAATTTTCAAAAGGTCTAAAATGAAGATTCTAGACCTTTGGACCAAACTCAACAAACATCAGTAAATTTTCTAATTGCCACAAAGGTATTCAGCGAAACGCGTTTTAACTATTAAGAACCTGTTCTTACTAAAAACGGGTTTTTACTGGAACATATAGGTATATAGAATAATCGGTTTCTCGAAAACGGCTCAAACGATTTGGATGAAATTCACGGGTTAGGAGGTTTTTGTGTTAACATTTCGATCTGTCACGGTCTCATCTTCGGCTAATTTTAATTTGATGTGTTTTTTCTTAAATGAAATAATTATTCACAGGTGGTTGATGTCTCGATAAAAATGTGTCTGATGACAGATGTATACAATTTTTTTTTATATAAATATTGACAAATTCCTGGTGAGTAGAAAAACAAAATTATAATTGATTGATGTGCTCGGACAAGGCCGATTTAATAATTGTTAACATTGTTTAGCACTGAAGATGGCTACAACCAATAGCCGAAACGTTAGGGGGGAGTTCATAAATAAAAAATGAAATAAATAAAAGAGCTGCACGTCTCTTATTTAAACCCTTAATAAATTAATACTACTAACAATTATAATTATAGAAAAGATAAACCATATTGTTCAGTTTCATAATCAGTATTAGATGTAACAAATCAGAGGAAAAAAGGAAACAATTAAACACCGTGTTAAATCATACGACCAATTGCAACATTTCGCCGATTTATTGTGGCTTCATCAGGCTCTATACAAAAAATAAATACAAATGAATCACTGACAATCATTAAAATCAACCCAGACATAATATATTTACCTTGATAACATTTTTTAAACCACTTTGTCATTGAAGTTTTTTTTTGCCAATTAGAATAAATATACGTAACAATATGAATACATTTATTTATACAACAATACCATTCATATATGAATCCAAATTGTCTTAATTGGTTATTGTTTAATGCTGGTTTAGTTTTTTTTATAAAAATGTTAAGAAGGGTTTCTTAATTATAATTAAATATGTATGTAAATTTTCCAATATCCCGTATAGTGTGCAATGTTAAAGAGCCTGAGAAACTCTATTATTTTATATTTAATATCTCCCGTACTATATTGTTCATAAATTTCGTTTTGCCACCAATCGATGCAGAAGTATTTAAATAATATTCTGTCTAAATTTCAAAAAAAATCTTAAGAAAACCCATTTTTTCGGAACAATTACCTTAAATTAGTTCAATTTTAAATTCAAAGCGGCGCGGTATTAGTTTCCGAAATCGTCGCTAGAGGCATGACGGTCTGTTCGTAGCTTTGTTATTTCATGTCTACTATCAGAAGCACATTTTTCAACTATATTTATTACCACGTGCTTGATAATTTCTTTTTTTTAAATAAATTTATATTTATTATTTTATACTATTAATTAAAATGGGACGTAAAGCGAAATATGACGAAGTTACTAAACAGAAAAAAGGTCCGGGTCGAAAAGCCAGAAAACAAAAAGATCCTATATTTCCGAAAACTTTAAAATGTAAGTTTTTTTTTTTGTTCATCCTATTAAAATATATTAACTTCTTTCTTATAAAATTTAATTATTATATAATTGTATTAATTAAATGAACACAATTCTCTAGAAAAAAAACAAACAAGATGTTTATTAATTAATCCAACGGTTTCTGAAAAAATTCTTCCTTTATCAATGAATAATTGAAAAATGTATTTGTTTTATCAAAGAATATTAAAGCAGCAACTAGAAATATAGAAATAATTTGAAAAATAAACAATGCTACAGATTGCCTTGGAGATAGAGGTTAGCTTCGTAATAATAGAAATAAAAAAATATAAATATTTACATATTTTTATTATTAACCTAAACATAAAATGACCACATTTTCATTGAGACAAAGCGGGACAAATGGGATTAAATGAAAATTATAATTTAGTTATGAAAGCAAACCAATAATTCAAAAAATATATTTTATTGTATACATTCATAATACTTGTCTATAAATATACAAAAATGTATTTATTATTGATTATTGGTAACTATAAAAATATTTGTAAAAAACAATAATTTGAATATTATGATTTTTAATTAATTAAAATTTTTTATTTAAAAAAAATTCCTTTTTCTTTCACGGTCATATTTTTGATCCGAGTGAATTCTTTGCAATAGATTCGGATCATTTATTAAAATTGTTACTAAAAATGTTTCGTGGATTCTCGTTAACTATTTATTTACTCCAATAAATTTTACAATAATAAAAAACCTAAGAGTATAAATCTTAATATCACATCAAATCCCCCTTTTAAGATTTATATCTTTAACATTTTATTTTAAAGTTTTTGTCAAAAAATCTGCATCCATTTCTTCAGATTTTACATGCTCTAGTTTAATATTTTCTTTCATAATTTCATCCTTAACAAAATAGTATTTTCTATTTATGTTTTGTTCTTGATATATTCTTCAATGATAAAATATCCAGTTGATAGCAGCAATACTGTCTGTTCTAAGCGTGACTGGAGAAATATTCAAATTTAATTCACTTAACAAATTCTGAATCCAATTCACATCGCATATGCCTTCTGAAATTGCTATCAATTCTGCCTCACACGTAGATAAAGCAACTAAATTCTGTTTTTTACTTTCCCAATTGATTAAACAATCAGCTATTTTCACAGTAAAACCAGAATATGATTTCGCGTCTTTTGTACTATTCCAGCTTGCATCAATATATAAGATAATGTCTTTTCCTGAAGGTTTAAACTTTAATGAATAGTTTGAAGTTCCTTTTATGTACCTATAGATTCTTTTCAAAGCTGTGAAATGTATTTGGCTTGGGTCGTTACTATATTGAGATAGTTTACTCACATTAAAACTTATATCTGGTCTTGTTCCGGTTGATAGATACATAAGGGACCGAATCATTAAAATTTGTATTATTTTTTTCTGGTTCTGGACCAAGGATTACTCTTTTAAATAACTTCTTGGACCTTAAAATTGCACTCACCTTAAGTGCCCATATTTCATAATTTGACCCATTCAAAGGTTCAATTTTATATTGAATCAATGTTGTATCGGTCATCTTTTCTTTGATTAATTATTCTAATTATGAACAACGCTCTGCTACCAAAATTGTTACTAAAAATGTTTCATGGATTCTCGTTAACTATTTATTTACTCAATAAATTTTACAATAATAAAAAACCTAAGAGTATAAATCTTAATGTCGTGAAATTTCTCACATGAATTGGTAAAATTATATTTTACGATTAATATAGATTTTAAAGTTATAATGTTCAACTGCCTTTTTTCAGTTGTCCATATTTTATTGATACTAGAAAAAACACGTTCTGTTGCTGCATTTGTTCCTGGTAAAGAGAGGACTTAATCTACAATTTTCAAAATATTTTGATAAGGAATATTATTCTTAGATATGGTACTATAATGTTTTAAAATTATAAATTGTGGTGTTTTTTGAGGCTCTTGAAAACTTTATATATATTCACTGATATTGACATACTATATTAATAATACTTAAAACACAAAAAAGCCTCCAGCTTTTTGATTATAATGTTATTAATTGCAAAAAGAAAATAACATTCTACACATATATATGTACTATATTATGAAAATGTTTTAAGAGGAATAACTATAGAAAACAACTTATAAAAAAAGGCATTCTATAAGATTTAAAACATTTCATTATATATATGATATATTCACTGATATTGACATACTATATTAATAGCAATTTAACACACAAAATACCTCCAGCTTTTTGATTAAAATGTTATTAATTGTAAAAAGAAAATGACATTCTACACAGAAATATGTACTATATTATGAAAAACTTGGACTAATGATGGTGTGAGAATATCCGCCGAAACGTCTCATAAGTTTTTCATGAAAATAAATTTGTTAGAATATAAAGAAATTTTATTTCCTTTTTCCTAACGAAGACATTACATCTGTTTTCAATGTTTTCAAGAGCCTCAAAAAACACCACAATTTAGAATTTATTCTGTTTAAAATGAAGGAATAACTCGGTCCATTTTTTGTCTGTTTCCACATTTGCAGACAAACAACATTTAATTTTTTCATCAGTAACGTATCTTTTTACCAATGACATCACATCATCAAAAAGATCATTTTCAAAAATATTATTTTCCGGAAAATGGTCACTCATATATTCAAAAAAAAATTTCCACATATTTCCATAAAATCACCTTTTTTAATGTCACCCAATGAAAATGTTTAATATCCTCGAATTGAACTGTCCATTCTTCAAGATATTCCAAGCAGATATTAGAAAAATTTATGGGCTGTCCCCACTTATCTATCTACTCTTATTAAACGAGCAAAAATTGTATATTTATTTGTTTGTATATATATTTGTTTATATATTTGTATCTTGGTTCTATTTTGAAAACAACTCTACCGATTTTGATGAAATTCACGGGGGGTTTTTGGGGTGACAATTCGATCTGTCACGGTCTCATCTTCGACAAAATTGTTTTTGATGGGTTTTTTCGTAATCAAATTAATTATTCTCAGGTAGACGAATCCCATTTTTAGGGTTTTCAAAAAGGTCTCCCTTTTCCGTTTTCTACCCAGGCAGACAATGGGTTGCCTTATTTCATTATTCTAAAAGGCCTTGAAGAAGTATTGTGTTTGTGGTTTGTTGTTCTCCCTAAACGTTAGAATTATTAATAAACGTTTTATAATTGTTTTTATAAAGAACATTATTTATTTAATAGAATAAAAAATAATCAAGAATTTATTTAAAAATATCTTTCGCATAAGCAGGTCTCAATTTTCTGAAAAAATAACACAGTGGTCGAATACATTATATATATTTGTATTTTTTTTAATTTGAAAACGGCTTTCAAATAAAAATCGACCTTTTTATCAGAATTTTAAATTAAAAATAATATTAAAATAAAGCTTTTAACTGAAGGAAGAAGTTACCGAGCATCGCTCGGTGCCTCCAGGTACTCTGCATTAAGACAAGACGTAACGACAATGATCGAACACCACCGAATAAATCTAACTCGCTACATCGCCTAATTTAGTTTACTCTGCATGCATTTTATGTGTTTTTTTTATTTATGTATTTTTTATTTCACTATAATAATTAATAAATAATAGTTAAAATATACAGTATATTTAAAATAAGAAAAGCAGATATTTTCTAAAAAGCGGGACATTTTTAAAAATCGGGACGTGTTGTCACTTTACCTAAACAGCCTTTCTTCAAGACAATCTGTAGCAAAAATATTTTTATGTTTATTAGGGTATTTTATTTAGAAGCAATTTTTTTTTACTTATACTCGAAAATCTTGTATTATTATGTTGGCAGAAAATTTTTTTTATTATATATCTAAATTTTTTGAAGATACAAATTCTCTTTTTTTTTTTTTTATTTATAATTGACCTTGTTCGTTAGAACATTTGGTCAGTGATACATAAAATACATATTTTTACAAAATTTTATATAATAATTATAATGTTAATTAGGTACATAAGCTAAATTGAAATTTGAAACATACATTATTTTAACTATTTTTTTTTCTTCAAATTACATTTCTACTGTTTACGCAATTAATCACAATTATGTTAAATTAGAGTAAATATAATTACTTTAATGATGGAATTTTTTTGAGGTCTTTTGGACATGGTTGTTTACCTGGTGGATGGTAATATAGGATTTTAGCATGAAATTTTTTTTCAAACTTTAATGTATAATGATGTATTTGTTGAACAACCGTACAAGTTGTTTCTGGCTTATATGATAGGCCTTCCTCAGCAACCTGCGTACAAGAACTTAGTTAGTTTTACACCTTGAGACAAATTATAGTGATTTTGTTGGCATAATACAAATTTCAACATTCCCTTGTTACATTTTCCAAAGCAAATATCCTCCCTTATACAAACAATTATTGCACATTTCTCGGTTATTAAAAGAATGAATATATAGAGGAGAAGGCTCCCATCTTACCTTATCAAATTAAGCTCTCTCATATACATTATAGCCATTATATTGTAATGCCTTATTTAAAGAATTAAATAAAATAATTCTTGTGAAGGGCTCAAAATGAACTTTCATGCATAAATATGGTGTTCTTAGTTTATACAGATTTTTTTGTTCTGCGTAGAGAGAATTGTTATTACAAAAATATTAGTGAGATATGGGTAACCCTCTTTAAATGAAGTAAAATGAGAAAACATTGACCATACCTTTTCTCCCTACGTGAATTATTTTCATTTGCATTGACGTCAAAATCCAAAAAATTGTCTATCAATTATTAGTCAAAAGCTTTTGATAGCATGAGTACACTTGTTTGAATAAATAAATAAAATTAAAACCTTTTTAGTTTCTTGTTATTAAATAAAACAAATTGATTTCTGTACTTTGAAAAAATCCTCAAAAATACTTGTTAACAAAACAAAAGACCTCAAAAAAATTCCATCATTAAAGTATAAATTTCTGGACACACTGGCATAATAGCAAGAAGATGATCGCCATCTAAGTGCCCAAAACTTAATAAATATAATTAATTAATTTTTCCTAAAGAATGATATTAATTATATGTACACTCGCTTTACTTTATTAATTACCATTAGAATCAATGGTAACGAAGATAACAAGAAAATTTAGACGAATGTGTGGCATGACTATTTGAAGTCCTGAAGAAGTCGGCAAAGTAGACGAAACGTTGGCTGATAAATAAAAAAGTCACACATAAAAACTTGTCCTTATTTTCCTAATATAAACTTTCAAATTAATACTAATTATGGACGTAAAATACTAATAATAATTGTCTATTTTTCAAAATATTTATATTTTTATAGTTGCTTTATTTTTCTTTTATAAAGCAACTACATTTTTCCATTGATAAAGGGAAAATTTGTTTCGAAACGTTTGGAAAATTATTAAACGTTTTATAATTGCTTTTTATTTATTATAAAGTACTCTATTCGTTTAATAGAATAAAATAATCAATAATTTATTTCAATATACAATTTTAGTAGAGAAAATAGAAAAGGAGTTGAGCCATCGACAAAAACAACGAGTGGCAAAAAGAAAAATAAAGAAGGAGATATTGGATGAGAAATCCAGAGCGAGAAAAAAGTTCCTAGAGGAACAAAGAAAGAAAGCAGAAGAAGAGGAGGAAAACCCGGAAATGGAAGCCGAAGATGATGAGGTAGGATGCGATTAAATTATAAGCAATCTAATATTAGAGTAGAAAAACGCGTTAAATAGTTTAGGAAAAAAGTTTCAAATAAAAGTTTATTTAAATCGAGGGGGAAACTAAAGTTTCTTGATAACCAAAATCAATAGATTTTATAGACAAAACCCTAAATAGACATTCAAACAAATTTACTGACCTTAAACAATTGTTATCTGAGGTGAAAAGAAAATTATCTTATGAATTTCGACGCTCAGAAAATAACTACTGGGAAGAAAAAATATAAAATATTCCAATTATTGTTTCATCAGAAACATTCCCTCAAATCAATAGTATATTTAGAAAAACTGAAACTTCAATAATCCCAGAAATTATTAAAATTCCGAGCAATAAAGTCGAAATCATAAGAAATATTAACTTTCTACTAATTCAGATAATATAGACAAAGACATAACAGGTAATTTCTTAATTGCAGACAAAGACGATAAATTAAATGTAATGGGGTCACACTTTGAACTCATTCATTTACAAAACAAAGATTTAGGATTTGAACAGTCAAATAAAAAAATTGAAAAAGTTTATAATAAATTCAAAAACGAGATTTATAGAGACACAATGTTTTACAAATATATAACGTTTAAGGAGATCGTACCTCTAATAATAACCCTATCCCCATTCATCCCCTCATTTCGAAAGAAAAGGCCTTAAATTGGATCTCTTAGAATCCACCGAAATAAAAATAGCCCTCTCTAATAATTCAAATATTTTAAATAATCAATTGGAAGTGTATAAAAATACAATTATTGATTATATGTTATAATAAATTAACTAAACATTCCTTCCATTGTTCGCACATTGAATATACTAGGGTAATTGTACTCTCTCAGGCACATTTCCAGTTGTACCTTCTCAGGTACTTGTCCATTCGTTATTATAATAGCACGTATAGCTTCCTTTCAGCCAGTTCAAATCTCAATAGAAAATATTAATTCTTAGAACAACTTCTCCTCTTCCCCCTACTTTCCCCTCACCACATACATTTAAAAATTTTTTAAAAATTGTTACTTGTAAAACTTTTTTACTCATGGAAAGTGGTGTAGGTTTTAGGTGAAACATGATGTTAATTAATAGAGTAAAGGGGTGTAGTTTCACAGTGAATGAAATAAAACTCAAAGAGGTTTATACAAACTCAATATATTTCGGATTATTAGTCCATCATCAGGAGTTTACAAGTTAATACTACAGTATTAACTTGTAAACTCCTGATGATGGACTAATAATCCGAAATATATTGAGTTTGTATAAACCTCTTTGAGTTTTATTTCATTCACTGTGAAACTACACACCCTTTACTCTATTAATTAACTTGTAAAACTATTTTTCCAATATATAATCAGTTTTCTTAGACTCCTGATGATGGGCTAACCCCATAAATATATCGAATTCAAAACTCAATTTTGTTTTATTTCTTTTTTTGTGAAACCTACCTCGTATCTTACTCAAATTTTATTATTATTTTAACAAATCTATTCAAAATTTTTCAATAGAAAATAATGCTTTAAACCAAACCTTTTGGAACAATGAATACCCCTTAACAAATTTTAGTGAAACAAAAAATATCTTTCGAAAACTCAATAATAAAAAGAACATAATAATGATTAAATAATTAATTATTAAATAAATAATTTAATTTAATAATTTTTCGACACTGTTCTGAGACATTCCAGAGTCTATCGCAAGTCTTCTGGATGAATTCCAGTTCTAATTTCGTATTTTGCCCTTTTAAGTTTCTTCGTAGGCATTATATTTCTTGTTTTTTTTAACAGATTTACAACAGGTTAAAATGAAGCTTGTGAGGGTGTATTCCTATAAGGAAAACGCTCGGCATCCATTTCAATGGCAGCCCCTAACACTTCTTCCACTTTCACCGCATAAATTTCAATTTCATTTTTTTAATTTTTTTCCATTTCAATTCTGTCTTGAACAAAAAATGCTCTATTTTTATTATAATAATACAATATAACTATCTTCTCGATTGACACATTTTAAATTCAAGAATTTTAGTAGTTCTATTAAAAGCGAAAATAATCTCTTAAATCTGAGTATAACGAAGTTTTAAGATCATTATAAACACTTATTTTCATTGTTGTGACTTTTCGATTTAATGATTATTTATTTAATAATTATTTATTTAATCATTATTATTTGATAATTAAGTAAACTTTGTTATAAAAATTTATCCAATATTTTTTTTTTTTTAATTCCAAAATCAGGAAAGTGAAAATGATAATTCACAAGAGGAATCTGATGAGGTGGAGGAAGAGGAGGAGGTTATGGAAGTAGAAGAAGAAGAAGAAGAAGAAGGAGAAGAATCCTCCGAAGAAGTTGAAAATAATGACGAATCGGAGGAGGAGGAGGAGGGAGATGATGATTGCTTACCAGATGATTTCATGGAGGGTGATAGCGATTCGTCAAATTCCTCCGATGAAGAAGAAGAAGCAACGATGAGTGATGATGAATTACCCATCGAAAAAGAAACAAAAAAACTTAAACTTAAAATCAAAAAAATGAAGTAAGATATTTTTTTATTTTATTAAAAATAATTTTCAAAATCATCTCTATTATATATAGATCAGGGGTCTTCAAACTTTTTCACGATCGGTGCACCTAATTTTTAGTAAAAGTTCCCCGGTTGACATCTCTCAAACCGTAGAAAATAACAACTTCAGTATATTTACAATTTACTTAATACCCCCTTTATAGTGGACTTTAGCTACTCTTCCCCCTTATCAGAGTTTTTAGTATGAAATCAGTGTTTTTTGCACCTTCCATTTATTGGAAATGAAACTATCCATCATAGACCGACAGATATCATCATCAGTTTAAAATCGAAAAAAAAAACTGACTAGCAGGTCTATTCTCTAAGCAAAAACGTTAACTTTTAACATCCGAATTCAGCGTTAATTCATTTTAACACCTCCTTGCCTAACTAAAATTGCTATTCTATAAGCAAAAAGTCTATCTCCAAAGCGTTAATATTTAGACAAAAGTGTTAAAAATTAAAGTCATGTCAGAGGGTGCATTTAAATTTTTAACGCCATATTTAATGAAAAAACAGCCTAAAAACGAAAAACCAAAAAGTAAGGCTATGTTTTTGACAGCTTTGATTTAAAAGCAATACATTTTAGATCCATTTGATCTGTGACAGAAACATTAATACCACAATGATAAATTTTTTAAACTTTTATTATTATATATATTATTTTTATTTTATTTATTTAATTTATTTATGGTTTATAAAATATAATTGTTTGGATAAAATATATAACATATATAAAAGTTTTTTATTATACAAAATATATTTAAATATTTAAAAATGATAGATAGAAAGAACAAAATTATCATTAGATGCGGCCAATGGCTATGTGGATATTTTTTGTGATTTTTCTTTTTTTTTAGCTGTTCTTTTTTTATTAAAAATACCTGAGATACTAGATTGGGAATAACATATCAAACTATCGCGGTGTGTAAAAACTTGAACAAGCAGAAAACGTAGCTATCTTCATATGAATCGTTAACACCTGGAGTTAAAAAGTAAAATGTTAACGTTGCTGTTAAAATTTGGTTTAGAGAATAGCATTTTTTAACGCTGGTGTTATTACTTTACTTTTTAACACTCAATTTAAGATAATAAATTTTAACGTCTGTTTTTAGAGAATAGAACTGTAGGCAGCCTTTTCCCCTGACACTTCAAATATATTAGGTACTTTTGAAATATATTCTTAATTCTTTTATTATATTAAATGAATACAGATCTTTATAAAAATACAAATTTCAAACAATGCTAGAGGAGAGAAGAGGGAAGCATCTTGTTTGTTTCCTTCATTGACCCTTGGAAACAGCCTCTTTAATTTTTGAGTGGCGGGGGGGGGGGGGGGGGAATAATTATGAATATATTTAAATTTAAAAATTTAATTTAATTTTTCCTTTTCAAAGACAAAAATAATGAAATAATTTATGAACTGCAAAAAATTCGCAGGCTGAATCATGGAAATTATTCAAATTTACGCGGCTCAATTAATTTCATTAATTACAAAAAATATATTTAATGTTTCTTAATTTAAAGTCTTTTAGAGTCTTTCATTTCAAAATTCGAGTGCAAATTAAAATTATATTTCAAATTTGCCTGGTTAATGAAAATCAATTGGGCTGTCAGTTTAAAATCCGAACTGACAATTATATTTCAAATTTGCCTCGTTAATTAATATATATTCAATGTTTTTTAATTTAAAATCAATTGGTGTTTTTCCATTTTCATTCGAGTTCAAATGAATATAATATTATCTCGACACAAAGTCTAAATCAAAAATTTATAGTTTTAGTAATAAAAATCATGTTATAAATATTAATCTTACATTGGTCTAGGGGTTAGAGCAGATGACCTTAGTTCAAGAGTTTGTAGGTTCGATTCTAGTCAAGAGGGAAATTTTTTTAGAGAAATTTCTCTTAGCGTTGTTACAAATTAATCTAGATCAATATATATAGTATATATGGACCCCCCGAACCCCCTTTCCATAAAACCTCGCACTTCGCCCCCCCCCCGGACCCCCGCTGCACCCCACCTCCTGCACCCCCACATACACCCGCCCCAGCCCCGCACCTGGCCCCCACCACTGCACCACACCTGCACCCCCAGCCACCTGGCCCCCACCTCCGCACCCAGTTTTTGCATAGGTACAGTGGTTTTTATCAGAATTTTAAATAAAAAATAATATTAATATATAACTTTTAACTGAAGCAAAAAGTTGCCGAGCTGTTGTATTTATAGCTAGTTATAATAATAAAAAAATAATCGTATAGGATCTGAAATAAAAACATAAAATTAAATAAGTTTTGTTTCCAAGTTATATAAAAAAAAAGCCATTTCAACCACTTTATTTGTAAACACACCTGTTTTGTTATGAATCCACCTGTTAATTAAAAAAAAATTCCTATTTTTAATATAATATATTAATATTTGCTATAAGGTATTCGTGGGTTTTAAAATTAAAAAACCAATTAAAAATAAAAGATAATTGAAAAAAATGTAAACAAACTTTTTTATTGAGATTTTCATCTATCATTAATTACTTTAATTAAGAAAAGATCAATTAAGATGAAATTTGTCGAGGTCCAGACCTAGCCAGATCGTTTTCTCATCCTCAAAACTTGTTAATAGAGTTGGTTTTATTAAAATCGGTAGAGCCGTTTTCAAAATAGAACTAAGATACAAACAAATAAATATATAAATAATGAAGCTGTTGAAGCTTTTATTTTTGTGATTAATTTGATTTAAGTTTGAATTTTTATTTAAAACACACATGATTAATTTATAATTATTTATTGAAACAAATAATTACAATATAAATACTGTTTTTTTAAATAAATAATTATAAATTAATCATGTGCGATTTAAATAAAAATTTAAACTTTAAATATATAAATAAATATACAATTTTTGCTCGTTTAATAAGAGTAGATAGATACCCAAATGCAACTTTTTTGATTGGTTGAATTATAGTCATTATATAGTTTTATTTAGGTTGAATTACGGTTTCAAAACGGTATAGTCCAAGAGCTGGTGACACATTTTTGAGTACGGATTTGACCCAACTAATAATGCGTAATAGTACCGTCTATGATAGTTGTACAAGGAATGGCCAGTCTGGCTGGCCTAAGCAGGTGGACCAGGTACTGCGCATGGTGTGAGTGCGGTAAAAAATACATATGTGTTAAAAAATATTTTTGACGCACAATGAAATTATAAAAATTATAATTTATAGTCAATTATAAACATAATATATTCACCCCAGAGCATGATGCTATTTTTTTGCATGTTGTAAAAATACACTTTGGGTGGTCTGGTTCCACGTCCCACCACTCAAATGGTCTGGGGTGAATATATTATGTTTATAATTGACTATAAATTATAATTTTTATAATTTCATTGTGGGTCAAAAATATTTTTTAACACATATGCATTTGCAACTGTTTATTTATAATTTTATATTTCTTTGATTTGATTAATATAATGAATAATTACACAATTCTTTAATAAAGAACAATAATTAACATTATATATTATATATAATGTTGATTATTGTATATTATTAAAGAATTGCGTAATTATTCATTATATTAATCAAATCAAAGAAATATAAAATTATAAATAAACATTTGCAAATCGGTGACAAAAATGTTGGCGACAACCTTTTTGTAACGGTTGCTTTATAATTTAACGATAATACAACACAGTTGCAAAACGGAAAAAACGAGACATAACTACCGTTTTGAAACCGTAATTCAACCTAAATAAAACTATAATGACTACAATTCAACCAATCCAAAAAGTTGCATTTAGGTTTTATTTTGGTCTCTGTGCTATACGGGTAGATAGATAATAAGGTACAAAAATCGTTTATAATTGTCAATTATCCAGATGAATTTCTTGAATAATTTTTTACGCAACCCACTGAAAAATAAAAAATATTTTTAGTGATTATTTAAAATCACTTTGTATAATGTGCGTAGAAAGTCTAAATTAAATTCTTAATGTGATTGGTTTTTTTTTAGACAACAATCCGAGGCCGAATTACAAGACACTTTACACCATCAAGAGGAATTTGAATTTCCCAACAAAAATGAAGAGGATACTCTGACTTTGGCTGATATTTATCAAAGAATTCATGATAATATTCGAGTGCTTTTAGATTTTAAAAGACGACGTAATCCATCTAGGTAATTTTTGTTTTTTGTTTTTTAATTTGTATAACTAAATAATTATTTTATGTGGAAATTCGTCCTATAAACTAGAAAAATAAATAATTTTTTTTCTAATTAGTATATCAAAGAGAATAATTGATATATCAATGAGAATTGTTTTGACCGCGCTTTTTTGAAAAAGATATCTATATCGCGAGACTACTGCGGATTACGCTATTGGAGTCTTAAGACTGGACCAAGAGAGAAAAAAGATGTGATCCACTTAGCTACAATCCAACGTCATTTCGCGTATAGCCCGCTAGACATTCCGATGGATCACCAACTGAATTTGAAATCTCAAATGTTATATATTTAATCTCCCAGTCCAGACCGCTCAATTCTCATTGATATATCAATTATTCTTTGATATACTAATTAGAAAAATTATAAAAAAAAATTATTTAAGATCATTATTTCAAGTTAGAAATATATAAGTTCAAATATTATTTTCACTCAATATTTGACAAAAATTCCCTACATTTGATTCGCGATTGAATCAAATGTAGAAAACATTCGATTTAGAAAAATAAAACTATAAGGATTGTGTTTTTAAATAATTCTGTATATAAAGGGGGTGTTTTTTTTAGAAGCGGACAACTTTAAATTGAAATCGAAATAAAACAGAAAAATGTTTTTAAGGTAGTTGTTCCGCCAAATGGGTTTTCTTAGGATTTTTTTGAAATTTAGACAGATTATTATTTAAATACTTCTGCATCGATTGGTGGCAAAACGAAATTTATGAACAATACAGTTCCGGAGATATTCAATTCAAAAAATCGAGTTTTTCAGACTCTTATACATTGCACTATACGGGATATCGGAAAATTTACATACATATTTAATTATAATTAAGAAACCCTTCTTACCATTTTTATAAAAAACTAAACCAACATTAAACAATAACCAATATATTTTTTAAGAAAATTTTGATTCATAGTTACAACACAGTTTCTGAGATAATAAGGAATAAATAATGAAAAATGTATGATGAAAAATTTACACTAAAAACAATTTTGCAACAGCGCATTTATTTAACCATGAACGAAAGATGTATAAAGCACGCATGCTGCTAGATTTTTTCAAAATTATA
Source organism: Forficula auricularia (assembly GCA_024734495.1). Taxonomy (NCBI): domain Eukaryota; kingdom Metazoa; phylum Arthropoda; class Insecta; order Dermaptera; family Forficulidae; genus Forficula; species Forficula auricularia. The sequence goes on along the minus strand of JALMQS010000629.1, from coordinate 685,516 downwards.
ATTTTCATAAGGTGTAACGTATGCGTTGATTACATTTGTTAAAAAATAACAACGATTTTTATAGAAATAAATCGACCTTTAAAATGTATTTTATTTGTCATTTTAATATAAAAATATTCAATCTCTTACAATGTTGCCAGATTTGTCAAACGATCACGGGATTGGCTAGAATTGGTACATAAAGAGCAAAAAGTTTTGGGCTTATAAATTATGAATCCTTATTGTCTGTTCGATATACTCTAGCATTAACTTTTTGCTAGTATTGTCGCGAAACAACTACCTTAATATCCATGAAATTGGCTTTATTTGACAGATAATTTTATGGCATTAATATTTGTATATGATTTCGGGCATGTGGCCGCCGCCGCTGGCGCGTACATGGCGAAATGGAGGTCAAATTTTCACACACTCTTCACAGTAAATCAGACTGTATTTCGGCAATAATGCGTCGAATTTTGGCTTCCAAGTGCTCAATTGTTTCTGGTTTATCGCCGTAGACATCCGACTTTACATATCCCCAGAGAAAATAATCTAATGGCGTCAAATCGCACGAGGTGGCCAGTTAACAGGTCCATTTCGTGAAATTAATCGTTCGTCAAATGTTTCTTCAATAAATTAATTGTATCGCGTGCTGTGTGACATGTAGCCGTCCTGCTGGAACGACATGTCTGCAATATTAATGCCTTTCAATTCAGCGACGAAAAAGTTAGTAATAATGTCTCTGTACCGCTCACCGTTGACTGTAACGTTCTAACCATCATCATTTTTGAAGACATATGGACCAATGATTCCACCGGCCAAACCATGATTTTTCCTGGATCTAATGGTGTTTTGACAATGGCTTGTGGATTATCATCGCTCAAAATGCGACAATTCTGTTTTCATATCTCCTGATTTGTAAAATCTTGAAATCTGTTTGAAAACGAAACTAAAATAAAATGTATCATTTCGCACGGTGCCTCCAGGTACTTTATATAATGAGGTACTAAAAAGCTAACCTGATCTTAAAGAATAAAACTCTGTATTTAATTTAATTTTTATCAAACTCCCTACGATTTCAATTAACAATTTTAATTATGAATGCGATTAGTGAAACAATTTTTAATTTTTTTTTTTAGGCCCAGATCTGATTATACAGGTTTACTTCTTAAAGATTTGTGTACCTATTATTCGTACAATGAGTTTTTAATGGATCGACTAATGCAACTTTTTTCTCTAAGTGAACTCATTGAATTTCTCGAAGCTAGCGAACAGCCACGTCCTCTCACAATAAGAACTAATACTCTTAAAACTCGACGTCGGGATCTTGCTGAGGTAAGAAAAAGAACCGTTTTCACTATTATATTTATTTTTTTTATCTTGATTATACAGGGCGATTCATCGGTCTCTCCTCTCTTTATAATTTCTAGTACCTGTAGCCACCGAGCGATGCACGGTAACCCCGCCCCCCCCCCGAAACTCCCCACCTCGCCCCCACCACTGCATCCCTAATCCGCCCCACCCCACCCCGACCGCGCCTACCACCCCCCGGATCCCCCATCTCCTGCACCACCCACACCCACGCCACCTCGCACCCAGTTTTTGCATTTCTAGCTTTCTAATGGTCTACATATTATGTGTATATTTGTTTACTCGTACACCAATTTGCTCACATTCGTTCATATTCATAAACATTATAAAAAAAATAAATAGGAAAAAAATAATAAAAAAAATAATCGTATAGGATATGAAATAATAAAATTAAATAAGATTTGTTTCCAAGTTATATAAAAAAAAGCCACTTCAACCACTTTATTTGTAAACACACCTGTTTTGTTATGATTTAGACACCTGTTAATTAAAAACAAACAAAAAATTCCTAATTTTAATATATATATATTAATATTTGCTATAACCTATTAGTGGATTTTAAAATTAAAAAACCAATTAAAAATAAGAGATAATTGAAAAAAATGTAAAAAAAAACTTTTCTATTGAGATTTTCATTTATCAATAATTACTTTAATTAAGAAAAGATCAATTAAGATGAAATTTGTCGAGGTCCAGACCTAGCCAGATCGTTTTCTCATCCTCAAAACTTGTTAATAGATCTTGTTTCATCAAAATCGGTAAAGCCGTTTTCAAAATAGAACTAAGATACAAACAAAAATATATATTTAATATAAACAATTTTTGCTCGTTTAATAATGCAAAAACTGGGTGCGGTGTGGGGTGGATGTGGGGGGTGCAGGGAGCATAGCGGGGGTGAGGTGCGCGGGGCGGTACGGGGGTGGTTTTCCAGGGGGCGTGGTGTGCGGGGGCGGTATGGGGCGGGGGTGGGGTGCCGGGGTGGTGTGCAGTTTTTATCAGAATTTTAAATTAAAAATTATATTAATATATTGATACAATTTTTATGGCTGTATATGTATATAATTAAGTAATGGAGAGGGATTCAGCCAATGGGTAGCCTCTGAAAAAATTTTTATTATTTTTTATTTTTATTTTTATATATTGTCATTTTAAATTCGAATTTTTGTTGTTCTTAATGTTTGTTAATTATTTTGAGAAATCTTTTAATTAAGAGATGTTTGTGAGGGGTCAGTGATCCTAATTGGATCAATGTCCTCATAATTATTATTATTATTAATTGAATGAAATTGAAATTTGCTATATTTGTACTTGAGACGTTGCGCATATCAAGTGAGAGCACACCAAGATTTATGTACCATTTTGTAATTCATAAATTTTGTATATTATGATAAAATCCACAACAACTCTGCCTGCGGACAATTTATTTATAAAATTAATTGTGTCGCTAATACTGTAAGATATAAATTTGTAATTAATAAGTTTGGATTTTTTGTAAAAAATTTTATTGTAATTTTACATGTGTGCTCTATCGCTTTTTTCAGCTCTTAGGAACTGATGATGGCATTATTTAATTAAAGCCGAAACGTTTTCTATAATTAGGAGTTTTTTATTCAGCAGAGGCTACCCATTGGCTGAATCCCTCTCCATTACTTAATTATATATTAATATATTATAACTTTTAACTGAAGCAAAAAGTTGCCGAGCATTTCTCGGTGGCTCCAGTGTTCTAAGATTCTATTAGCCAAATGATTCAAGTTGAATAAAATCATATTATCTTATAATAAACTCAATTGACTTTTCCTAGCAAAGTGGACAAAATAATTGTTTTAAAAACAAATATTAATCAGTATATAAAGTTTGTCGATTTATTTTGACTTTATCAGCAACTTAGATTATATTTTGTTTTTAATATTATGAATGAATCTATTTAATATATTCTAATTTATTAGAATAGAATGGGAAACCATAATTAGAATATCTATCTACTCTTATTAAACGAGCAAAAAATGTATATATATTTGTATCTTAGTTTTATTTTGAAAACGGCTCTACCGATTTTGATGAAACCAACTCTATTAACAAGTTTTGAGGATGAGAAAACGATCTGACTAGGTCTGGACCTCGACAAATTTCATCTTAATTGACTTACTTAATTAAAGTAATTATTTATAGATGAAAATCTCAATAAAAAGTTTGTTTACATTTTTTTTTCAATTATCTTTTTTATTTATTAATTTTTAAACCCACAAATACTTTATATGAAATATTATTATATATTAGAATTTGCCAATATAATTGATCAAAATTCCACTTATTAAAAAACATGGACTAAAAATATTATCGCAACCTTGAAGATCAAGTACAGTCGATAGTGTGGAAGTAATCTCCGAAATCTAAGCCTCAAATACAATGTATACATTATTTCATGTAAAAAATTGCTTCAATAAAATTATTATTTATTATTTATTTAATTGATTAAAAAACTCGATAAATTGTTATTTAATTAAAAAAAATAATTATACGGAATTTATTTATATACCTACCTATATACATATAATCTGTGGACCACTAGGAAGCTAGAAATCCAAAAACTGGATTTGGGGTGGGGATATATATGGGGGCGGGTTGTGGCGGGTTTGGGGGGGGGGTCCACTGGGCGTGTACTATATATATTTGTATTTTTTTTAATTTGGTTACCGTGCATCGCTCGGTGGCTCCAGGTACATAATTAATAATTATTCTAAACTATGTTTATCATCTCTATTTTATTATATCAAGCCCTTTCACTGAAATAATAATAAACGTTTTATTTTTGATTTTCAGCGTTTAATTCAACGTGGGTTTAATGTGGACCCTGTAGGAGCATGGACTAAAATCGGATTGGTTATTTTTAATAATCAAGGGAAGATTGGCTCCACCCCGGAATATCTTTCTGGGGATTACATGATTCAAGGCGCCTCCAGTTTATTGCCTGTTATGGCTTTAGACCCTCAAGAGCATGAGCGAATTTTGGACTTGTGCGCAGCACCGGGAGGAAAATCAACCCATATCGGTACTTATAATAAATAATAAATAAATTTTTTTGTTTAGGCTTGAAATAAGAGACGTGCAGCTTCAATTTTCTTTTTATTTATTTCTCAATTCCCACTAACGTTTCGGCCATTGGTTATGGCCATCTTCAGAGCTAAACAATAGAACAATATTAATGACAACAAATCAGTCTCGCCCGAGCACACAATCAATTACAATTTTATTTTTATTTTTCTGCTTACCGGGAATTATTCAATATTTATATAAAAAAAAATTTGATTCACTTGTCATTAGTTAAAATTATATACAAGAAACATAAATAGGATAATTATTGTTGATATTCTTAAAGGTCACTGATGCCTTCTTCCCGTATAGACGTAAGATTTCATTGTAAGTTAGTTGTGTACTCACGGCCATCTTCAGGAGTGTTTTATTAAGATTGGAGTAATTTTTGGAGACGGACTGATAAGTGAATTAAGTGGATATTGATGAGGCAGTCCAAAAAAAGAAGAAGATAATTTACACTATCTTTTTATTCATAAAACCGACGTTTCGGAGGCTATTCCCTCCTTCTTCAGGGTTTTGAAAAGTCAGTGAAGGAAATCCAATGCGGCATTCCCCTCTGTCTCCTCTTTCAGTGGCAGTAACAATAATATCTTGTATTTCATTCTCAGCAGAATTATAATGTAATTATAATATTAACATTATAATTCTGCTGAGAATGAAATACAAGATATTGTTGTTACTGCCACTGAAAGAGGAGACAGAGGGAATGCCGCATTAGATTTCCTTCACTGACTTTTCAAAACCCTGAAGAAGGAGGGAATAGCCTCCGAAACGTCGGTTTTATGAATAAAAAGATAGTGTAAATTATCTTCTTCTTTTTTGGACTGCCTCATCAATATCCACTTAATAAATAGGATATATACAAAACTTTTTACAGGGTTCGCCAGAAGGCCGAAAGATATAATCTTCTCAATTAACACGTTAAAAATAAATAAATTAAGGTTGCTCGGACAACAGTATTGGAAATATGAAATAATTTAATTAATAAATATAATAAATAAATGTCTTTTGACTCGAGTCACATGATTTATTTATTTTTAAGGAGGTTCTTTCGCGACAATCCACACAAAAAGTTTTAGCCTCGTAACCACTCTATATATATGAACGGAACTAAAATTTTAGGTTATGTTTTTTTAACGTGACTGTCCACTCACACTACGAAATCTCTATATGGATACACACATACTAGCCGGATCGTTTCCAAGCCATTGTGCTTATATCCCCTCCACTAAAAATAATCGCCCAAATATGTTTTTTTTGTTTTTTATCAAAACTATGTGGTAAATAATTAAAATTTTTTTTTTAAGTTACTCCGAATATATTATTCTAACAAATATTAGTTTTTCATCAAGATGGTGAAAGTCCTTCATTGAAAAAAAAAAAATAATGATCATATCCCCACCCTTTCCCTATCTACCTTATGTTAAAAATGTCATTTTTAATTGCAATTATTTCATGTTTGATGTGTGGTAAATCGTCTTCAAATTTTAACAGTGTGTTTATTATGCTTTTAATGACTTATATTCCAAGTTTCAAAAACTTTTTGAATTTTTGCATTTGTGAAAGAACTACATTAAGTGAAGTGGACTGATATTTTCGATCATTTAGATTTTAATATTTACAAAACCCTGGGTCAGAAAGTTTTTTGTTTTTTTCTCATCATATGATTTGACTAGATTAATCGAAATATATGCTTTTAGCCAACATTCCCTATTCACTATATGTGGCCTTCTCCGAGAAAAGGGACCTAGTGTGTGAAAATGAAGTTTTGAGAAAAACGCATTTAAAGTTTCATAACGCATTATCACTTTGAACACACCTTCAGTTGGGGGATGCGATTTGGTATGGTTAGTTATGATTGGGTACCGACTTTGGTGACGTCATCACGTCATGCCTATGTGGTGACGTATTTTTTGTAAAAATAACTATAAGAAAGGAAAAGAATAAAGTGACGCTTCAGTCTTGTGCCAACTGTATAACGAGTGTTATCAATATCTCAAAAGTTGTTTCGCAATTTTGGTTCTTTTGTAATTTTGTTACTAAGCTGATGTTAATTTGAAGTAATTTTTGTAAAAATGGATATTTCTGACAGTTTTGATGATGATTTAAAAAGACTAGACTCGGTTTATGGCGATGATGAGATCGATATGACCCCGTTTTTTGACACACTAGGTCCCTTTTCTCGGAGAAGGTCACAAGTTCGTTTTGTACGTTTTTATGGGGTAAATAAATTTTTATCAGAAATCTAACTCATTTCATCTTATTCTACACCCTTTTAGGTACCAGAATCCACTCTTAAGTCCAAACCCGTTTTTTGACACCCTAGGTCCCTTTTCTCGGAGGTCACTTATGTTAAAAGTCCGATTTTTAATTTAATTAATGGTCATATCTTTTTCAAAAAATTATTTTATACGTATTTGTTATCGATTAATAACATATTAAATATTCAGATTTTTAATCCAACATTGTCTTAATGTCCGAGCCACCTTAAATGTTATTGGAGAATTGATTGATGGAAAGGCAGCTCGAGAATAATGAAAAGTTTACACATTTTGAATAAATTAATTTCTTAAAAAGTGACGATTCGAGGGATCTTCTTTTTCAGTGTTAATAAATTAATATATCGAGAAGAATTTTTCTTTTACAATTGCATACAGGGCGTTTCAGAGAAAAAATGTTAGGCCAGGCTCGGGGGGAAAATCTAATATTTTTGAGAGAGTTTAAAATTTATGAATTTGGGAGTTTGTGGTATCTTTTAAAGGAATAACTTTAGATTTAAAGTCATGGGAAATATTGATAGAGAATTTTATAATCTTTCATCTGTTATATGAGCTTTGTTTTGTGGAAAAGACACTTGTTTACGAAATATAGGCGAACAACTCCCAGTTAAAAGTACAAAAAAAAGCAACTGTTTTTTCGACTAATAATTCTAGACACTTTTAATTACGGTCGAAATCGCAAAAAATAATTTTCCCATCAATTTTGCCTAATTTTCTATCAGTTCACAGTGGGTGCTGGAAAAAAAATATTTTACCGGTCAAACCCTAATATAATATATAGGTATGTTGCTTTTTGGTTAAGGGAGAATGGTCTAGGTTCTTGGTGAAACATATTAATAAAGTAAAGAAAATTTTTGGAAATTTTAAAATTTAAAATTTTAGTGAAACCTACCTAGTAGTATTTTATATTTAAAATTTTTAAAAAGTTTCAAAAATTTTCTTTAATATCTATATAAATATATATAAAATTCTTTTCCTGATACACTCACTCACTCACTCACTCACTCACTCACTTACTCACTCATCATCAAAACAGCCAAAACCACTGGACATAGAAACATGAAATTTGAAAAGGATATTACATCTATGACATAGGGGCTCACTAAGAAAGGATTTTTCGAAATTCGACCCCTAAGGGGTTCAAAGGGGGTAAAGTGTGTTTTCACTGATTATGCGATATCTCTTAAGGACGATAAAATATCTACTTGCTTTTTACTTAAAAAAATACTAAATTAAAATATCCCAAAACTAATTTCAGGATTTTTTGAAATTCGTCCCCTAAAGGTGTCAAAAAGGGGAAAATATCTTTGCAATGAGTTTACACTAATCATGCATTTTCAATTAAGACCGATAAGATATCTACTTGATTTTTACTTAATAAAATTCTAAATACAAATATCTAAAAATTAATTTCAGGATTTTTTGAAATTCGACTCCCAACTATCCAAAATGTGAGTGGGGGCAAAAATTAAAACTGTAGTCTTTATCAAATTTTGTAGAGTTATTCTTTGTTGCTTTAAGAAACTATTCCTGTAAAAATCAACTATCAAAATTGACTGTATGTAAACAGGGGCGAAAAGGGGGGGGGGGGGGGGGCAAATATAGAAATTTTTAGCTTTTGTGTACATTTACTCTTTAGAAAACTGAGAGTTATTCATTTGCAAATATCTAAAAAATAATTTCAACCTCCCAAAATGTGAGTGGGGAGCCTAAAATTAATACTCTCTCCGATATAGATCAAATTTTTTAATGTTAGTTTTTAAGACTATATAAAATGTATGCTGTAAAAATCAATAGCCAAAATGAGTGCCTGGGGGCGAAAGAGGGGGCAAAATATTACAAATATATATTACAGACCTAATAATCACATGCCGAGACGCTGCCCGCCAGGGCCACCTGCCCGGAGGGCCGAAGGCACGCCTGGAGCAGCTCGTACTTTATATATGTTGCAGTAAAAACCCGTTTTTTAGTAAGAACGCGTTTCACTGGATACCTTTGTGGCAACTAAAGTTTCCTGATGTTGTTTGAGTTTGGTTCAAAGATCTAGAATCTTCACTTTTGACCTTCCACCTCATTTTGGGTGTTTATTTTCATTTCGAAAATGTCAAAAATTAGAAGCAAAGTTGTAAAGGATGTAATTTTTGACATTTTTGTTTAAAAAATTTTTGAAAATAAAGTCCCAAAATGAGGCAGAAGGTCAAAAATGCAGATTCTAGACCTTTGAACCAAACTCAACCAACATCAGGAAACTCTAGTTGCCACAAAGGTATTCAATGTGACACGTTTTAACTAGTAAGAACGCGTTCTTACTAGAAACGGGCTTTTATTGCACTATATGTATATACAACTAGATGAAATTAAAATTAACAAAGCCCATTTAGACAGCACATCAGTAAAGGGTTAGTGTGGGAGCTGAGTTTTAGCCGGAAGAAATTTTATATGCCAGCCAGGGACGAACCCGGGCCCCCCGCTTGAACATCGTCATCAACTATGCTGAAGCGGGCCAGCGCCTTAGCCAGCTCGGCCAACCCGACTCTCCAAATTAACAAAAATGTTCAAGGAAGGAAACATTAATGATCTGGTTATAAGCTTCTTTCGTTTGATACTGCGAGACGTCGGTTTTTATGAGAATAAAAGGACGTTCCCAAAAAATAAATTTATTCGGAATTTATAGTTTTTATTATACTTGGTCTGTCTTTCCATTAATTCTCCATTGAGTTTTATCATTCTATCTCTAGAAGAAAAAATTTCTAAAATAATATATGTATAATTGAATATTTTTTCAGCTGCATTAATGAAAAACACAGGATATTTGTTCATCAATGATGTGAACAAGGATCGTATCCGGGCAATCGTAGGCAACGTTCATCGACTTGGTATCATCAATTCAGTGATTTCTGCTATGGATGGATGCAAAATGTCACATGTACGTAGAAATATCATTCATTTATTAATTATTAGATAAATGGACAATATAGAACTTATTTATTTTATTTAATTATTCAAATTATTTATTCACAGGAATTAATGTATGAATTTATAATTCCAGCACAAGACACACTCTTTTATAGTCTCCTTCAAAATACCGGGTGAGTTTTTTTATCTTGAGACAGTCTTATAACTCAAAAACAGTGCATTATATGAAAAAAAGTTTCAAATAATAGTTTATTTATATCAGGGGGGAAACTAAACTATGCTATTGTTTTGTCTACGTAGAACAAGCTTTCAAGGGTATTTCGAGATCAATTTGTGTTTTTTTAAATGAAAACCTATATGTTTCTGTTAATATTTTGAATCTACAAAAAAACTAAACAACTTTTATTATAACTATTTTTTATACATCAAATAAAAAAAAAAAATAATTAGATCTCAAAAAAATTCTAATAATTATTTTTAACAATCATTCAACTTAATTATCAAATAATAATGATCAAATATTTAATTATTAAATAAATAATTAATAATTTAATCATTTTGCGACACTGTTCTGAGACATTCCAGAGTTTATCGCAAGTCTTCTAGATGAATTCCAGTTTATATTTCGTTATTTTGGCCTGTTTCAGTTTCTTCATAGCCTTTACATTTCCTGTTTTTTAACAGATTTACAACACGATAAAATGAAGCTTGGGAGGGTGTATTCCTATCAGGAAAACGCTCGGCATCCATTTCAATGGCAGCCCCATTAATACTTCTTCCACTTTCACCGCATAAATTAAGACCATTTCAATTCTGTCTTGAACAAAAAATGCTCTATTTTTATTATAATAATACAATATAACTATCTTCTCGATTGACAAATTTCAAATCTCAAGAATTTTAGTAGTTCTATTAAAAGCGAAAATAATCTCTTAAATCTGAGTATAACGAAATTTTAAGATCATTATAAACACTTATTTTCATTGTTGTGACTTTTCGATTTAATAAATATTTATTTAATAATTAATTATTTAATCATTATTATTTGATAAATAAGTTGAATAATTGTTAAAAATAACTATTAAGATTTTTTTGAGATATAATTGATTCATGTATTTTGTTTATTTGATGTCGTATAAAAAAATAGTTCTTATAAAAGTTGTTCAGTTTTTCTTGTAGATTCACAATATGTACAGAAACATATAGGTTTCCATTTAAAAAACAGAACTTGACCTCGAAATACCCTTGAAAGCTTGTTCTAGCCCGACAAACAATAGCGTAGTTTAGTTTCCCCCTTGATATAAATACACTTTTATTTAAACTTTTTTTCATATAATGCACTGTTTTTGAGTTATAAGACTGTCTCAGGATAAAAAACTCCCCCGGTATATCTTTCTCTTGCATAAAAGTCAAAATATAATTTTTTTTTTTTTCAGGTGATGACTGGATTTGACCGCGTGCTTGTCGACGCCCCTTGTACTGGAACTGGCGTTGTAGCTAAAGACCTTAGCGTCAAGACAAGCAAAGATCCTAAAGACGTCCAACGCTGTTACAATTTGCAACGACGTCTTTTGCTTGAAGCGATTGATTGTACAAACGCCAATTCCAAAACAGGCGGGTATATCGTCTACTCAACCTGTTCTATTCTGGTAAGAAAAAGTCTCTAATAACCAAAGATACCTAAATGGGAAAAAATGTTATTAAAATCTGTTGGCCTGTTTTGGAGTGATCTTAAAAAATATAATTTTTATAAAAACAATAAGCTGACGTGTTTTGATGTGGCCATCCACTTGACTTTACCATACAACCTGGCCCCTCACTTATATTTAATATTTAATAAAATTATTTATAATCATGTAGGGGGCGGGTTAGTTTTTGCATTTTTAGACTCCTGGGACCCACTGATTATGTATACAAAATTTGGTTGAGTTTTGTAAATGGCAAAGATTTTCATTTTTTGACCCCCCCCCCATTTTGGGCGGTTAGATTTTGCATTTTTAGACTTCTGGGGCTCCACTGATTATTTATACAAAATTTGGTTGAGTTTGCTCAAACGACCTAGATTTTTAATTTTTAACCCCCCTCGACCCCCCTTAATTTTGGGTCGATATGCACCAAAATTTAATCAGCTCTTAATCTCAATGGACCAAAACAACTACGTGTGAAATTTGGTTTCGATATTCACACTAGTTTTTGAGATAGCTCGTCCACAAATTAACTAACTAACTAACTAACAGACATTTTGATAAAACAATTATTATCTCGAAAAATATAATTTTTTCGATGTTCACTTATTAGAGCTTTTTTGTAGACCGAAATGCCATGGTTTTGCTCATTTTTTTTAGATATTTTGAAAAAAAGAAGGAAAAAAACCCACTTTTTTCATGCACGATTACAATACTTGACCATACCCTGTATGGTAAGGTAATAAAACAGACTTCAAAAAATAAAATAATAAGAACACAAAAATCAAATAAAATGCACTAAAAGGTATAAAATAATTATAATTATTTTAATTTTTCCAGCCTGAAGAAAATGAATGGGTCGTCGACTATGCGTTGAAAAAACGCAATGTCAAATTGGTGACAACCAATTTGACATTTGGAACGGAAGGATTTTCGTCTTACAGAAGCCTTAGGTAAAATATTAAAATTTTCCTCTTTTTATTAATATTAAATATAATTTATCGGATGTCTATTTTCATTTGTCGATAGATTTCATCTATGTATATATAATACTAGATGCGAAGTCCGCCTTCGGCAGGCCTCTTGCTAGCCAAAGGGCTTCGCCCCCTGGACCCCCCCCGGCCCTTGAATGCTCTCCCCTCCTCCACCTTCTATTACTCGCCACCCCCACCAATCCTATCCCTAAACATAGAAGATACGAAGCTTTTTGTGTTTAAGACTCCAAAATCAAACAAAAATCCTCCATTTTTTTAGTTCAGGGGTCAAATATTGAAAAAATGAACACCATAAGAGAGTGTCATCTATTAGATCCGATGGAATGAATTATATAATTAAAAATAATCCATTCCATCCGTTCTAATAGATGACACTCTCTTATGATTTTCTAAAAAAAATTTAAATCTATTTCTATCGACAACTTGAAATCTCTCATAGAAAAATAACAAGTGTATTCTTGTTTTTATTTTAAAACTAGCTGCTCCAGGAGCGCTTTATGCACCTTAGGCCCCCCGGCTGGCAGCGTCTCGAGACGGCCAAAAGTTTTCTTTTTAATATTTATTTAACGCATTGTCTAAACACGATCACTATCTGACCAATCAGAATCGTTCTAATAATTTAACGCTTATTCATTGGCTATGCACTGGCCAATCAGATCGTTTGGATCATACAGACATATATACATGCTTAGACCATGAAAGCCTATAGACACGCCCTCTGCTACTCTCAACACAGAGTGAAGTGAGGCCAACATCACCTACAGATGACGTCACGTTCTCGCATAACTTCTTTGTTTATTGTCCGATTTCAATGATTCTTTTTTTATTGGAAAGGGGGAACCTTAGGGGGTATATATGGACATGGGAAGGGAGTGTTGCTCGATGCCCGAATTATTGTAAAAATAATAAATATGTAATTTAAATATGGAAAATAAAACATTTTGTTAAAAAAATAAATAAATATTTTGGTATATTAATTTAATATTAATTTGCGATTATTGGAATCCAAAATAAATAATCTAAACTACGATAAATTTATTTCAATGTATAATAATTCCTATAGTGGCCATGCTATTTATTTCTCGGTGTTCCTACCTACAGATGACGTGACGTCATCTGTAGGTGATGTTGGCCTCACCAAATCGCCACTAGGGCGTGTCTATAGACTTTTATGGTCTAAGTATACATGCATACTTTTCCATTTTATATATATAGATAGACAATAATATATTAATTTTAAATTAATAATTTTTTTTTCATTTTATTAGATTTCATCCGTCCCTGAAATTGACTCGTCGATTTTACCCCCATACCCATAATATGGATGGTTTTTTTGTGGCCAAATTGAAAAAATTTAGCAATTTGATACCAAAAAATGATGATGATAACGTAGAAGAGGAAAAGGAAAATGAAGATGAAGATAATTCAACAACAACAACATCCAGCAAATCGCCTAAACAAAAGCAAGAAGTGAAGAAGAGCCCAAAAAATAAAAAGAATAAAAAAAAAATTAATAGAAATTAGAAGATAAAATAATATTATAATGTTAACCTTTATATATATAAATATTGTACATATATACAATATTCAAATATTGTATAGATTTATTTATTATAAAATTTTTTATAAATAAAATATTTTACATTACATTCAATTAAAATATTTTATTTTAATACTTTTTTTTAATATCCTTTATTACAGGGGTGGCCAACCCCGCGCCCCCCTAGCTTTTTGCGGGGCCCCGTCTGGGGCAAATCTGAAATTTCTGGGGCCCTTTCTAAAAATAAATTAAGTTTTAGTACAAAAAAATATAAAATAACGTTACATCATTCATTTGTATCCATAGAAATTTATTTTATGAAAGGAATCGCAGGGAATTGGATAAATTAAAACACTAGAGTTTTTTTTTTATTAATGACATTCTCTAATAAATGGATTTTCTTGCAATCCTTTTAAAACTTTGAATACACATATTTACAAGTGTTCTTTTCTCTCTTTATACGTAGAAATTTTTTTCATTAGTCCTTGCGGCACTAAATTTGTAAATATTGACCTTTGAAATTTGCATATTTAACACACGAACCCTACCCTGATTGATGTTAAAGCGACTGTTTCATTAAATATCAATCGTAATTTTCTTGAAATTATTTTGAAAAACTGAGAATCATTAACTGAAAATATAACAAATATTTTTCTGTTAAAATAATTGTATCATGCGGTATTCGTAGAAGGAAAAATGTTAAAAGTTAGGTACTTAATAAATAAATAAATAAATAAATAAATCTTTATTCCTCGACCTGCTTAGAGGCACAAGTCCTCGGTGGCTAGGTCCTCCAAACATCAATACAATCTAGCTACAATACATTAACAAACATCAATACAAATTAATTACAACAATTTAACAATTAATAAACAAGTAAAAAAAAAAAAAAGAAAAAGAAAAAAAATAGAAATGTATGCTCATTAACAAATAACATGACCATAGATTTCCATCAAAAGACAAAAAGTAATTTAAAAATTCCGCGCAAAAACCCGATACCAGGAGCAAGCGACGCATTAGCCATCCCGGCATTTGCCATAAGTTGTTAAGGAAACCTGGTCAAAACCTTAACAAGGATGGTATGACCTCACTCTACCTCAGCTAATCTCTGCTTGTGAGAACTAAATAAAATTTTGTACAACTCTAGGACTTTATGACTTGACAAAATTTATAATTGATTTAATCATAGGAGGCAGAATACTATAATCCCAATTAGTAATAAATAGACAGACTTCCACAAATCAATGCCAGATCCTACACATGAATGCAAACCTATATATTAATATCTGAATTAACTAACTTGTAGGAACCATACTGTATTTAAATTAATACCATTCTTCCCTATATCCTTATAATCTATATAACCATCTGAATCATTCTCATAAGAAAAAACCACCACTGGTTTTAACACCTATACTTCTACCATAGTCCCAACCCTGAATTGACTATCCTTTTTAACCATATTATCTAAAAAAAAAGAAAAAATATTTTAAAAATAAACAAAATATTTACCTTAGCAACGCAGAGATTTCCTTATTCCAGCCTAATTTCAAAACCAACCCTTGCTTTTCCTATCTCTAAATGGAAAGAAGAGTTAACAAACCCCTCTCCCAAAAAGAGACGAAAAAAGAACTAATAAAAACCTACCAAAAAGCTTCAAATTCGCAAGACAGCTTTTTGTTTACCCACCAGACTTCAAAGAGTAAAATAAATATTATATATATAAATAAATATAACTTTTGATGGTTTTCTTTTTTTCTCTCATTGCATAGAAGTGAGAGATGGCGACTTGGCAACCTCGCACTAAAATCACTCAATTTTTCCATTATCTAAAAAACTTCTGCAGCTGGTGCATTTGAGATTTTTAGCTAATTCTCTCAACCTAACCATACTGTACTCATCTGGAATTTCGCATTGAGCTATTTCATGAGGTGTTTTTTTTTAATTCTTTGTCTTTTAGCGTCGGTAAGAATGCAATGTTGCCAGATCCGAGAAACCACGCTTTTATATAAAATAAAATAAAGTAATAGAAATATTAGAAAAAACAAATAACACAGTCCTATAGAGTAGAAAAGGCACTGTCTAATGAATACAAACCCTTTGCTCAACAACAAACAAATCCTTTAAATAATCCTCTTTGAAAAAAACCGAACCAACTTATTACCCAACCTAATATATCCCACCCCCTCGTGCATTCTTTTGGTATTTTAGTACCTTGTAAATACTAAGTTTCTTAAAATACTTTTAATAATTACCTATGTATTTTTTTACATTACGGCATCCCATCATTAAGACAAAACTGAAAGCACCCTTAAAATTTTTAATTTATCAACTTATTAAAAGACTGTAGTCTAGTTAGTTACTTTTACCTGCCGCCGTCGACGAATCTTATTACATGTTTATAGCAAGTAGCTACAACACAGGGTCAACTGTCAGCACCGCTGACTTGGAAACACTTCAATACCTAAATAATAAAGACACCAGCCAAGAGTTTAAATGTTTATCCTACAATAAAAAAAAAAATATTTAAAAAATATAATATAACACCTGTTTGCCTAGTTCCGCCCCTATAGACAATTTAGTGGTCTTTAACTCTTAAAATACTTGAAATATCGAATTCGTGCTTATTTATGTTGAGTTCATATTTAATTAGCTGTTTTCTTACTTAACTACGGTTTAAATACTTAACTCTAAATTTTCTTAGTTGACTCCTCGTTTTCCTAAATAACGCGCTGTTTACATACCTACTTACCGTGTTGATTTCATATTTAATTAGCTGTTTTCATACTTAACCACAGTTCAAACCCTTAATTACGGTTCAAATTCTTAACCACGGTTCAAATACATGACCACAGCTCAAATCCTTAATTACGGTTTAAATCCTTAACCACGGTTCAAATGCTTAACCACAGCTCAAATCCTTAATTACAGTTCAAATCCTTAAACACGGTTCAAATACTTGACCACAGTTCAAATCCTTAATTACAGTTCAAATCCTTAACCATGGTTCAAATCCTTAACCACAGCTCAAATCCTTAATTACAGTTCAAATCCTTAACCGCGGTTCAAATCCTTAATTACAGTTCAAATCCATAACCACCGTTTAAATCCTTAACCACGGTTCAAATCCTTAACCACAGCTCAAGTCCTTAATTACAGTTCAAATCCTTAACCACGGTTCAAATACTTGACCACAGTTCAAATCCTTAACCACAAATCTTTTGGGGGCATGATAATGAGACCTCATCGAAGAAAAATGTTTGAACAACTGGTTTTACTCTTAAATCTCAATTAAAACCTTAAAAATATAATATTGTCTCACATTTACACGATTAACGCGATCACTGTTCATAATTATTAGTGTAATAAGCTAAATAAACCTTAAGTTAAGATTAATAAAAATATGTTTTCTTTCAAAAAGTATTTTATTTTAAAAAAGTATTTAGAAAATACGTATTTTGTATCTAGTATTTCAAATACCATTTACAAAAGTATATTGTATCTGATATCTCAAATACTTTACTTAAAAGTATCTTGAAACTTAATCGAATGTTTTCTACATTTGATTCAATCACGAATCAAATGTAGGGAATTTTTGTCAAATATTGAGTGAAAATAATATTTGAACTTATATATTTCTACAGCTCAACATGATTCAGAAATGGTTAAATAAATGGCGAATTCGTATAAATGAAAGCAAATCTTCGCATATTACATTTACAAATAAAAGATGTACGTGTCCACCAGTGTATATAAATTCAAAAATTATCCCCAACACTAGTACGGTGAAATATCTAGGTCTGCACCTTGACACTAGGCTCACTTGGAAGGAGCACATCAAGAAAAAAGAAATGAAATCAATATTAAATATAAAAATATGTTTTGGCTCATCGGCAGAAAATCACAGCTTGCTCTGAAAACAAAAGTGATGATTTATAAAGCAATCCTTAAGCCTATTTGGTTGTATGGCTGTCAAATATGGGGAACAGCCAGTGAGTCCAACTTGAGCAAGATACAGAGAGTGCAATCAAAAATTCTCAGAGGCATTACTAAGGCCCCTGGTACATAACAAATGAAACTCTACATAAAGATCTAGATGTACCGTCAATCAGAGAAGTCATATACAACCAATTTGATAAACACCAAAGGAAACTAGAACATCATTCAAACACATCGGCCATTGTCCTATTGGACAATAGCCAGACTATCAGAAGAAGAAAGAAATACCACATACTTGATACAGAAGATTTTTATTTAGTTTAGAAGATCATTATTTAGTTAACTTTAATTCAAATAAGACTCAATGTTGTCTAATTTCTAGGCGCGAAAATAGAGATTTCCCTGATATTCACTTCGATTCGAATACCCTGAAAATGTGTGACAGCCTATCCATGTTGGGCGTCTCTGTCGCATCTGACCTGTCTTGGAATGAACACATCTCCTCTGTGGCGAAATCTGCAGCAAGGAAGATTGGCTTCTTATTCAGGTCCAAGCGATTTTACAAACCCCCACAACTTCTCACCATCTACAAGGCCCAAATCCGCCCCTGTCTCGAATACGGCTCTCATCTGTGGAGAGGAGCCTCAAAATACTCTCTTGCTACCCTGGATGCAATTCAGAAACGAGCCGTCAGGCTAATTGACGATTCTACCCTCACCGACTCCCTCGACTCGCTGGCTCATCGAAGAGATGTCTCTGCCCTTTCCCTTTTCTATAGATACTATCACGGCAGGTGCTCTGATGAGATAAAATCAATAATTCCCCCCAAAGCATGCTTTGCACGCAGCACACGTTTTGCCGACTCCCAACACTCTTTCGCGGTCAAATTGGAAAAGTGCCGGACCACTTCATTCGCGAATACATATATCCCCATGACTTCAAGGAACTGGAACTCTCTCCCAGCCTCTATCTTTCCCAGCACCTATGATCTTCAAACCTTCAAAACCAGGGTGCATAGACACCTACGTCTACACCCTCTCACTTAATCAACTTTCCCTTCTCTTCGGTAATGTAAGGGTCTTTCGAGATCCATAGGGGCTGCATCTTTACTGGTGCACCCCTTCTTGCATTCGATTGCATTAAAAAAAAAAAAAAAAAAAAAAGGATGTTGACCTTCAGCTGGAAAAACAAATTCAAATAGGATAGACATCAATGGATGACTATTCCTTCAAGATAATTAACTCTCATCAAATTTACTAAAAGTTGTAAATAAATAACTGATTGTAAATAAATTGAAATAAAAAAAAAAAAAAAAAAAAATATATATTTCTAACTTGAGATAATGATCTTAAATAAATTTTTCTAATTAATATAACAAAGAATAATTGCTATATCAATGAGAATTGTTTTTGACAGCGCTTATTTGAAAAAGATATTTATCACGAGACTACTGCGGATTACGCAATTGGAGTCTGCGGAGTCTTGGTCCAGACTTAAGACTCCGCAGACTCCAATTGCGTAATCCGCAGTAGTCTCGTGATAAATATCTTTTTCAAATAAGCGCTGTCAAAAACAATTCTCATTGATATAGCAATTATTCTTTGTTATATTAGTTAGAAAAATTATAAAAATTTATCTTGAAACTTGTATTCCAGTTACTTTTTATGAGGTATCTTGTACATCTCTGGATTTTTCATTAATGTTTATTTATTCAACCACTTGCTTTGTTTTTAATCCCAACACACCTGTTTTATCTAAATTCACACCCACCTGTTTTGTTTTAATTCACCCTCCTCTGTTGATAATTAGTTTGCGACATCTTCTTGTATTAAAAAATCAGTAAAAAAAAAAAATCAATCCTTAATATTAAGGTGACGTTTAATAATTTATATTTTGAGCTGAAATTTTCAGGCATTTTTTTTTTTTTTTTTTTTACATATATTAGAAACAATTTCCGTATAGAAAATATTTTTTTTTTTTACATTTTTTCACAATTCTTGAACGAGCTCTGAAATTTTTTTTTATATGAATTTTAATTTGGGGAGTGTTCTTAAAAAATGAAATACTATAAAGAATTTTCAAAAAAAGAAAAATAGTAGATCAAAATGGGCGAATGAATCCATCTGACATATAAAAAAATAATTAGATTCAATCTCATCCATATTTGTTTAATTATAAATTAAGTATATTAGCAGGTAGGTATTTGGACAGGAAAATAGAAAATCAAACAATTTTCATCCATTTGTGCAACGTTTCGCCAATTTTGTTCAGACATCATCAGGCGTCTATACATAAGAAATTAAATGTGAAACCTACCTTGTAATTTTACTTAATTTCTCATTATTAAAAAAATGTTTCACTTTGACCAACACCTATCTCATTAAAAGTTAAAGAGAAATTACTTACATAATATATAGTACCTGCCCACCGAGCGATGCTCGGTAAATTTTTGCTTCTGTTAATAGCTATATATTATAATCCCCGAAACCCCCCTCGCCCCCCGGACCCCCACCACTTCCTGTACCCTCTCACACCTACACTCCCACTCCGCTTCCGAAACCCAGTACCTCCTCCCCCACCTCTTGCACCCCCATATCTACCCCAGCCCACGCACCCAGTTTTTGTATTTCTATCCTTCAGTGGCCCACAGATTATGTGTATATAGGTATATAAATAAATACGGTATAATTTTTTTTTTAATTAAATAACAATTTTTGAGTTCATCAATTAAATTGTCAAATTAATATTTGTAGGATTTAAAACTCGATTTTTAATCAATTAAATTGCCCAATTTTTTAATAATAATTATAATGATCTTATTGTGGGATATAAAATTAAAAAACCAATTATTTATTTAAAGGAAATTGAATAAAAATGTAAATATACATTTTTATCGAGACAACCACCTGTGAATAATTATTTCAATTAACAAAAAACCCATCAAAAACAACTTAGCCGAAGATGAGACCGAGACAGATCGAATGTCCAACACAAAACCCTCCTAACCCGTGAATTTCATACAAATCGTTAGAGCCGTTTTCGAGAACCCGTCCCGATTTTTATATATATATATATATATACAAGATTTGCTCGATTAATATAATAAGATAAGATAAGATTTTATTTATTTATTCAATTTGGCTCTTGTAAACATAAATACAGTATTTGATTTGTAATAAAAAAATATACATATTAACTTAAAAGAAAAATTTTCATTTTTACATTTACTAACTATGTAATTTCTCTTGTTTATACTCCTGATGAAGTCTGAATAAAATTGGCGAAACGTTGCGCAAATCGATGTTAATTGTTTGATTTTTCTACTTTCCTGTCCAAATACCTACCTGCTAAAATATACTTAATTTATTACTATAAAAAATAATATCGTTAACATCTTAGATATAAGTAATCTGCCTTTTGAGATTTTGGAATTTTCGAAATTTTTTTTTGAAAATTTTAAAGTCTTAGTATCTGGAAAAATTTTATTCATAGTGACTAATAATAACATATTTTTTTTTTCGTTACTCTGAATAAAATTTTTCAGATTCTAAGACTTTAAAAATATCAAAAAAATTTCGAAAATTCCAAAATCTCAAAAGGCAGATTACTTATATCTAAGATGTTAACGATATTATTTTTTATAGTAATAAATTAAGTATATTTTAGCAGGTAGGTATTTGGACAAGAAAGTAGAAAAATCAAACAATTTTCATCGATTTGCTCAACGTTTCGCCATTTTATTCAGACTTCATCAGGCATCTAAACAAGAGATGTTCTCTGCCCTTTCCCTTTTCTATAGATACTATCACGGCAGGTGCTCTGATGAGATAAAGTCAATAAAATTTTTTTTAATTTTTAAATCTTAGAATCTGGAAAATTTTTATTCATAGTGACCATAGAGTAATATAGAGTGGAAGGCTTCGAAAAAGCGCTCTCTGGCGAGTGCAGGGCGAAAGCTCTTAGTTCTTATGAGCTATCCAAAGATCATAGAACATTTCAAGCCTTTGTCATAGATAAAAGATACATACCCTTTATGTTATATCTATCTATCTATCTATCTATCTATATATATAAAATAGAAAAGTATGTGGATATATATGTATGTGGAAACGATCTGATTGGCCAGTGCATAGCCAATGCCAAAGCGTTAAATTATTAGAACGATTCTGATTGGTCAGATAGTGATCGTGCTTAGGCAATGTGTTAAATAAATCTTTCCTTATTCTTCCTTATTTTTGAATCAATTTCATTCAGCACATTCTTTCGATACTTACAGTAAGATTTTAAATTTCAATTATTAAATTGGTATGAACGAGACGCTCCCCGCCAGGGGCTATGACGCCCGGGCCGAAGGCCCGGTCGTCAGCAGTACCTATATATATACAGGTGATTCACGAGTCGATGGCACGTTAGACGTTTATGGAAAACGGAATGGAGGATTTTTCTGAAAATTTACCACCTTACATTTTCTTACCTGTTCTATCGATCTAAAATATTTTGAGCACAGACGTTTCGCTTCCTTCGAAAGTTGTAGCAACTTTATTATTTTAAATAGAACACTCTGTAATACGTTTTTAGAAACGCCCTCTTTATTAAAATATTTTTGTTAATATTGTCCTATACCTGATCCTCTATTGGTTTTTGAGATAAAAATAATTTGTGTTAAATATGGTCCAAAACATGGCCTCCTAACTAAACTTTAAATAAATTACTGCTTCAATTCATGAAAAATATTTTGGTGATAGTTTAGACACACCCGGAATTATTTAATTTACAAGAAAAATCGGACTTTACCTATATTATACTGGGCGTGCTGAGACGACTATTATTTCCGCTATTCATAAAGTAAATAAAAAGTTCGCCTTTTCAAATGAGACCCCGTATATTTACTCAATAAGTTGAAAGATGAAGAAAAATTCCTTTAAGACAATAAATCATGTCCCTATACCTAAAACATCAAGTCTTAATAAAAGCTCACTTTTTCGTGAAAAATTACTTTTTTAATGACTTTAATTTTAACTAACCATGGAAATATCAAGCCTATGATAGTTTGTTGACTATTTATAAATTAACTTAATAAATTAACTTATTTATTAACTTATAAACAGTTTATTGAAGGTGTTGAAAAAAATCTCCCCAAATGATCGCAAATATTGATTATTCAAGTTCTTATAGTACAAAATAAATAATTTCATAAGAACTTCGTTTGAATAATCAAATTTGCGATCATTTTGGGAGATTCCTTTCAACACCTTCAATAAACTGTTTATAAGTTTCTTATAAATAGTCAACAAACCATCATAAGCCTGATATATTCATGGTTAGTTAAAATTAAAATCATTAAAAAGTAATTTTTCACGAAAAAGCGGCTTTATTAAGTAAACTTGATGTTTTAGGTATAGGAAAATGATATATCATCTTATATCATTTTTCTTCGTCTTTCAACTTATTGAGCAATATACAGGGGGTCTCATTTGAAAAAACGAACTTTTGACCCCTTTTATAAATAACGGAAATAATAGTAATCTTAGCACGCCCTGTATAATATAGGTAGAGTCGATTTTTCGGCGTAAATTAAATAATTCGGGTGTGTCTAAACTATCACCAAAATATTAACTTTTCATGAATTGAGAGCACTATTTTATTTAAGTTTAATTAGGGCCATGTTTTGGACCATATTTAACACAAATTATTTTTTATCTCGAAAACCGATAGAGATAGGTATAGGACAATATTAACAAAAAAGTATTTTAATAAAAGGGCGTTTCTAAAAACGTATTAATATACGGAGTGTTCTATTTAAAAAAATTAAGTTTCTACAACTTTTCGAAGGAAGCGGAAACGTCGCAATGCTAAAAATATTTTAGATCGATAGAACAGGTAAGAAAATGTAAGGTGGTAAATTTTCAGAAAAATCCTCCATTCCGCCTTCCATAAACGTCCAACGTGCCATCGACAGTGAATCACC
Organism: Forficula auricularia; assembly: GCA_024734495.1. Lineage (NCBI taxonomy): Eukaryota > Metazoa > Arthropoda > Insecta > Dermaptera > Forficulidae > Forficula > Forficula auricularia. The sequence continues at coordinate 661,748 of JALMQS010000629.1, read as the reverse complement.
CTATATAGAGTAAAAAATGCCCTTATATATATAAGGGCATTTTTTACTCTTGATAATGTTACCAAAATTTGCCCCGAAGAGAGCGGTTTCAGCCATTTTATTGCTCAATGGTTTCGCCCTGGTCTCGCCAGAGAGCTCTGTAACTCTAAACGCTAAAATACATTGACTCCTTATGGAGCATTCCACTCTATATTACTCTATGATAGTGACGAATAATAACATATTTTTTTTTTTTGGAATTATAAAAAACTCAAATCTCTAAAACATAAATAAATAATATAGAAAAGTGAAATTATGAATAGTAGGTTGCAATGGTCTTGCGATAACACAGAGAATTGTTCAAAAGTCAAACAATTACAATGTCTATATTTTCATTTTGGAATCCTATATATAAATATGTATGTAAATTATTGAATAGTGGAGCCTGATGGGTTCCGGGTATAATGGGCATTCATTGACCAATAATTACATCATTAGGAGCATAACGAGATAGGAATGACCGACCAGTTCAGATTTCAGAGAGAAACGAACACAAAGAAGTCACTCTCTGGTGGCTCGGAATAGAATAGTAATAATTATAATGTCTGCTTCCTCTTGCTTAGAGAAGACCGGAATAGACCCTATGTGTATCCTGCCTCAGAGACTTCTTAGACTGCCATACCCGAATATACCCACATATACCTGTGCTGAGTGTGTTTAGTTGTTTTACACGGGACCTACTTTTTAACGCCGGTTCCGAACGGCTAATTTGGAGAGGTTTACTAGGCAATTATACTCTTGGTAGATTGCCATTACTTTCCAAGAGGAGGCGACTGCAAATATCTATCTGCCGAGACTCGGTCTCGAGACAGCGATCTTCGAGTCAGCGACCCAACACTCTAGCCACTGACCCACAGTCGCCTCTTCAGCAATGCAGAGTAAATAATTACCCCCCACTGCTTCGATAATATAGACCTCCTTCAGAGAATAGAACATCTTTGTGTTCTTTTTTCTCTGAACTCTGAGCTGGTCGGTCATTCCTCTCTCGTTATTATCTCAATGATATAATTATTGGTCAATGAACACCCATTATACCCGGAACCCATCAGGCTCCCTTGCTCCACTATTCAATAATTTACATACATATTTATATATAAAATTCCAAAATAGAAATATAGACATTGTAATTGTTTGACCCTTGAACAATTCTCTGTGTTATCGCAAGACCATTGCAAGGTATAATAGTAGGTACAAAGATAATATCTATATTTAAATGGCAAAATATTTTGACTTGGACAAACATGATGTATGTATATAAATATATAAAACATTATATTTTATTTTTGAGTTAATACTTTATATAGAAAAAAAAAGAAAAAAAAGAAAAGAAGAATCCATTTTGGAGCAATAAAGAAAAAAAATAATAAAAATAATAATCTAGCTCCATTTTAGATGACAAGGAGGTTTGCTGACTTTTCTTCTTTTCCTTCACCAGAAGGGACGAGAGGAACAGATTCGGGCTACAAGAAATCAAACCATAGCGTATCAAAGAATAATAATAATAATAATAATAATCGATATTACTAGTAACCAGTTAAATTACAGACATGAAAAAAATCTATTTAGATTTTTGTTTAAAATATAATATTAAAATTAATAAAATAGTGGAAAAAGTGGAAGCTTTTTTTTCAAGAAAGGGTTAATTTTCGATTTTCTGCATTTTTGAACTCGGGGGATGTTCTGAAGCTTTTCTACAAGGGGAGCCCCCGGGGCCGTGAGCGAATCTCTTTGTCTTGGATGTTTAATAAATCATCCCCCAAAGCTTAGATTTTCGTCGCCAGTTGGCGCTAAAGTCGTGACGCACCACGACCCCTATATTTCTTAAGAAAAACAGTAAAAAAAATTTACCGCCCGAACAGGGACTCGAACCCTGGACCCTTAGATTAAAAGTTTATTTTATTTAAAATTATATATTCAATTTTTATAAAAACATGATAAAATACAAATAGTAAATACAATCCTCTACCGACTGAGCTATCCGGGCTCACATCTTATTATATTAAACGAGCAAAAATTGTATATATATATCCGGTCGGGTTCTCGAAAACGGCTCTAACGATTTGGATGAAATTCACTGGTTAGGAGGGTTTTGTGTTGAACATTCGATCTGTCACGGTCTCATCTTCGGCTAAGTTGTTTTTGATGGGTTATTTGTTAATTGAAATAATTATTCACAGGTGGTTGTCTCGATAAAAATGTTTATTTACATTTTATTCAATTTCCTTTTAGTAAACAATTGGTTTTTTAATTTTATATCCCGCAATAAGATTATTACAATTATTATTATATATTAAAAATTGGGCAATTTAATTGATTAAAAATCGAATTTTAAATCCCACAAGCGTATTTTTCTGTATTAGAATTTGGCAATATAATTGATGAACTCAAAAATTGTTATTTAATTAAAAAAAATTATTATACGGTATTTATTTATATACCTATACATATATACACATAATCTGTGGGCCACTACAAGACGTAAAATGCAAAAACTGGGTGAGGGGGCGGGGGCGAGGGTGGAGGAGATGTGGGGGTGCGGTGGTGGGGGGCGGAATTGGGGTGGAGGGGGTGCAGTAGCTATGGTGAAGTGGTGGTGGTCCGGGGGGGCGAAGGTGGGGGTTCGGGGATTAATATATAGCTTTTAACTGAAGCAAAAAGTTACCGAGCATCGCTCGGTGGTTCCAGGTACTTATAATTAAAAGAGCATAGACGTCAGAGATTATTTTTGAAGCTAAGAGAGCCACAAAAAATTTAGTACTTTTTACAACTTTTCGTTTTATTTATTTATTAATTTTCTAAGTTATCGTGTGAATTGGAATATAAGCAAATAGAAAAAAATAATTTTTGAAAATCTCGGGTGTCTATGCTCTTTTAATCATAATGTGAGCCTGGATAGCTCAGTCGGTAGAGCATTAGACTTTTAATCTAAGGGTCCAGGGTTCGAGTCCCTGTTCGGGCGATACTTTTTTTATTGTTTTTCTTGAGAAATATAATATGCTACAGTTTAAAAATAAGTTGGATGTTTTTACACGCTTTATATTAGCTTCACCTGTATCAATGTGACTTTTGTTTTAAATTCCGCAAACATTTCTCTATAAAAATAATTGTTTACCTACTCAATTTAAATGAAATTATAAATAAAAAACAAATAATAAAAATAATTTTTATAAAAAAAATAAATAAAACCGACTTCAAAAAATTTAAATACCTACAATAAATAAAATAATAATAACTTAAAAATAAAATAAAATTCACTAAAAGGTATAAAATAATTATTATCTTATTTAGTTAAAGGTATATGTTTGGCACCGACTTCAAAAAGTGATTATTTAATGCAATCGAATGCAAGAAGGGGTGTACCAGTAAAGATGCAGCCCCTATGGATCTCGAAAGACCCTTGCATTACCGAAGAGAAGGGAAAGTTGATTAAGTGAGAGGGTGTAGACGTAGGTGTCTATGCACTCCGGTTTTGAAGGTTTGAAGATTATAAGTGCTGGGAAAGATGGAGGCTGGGAGGAGTCCAAGTTCCTTGAAGTCATGGGGATATATGAATTGGCGAATGAAGTGGTCCGGCACTTTTCTAATTTGACCGCGAAAGAGTGTTGGGAGTCGGCTAAACGCGTGATTTCATGTTAATATTTCGTCGTTTAGTTGTAACTAAATAAGATTATAATTATTAACCGTCTTCAAAAAAGGAGGAGGTTTTCTATTCGACTGAATTTTTTTTTTTTTTTTTTTTTTTGTGCCTATGTTACCTCATATCTCCTCCAATTGTCAACCGATTTTGAAAAAAAAATTTTTGCATTGGGTCCAGTCTAGCTTCCGATTGGTCTCATTTTTTTTTCGTTTTTTTTTCATAGGTATTAGACCTTTTTTATTAGGTTTGTTTAGACCTAACCTCTTTGTTTATGAACCGATTTCGATGGTTCTTTTTTTATCCGAAAGGAGGTGTCTTAGGGATGGTGTCATATTAATTTGGTCAAGTTCTGATGATATGATCACTATTAATGACATCACTAAAAAGAGAAAAATAAAAATAATTTTTAAGAAAAAATAAAAACCGACTTCAAAAAATTAAATGCAACAAATAAAATACACTAAAAGGTATAAAATAATTATTATCTTATTTAGTTACAACTAAACGACGAAATATTAACACGAAATTTCTTTTTGAAGTCGGTGCCAAACATATACCTTTTATGAATCGCACTCGACGGATCTTACTTAGTACGTTTGGCGGGTACGCTCGCTTATAGGTATAGTTTGTTTGGTACCGACTTCAAAAAGTAATTTCATGTTAATATTTCGTCGTTTAGTTGTAACTAAATAAGATAATAATTATTTTATACCTTTTAGTGTATTTTATTTGTTGCATTTAATTTTTTGAAGTTGGTTTTTTATTTTTTTTATAAAAATTATTTTTATTTTTCTCTTTTTAGTGATGTTATTAATAGTGACTTAAGATAATACCTTGCATGCATCTCGTAAGAGAAAGCGTCGGGCGAATGAATCAGAAAATGATAATAAAATGCAATTCATAAATATAGAAATTCTCTAGAAACGTTTGCGGGTTATAAATGAATGTTTTAAGATTTTTTTTTATAAAAGATTTTATTTATTATAATTTCGATTATTTGGTCATAAGAATTGGAGATTTATGTTATTTCGTCATTGATCATATTATCAGAACTTGACCAAATTAATATGGTACCACCCCTAAGGTACCCTCTTTCTCATAAAAAAGAATCATTAAAATTGGTTCATAAACAAAGAAGTTATGCCTGAACAAACATAGCAAAAAAGGTCCAATACCAATGAAAAAAAAACGGGACCAATCGGAAGCTAGACTGAAAGAATGCAAAAAAAAATCATCAAAATCGGTTGACAATTGGCCAAGATATGAGGTAACATAGAAAAATTGAGAACCTCCTCCTTTTTTGAAGTCGGTTAAAAATAAATACATTTCATTCCGTTAAATTCCGCAAACTTTTCTCTATAAAAATAATTAAGATTAAAAAGTAGAAAAATAAATTATATTAAAAAAAAAAAACTAAAAAAACACGCTTCTAAAAAAATACAAAATAATGTAATACTTAATGAAAAAGCGTGGGGCACTTTGTCGAAATTAATTAAAAGTACATATTTCTGCGCCCCACACTTTTTGATTAAGTATTACATTATGTTGTACTTTTTAGAAGTGTTTTTTAGTTTTTTTTTAAATATAATTTTTATATAAATTCATTTAAATTGAGTAGGTAAACAATTATTTTTATAGAAAAATATTTGCGGGATTTAACAGAACGAAAGTCACATTGATACATAGATACATACAGGTGAAGCTAATATAAAGCGTGTAAAAAAAAAGCATAATTTCTTACAAGTAAATTAGACTTTGGAATAATAAATAAATAAATAAAAACGTGATTTAGTTAAATTAAAAATATATTTTTATCAATATCATTATTATTATTATTATTATTCTAAATTCACTAATAAATGAATCCCTTCATGCAAAAATGGATTTAAGTTTAGTGTTTTGGCCAACGGATTTTTTTCAATTTTTTTGTAGAGAACAGCATAGTTTTTAATAGCTGCTAATGAGAAGGATATTTAAAGATACGGATCGATAATTCTGCAAAGCTATAACTTTTTTTTGAGTCGGGGTCACCAGTGTTGGTGCCTGCTTGCCCGACGAGTGCGCAGACAACAATACGGGCGGGGTAAGACGCTAACTAGGAATTGGAAGGGGTTGGTTGTCAGAGGAGAATAGGGAATGCCCCAGTAGCCTCGACGGCGTTTCCAACCACGACGGAAGATAAGGTTACGGATAGTGGTTAATCAAAAATCAATGAGCAGACCATATTACGGTGATTGATGAATTAAGTAGATTCGAATCGACGCAATTATATTATTCACTGAAAATCATGGCTCACGCCATTGCGTTGATTCAACTCTCATTAATTCGTTGGTTTATTGTTTCATATTTGATTGATTGACTTACATATTATACAATGTGTTTAACAAATTGACTGTTGTATACTTAAGGAATTATCATTACAATTATCTTAAAGTATTGTTTTAGTTTAACACATTGTATAATATGTAAGTCAATCAATCAATACATGAAACAATAAACCAACGAATTAATGAGAGTTGAATCAACGCAAGAGAATGGCGTGAGCCATGATTTTCAGTGAATAATATAATTGCGTCGATTCGAATCTACTTAATTCAGCAATCCCCGCAATTATGGTCCGCTCATTGATTTTTGATTAACCACTATTCGTAACCTTATCTTCCGTCGTGGTTGGAAACGCCGTCGAGGCTACTGGGGCATTCCCTATTCTTCGATGTATTTAGGTCGCCTTTAGCATGCAATGTAATTCAAATATGCGTAATTTTTTTTTGTTGAAATTTTTCAATAAACAAATTAATAAGTTTGAAATAGTTTTTGGAGACGGACTGGTAAATTAATAGGATAGGATTTTGATGAGGCAGTCCAGATTCAGATAAGAGAAATTATATCTAATAAGAAATTCTCTGTTTTTTTTTCCCAAGCCGACATTTCGGAGGTGTTTTCCCTTCTTCTTCAGGGTTTTGAAAAGGTCAATGAATGAAGTACAAAGTGTCAATCCCCTCTCTCAGTATTAGTTGGTGTACTAACATAAAATTCGACCCTTCTCAAAATAATATTAAGATTGAAATTTTTATGATTTTCGAAATTCGGGAAAATGAATATATGTGACCTTCTCCGAGAAAAGGGACCTAGTGTGTCAAAAAACGGGTTTGGACTTAAGAGTGGATTCTGGTACCTAAAAGGGTGTAGAATAAGATTATAAAAATTACTTCAAATTAACATCAGCTTAGTAACAAAATTACAAAAGAACCAAAATTGCGAAACAACTTTTGAGATATTGATAACACTCGTTATACAGTTGGCACAAGACTGAAGCGTCACTTTATTCTTTTCCTTTCTTATAGTTATTTTTACAAAAAATACGTCACCACATAGGCATGACGTCACCAAAGTCGGCACCCAATCATAACTAACCATACCAAATCGCATCTCCCAACTGAAGGTGTGTTCAAAGTGATAATGCGTTATGAAACTTTAAATGCGTTTTTCTCAAAACTTCATTTTCACACACTAGGTCCCTTTTCTCGGAGAAGGTCACATATAGTACATTTAACTTCTAAATTTTGTATTTGTCATAGGGACCGTGCGTCATGACTTTAGCGGCAACTGATGACGAAAAATGTAAGCTTTTTGGGATGATTTATTAAATGTTTATTGACATTTTTTTGTTTAGTAAAAATCAAATAAACAACCGCGGTCTAAAGAGTCTCCAAGACAATGTGACTCGTTCAGGGCCCCCTAGGCTCGGTGCACTCTTTTATCTATGATATATACCTTAGCCTTAGACACGCCCTCTGCTACTCTCCACACAGAGTGAAGTGAGGCCAACATCGCCTACAGATGACGTCACGTTCTCGCATAAATATTTTGGTAATATTAATTTGCGATTATTGGAATCCAAAATAAATAATCTAAACTACGATAAATTTATCTCAATGTATAATAATTCCTATAGTGGCCATGCTATTTCTGGGTGTTCCTACCTACAGATGACGTCACGTTCTCTAGGTGATGTTGGCCTCACCAAATCGACAGCGGGGCGTGTCTATATATTTCATGGTCTAAGATATATACTACAATACAATATTTGCCCCAATTCTTCCAAATTATTTGAATAAATAAGCACAAGAGAGCGCTACCTTAGGCAGTATAGTGCTGCCTCTATGTTTAACGCACGGTCCCTATTTATTCAGCTACAATGCTTTGACTGACATTGTTACGACACTACTAGAATACCGATTTATTTTTAAACAAAAAAACCCTAACAAAAAAAGATGAAATTGAACAAAGAATAAAAAAAAAGTAAATTGATTTTTATTAAAAGATTCAAGCAAGAATAAATAAAGATTCTTTTTAGAAATAAGTATATATATATATATATATAGTATATTATAATATGAGTAAGATCAACAAAAAAAGGAGAAAACAAGCTCTAGAAGGGGCAGCAATCATAACTCAATGTAAAATCATGCATTTCTGAAAAGAGTGAATGGTCTGTGCAACCTTGAGTGTCTTGAAGGTTTGAAGATGGTGTTAATAGCAAGCTGATCACATAACAAACGAGTGGTCAGCTTGCTATTATCAATAAAACGAAAACATTCAATCGGGTATTTGAACCAGGGAGATAGGGAGTGCTTGTAAGCTTAGAACTTTGGCGAGGAAATTGTCTCCTGAAGCGGGGGGAAGAAGAAGCTCGACCGCCATCTTGCATAGTTCAAAACATTGCCAAACATAACGTTATCAAATGAGAAATACATGTTTAACAAAGAGCTAATACTCTTATATAAGCACGTTTTTCTTTAATATAAAATACAGTATATGTTCCTATGACTATTTTGTGTATATTCATCTTATTTTAATGTGAAATAATTTGAATAATTAATTTCAATTTTCTCTAGATATCTGTAAAAATCAAAAAACTATAATTTAAAATAGTTCTTTTATTAGTTTTTTTTATTTAGGTGACCTTATAATTTTGAAAATCGAAGGTAAATGATATATATTTTAGTATAGGACCATATGGAAATCTCAATGTTTTGATAGATCCAAGATGGCGGACTGTGAGTCAGCGATGACGTAGGCAGGCGACACTTTTCTAGCCATATGCTCTCTCCCTATCTGCCTGATTTGAACCCATAAGTAATTTTGTCTCGAGATAGAGTGACCGGCCTGAAGAAAGAAATGGGTCAATGCATCAAAAATAAAGAGAAATAAATAAGTTTGTCCTCTGCTTGATGCAAAATGGAAGAAATTGGGAGAGGCCTAGTACAATTTAAACTTGTAAATACTTATATATATATGTTTAGAAACAATCTATCATTATTATAGGGATCGTGCGTGAAACATAGAGGCAGCACTACTGTCGAAGTAAGCGCTCTCTAGTGTTCCTTTGCCGAAGATAGTGGAATCAAAACATTCATTAAACACAACATGAATTATTTATAAATAATGGAAAAAATAATAAAATATGGATTTCAACCGGTTGTCAATAATATTATACATGGCCAAAATGATGAAAAAGGAAAAAGTTATTCAACTCTAATCATGTCTATGGTGTAGTTGAAAAAATTTTCTCAAAAAATTTTACTTAACAACTTCTTTCTCTTTAAACAATGGCTTCTGAATATTAGTTAAGGCGCAGATGACAAAAACTATCTCATCAATATGAGGAAATAACGAATTTGGTACTTTATATAGAATTTTAAAGTCCTTGATTCGTTGATTAACGCGTTCAATATGTATCCTTACAGAAGCGATGTTGTATGTTTCGTCTACTTCTTCCGGGGTAAATTGACCTTTGTGACCGAAAGGATGCATCACAAAAACAGCATTTTTATTTTCTACTTGGGTTTTTATCTGTGGAAAGCCTTTATCAACAAGAACTACATCACCAGGCTCAATTAAATCAATTAATATAAAGCAATCACCCGCACGACCACCATAACATTTTGAGATAAAACTGATAAATCCACTTGGCATACAACCCACCATAAACTTCACTGTATGATGATGCTTATATTCTGAATACATTAATACCCTTTGATTTACTTCCGGTGGTATTTCGGTATTAACTTCCGTGCAATCAATTATGACACGAGTTTCTGGGTAGTGTCGTTTGAAAGATTCTGGTAGAGATGCTTGTATACTTGATTTAGAAGGCCAAAAAATGAAGCTCTTCAGTAAAATATTCAATTGTTGTATATGCTTTACAAATATCCTGTGCTGAAGTTCGATGAATATTAAACAATACTGAGAGTGACGTAAATGATAAACCAGTTTTTAATTTCATTAATGCAATTAATAAACTGGTATTGTCAATTTTCGAGGCTTTACAGTCTGGAAGTAAAGTTAAGAGATATGAGAAAATTGCCAATGACACGCCCGTTAAACTGCTCATAACTTTGTTTGTAGTAATTGAAGATAGTCCATGGAAGCCTCGACAAGATTTTGTGAGATCCACATTTATTGGATCACAACATGAGTCTCGGGTATCCTTTGAAAACCACGGATACAGCAATTCTTTCTTGAAGCTGACATAATTAAAATAATATCAATTAATTTTAATATTAATTATTAAAAAATAAATCACGTGTTAAAATTTAATAAACGATTCCAATTAGTTGAGATGTTTACCACTAGTTGGCGTAAAAGTCTAGATGCACGATCCCTATATTAGAGGTCTGGCCACTAACCTTAACTTTGGGAGCCGCAAATTTATAAAACTGTTTCAAAGCGAGCCACATTGTTTGGAGATTAATTAATGTTTCATTAAAAAAAAGACACATTTTTTTTTATTTTATAAAATATAAACGAAGTAACATACATATTTTTGCTCTACTTACTTATAACAATACAAAAATAATTTTTGTATTATTATTTTTTTAATTTAATTATTATACAGGGTGTGGCATAAAGATCTACCACATTTTGAAGAGATATTAAAAAAAATGAAAAAATTTAACTAGGGGGAAAAAAAAACTAAATTTATTTTTGAAAAGAAAAGAAATTAATTTTTTTTTAAATGTATTTTTAACATTACCAGACAAAAAAAAAGGGGGGGGGGGGGGGCAAAAAAAAAATTCTAGCCCTTTTGATCAAACTCAACCAAATTTTGTATACATATTCTGTGGACTCCCAGAATGCTAGAAATGCAAAAACTAACCAAATTTTGTATACATAGTTTGGTCGAAAGAGTTAGACTTTTCATTTTTTGACTCTCCCCCCATTTAGGGTGGTTAGTTTTTGCATTTCTAGCCCTCTGGGTATACAAAATTTTGGTTGATTTTGGTTGAAAGGGCTAGAATTTTCATTTTTGACCCCCTCCCCCTATTTTGGGTATAAGTTTTTGCATTTCTAGCCTTCTGGGAGTCCAAAGAATATGTATACAAAATTTGGTTGAGTTTGGTAGAAAGGGCTAGAATTTTCATTCTTGACCCCCTCCCCCTATTTTGGGTATAATTTTTGCATTTCTAGCCTTCTGGGAGTCCAAAGAATATGTATACAAAATTTGGTTGAGTTTGGTAGAAAGGGCTAGAATTTTCATTCTTGACCCCCCCCCCTATTTTGGGTATAAGTTTTTGCATTTCTAGCCTTCTGGGAGTCCACAGAATATGTATATAAAATTTGGTTGAGTTTGGTCGAAAGGACTAGAATTTTCATTTTTGACCCCTCCCCCCTATTTTGTCTGATAATGTTTAAAATACATTAAAAAAAAAATATTTTATGTTCTTTTCAAAAATATATTCAGTTTTTTCCTAGTTTAATTTTTTAATTTTTTCTTATACCTGTTCAAAATGTGCTAGATCTTTAGGCCCCACCCTGTACTTTTTAAAATCAGTATTATTCAAGAGGGTTCAAGAGCCGCACGAGATTGACTGAAGAGCCGCATGCGGCTCGCGAGCCACGTTGTGGCCACCTCTGATATATACTATAATACAATATTTGCCTCAATTCTCCCAAATTATTTGAATAAATAAACACAAGAGAGCGCTACCTTAGGCAGTAATTTAACACACGGTCCCTATTCATAGTTAAAAACCTTATATAAGGAAAAATAGTTTCTCTTTTGTTTCAAATTGTATTTTTTTTTTGTTTTTTACTATCATAAAAAAAAGATGATAGATATATTAAAAAAAAAAAAACATAATTAAGTCGGTTGATATTTAGAAAAAGGGTTTTAAAAGAACGAGATCATTTGATTATTATTAAAAATTATTATACCTATATATTAAAAAATAAAGTAAAAAATAGTAAAAAGTTGCTCAAGTTTCAAAATAAAATAAATATAAAATGTGAATGAATAAAATATAGAATATATAAAATTTATTTTAGAATAAATAATTTCATTATTTGTATTTATGTAGGTATATTAAAAAAAAAACACAATTTGTTTTTATCAAAGCCGTAGCCAGTAGTGAGTGGAAATTTCAGGAAACATTCCCTCTTCCCTTTATTGGAAAATATAAAATTTATTATTTATTATTCAATGGTTGTTAATAATTTAATAAAATAATATTAAAACAAGGTAGGGGCTAAATTTATTGGTACCGCGACATTTCATCCCCCGACAAAATATCTTCTGACAAAATATTCCCCAGTATAAGTGAGAATACAAAAGAGATTAAGTGAGAAGCTTATAATCATAGTTTTGAATAATATAAACAGACTTTCATATTTTGGCGGCTAATTAGCCGTTTGAAAGTGCTGCTGTCCGTCGTTAGATTTTCTAGCTAATAATTTTTTATTTTTATTATCTATAATATAGTATTTATCATCTATATTTACTTATTTATCGTCTATGTTTACATTACACAATTATTGATTGTTTGTTAAAAATGTTATTAATCATTATCGTTATTAATTATTATTATAATATTGGGCGAAAATATAGCGCCATAATCACACCCCGCTCGACGATTGGCTGGTTCGGTATACAATATATGTTTGATTAGAAAAAAAATGGGAGCCCGAAACACACCCCGCCCGACGATTGGCTGTTCGGTATTCAATGTATGTTTGATTAGAAAAAAATGGGAGCCCGAAACACACCCCGCCCGGACTAAACTTTCGGAGGTTCGGTTAATATATATTCAATTCGGCTCGGTTGGGTTCGTATAGCTCCTTTTCGGGCTGGTTTTTAGACGGTTCGGTTGGCGTCAGCCCGAAAAGGAGCTATACGAACCCAACCGAGACGAACTGAATATATATTAACCGAACCAGAGTCGATTTGCATTACTCGTAAGATTCACGCGGGGAATGGTTATTTTGTCCTTGGGATATTTTGTCGGGGGCTGAAATGTCGCGGAAACAAATTTATTAATATTTTCATTTATATCTCAGCGACGTTTTAACAGCCGATGCATTATTCTTTCAGCTTTTTAATTTCGAAAAGGGCACATGTCAAAAAATTCGATAAATACACTTTTTCATATAAATGTAATCTAAAAGTTTCTCTGCTCGAAAAAGGCACAACTTTGTTATTAATTTTACTGCTAACGTCATGGCGTGTACAGAAATATAATAATAAAACTTGAGCAAGATGCGAGGTAGGTTTCACAAAAAAGAAATAAAACAAAATTGAGTTTTGAATTCGATATATTTCTAGGGTGAGCCCATCATCAGGAGTCAAAGTAAACTGATTATACAATGGAAAAATAATTTAAAATAACAATTTTTTTAATAAAAAATAAAACACTTTTAGGGGGGGGGGACACTGAGTCAGTGTTGCCCCCCCCCCCCTCTAAAAGTATTTGGCTTAGTTCATTTTTTATTTAAAATCAACTTAACTGTCGAATAGTACTTTTTTTTTGGCGACATTTTATTACAACTTTCTCCTATGCGCAGTAGCAGAAGTACCCAGGTAGATCAAAAAAACAGCCGATTCCCTACTCATCTATGCTATTAATATCTCTAGGTGAAATATCTACTTGAATCAAACACTTCATGAAAAATGGGTCGTGGGCTCTCCGACTATCTATTTAAAAAAATGGGCAAAATTCTGTGTCATAGAAATTCGATGAATCGCCTTGAAGCGTTCGAAATATGGTGTTATAGGCGAATGCTCAAGATATCATGGACAGCGCATGAAAGCAAGGGCGGATCCAGGGGGGGGCTGAGGGGGCGATCGCCCCCCCCCCCCTCCATACAGGCCCGTGCCTGGCGGGAGTGCAACACGTGCGTCGCACGCAGAGGCCAAAAAACGGCGGCCAAATCGACAGGTAATTTATAACAATTTTTATTTTTTTTTATTTTTTATTTTAATGAACTTAAAATATGAGATATGAAATTTGTAAAAAAAAAAACATTTATTTTTTTAAAAAATTTTAAAATTGAAAATAAAGTTCTATGTGTGTGAGTGTGTGTGGCGCCTCTGACCCCCCGCTTGGACAATTCGATCGCGACAAAAAGTAGATATTATATACATCGGCCACCTTATATACATTCTCCCCCCCATAAAAAATTCCTGGATCCGCCCTTGCATGAAACCAACCAAAATGTACTCCACAAACTACATAAGGAGAGTGAACTTCTACAAATAATAAAGAAGAGGAAGTTGGAATACTTTGGACATGTGATTCGAGGCCCTAAATACAGGACTCTTCTTCAAGTTAACAGGGGAAAGAGAAGAATTGGAAGGAAAAATCTCTCATGGCTGCGGAACGTTAGAGCCTGGACATGATTGGAGCCAGAACAACTTTTCAGAATCGCATCCGATAGAGAAGGTTTTAAGGAGCTCATCAAGACAGTCGTCTAAGCCTGAAAACAACCCCCACACAAGAAGAAGAAAAATTTGGCAAAATTTATATGGAATTTTTTATTTAAATTTTATGTACTCAATACAGTAAATTTCGAAAAGGGCATACGTACATATCTCATAGATATAAAATATCTGAAAATGTATACCGGGTAGTTTTCCATCTTGAGACAGTCTTATAAATCAAAAACAGTGCATTATATTAAAAAAAGTTTCATATAAAAGTTTATTTATATCGAAGGGGAAACCAAACTACGCTATTGTTTGTCGACCTAGAACAAACTTTCAAGGGTATTTCAAGGTCAAGTTCTGTTTTTAAATGGAAACATATATATTTTTTTTACAGATTCTTAATCTTCAAAAAAAACTGAACAACTTTCATAAGAACTGTTTTTTTATACAACATCAAATAAACAAAATATTAAATCAATTAGATCTCAGAAAAAATTTCCAATAATTATTTTTAACAATTATTCAACTTAATTATCAAAAAATAATGATCAAATATTTAATTATTAAGCAAATAATTTAATAATTTTTCGACACTTTTCTGTGACATTCCAGAGTGTTTTCGCAAGTCTTCTGGATGTATTCCAGTTCCGATTTCGTTATTTGGCCTTTTGTAGTTTCTGCGTAGCCTTTACAGTTCCTGTTTATTTCAACACGATA
This sequence comes from Forficula auricularia, assembly GCA_024734495.1. Classification (NCBI taxonomy): domain Eukaryota; kingdom Metazoa; phylum Arthropoda; class Insecta; order Dermaptera; family Forficulidae; genus Forficula; species Forficula auricularia. The sequence goes on along the minus strand of JALMQS010000629.1, from coordinate 646,650 downwards.
AAATGAAGCTTGTGAGGGTGTATTCCTATCAGGAAAACGCTCGATATCAATTTCAATGGCAGCTTCATAACAGTTCTTCCACATTCACCGCATAAATTAAGACGATTTCAATTCATTCTTCAACAAAAAATACTCCATTTTTATTATGAAAATACAATATAACTATCTACTGGATTGACACGAGAAAAAACTTTTTTTATACCCAAGAATTTTAAGTAGTTCCTAGTTCCATTAAGTAGAAAATAATCTCTGAAATCTATGTATTTAATGAAGTTTTAAGATCATTATAAACTCTTATTTTCATTGTTGTGACTTTTCTAGTTAATAATTATTTATTTGATAATTAAATATTTGATCATTATTATTTGAATAATTGTTAAAAATAATTATTAGAAACTTTTTTATGAGATATAAATGATTTAATATTTTGTTTATTTGATGTCTGATAAAAAAACAGTTCTTATGAAAGTTGTTCAGTTTTTTTTGAAGATTAAGGATCTGTAAAAAAAATATATAGGTTTTCATTTAAAAAACAGAACGTGACCTTGAAATACCCTTGAAAGCTTTTTCTAGGTCGACAAACAATAGCGTAGTTTAGTTCCCCCTTCGATATAAATAAACTTTTATATGAAACTTGTTAATGCACTGTTTTTGAGTTATAAGACTGTCTCAAGATAAAAAACTCACCCGGTATATAATAACAAAGAGAAACAAAGAGGTTGTCCTCTGCTTGATGCAAATAAACATACACACATACTATATATCGAAATGATATATCTGTATATATATACAAGGGCGGATCCAGGAATTTTTTATGGGGGGTGGGGGAGAATGTATATAAGGTGCCCGATGTATATAAGATCTACTTTTTATCTCGAAAGTGTGTCGCGATCGAATTGTCCAAGCGGGGGGGGGGGGTCAGAGACGACGCCCCCCACACTCATGGAACTTTATTTTAAAATTAAAAAAAAAAAATGTTTTTTTACAAATTTCATATCTCATATTTAAAAAAAAAAATTGTTATAAATTCCCTGTCGATTTGGCCGCCGTTTTTTGGGCTCTGCGTGCGACGCACGTGTTGCACTCCCGCCAGGCACGGGCCTGTATGGGGGGGGGTCGCCCCTCCGCCCCCCTTGTATATATATTATTTATTTGTTTGAGACTATAGTTTCGAAGACTTGGTCTTCATCATCAGTCTTTTTTAACTATAAATATTGTTTTTCATGGAATCTATACCGTATGGATATTGAAAATTTTATATTCCTTCTTCACTGGTGGTCAGTTTAGAATTAAAAACATTTTCGGGTTCACACTTAAATATTAACATATGTTTCCCTTTTCTTTGTGACAAAGAACAGACTGACAATGGAAGGGAGGGGGGGTTGTTTTTCTTTTTTCCCAGTCTCAAACAAATAATTAATATATATATATATATATACAGATATATCATTTCGATATATATATATGTGTATGTTTATTTGCATCAAGCAGAGGACAACCTCTTTGTGAATCAACAACTCTGCTACTCTCGGCAAAACAAAAACTTTTCAATTAAATATATAAAAACGTTGAACATCAAATATTTCTGTAATTTTCGATTGCTAATTGAACCTCAAAATGTAACTCAAAAATAAATTTCATAAACTTTACACTATATTAGAAAATAATTAGGTTTTACTTTACCATACGGTCAAGGATTGTAATGGTGCATGATAAAAATGTTTGTTTTTTTTCGAAATATCCCAAAAACGGCTGAAACTATTTTAATAAAAAAAAAAAAATTAAGCGTAACCATAGCATTTCGGTTTACAAAAAATCTCTAAATAAGTGAACATTGAAAAAATTATATTTTTCAAGATATTAATTATTTTGTCAAAATGTCTGTTAGTACGTTAGAAAACGTTATCAAATTTTTGTGAACGCACTAGCTCAAAAACTAGTGTGAATATTAAAACGAAATTTCACATGTAGTTTTCGTGCATTGAGATTAAGAGTTGATTAGATTTTGGTTGAAATCGAACCCAAAATTAAGGGGGCAGGGTAAAAATTAAAATTATAAGATTTTCAAACTAAAAAAAAAACAACAAGAAAAATGAAATATAGTATAAAATGAACTTATAATTAAAAAAAAGAGTTTTTTTCTTCGGCGGCCAAAATGGGGGGGGGGGGGGGTGTTTAAAAAAAAATAAAACTAACACTATAAGTTGTAGCCCCTTTAATCGATTTGTACGAAATTTCGCATATGTCGAACAAGCGCTTTCGCCAACTCTTTTATCCCTATGACCTCCAGAGACTGGAACTCGCTCCCTGCCACCATCTTTCCCGCGACTTATAACCTTCAGCTATTTAAGACCCGTATCCACAGATACCTTCGACCCCCGCCCAGCCCATAAAATTCTTTTTTCTTCTTTTCACGATGGGGGGGGGGGGCAACCCAGGCCTTTAGGGGCTGCACCTTCTTGGTGTAACTCCTTCTCTCATCATTTTCATTAAAAAAAAAAAAATATGCACCCTATGAAAATGAGCCAGTATGCGAAATTGAAAGTGACCAAAAAAAAAGGGGGAGGGGGGGGGGGGCTTTAAAAATATTTTCAAACAAAAATCGCAGAAAGCTGATATTTCTAATAAAATAGTCTCATAATTAAAAAGAAATATTATGAATTGATAATGGACCCAAAATTAAGAGAGGGGGGTTCTTCCGTAAATAATTATAAATTATTTTAATTCAATCTATGTATATAAAATTAAGGTTTTGTCTGTAGATTGCTCCAAATTTTGGTTGCACTCGTTTTAAGCAAAGTTATGAACGAAAACACAAAATTCCTGTCTGTCTGTCTGTATGTTTCCGAAAAGTTGCTCACGATTCACGTCAAAACGGCTGAAGGGATTATTATGAAATTTCATATTTGTATCAGATGTCTTATAACTTACGTTTTTAGCTATATAATGTTTTGATATTTTGACCCCAGAAGGGGGTTTGGGGGGGCACACGAATGAAAATTGTCAAATAACTCCTAAACTATCAACTAACTCTACGGCAAATTTTATAATGAGAAAAGTTCTAGGGGATGTGATTTCTGACAACTTTTGTTTAAAAAAATCCCCCCCCCCCCCAAAAAAAAAGGGGGGGGGAGTGGAGTGTGGGGTTCGTGGGTCCAGGAGGCGTGCCCCCAGGCTAGCAATAGGGCCGCCGAAGGCGGGCCTTACAGCTAGTATTCAATATAAGAGAGGACCCAGGTGTATGGTAAAGTCATATGGATGGCCACCATCAGTTTATTTTTCATTCCTGAACATTTTAAATTTTCAGACATGTGCTCTTTTCGAAATTGCATATTCCAATAAAGTTTAACTATTTTGATTATTTATGTCCATCGATTAAATTAATAAGTTGTTGTAGGGAAATAAGGACAATAGCTTATGCATACATTTTTTATTTTATGATAACGTTTTGTCAACTTTTTCAGGGATCTAAAAAATGAAAGGGCCTCAATTAGTACATGTTATAACAATCACAAATCAAAAGCAAGCTTTCATCTCAAAACACCTCAGTACATACAAAAACAAATCAACACACACAAAAAACTCATTTTATATAGCAAATAAATTAACTTCTTTGCATATTTGTCATTTTATAAATAGTACCTGGCCACCGAGCGATGCTCGGTAAATTTTTGCTTCAGTTAATAGCTATATATTAATCCCCCTCGCCCCCCGGACCCCCACCACTTCCTGCACTCTCCTACCCCACCCCTCCCCCAGTTTTTGAATGAATTTCTAGCCTTAAGTGGCCCACAGATTATGTGTATATAGGTATATAAATAAATACGTTATAATTTTTTTTTTAATTAAATAACAATTTTTGAGTTCATCAATTAAATTGTCAAATTAATATTTGTGGGATTTAAAACTCGATTTTTAATCAATTAAATTGCCTATTGAATGTAATGGAAGGCAGCCCAGAGGTAGTGAGGAAAGAAAAAATTAACCCATATAAAACAAGGTGTAATTTATTGGAATCCTTCCTCCTTTCCTCCCAAACCGACGTTTCGGAGGATTCCTCCCTCCTTCCTCAGGGTTTCAAAGGGTCAATGAATGAAACAAACAAAATGTTTCCTTCCTCTCTCCACAGTAGTGTTCAAAAACCTTCTTCATTTTTAACAAAGGCATAGAAAAACAATTTTTTTTTCCTTAATTAATTAAGAAAAGGAAAAAAATTGTTTTTCTATGCCTTTGTTAAAAATGAAGAAAGTTTTTGAACACTACTGTGGAGAGAAGAAGGAAATATTTTATTTGTTTCATTCATTGACCCTTTGAAACCCTGAAGAAGAAGGGAAAATCCTCCGAAACGTCGGTTTGAAAGGAAAGGAGGAAGGATTCCAATAAATTACACCTTATTTTATATGTGTTAATTTTTTCTTTCCTCACTACCTCTGGGCTGACTTCCATTACATTCAATTAAAATTTCTACCAGTCCGTCTCTCTCCAGAGAAAATTTCGTTGCAAGTAAATTGCCCAAGTTTTAATATATAATAACAATTATAATGATCTTATTGTGGGATATAAAATTAAAAAACCAATTATTTATTTAAAGGAAATTGAATAAAAATCTAAATAAACATTTTTATCGAGACAACCACCTGTGAATAATTATTTCAATTAACAAAAAACCCATCAAAAACAACCGAAGATGAGACCGTGACAGATCGAATGTCCAACACAAAACCCTCCTAACCCGTGAATTTCATACAAATCGCTAGAGCCGTTTTCGAGAACCCGACCGGATATATATATAATATATTTATTTTATTTCTTTTCCCAAACCGAAAAAACGAAACACACCAGATTCACACAAAAACAAAATCACTAAAAGAGTAAATTGAACAATGTTTTTGATTTGAGATTGTTATAACATGTACCAATTAAGGCCCTTTCATTTTTTAGAGCCCTGAGGAAGTCAACAAAGTTGACGAAACGTTGGCATAAAATAAAAAATATTTGCATAAGCTATTGTCCTTATTTCCCTACAACAACTTATTAATTAAGTTTAACCTTGTTTTAATATTATTTTTTTAAATTAGCTAAATTTATTTTATATATTTAAAAATTATTCTTAATTTTATTTAATATTAAAATAATTGATCTAATTATCTACAAATTACTACTAACTAGCTACGGCTCTGGACTTTTATTAATTGATATATATAAGATTTGGAAAGGCAAAAAAAAATATACTTAACTCAAAATAACTGAACAACAACAACATATTTTAAGTAATATTATCAAAAAAATGATGAAATAATAAAATTTTAATTTTTACAAATTATTACAAATAATGAAATAAATTTATAATAATTAATTCAAACCCAATTAGTTTTGGTTCTACTTTTTTTTTTTTAGAGTATAATATTCTCCTAATTTCATTAGAATAAAAAAAAAAAATCATCAGGATAAAATTTAACAATATTTATAAAAAAATACTATTCTATATTTTTTTTTTTTTTTTTTTTGCAAATGAAATTACTATTTATTTATTAATTGAATTAGAAATAGTGATTTTAAAAAATATTATCAATGGAAATCAATAAAAACTGTACATGATCATAATAATAATTATCTATAATACAAAATTTGGTATTTTTGTGACTAAAAATAATAATAATAATGATATTAATAAAAGAAAATTTTAAAATTTTTTATGAGTAGGATAGAGAGAGAGAGAAAAAGAAATATTAATTTTTTTTATCGCATGTCCCAAACAGTTTGGAAACATTTATTTAATAAACAAAAAAAAAAAAAAACGTAAATGTTAACCATTGAATGGTTTGATGATGACGTCAGATTGATAATAATGATGACGATGATTATTTTTCGCTCACAGTTTGTTTGTTGTTTGTTTTATTTATTATTCCCCCTCAGCCTTTGCTCGCTTGTTTGATTAATTACTTTATATTTTAATGGACCCATTAAGAAATAATTATTATTTAATAAGAAAAAAAATTGTTGTTAAATTAAACCAATATATTTTAATGATGGAATTTTTTTGAGGTCCCTTGGATATGGTTGTTTACCTGGTTGGATGGTAATATAGGATTTTTAGCATTAAAAAATTTCAAACTTTGATGTATTTGTTGTACAACCGTGCAGTTGTTTCTGGCTCATATGATAGATACTGAGTTCATTCTACACCTTGAGACAATTTATAATGATTTTGATCTTTTAGTAACCAAGAAATGTGCAATAATTGTTTGTATGAAGGAAGATGTTTATTTTAAAAAATGTTGTATTTTTATTATACCAAAAAAAGATCAAAATCATTATAAACCGTCTCAAGGTGCAGAATTAACTCAGTTCTTGTATGCAGGTTGTTGAGGAAAACCTATCATATGAGCCAGAAACAACTGCACGGTTGTACAACAAATACATTAAAGTTTGAAATTTTTTCATGCTAAAAATCCTATATTACCATCCACCAAGTAAACAACCATATCCAAAAGACCTCAAAAAAATTCCATCATTAAAGTATAAATTTCTGGATACACTGGCATATTAGCATGATGATCGCCATCTAAGTGCTCAAAACTTAATAAACCAATATATTTAAATACGTCCATGTATATATAATAATAAATTAAATTTATTTATAATGAGTAAAAAATAGCGAGTTGTTTTTTTTTTTTAAAGGGAAAAAAAGGCTGAGAAACACTATACAAACTTGGGGCCCTTCATTTGTTTTGATTAAATATATATTATTATTATTAAATATATATATAATTATATATATATATATTAAGTTCGATAATGTCACTTGGAGCTAATCACCTTAGCACCTGTAGTGTCGTGCCCTTGGTATTTCGGTTTTCCATGTGTAAATGGTAGATACCGGTATTTTATCATATGCTGGAAAAAAAAGCCAAGATTCAAATTAGATTATACATATCTTTATATTTTTTGATTGATAATACAACTTGTGTAATCAATAATAAATTTTTAAATCTATATAATATACAGGGTGTCTCGTATCACAACAATTAACAGTGAACAGGGGATAGGGCAATTTACGACGGTCCTGAATATAATTTTTTTTTTAATAAAAGTCATAATTTTCGAGTTATAGGCATTTTTTTGAAAATGGTGAAAATCTCTACCCTGTCTTAAATATCAAGATGCTGTGGCTACAAATTTACATATATTAATTTTTGTTGCGCAATCCTGAATAATCCTGCTATTGACAAGAATTAATATATATAATAGTCCAGACTAATTTGCAGCAACGCAAACGTAGTGCTGCCGACAGGGAACGATGATGCCGTCGGTATATTTGCTGCAAATTTGAAATATAATTGTAATTTGAACTCAAATTTCGAAATGAAAGACTCCAATTGATTTTAAATTAAGAAACATTAAATATATTGATAATTATTTCTGCCCCTCCCCCCTCACCACTCAAAAATTAAATATTCAATTCGCTTTTCTTTGCGCACAGAAGAAGAAATTAATCACATCTTATTTGTTTTATATATTATTTATTTTTTTTTTAATAATTTGCCACTTTTTTATCATTTTTTTAAAATCTAAATTTTGTTATTCTTATTTTTTGATTTTTACAAAATTAAACGACTTAAGACCCTCATGCCCGAGTTTCTCATGTCAATACTGGATGGATGGAGCAGCCTGTCATACAAACAACACCTGATCTCTTTTAAATATTTGGAGCCTTATATCGATTATCGATCCCAAATTTTAAAAAAATGATATAATATAATTCTCCTCCTCATACGATCTCACTTATTTAAATAAATCTATTTCCACACAAAAAATATCACATTGCTGTAGATTATAGAAGAAAAAAAATACTTCCAGATTCATATCTAGAGCCTCATTTCTGTAGCTGTGTCAGGACGAAAATGAGGCGAAACTTTTAAGAGACTATGTATTTTCGGGAGTTTAAAGGTATACATTTGGAGTGTGGTTTTTTAAGAGGAATAAAATTTTTGGACTGAGACGCTGCCCGCCAGGGCACCAGTCCGGAGGGCCGAGCTTCGAGGGCGTGCCGAAGGCACGCACGAAAAGCTCGTAAATTAATATGGAACTGGAGAGCCGCATCTTGACATCGAAAGAGCCGCATGGGGATCGCGAGCCGCAGGTTGCCGACCCCCGGTGTAGTGCATCATGAATTTTTGCCAGTAGGCCAGACAGTAAACAAAGAGTATTATTTGGGCGTTATGAGACGTTTGCGTGAAGCAATTCGCCGAAAGAGACCAGAAGACTCGTGGATTTTGCACCATGATAACGCACCGTGGCATTATTATTCGAAATTTTTTGACGAAAAATGCAACGAATACCATTCAACAGCCACCGAATTCATCTGATTTGGCTCCCTGTGACTTCTTTCTGTTCAATCGAGTTAACAAACCATTACGGGGAACGTGTTTCAGCAGTCGAGAGGAAGTAATGGAAAAATCGCAGGAAGCACACTGATGGACATACCGAAAACCGAATATAAAAAATGTTTCGAGGATTGGATCAGGCGCTGACATAAGTGTGTTGCAGTCGATGGGGATTACTTTGAAGGGGACAATATAGATTTAAATGAATAAACTTGTATTTTTAATTTTCTGAAAAAATTAGGGGAACTTTTTGATCAAGGGAGTAGATACATTTTTCGACAGAATCCCCTGTTATCATCAGTCTAAAAAATGTTTTAAATATAGATTTATTTTATAAAAAATTTTCAGATTGATGATGATAGGGATATCTGTCGAAACATGTATCTATGAATAAATAATAAAAGAACAATATTTTTTCCTGCAAGTTATGTGAATTTTTCTTTTGTTTTCTCTCACCGACAACAACAGCGATCGGAGGGTCTACAATATACTCATTCCAGGTGGATCTTCAAACGGATTTTCACCTATTTTTAATTATAAATCTATTGTTGAGTTGATTGCAGGTTCTAATAATTTCACACGTCTCTAGTCATTACAACAAAATACATCTTTGTATTTATGTAAAATAAGGGTGTTTCTGGATTAGCCTCTATTATTTATTTAATTAGCGTATGGCATACACACAAGATGTCATTACAATTAAAAAAAATCCTTTTTCCCGGTTATACTATATCGAAATTCCAGGCTTTTCCCGGTTGTTGGAATCCCCGGTGAGTGGCCACCCTGCTCTCTTTATCATTGGGATTTTCAAATAGTTAAAAAGAGAGGGGGGGGGGGAATATCCTTTTTCGAATGAATAAACAGCAACTCTTTCCTTTTTTAACGATTTGAAAATTCCATTGATAAAAAGAGAAATCCTTCCGAAACGTTTCGGTTTTATTAAATGTTTGAAGATTGTTTTTTTAAAAGATTTGTATTTATTCTAATTATAAAACAATCAATAAAAATTTATATACCGGGTGAGTTTTTATCTTGAGACAGTCTTATAACTCAAAAACAGTGCATTATATGAAAATAAGTTTCAAATAAAAGTCTATTTATAACAGGGGAGAAACTAAACTACGCTATTTTTCGTCAACCTAGAACAAGCTTTCAAGGGTATTTCGTGGTCAAGTTCTGTTTTTTAAATGAAAACCTATATGTTTCTGTATATATTCTGAATCTAGAAAAAAAAAAACTGAACAACTTTTAATAAAATTATTTTTTATATGACATCAAATAAAAAAAAAATAAATCAATTAGATCTCAAAAAAATCCAAATAATAATTATTTTTAACAATTATTCAACTTAATTATCAAATAATAATGATCAAATATTTAATTATTAAATAAATGATTTTATTTAATAATTTAATAATTTTGCGACACTGTCCTAAGACATTCCAGAGTGTATACACCTCATAAATTAAGACCATATCAATTCTTTCTTCAACAAAAAAAATGCTTCATTTTTAAAAGCTTTTTATATTATTATGATAAATGATAATACAATATAACTATCTACTGGATTGACAGGAGGAATAATTTTTTTTAAGCTCAAGAATTTTAAGTAGTTCTATTAAGTAGAAAATAATCTCATAAATCTGAGTATAATGAAGTTTTAAGATCATTATAAACACTTATTTTCATTGTTGTGACTTTTCGATTTAATAAATATTTGTTTAATAATTAATTATTTAATCATTATTATTTGATAATTAAGTTGAATGATTGTTAAAAATAACTATTAAGATTTTTTTGAGTCTAATTGATTTAATATTTTTGTTTATTTGATGTCGTATAAAAAAATAGTTCTAATGAAAGTTGTTCAGTGTTTTTTGTAGATTAAGTAGACGTATAGAAAAATATAGGGGTCTATTTAAAAAACAGAAGTTGACATTGAAATACCCTTGAAAGCTTGTTCTACGTCGACAAACAATAGCTTAGTTTAGTTTCCCCCTCGATATAAACAAACTTTTATTTGAAACTGCTGTTTTTGAGTTATAAGACTGTCTCAAGATAAAAACTCACCCGGTATATATAGTATATTTAATATAAACTGGTAAGGAAATATTTAGATACCTTGATTTGCCTCTTCATCGTTATGCAGAATAATGTAATAAAATACATGACAAGTATTGGCCAAAATACAGGTATATTAAAACAATCAAAAAAGGTAAATACTATAGCAATTGTTGTTGATTTGGCAACTGAATACCAAAATTTGAATTCAGGCAACCTCCTAATAAATGGTCTGAACTCTTCATTGGCTCGAGTTGGGAGCCCTGGTTCTCCATCATCTAAATATAACAAAAAGGAAAAATATTAATCGATCATCTTTTTGAGCCTGACTAAGCACATAGAGAAGGATTCGGATTCGATAGCCTGTCCAGTACTATTAGAGAGCAGAGATTTAAAGAAAGTCAATAGACTTTGCATCATTTTATATAAATCGATGGTGGAAATGCAATAACTCTCATTTACTCTCCTCACAAAGGGTTCTATTCTTCATTAAGTGTTTTTAATTTGAAATTTATGAAAGACCAACAAAAAAGAACACTAGACTATTCTAAGAGCTAGTGACCATTTTGGAAGATGATTTTAGAATCCAAATAACATATCCCATACTGTAGTGTGATCGGCACACACCCAGAAAGTCAAATTCTTACTCGCCAAATCGAGTCGTTTTTAGGGGTAATCGACCCCTGAAGATGTCAAAAAATACTTCAAAATCACCTCATTGATTATTACTCCTAAACTATTTAGTCTACGACAAATTTCAATAGAAGCAAAATTGTAGAGGATGTAATTTTTGACAATTTTGTTAAATTTTTTTTGAAAATAATCACCCAAAATGGAGGAAGAGGGTCAAAAATGAAAATTCTAGCCCTTTCTCAAACAAATTTTGTATACATATTCTGTGGACCCCAGAAGGCTAGAAATGCAAAAACTAAGTTAAGGACCTAGATTTTTATTTTTTGATCATACACCCCCCCCCAAATTTTGGGTGGTTAGTTTTTGCGTTTCTAGCTTTTGGGGACCCACAGAATATGTATACAAAAATTGATAGATTTTGGTCGAAAGGGCTAGAATTTTCATTTTTGACCCCCCCCCCCATTTCGGGATAAAATTTTTGCCATTTTTGTTTAAAAAAATTTGAAAATAACCACCCGAAATGGGGGGGGGGAAGAGTCAAAAATGAAAATTCTAGCTCTTTCGACCAAAATCTATCAAATTTTGTATACATATTCTGTGGGTCCCCAAAAGCTAGAAACGCAAAAACTGACCACCCAAAATTGGGGGGGGGGTATGATCAAAAAATAAAAATCTAGGTCCTTAACTTAGTTTTTACATTTCTAGCCTTCTGGGGGTCCACAAAATATGTATACAAATTTTGGTTGAGTTTGGCCGAAAGAGCTAGAATTTTCATTTTTGACCCCCCCCCCCCATTTTGGGTGGTTATTTTCAAATTTTTTTTAAACAAAAATGGCAAAAATTTTATCCTCTACAATTTTTCTTCTAAGGGAATTTGCCGTAGAGTAAACAGTTTAGGAGTTATAATCAATGGAGTGATTTTACGGTATTTTTTGACATCTTCAGGGGTCGATTACTCCTAAAAACGACTCAATTTGCCGAGTAAGAATTTGACTTTCGGGGTGTGTGCTGATCACACTACAGTATGAGATATGTTATTTGGATTCTCAAATCAGTTTCCAAAATGGTCAGTTGCTATCTCGGTCTATTAAGAGATACTTAGAATGGACCTCAAAATTTTGTTTATTCATTTTGCAATACAAATTTACAGTGCTTTGATGCAGTTTGCCTCATATGAGCAGTAAAAAGTAAAATAAAAATATTATTTAATTAGTTTATCGTAGTTATTAGGTAAGGAATTGGATTTCTTCCAACGATAGGCTTATGAAATCCGTGGAAATTCTTAGTGTATTCACTTATATAATAAAAATAATTACCTATTATGTACTTTTTGAAATAATTATATGTAATTAAATTTAAAAATAAGGAATTGAATTTCCACCAACGATTAGGCTTATGTCATCCGTGGAAAATCTTAGTGCATTTACTATTTATTATCATAAAAATAATTATATATAAAAATTTATTTATTTTTAAAAACGTTTTATTATTTATTATTATCATTTCCGTCCATAATTTTTATTAATTTGAAAGTTTATAATGGGAAAATAAGAACAAGATTTTATGTGGCTTTTTTATTTATCAGCCAACGTTTCGTCGACTTTGCCGACTTCTTCAGGGCTTCTATAATTATAAGAACATTATTAATATGAAGTTACACAAGTACAATTACAATTCTAAAACAAACATGTATTAATAGTTCACCCACCAAATAGTCATGCCACACATTCGTCTAAATTTTCTTGTTAACTTCGTTACCATCAGAGAACACAAATTTCATGTTTTTTGAAATTTGTGTTCTGATGATGGTGTTCAAATGGTAACGAAGTTAACAAGAAAATTTAGACGAATGTGTGGCATGACTATTTGGTGGGTAAACTATTAATACATGTTTGTTTTAGAATTGTAATTGTACTTTTGTAACTTCATATTAATAATGTTCTTATAATTGTAGAAGCCCTGAAGAAGTCGGCAAATTCGAGGAAACGTTGGCTGATAAATAAATAAGCTGACGTGTTCTGATGTGGCCATCTTGACTTTACCATACAACCTGGCCCCTAAAAGTATTTATAATCATGTAGGGGGGGGTCAGTTTTTGCGTTTCTAGCTTTTGGAGGCCCACAGAATATGTATACAAAATTTGATAGATTTTGGTCGAAAGGGCTAGAATTTTCATTTTTGCCCCCCCCCCCCCCATTTCGGGTCGTTAGTTTTTACATTTCTAGCCTTCTGGGGGTCCACAAAATATGTATACAAAATTTGGTTGAGTTTGGTCGAAAGAGCTAGAATTTTCATTTTTGACCCCCCCCCCCCATTTTGGGTGGTTATTTTCAAATTTTTTTTAAACAAAAATGGCAAAAATTTTATCCTCTACAAAGGGAATTTGCCGTAGAGTAAACAGTTTAGGAGTTATAATCAATGAAGTGATTTTTTATACTTCTGGTACAAAATCTGTTACAAAATTTGGTTGAGTTTGCTCAAACGCCCTAGATTTTTAACTTTTAACCCCCTCCACCCCCCCCCCTTAATTTTGGGTCGATATGCACCAAAATCTAATCTGCCCTTAATCTCAATGGACCAAAACTACGTGTGAAATTTGGTTTCGATATTCACACTATTTTTTGAGCTAGCCCGCCCACAAAAATTTGGTAACGCACAGACAACCAGACATTTTGACAAAACAATTATTATCTCGAAAAATATAATTTTTTCGATGTTCACTTATTAGAGCTTTTTTGTAGACCGAAATGCCATGGTTTCGCTCAATTTTTTTAATCCAAATAGTATCAGCCGTTTTTGAGATATTTCGAAAAAAAGAAGGAAAAAACCCACTTTTTCATTCACGATTACAATACTTGAACATACCCTGTATGGTAAAGTAAAAAATCACGCATAAAAACTTGTCCTTATTTTCCCATTATAAACTTTCAAAAGTTTTATTATTTTTTTTAATTAATTATATCAACTATTTTATAACTATTCGCGCTTTTTCAAAATAAAAATATTGAAATTTAACAAAAATTGTAGAATTATGGCTTGTATAATATTTTTATTTTCTAAATATATTTAATTTATACAACGTCATTGTCCATATAAAGACATTTCTAGGTTACATTTTGATAAATTTCTCTTATCGTTATCATGAGCTCAAATTGTTTTATATACAACCAATCAAAAAGCAAGTCATGATAAACTTCACTATGAATACCTTTTAAGGAAAATCTCAGTATAATACTTAAATATATGACTAATGCATATATAGTTAAGAAGTCATTGATAAATTTCATAACCCATTTATACCCCCCCCCCCCCCAACTTGTTTCTTTCTACAATGTAATAATAATTATATTCAATTTAAATTCTTAACTGCAGAAAAATTAAATAAAATCCTAACTTTTAAAGAAAACAAAAAATAATAAAAAACATTCTTAATAGTAAAGATAAAAGTAAATAAATATTTTATGAAATATTCATTTACATTACATATATTTTATGAGTTACGTTTTCACGGTCACTTGTTTCACGTTAAAAATTTAAAAAATAAAAGAGGTAATTTTTTTAATTTTTAATGTGAAACAAGTGACCTTGAAAACTTAACTCATAGTAAATGAATATTTCATAAAATTATTTAAGTCCATAGAATCAATATTATTTAATTAATTAAGTACATTTGCAGGTATTTGGACAGGAAGGTGTAAATCAAAAAATTGTCATTGATTTTTGTGACGTTTCGCCAACTTTATTCTGGCTTCATCAGGCTTCTCAATGAATATGATTAATATTAATATAGTACTCTGGAGGCACCGAGCGATGCTCGGTAACTTCTTCCTTCAGTTAAAACCTTTATTTTAATATTATTTATAATTTAAAATTCTGATAAAAAGGTCGATTTTTATTTGAGAGCCGTTTGCAAATTAAAAAAAAAATACAAATATATATAGTATTCGCCCACTGTACCCCCCCCCCACCCCGCTTGGACCCCCACCCCTCGAAACCTCGCCCTACTCCGTGATCTCCCACCACTGCACCCCACCTCCTGCACCTGTTTTGATTCAACCATATGATTCATTTTTATTCATCCAATTAATAAATAAAACCTATCAAAATGTGTTGTTTTTTCAGAAAATTGAGACCTGCTTATGCGAAATATATTTTTAAATAAATTCTTGATTTTTTTTAACTCACATACTTATATATTTTTTTTTTAACAACTAAGATAAATAAAGGGGCCATTCATAAAACACGTCACACAAAATTTGGCCTTTTTGTCCTCCCCCTTCGTTACATCATTTTCTGGTACCCCCCTAACAAATATAACGTCACAAAAGCTAGACCCCTTCAATATAATGTATATAAGATCTACTTTTTATCTCGAAATGTATCGCGATTTTCACGTAAAAACTAAGCAACAAACCAACTCACTCGACTCCCTAGCTCACCGAAGAACCGTTTCTGCCCTTTCTCTGTACTACAGATACTATCACGGTGTCTGTTCAGTCGAGCTGAAATCAATTATCCCCCCTAATGCCCTCTTTACGAGAAACACGCGGTTTTCTAACGCTCAGCAACTGTCAAATTGGATAAAAGTCGAACAAGCGCTTTCGCCAACTCTTTTATCCCTATGACCTCCAGAGACTGGAACTCCCTCCCTGCCACCATCTTTCCCGCGACTTATAACCTTCAGCTATTTAAGACCCGTATCCACAGATACCTTCGACCCCCGCCCAACCCATAAAATTCTTTCTTCTTCTTTTCACGATGGAGGGGCCAACCCAGGCCTTTAGGTGTTGCACCTTTATGGTGTAACTCCTTCTCTCATCATTATCATAAAAAAAAAAAAATCTGCGTATATGGATTTTCCATTCATGGAAAGCCAAAATTAAAGTCACGACCTGCTTAAGTAAGATCCACTATCGTGGAGCCCCAATTTTTTTTGTTGACATGGACCCCTTGCAGGTCATCGTCGACCCCTGGGGGTCGATATAGACCACTGGGAATCAATGTTTTAGAAGGTCATGGCCGAGAACTAGCTTAGACTTAGAAGCCGTATTTACATATAATCAATAAAATAGTTTTATCAGTTAGCCGGAAATGCGAAAATTATGTACATATATACAATATATTCATTTCTCTAAATTTAAATTTATTATTACCTTCAAAATCCATTGCAGGATCTGATTTAGGTGAAAGAAATGCGATAAATAAATTCAAATAATAAATTCCTAATGCATATGTCACTATATACCATCCCTAAAACAAATTTAAATATATTATATATTAATGGGGTATAAATACTATTTTCAAAAATCATTTATATAAAACAATTACCTGTAATAGATATACTCTTAGCAAGAAGACAATCGTTAATGTTCCTGCAAATATCCATCGACCCTTAACATAAGGCGTAACATCATCCAAACCTTTTTGATATATCTAAATAAAAAAATATGTATATTTAGAATATTAAAATAAATAAATAAATATAGATAGAACATAATAAATTATTGATATTAATTATATTTTATCAAAAACAAATAATGTAATGAATATACTATAATTTAGATAAATAAGCTGACATGTTCTGATGTAGCCACCCACTTGACTTTACCATACAACCTGGGCCCTAAAATTATTTATAATCATGTAGGGGGGGGGGTAGTTTTTAAATTTTTAGATTACTCTGGGCCCACTGATTATGTATACAAAATTTGGTTGAGTTTGGTAAATGGCCAATATTGTAATTTCTTTGACCCCCCCCCCCCATTTTGGGAGGTTAGTTTTTGCATTTCTAGACTTTTGGGGTCCACTGATTATATATACAAAATTTGGTTGAATTTGCTCAAATGGCCTAGATTTTTAATTTTCAACCCCCCCCCCATCGCCTATTTTGGTCCTAGGATTTTCATTTTTTGCCCCCCCCCCCCCCACCCTAAATGATTATAAATACACAATTAAACAAACAAATTTTTCCCGTAAACCTAACAATGGATTCGTGTAGAGTTTTATATCCTGATTATCATGCAGTTTCCCGATTTTTTACAACAAGTCAGAGTTTTGAGATATTATCGGTTAAAATGACGAAAAAGACTTTCGAGTCCCATTAAATATTAAACAGAAATATTTGAAATCAAAATATTTTATTGACATAATAGAAAACAGCTTCCTCTTTGATTTTCAAATCACCACTTGTTTTTAGCTGAATTAGAACTCGAGTTATAACTAAAAAACAGATATACCTCAAATTCACCAAACATTAATTTTTGGCCGTTGTGCATTATAATTTTTTCATTGTTGCCCTATGTTTCGCGACCCCAAAATTCAGTGTCGTGACGCATATAGCTTAAAAGAAGCACAGCTCTAGATCAATTTTTTTTAAACAAGACCCCCCTTCCCCTACACTGGTGTCCCGCTTCACCAATGTTAAAATCTGGTCACCTTAGACCAGAGGTCGCCAAAGTGGTCTATATAGACCCCCAGGGGTCTATTTAACAAAAGCGAGGGTCGATCCGATCGAAAGGGTCTATTGGGGGTCGAAGAAAAAACAGTTCTTAATACGCAAATCACACATACCTAATTGAGTATGTAAAATTTGTGAATTTTTTTATAATTGACTTAATATCATTAATATCAAGGACGCTTCTTAAAAATTTAACAATAAGCAAATTTTGGACAAATATAAATATAATGCAAAAATATGTAAAACTTTACGATATAGCTCAGCCATTTGTGCTAGCATTTCCAAGTTCCTATATGGTTGAAGCCGGTTTCAGTCACGTAAATTCAATCTTAACTAAGTACAGAAATAAATTAAATGTGGAGTTTCGAGGGGATTTAAGATTAAAATTGACCAATTTTGAACCCAATATAGCGAACCTTGCAAAAAAACACCAGGCACACCCATCTCATTGATTAAGAAGCAATACATCTGTAGTTACTTTACTTATTATTTAATAAATATGTATAACTTATTTCTGGGAAAATCATTAAATTTCATCATTAATATATTTTTCATAAAACTATTGTTTTACACACAATGTACTATTAATTTAATAAATGTTTAAAATCACAAAATAAATGTACATTACAGTATATAATAGAGTTTTATTTTAATTAACAGAAAATTACTTTTATGGGGGTCGATGGAGATTTCGAAAAATTATATAGGGGTCGATGATCAAAAAAGTTTGGCGACCCCTGCCTTAGACTTACGCCACTTTCAAAATAAACGTTTATATCATTTCATTAACAAGCAAATTTTCGTGTTAAAAAATCTTAATGATTTTAAATATATTAGTAACAAGTTGCTTCATCATGTAAAAATGTGACTATTTAAGTAGCTAACTCGATTTTTTTGGAAAATGGACTTAGGCGACTTTCAAAATAAACGGCTCATATGTCCTTTAAATAACTTCTTAGAATATTCTGGGGATATTGTGTGTTACCTGGGTAAACGGTAACATTTAATAAAATTAACTAAAAATAGACATTTTGCAGCCCTGCCATAGATATTTTAAATATGAAACCTTATCTTCTTACCAAAAACAAATAAGAAAGAATTTGATATCACAAGGATCATGCATTGCCCTTTGATTTTTGAACATTAAATACACTCATCTATCTTTATTTAAACTAACATGACTATGTGTTTAAATTTAGACTCATTAGACCGGAAAATTTTACAAAAGAAGATTAAATGTTTTAAAACTTTCAAAGTTCAAATTGCCTATAGAAGAAAAAAAAGATTTGAATTTAGTAAATAACTCTCGTAATTTGGTTAGAAATTTAAATTCTGCTTCCTATCAGCAATTTGAACTTTTATATTCACCTTGGAAATAGTCATTCAAATGGACTTCGAAGAAATTTAAAATTCGTGTTTAAATTTAGAATTACAAGACTGCGAAATTTTACAAATATAAATTAAATTTTTAATGTGATACATATGACATTTGGGTTCACATCTAAGGGTAGCCAATTGGCCTGGATTGCTATTTCTGCTAAGTACTTGGGTTCGATTGCTGAAGGGGTGAACCGAGACCTAATATCGTGTACACCTATTTTCACTTTCATTTCCAAGTAGAAGACAATAGATGAAGGGGCATTATCTAATGAATTCCAAAGACGTGTACACCTAATTCCAATCGGGATTCATCCCTCAGTTGAACACAACCCTTCTGATATGTAACCAAGGGCGGATCGAGGAATTTTTTATGGGGGGGGGGGGGGGAGAATGTATATAAGGTGGCCGATGTATATAAGATCTACTTTTTATCTCGAAAGTGTGTCGCGATCGAATTGTCCAAGCGCGGGGGGGGGGGGGGGGGGGGGGGGCAGAGACGGCCCCCCACACACACATAGAACTTTATTTTCAATTTTAAAATTTTTTAAAAAAATAAATGTTTTTTTTTTCATATCTCATATTTTAAGTTCATTAAAATTAAAAAAAAAAAAAATTGTTATAAATTCCCTGTCGATTTGGCCGCCGTTTTTTGGCCTCTGCGTGCGACGCACGTGTTGCACTCGCGCCAGGCACGGGTCTGTATGAGGGGGCGGTCGCCCCCCCCCCGGATCCGCCCTTGTATGTAACCACATTAACTCTGCGATTTTGCAGATGGCATTCTCTCGTGAATTGTTTAGGAATTTTAAGTCTGTTTCTCTAAGCAATTTGAACATTTTTTTGTATTAAAAAACTTTATTAAAATTTTTTCCAGAATTTAAGTGACTTGATTTAAATTTTCTTATTAAATTGAAGGCTTTGTCCATTCATGCTATTGACAACGAACATAGTTTCGATTTTGAAGGTGTAAAGATTCTAGATTATGAGATGAATTGGACCAAGAGGAAAATAAAAGAATCTCTTTATATATTTAAAGATATCGATGAGTGTGTAAATTTCAAAATGGATTCGGAAAACATATCAGAATGCTACAGTCTAATTGTGTCATTGCTGTGAAAGTGTTGATTTGGTTTAATGTATTGATTGAACACGTATTAAGTTTATAAGAAATAAAGTAAAAATAATAATGAAATGTATATATTGATATTTCATTAATAAAAATAAAAAATAAAGAATAAATTAACTTATAATGTATTTCTGGAATAGATTATTTATAATGGGTTTTTTAATTGATTGATAATTAACTACGCAACGAGATAATTAGGGGGGAAAAAAAATTGTAAAATAATATTTAATGTAATCATCAATTCAAAATAGTTTCTGGTTCAGTGATAAATGTTTTTATAAATTGTTGCTATATACCGGGTGAGTTTTTTATCTTGAGACAGTCTTACCATATAACTCAAAAACAGTGCATTATATGAAAAAAAGTTTCAAATAAAAGTTTATTTATATGGAGGGGGAAACTAAACCACGCCATTGTTTGTTCACCTAGAACAAGCTTTCAAGGCCATTTCGAGGTCAAGTTCTGTTTTTTAAATGGAAACCTATATGTTTCTGTACATATTCTGAATCTACTAAAAAAACTGAACAACTTTCATAAGAACTATTTTTTTATTCGACATCAAATAAACAAAATATTAAATCAATTAGATCTCAGAAAAAAAACCCTAATAATTATTTTTAACAATTATTCAGCTTAATTATCAAATAATAATGATTAAATAATTAATTATTAAATCGAAAAGTCACAACAATGAAAATAAGTGTTTATAATGATCTTAAAACTTCATTATACACAGATTTAAGAGATTATTTTCTACTTATTAGAACTACTTAAAATTCTTGAGTTTAAAAAAGTTTATTTCTCGTGTCAATCCAGTAGATAGTTATATTGTATTACCATAATAAAAATGGAGCATTTTTTGTTGAAGACAGAATTAAAATGGTCATAATTTATGGTGAATATGGAAGAAGTGTTATGGGGCTGCCATTGAAATGAATGCCGAGCATTTCCTGACAGGGATACACCCTCACGAGCTTCATTTTATCGTGTTGTAAATCTGTTAAAAAAACATCAGGAAATGTAAAGGGTACGAAGAAACTGAAACAGGCCAAAATAACGAAATTGGAACTGGAATTCATCCAGAAGACTTGCGATAACACTCTGGAATATCACAGAACAGTGTCGGAAAATGATTAAATTATTGATTATTATTAAATCATTTATTTAATAATTAAATATTTGATCATTATTATTTGATAATTAAGTTGAATAATTGTTAAAAATAATTATTAGGGTTTTTTTTCTGAGATCTAATTGATTTAATATTTTGTTTATTTGATGTCAAATAAAAAAATAGTTCTTATGAGAGTTGTTCAGTTTTTTCCGTAGATTCAGAATATGTAAACAAATATATAGGTTTCCATTTAAAAAACAGAACTTGACCTTGAAATACCCTTGAAAGCTTGTTGTAGGTAAACAAACAATAGCGTAGTTTAGTTTCCCCCTCCATATAAATAAACTTTTATTTGAAACTTTTTTTCATATAATGCACTGTTTTTGAGTTATAAGACTGTCTCAAGATAAAAAACTCACCCGGTATATGTGAATTTTGTGATGTATCTGTATTGAAGATTTGGGAATGAATGTTTCGTGTGAAATGACAAATTCCGATTCTTGAACGAAATGTATGATTTCAAACTATTGTATATTTTATTGTGTTATATAATTCTCTATAAAAATAAAAAAAATGTTTCATTTTAATTTTAGAACTACCGAGGATGGTTGACCAGTGGTGACCGAAACTGTATAGATTATCAATTAAATAAATCAAATAATAATCGAAATTATTGTTTTATTATATTTGTGACAAAAACAACACTTCAATTTAATAAGAAAATTTAAAAAACTTTGTCTGAAATGGGCCCTATGTAGCCAGGATGCATGTATTAAATTTAACCCAAAATATGCAGATACAACTGTGGCTCGACTCTTAGCAGCTTTGAAAACAATCTTATCCAGCTTAATCTTAAACCCAATGACTGATATATTTTTTGAAAAATGGTAATATAGTATAGTCCCGAAAACGCACCTCAATGAAAACTTTTTTCAGTTTAGCCAGATTTTTTACTATTCCCTTTGAGTTGAAGGGAGTGAAAAGTCTTTAGATCTAATACTTATATATGTTGCATGTCAGAGAGAGATTTATCTTAAGGGTTTGGCTAACGGCCCGGCAAGCTTAGTTAGCGCTTGGGTTCGATTCCTAAGGGGACGAACCTCTCTGATATGCAATGTAAAAATATTTTCTCTAAAATCTATGATTGTTCCTTAAAGATAAATTCATTTATAAATAATTTAGATCTGGGTTGATTTTTGAAATAATTTTCATCTTTTTTCAAAAAAAGACACCTAAAAAAGATACTTAAATCTTTGCTTTCACTATAATATAATAAGTTATTTCTGTAGACAGGTATGAGACGGGACCCGGATTCTTAAAATCAACTTAAAACTGAAAAATATTTTTAAAATAAAATAAAATTATATTAATATAACAGAAATCCATTTAATTTACATTATATATATAATTTTTATCATTTCCGTCCATAATTTAATTTATAATTTGAAAGTTTATATTGGGAAAATAAGGACAAGTTTTTTATGTGTGACTTTTTTATTTATCCACCAACGTTTCGTCGACTTTGCCGACTTCTTCAGGGCTTCAAACAGTCATGTCACACATTCGTCTAAATTTTCTTATTCTTTTCGTTACCATTGAAGGCCATCAGAATACAATTTTCAAAAAATATTTGGCACATTCACAAAAAAAACACAATTTTTCTCTTTATAATAACAATTTCATTAATACAACAGAACAGTTTTTTTAAACAGGGTTGCCTTATTTTGTATAAATGTGATTTCTGTTCTGTTGTATTAATGAAATTGTTATTGTTTAAAAAAACAGGGTTGCCTTATTTTGTATATATGTGATTTCTGTTCTGTTGTATTTATTAATGAAATTGTTATTATAAAGAGAAAAATTGTGTTTTTTTGTGAAGTTTAAAAAACAGGGTTGCCTTATTTTGTATATATGTGATTCCTGTTCTGTTGTATTAATGAAATTGTTATTGTTTAAAAAACAGGGTTGCCTTATTTTGTATATATGTGATTTCTGTTCTGTTGTATTAATGAAATTGTTATTGTTTAAAAAAACAGGGTTGCCTTATTTTGTATATATGTGATTTCTGTTCTGTTGTATTAATGAAATTGTTATTGTTTAAAAAAACAGGGTTGCCTTATTTTGTATATATGTGATTTCTGTTCTGTTGTATTTATTAATGAAATTGTTATTATAAAGAGAAAAATTGTGTTTTTTTGTGAAGTTTAAAAAACAGGGTTGCCTTATTTTGTATATATGTGATTTCTGTTCTGTTGTATTAATGAAATTGTTATTATAAAGAGAAAAATTGTGATTTTTGTGAATGTGCCAAATATTTTTTGAAAATTGTATTCTGATGGCCCTCAATGGTAACGAAAAGAATAAGAAAACTTAGACCAATGTGTGACATGACTATTTGAAGCCCTGAAGAAGTCGGCAAAGTCGACGAAACGTTGGTGGATAAATAAAAAAGTAACACATAAAAAAACTTGTCCTTATTTTCACAATATAAACTTTCAAATTATTATATATTATATATATATATGAATATTAAAATCAAAATATCTGTAGAAATCTTCTAAATGCTTGAACTATAATATTACTCTGGGAACTTGAATTTCCTAAATCATCTCCTTGCATCATATCCAACGATTGAAATATAAAATAATGATTTAAAAAAAAAATATGCCCTAAAATGAAAATAGTTTTAAAAAAAGAAATCCTTTTTCCAATGATTAATTGTGAGATATGATATTTTTAAGAGGTTAGTAGAGATGATTTGGCAGAAAGTATTATGAAAAAAAATGTCAACATGAATTTATAGGAAATATTTACCTTTAGAAATAATTAAATAATATATAGAATGAATATAATTTATCTTAATATATTAATAATAGTTTTTATACATAACGGATGAAGAGTAACACGTCTTTAAAGTTAAGATAGTTGCCATTCCTATGGGACAAGTGTCAAGTCAGCAATGATTGGCGAAGAAAATACATATTTAGTTATTCAGTTTTGAATATATTTATTATAAATTTATAATTATATTATTCATAATTTAAATGTATTATAATTAAAAATTAAAAATAAAAAAACCAAATAAAAAAAAATCTAAAATAGGAAAAAAAAATTATTTTTTAGAAATTTGGCTATATAAAAAAAATACAATCGTTACATAGATAGAAAATATTTAGTTTCATTATCCAAATCATCTTGACCAAAACCAATTAATTTTACTAATTTAGCTTAGATAGACAAAATTTTGAGACATGTTTAATCAGTCCTCGGTAGTATAGTGGTCAGTATCCCCGCCTGTCACGCGGGAGACCGGGGTTCGATTCCCCGCCGGGGAGGATTTATTTTGTTGTTTTTTTAATTATATAGATTTATACATACAGTGACGAAAGAAACATCGAATGTGAGTGTTCCAATATAGCCTCTCCACCTTCATCCACCCTCTCAACTGACTCTAACCCTCACTAATAAACAACTCTTCATCCCATATATTAATTAACTTCATAGAATCTAACAAGCCATTAAATATAAATTTGTTTATTAAATTTGCGAACGTGAATAAAAATATTAATATCTGGGTAACGGGTAGGTAGGTACTTCTATTATTCTTATAAATAAAGATGTACAGACCTACTTCAGGGCTGGCGTCCCTGCCCACGTGAGCTTATATCCTTTCCCTAATCCTATCCAACTTCATTCCGTGTTTTCACAAATCCATATTCCTTCGAAGTGTTTCGCGAGTATATTTTTACTTGGGCGGGAGTGTACGTAAAGGGTGTTCCGTTCCTGAGGGGTCAGAGTATTCCACGTTCAGACACGAGGCATTGGCTGTAAAGGTAACATCTTTATAATACTGTATTCTTTTAATTATATAAGTAAGAAATACTATAAAGTACTTAGTATTTTTATAATTTTTCAAAAAATAAAAAAAAACATTATTTCAATAATATATTAAATATAATTTTATTGCGAATATTAAAAAAAATACTTTCACTTCACTATATGTTTTTACTAATAATTTTTTTTTCTTTTTTCAGGTAGGTGCTCGCCCTACTAATATTAACATTTCTGGCCAGAGTATTCTAGGTCCAAGCAGGAGACTTTCTCTGTAAAGGTAAGATATCTTTATAATACTCTATTCATATATAAGTACGAAATCCTCTAAATTTTTCAAGTAATTTTTTTTTTTTTTTTTTTTTTAATTTCAAATTAAATAAATAATATATTAAATATAATTTTCTTTAAAATATTTGAATAAAAAATACTTTAAATTTTCCATATTATTTTACTAATAATATATTTTTTCTTTTTTCAGGTAGGTACTAATATTAACATTTAGAGTAAGTATTTGATTTTCTTATTTTCTGGAAAATCAAATACTTTATCTTAGGGTAACGGGTAGATGTGTACTTCTTTATTCTTAAAAATAAAGATGTACAGATCTACTTCAGGGGCTGGCGTCCCTGCCCACGTGACCTTATATCATTTCCCATATCCTATCCAAATTCAATCCTTGTTTTCACAAATCCTTATTCCTCCGAAATCGAAATGTTTCGCGAGTATATTTTTAATTGTGCGCGAGTGTAAGAAGAGTGTTCCTGTGGGGTCAGAGTATTCCAGGTCCAGGCATGAGTCTTTGGTTGTTAAGGTAACATATCTTTATAATACTCTATTCTTATATTTAAATAATTAAGAAATACTCTAAATTTTTCAATTCTTTTTTCGAATTTTTCAAAAAAACGATCAAATAAAATAAATAAATATAATTTTATTGGAATATTTCTATAAAAAATCTCATAATTTCACTATATAATTTTGCTAATATAATTTTTTTCTTTTTCTAGGTAGGTGCTCGTCCTACTAATACTAACATTAAAATTAAATGATTAAGTAGAAATAAATAAAAAAATTAAAATTATTACTTTTTTCTAAATTAAATATGAGATATTGGTTTGAAACAATATCGCCTTTATATTTTCAGTCTAATAAAATTATTTCACATGGATAGATAATATAATTTCAATTTCGGTTAAAAAAAATAACCTTCAAAATAATTCACTTTTAAAAATAATCGCCTCTAAACTTCAATCTAATTATTTTTCTGTTTCTGATTTAATGCATGAGTCAATAACGAACATTCTCTCATCATATTCAGATCTACAAATTTTTTATATTTGTGTCTTAAATACAAATACTTGACAAAATTTTTATACAAAATTTCTAATGTTTTAAGACTTTGATTCGAAACAAATTGCAGTATTGGAGACATTGTACTGGTATTTGATTCGGAAAAGGTCTTTTAACAATTACTTATCTCAAGTGTAGACGTATTTTGGTACAAATACAATGTCTCCTATTTGTTCCAAAACACGTCTAGGCTTGAAATTTTCATTATTTTCGACTTTAAAATTTCAAATTGTATTTCCAAGTGATTTATACATTTGTAAATAAAGGAAATATTTAAAATTATCACTCTATTAGTATATTTTGTAATTTGCGATCAAAATTATATTAACGATCTCCGTTTAATTATTATTTATTTATCTATCCATGTGGGGGGTGGTGACAGCTGCCTTCTCGTGGTGCCCCCTGTTTTCGCTAAACAGCTGTCTATGTCTCGGTATAAATGAACAATCGAGACATAATCATATATAATAATTACATTTGCATAATTTTTTCATACCCTATACATTCCTATTAATGATAATAATCAATTTCGAAATCACAAGTATACAATTATAATTTCTCTTTTTATAGTATGAGTTAAAAGTTTATGGATTTTACAAAAATATTAATAAAAAAATTCTTTTAAATTTTAATAACTAAAATTCATTTAAAATTTATGCAAATAATAATATATATTATATATGTAATTTGAAATATTTATATTCGACTGAAAATATGAGGGAAATTTTTCGACGTCATTGTCTCTAATAATTCCTAGTATAATAATTTAGTAAGTAATAAATTCAATGGCTAAGTGAAGAATTTTTTCTAAATTAAATGGTTGTTGAGATAAAAATTCGCATAAATTATTATGAAAAAAAATTTGGAGATTTGAAATATGATTCCATTCTAAGATTACACAATGATGCATTTTTGAAATTAATTTGAGATCCTGAATAAAATATTAATATCTGCGTAACTGGTAGGATCGAAATCTTTCGCGAGTATATTTTTACTTGTGCGCGAGTGGAATAGTGTGTTCCCATGGGGTCAGAGTCTTCCAGATCGAGGCTCGAGACGTTGGCCGTTAAGGTAACATATATTTTTCTATTCTTAAAATTAAATAATTAAGAAATACTCTAAATTTTTCAAGTACTTTTTTCGAGTTTTTAAAAAAATAAACTTCAATTAAAATAAATAAATATTACATTAAAATTAATTTTATTTCGAATATTTCTATAAATTTACTTCACTATATTATTTTACTAATAGTATTTTTTTTCTTTTTTCAGGTAGGTGCTCGCCCTACTTATACTAACAGTCAAGATTAAGTGTTTGATTTTTTTATTTTATGGAAAATCAAATTCTTTATCTTTGGGTAACGGGTAGATTGTGTACTTTTTGTTCTTTTAGATAAAAAATGTACATACCTACTTCAGGGCCTAGCATCCCTGCCCACGTGAGCTCATGATTCTTTTATCAAGAGAATCATGTCCTATCCCTAATCCTAACCTACTTCGATCCCTATTTTCCCAAATCCTTATTCCTCGGAAATCGAAGTGTTTCGCGAGTATATTTTTACTTGTGCGCGAGTGGAATAGTGTGTTCCTATGGGGCCAGAGTCTTCCAGGTCGAGGCTCGAGACGTTGGCTGTTAAGGTAACATATCTTTATCTATTCTTAAAATTAAATAAATAAGAAATACTCTAAATTTATTCAAGTACTTTTTTCGAGTTTAAAAAAAAAATAAAGTTCAATTAAAATAAATAAATATTACATTAAACATAATTTTATTTCGAAAATTTCTATAAATTTACTTCACTATATTATTTTACTAATAGTATTTTTTTTCTTTTTTCAGGTAGGTGCTCCTCCTACTAATATCAACATTTAGTTTAAATGATAAAGTAGATATAAATAAATTAATTAAAGTTAAAAATTATCTATATGCATTTTCTAATCTATTTCTTTTTTTCCAAATTTAATATGAGAAATTGGTTTGAAACAATTTCGCCTTTATATTTTCAGTTTAATAAAATTATTTTACATGGATAGATAATAGAATTTCAATTTTGATTAAAAAATAACATTTAAGACTATATTACAAATAATTCACTTTTAAAAATTATCCCTTTCTATTTAAATACGAGCTTTTCGTGCGTGCCTTCGGCACGCCTCTCGAAGCTCGGCCCTCCGGGCTGAAAGCCCTGGCGGGCAGCGTCTCGGTCCAAAAATCTTATGCCTCTTAAAAAAACCACACTCCAAATGTATACCCGTAAACTACCGAAAATACATCGTCTCTTAAAAGTTTCGCCTCTTTAATTTTTGAGTGGCCTGGGGGGGGGGGGGGGGGAGGAACAATTATCAATATATTTAATGTTTCTTAATTTAAAATGAATTGGAGTCTTTCATTTCAAAATTCGAGTCCAAATTAGAATTATATTTCAAACGTGTACGTCTTATTTAATATAAAACTAATTAAATTATGGATATGATTAACCAAACGATTAATCAGAAAAATTTACTCTCTTTTGATTAGAGTATATTTCATGTATCTGTGATTTCAATTTCGATATAAAGTTTTTAATTTGACCGGGCCATATTCGATCTTGTTTGAAATTGATCGCCGGGACATCTAGTGGCGGAAAAAGGAAGCTAAGCGTTAGAACAAATTAATCTAGACAAATATATATAGTATTCGCCTCTAAGCTTCATTCTAATTATTTTCTGCTTCTGATCTAATGCATAAGTCAATATCGTACTTTCTCTCATCATACTCAGACTACAAATTTTTTATATTTGTTTCTTAAATGCAAATATATGACAAAACTTTTATACACAAATTCGAATGTTTAAGACTTTGAGACGAATCAAATTGCAGTATTGGAGACATTGTACTGGTATTTGTTTCGGAAAAGATCTTTTAACAATTACTAATCTCAAGTGTAAACGTATTCTGCTACAAATACAATGTCTCCTATTTGTTTCAAAAATACGTCTAGCCTTGAAATTTTCACTATTTTCAAATTTCAAATTGTATTTCTGAGTTCCAAATCTTATATATAAAAGCCCTTGTCAGACAGTACCCGTGGCGCTGTCAGGTGAACATGTGATAGAAAAAGCAACTAATATTCAATGACAGTTGCTAGATTGTCAAATTTTCCAAATAAAACATCTCTATTCTCTATATACATTATATCTTTAATATCTCTATATATTAATATATTCCTCTATATAGCTTAGAATATTAGATTTACGGCGTGTCTCATTTGAAATTTTAGTAGACAAATTTATTAATTTTACATATATTAATATAAATTTAATTTTTTGGAAATAATTCATACCACGAAAATTATTTTTTTTTTTTTTGAATTTAAGAAAATATGACCCCTTGAAATTTTAGTAGACAAATTAATTTTAACAATTATTATATATATTTAATTTAGAACACTTTTTAGATAAATTTAAATATCTAAACGTATTATTAAAAAAGTCGAAAAATATTAGTAGACGAGTATATAAATTCTTTTAAATTTTAGTATATAAAATTAATTTCTTCTTTTCGAGAGAAATGGTTTGCATGCTCTAATAAAGTATTTATAAAGCATTTACTGATATTTTTCATCTTCCTTTGATCAATATTCATTATTCAAAAAATATTTTTTTTCAAAACATATAATTACGGACAGCTAATAATCACATGTCGAGATCGCTGCTCCGCCAGGGGCCAACCAGCCCGGAGTGGGCCGAGTGGCGCCGGGGCGTGCCGTAGGCACGCCGGGTACTGCTCGTTTGAAAATAAAGGCATATTTAAAATTGTAAAATTATCACTCTATGAGTACATTATTTAATTTACGATCAAATTTATATTCAAAATCTCCCTTTAATCATTATTTATTTATCTATCCATGTGGGGGGTGGTGACAGCTGCCTTCTCGTGGTGCCCCTGTTTCGCTAAACAGCTGTCTATGTCTCTGTATAAATTAACTATAGAGACATATTCATATATAATAATTATATTTGCATAATTTTTTACATACACTACACATTCCCATTAATCATAATAATCAATTTCGAAAACTTTTTTAGAAATATGTAAAAGTTATGGATTTTACAAAAATATAATAAAAATTTCATGTTTAATTTCCTTAATTAAAATTCATTCAAATATTATGCAAATTGTTGTGTATTATATATGAAATTTGAAATATTTATATTCGACTGAAAATACAAGGGAAACTCTTCGAATTCATCGTCTCTAAGAATTAGTAGTATGATAATTTAACAAGTAATAATTTACAATTGCAAAATGCATATAATTTTCTAAATTAAACGGTTGTTAGGATAAAAATTCCCACAAATTATTATGAAAAATTATTAAGAGATTCCAAATATGCATCCATTCCAAGACTACACCTTGTACTTTTGAAATTAATTTGAGATCCTGCATAAAATATTAATATCTGGGTAACGGGTAGTTGAGTACTTCTTTGCTATTGTATACTAAAAATTACAGACCTACTTCAGGGGTTGGCGTCCCTGCCCACGTGAGCTTATATCCTTTCCCTAATCCTATCCAACTTCATTCCGTGTTTTCACAAATCCATATTCCTTCGAAGTGTTTCGCGAGTATATTTTTACTTGGGCGGGAGTGTACGTAAAGGGTGTTCCGTTCCTGAGGTGTCAGAGTATTCCACGTTCAGACACGAGGCATTGGCTGTAAAGGTAACATCTTTAAAATACTGTATTCTTTTAATTATATAAGTAAGAAATACTATAAAGTACTTTTTTATAATTTTTCAAAAAATAAAAAAAAAAACATTATTTCAATAATATATTAAATATAATTTTATTGCGAATATTAAAAAAAAATACTTTCACTTCACTATATGTTTTTACTAATAATTTTTTTTCTTTTTTCAGGTAGGTGCTCGCCCTACTAATATTAACATTTCTAGCCAGAGTATTCTAGGTCCAAGCAGGAGACTTTCTCTGTAAAGGTAAGGTATCTTTATAATACTCTATTCATATATAAGTACGAAATACTCTAAATTTTTTCAAGTAATTTTTTTTTTTTTTTTAATTTCAAATTAAATAAATAATATATTAAATATAATTTTCTTTAAAATATTTGAATAAAAATACTTTAAATTTTCCATATTATTTTACTAATAATGTATTTTTTTCTTTTTTCAGGTAGGTACTAATATTAACATTTAGAGTAAGTATTTGATTTTCTTATTTTATGGAAAATCAAATTCTTTATCTTTTGGGTAACGGGTAGGTGTGTACTTTTTTGTTCTTTTAGATAAAAACGTACATACCTACTTCAGGGCCTGGCATCCCTGCCCACGTGAGCTCATGATTCTTTTATCAAGAGAATCATGTCCTATCCCTAATCCTAACCTACTTCGATCCCTATTTTCCCAAATCCTTATTCCTCGGAAATCGAAGTGTTTCGCGAGTATATTTTTACTTGTGCGCGAGTGGAATAGTGTGTTCCTATGGGGTCAGAGTCTTCCAGGTCGAGACTCGAGACGTTGGCTGTTAAGGTAACATATCTTTATCTATTCTTAAAATTAAATAAAAAAGAAATACTCTAAATTTATTCAAGTACTTTTTTCGAGTTTAAAAAAAATATAATGTTCAATTAAAATAAATAAATATTACATTAAATATAATTTTATTTCGAAAAATTCTATAAATTTACTTCACTATATTATTTTACTAATAGTATTTTTTTTCTTTTTTCAGGTAGGTGCTCGCCTTACTTATACTAACAGGCAAGATTAAGTATTTGATTTTCTTATTTTATGGAAAATCAAATTCTTTATCTTTGGGTAACGGGTAGGTGTGTACTTTTTTGTTCTTTTAGATAAAAAAGTACATACCTACTTCAGGGCCTAGCATCCCTGCCCACGTGAGCTCATGATTCTTTTATCAAGAGAATCATGTCCTATCCCTAATCCTAACCTACTTCGATCCCTATTTTCCCAAATCCTTATTCCTCGGAAATCGAAGTGTTTCGCGAGTATATTTTTACTTGTGCGCGAGTGGAATAGTGTGTTCCTATGGGGTCAGAGTCTTCCAGGTCGAGGCTCGAGACGTTGGCTGTTAAGGTAACATATATTTTTCTATTCTTAAAATTAAATAATTAAGAAATACTCTAAATTTTTCAAGTACTTTTTTCGAGTTTTTTAAAAAAAATAAACTTCAATTAAAATAAATAAATATTACATTAAAATTAATTTTATTTCGAATATTTCTATAAATTTAGTTCACTATATTATTTTACTAATAGTATTTTTTTTCTTTTTTCAGGTAGGTGCTCGCCCTACTTATACTAACAGTCAAGATTAAGTGTTTGATTTTTTTATTTTATGGAAAATCAAATTCTTTATCTTTGGGTAACGGGTAGGTGTGTACTTTTTTGTTCTTTTAGATAAAAAAGTACATACCTACTTCAGGGCCTAACATCCCTGCCCACGTGAGCTCATGATTCTTTTATCAAGAGAATCATGTCCTATCCCTAATCCTAACCTACTTCGATCCCTATTTTCCCAAATCCTTATTCCTCGGAAATCGAAGTGTTTCGCGAGTATATTTTTACTTGTGCGCGAGTGGAATAGTGTGTTCCCATGGGGTCAGAGTCTTCCAGATCGAGGCTCGAGACGTTGCCCGTTAAGGTAACATATATTTTTCTATTCTTAAAATTAAATAATTAATAAATACTCTAAATTTTTCAAGTACTTTTTTCGAGTTTTTTTAAAAAAAATAAACTTCAATTAAAATAAATAAATATTACATTAAAATTAATTTTATTTCGAATATTTCTATAAATTTAGTTCACTATATTATTTTACTAATAGTATTTTTTTTCTTTTTTCAGGTAGGTGCTCGCCCTACTTATACTAACAGTCAAGATTAAGTGTTTGATTTTTTTATTTTATGGAAAATCAAATTCTTTATCTTTGGGTAACGGGTAGGTGTGTACTTTTTTGTTCTTTTAGATAAAAAAGTACATACCTACTTCAGGGCCTAGCATCCCTGCCCACGTGAGCTCATGTCCAATCCCTAATCCTAACCTACTTCGATCCCTATTTTCCCAAATCCTTATTCCTCGGAAATCGAAGTGTTTCGCGAGTATATTTTTACTTGTGCGCGAGTGGAATAGTGTGTTCCCATGGGGTCAGAGTCTTCCAGATCGAGGCTCGAGACGTTGGCCGTTAAGGTAACATATATTTTTCTATTCTTAAAATTAAATAATTAAGAAATACTCTAAATTTTTCAAGTACTTTTTTCGAGTTTTTTAAAAAAATAAACTTCAATTAAAATAAATAAATATTACATTAAAATTAATTTTATTTCGAATATTTCTATAAATTTAGTTCACTATATTATTTTACTAATAGTATTTTTTTTCTATTTTTCAGGTAGGTGCTCGTCATACTAATACTAATATTTAGATGAAATAATTTTTTAGAGATAAATAAATTAATTAAAATTATAAATTACCTATATGCAATTTTGAAATTCTTTTTTTTCTAAATTTAATTCGAGATACTGTTTTGAGACAATTTCGCCTTTATATATTTTCAGTTTAATAAAATTATTTCACATGGATAGATAATAAAATTTCAGTTTTTGTTAAAAAATCACATTCATTAGTAAATAATAAATAATTCGATTTTAAAAATAATCCCCTTATAATTAAATAATCCCTCTAAACTTCAATCTAATTGTTTTCTTTTACTGATCTAAAACTACATAAGTTAATATCGAATATTCTCTCATCATACACAGATCTACAAATTTTTTTATATTTGTTTCTTAAATACAAATATTTCATAAAATTTCTATACCAAATGTCGAATGTTTAAGACTTTGATCCGAAACAAATTGCAGTATCGGAGACATTGTACTGGTATTTGTTTCGTAAAAGGTCTTTTAACAATTACTTATCTCAAGTCTAGACGTATTTTGCTACAAATAAAATGTCTCCTATTTGTTTCAAAACACGTCTAGCCTTGAAATTTTCATTATTTTCCCATTTTCAAATTTCGAATTGTATTTCTGAGTGTTTTTTATATTTAAAAATAAAGAAAATATTTTAAATTTTAAAATCATCATTCTATTATGTAATATGCGTTCAAAAATCTCCCTTTAATTATTATTTATTTATCTATCCATGTGGGGGGTGGCGACAGCTGCCTTCTCGTGGTGCCCCCTATTCTCGCTAAACAGCTGTCTATGTCTCTGTATAAATTATATATCGAGACATTATCATATATAATAATTTCGTTTGCATAATTTTACATAGACATTTTCCTATTAATAATAATACACATTATCGAAAGCGCATATATTATAACATATACTTAGCTACTATTGCAATTATAATTTCACTTTTGGTATTGATTTTACAAAAATAAAATACAAAATTCTTGTTTAATTTTCATAACTAAAATTCATGCAAACAATAATATATTTTATATGAAATTTGAAGTATTTATATTCGACTGAAAATATAAGCGAAATTTTCGGACGTCAATTGAATTGGTAGTATAAACAAGTAATAAATACAATGGTTAAGTGCTTATTTTTTTCTAAATTAAATAGTTGTTAGGATAGAAATTTGCACAAATTATTATGATAAAAAATTTAGAGATTTTAATTATGATTATATTCCTAGATTACATGTTGCATTTTTGAAATGCTGCAGATTTCGCCGCAGAGGAGATGTGTTCATTCCAAGACAGGTCAGATGCGACAGGAGACGCCCTGGGCTGTCACACATTTTCAGGGGATTCGAGTCGAAGTAAATATCAGGGAAATTTTTATTTATTATTATCATTATTATTTGATGTCGTATAAAAATAGTTCTTATAAAAGTTGTTGTTCGTGGGTTGGGTGTCCAGGGGGCGTTCTCCCAGGCTAGCAAGAGGATTGGAATTCTGATGATAAGGTGGGACCTCTTATGACTTTCTTCATTTTATAAAAATAATGTTTTTTTCGACTTTTTTTGATGAAATTATAATTTCCTATATCTCTACAAAAATACTATAGAAATTTGCATAAATTATTATGATAAAAAATTTAGAGATTTTAATTATGTAGATTATATTCCTAGATTAACATGTTGCATTTTTGAAATTAATTTGAGAATGTTGGGCGAGATTTTTGCGGGGGAGGGGGGGGGGCGGGTAAATGAAATTTATGTTCAAGGGGAATTGAGCTTTACTCAAATTAAAGTGTTGAATTAATGCTTTTTTTTATAATTATTATTTTTATTTATTTATTATATCTGCTTTGACTTTTGGTTGGGTATGGGTGGTGCTTCTCAGCGGCTGATCTGAATCTTGGCGTCCCTGGAATGAAGAATGAGATGTATATGGCTTTTGAAGGAGATATTAACCCCCCCCTCCACCGAAAAATCCTAGGTACGGCCCTGTACTGCAGCATGAAGAGGTGTCCAATTATCTTTATCTAGGTAATTTATAGCCGGCCCTTTGTCCAATAGCAAATTGACTATAGAGACATATGCCCCTTCTACATGCCAACATTAGAGGAGTATTCAAATTATTTCTTTCCTTTGGGTCTACTTGTGCTGATTTTGATAATAAATATTTGGCTATTTCTAAATGGCCATTGGCGTAGTTAAGGGAATTTTCCTAGGGAGGAGGGGGGGGGGTGCCAGGGTCGTGACCGCTCAACCAAATTTTTGTTGAAAAACTGCAATTTTTTGCAAAAAATCGCAGTATTCAATTTCATTTTTAATATATAATTGGTTTTTCAATTTTAACTCTCACAAAAAGATCATTACAAATATAAATATATATTAAAAATTAGGAAATTTAAATGATTATAAAAATATTAATTATACCGGGTGAGTTTTTTATCTTGAGACAGTCTTATAAGTCAAAAACAATGCATTATATGAAAAAAAGTTTCAAATAAAAGTTTATTTGTGTCAGCGGGGAAACTAAAGTAAGCTATTGTTTGTTGACCTAGAACAAGCTTTCAAGGGTATTTCAAGGTCAACTTTTGTTTTTTAAATAGAAACCTATATTTTTCTTTACATTGCCTAAATTTACTAAAAAAACTGAACAAATTTTATTAGAATTATTTTTTTATACGACATCAAATAAACAAAATATTAAATCAATTAGGTTTAAAAAAATAATCCAAATAATAATTAAATCCCAACTGAATCACTACAATTTGTGATTTTAATTGAGTCTCATGCGGTTCCGTAGTCTTTACCTGTAGGACCCCTTCAGGCCGCGCTTGCCGCGTGAGGACTATTACAATACTTTCCCCATGCTTCATGCTTCACATTGGATAAAGTAAATTTTTTTTTTTTTTTTTTGGCTTTTCGGCCTTTCTAGCCATAAGCTTTTTCCTCTTATTAAAAACAAGGACTAAAGATGATCAAGGACACTCGATGGTGGATAAGTAATCTCCGGAGTCGAAGCTAAAATACAATATATACATTAATTAATGTAAAATAATTGGTTTAATAAAATTTATATATATATATTAAAATTGTAGTTAGAGATGGAGGAAGAGGGATTGAAGGAATTCAATATGGTATTGGAATAATTATCGGAAAAGAAGTTTTTTGTTATTTAATTAGTTTTTTCCTCTTATTAAAAACAAGGACTAAAAGATGATCAAGGACATTCGATGGTGGAGAAGTAATCTCCGGAGTCGAAGCTCAAAAACAATGTATGCATAAATTCATGTAAAATAAATGGTTTAATAAAATTTATAAAAAAAAAATATTAAAATTAAAAAAGTTGAAAGATGATGGAATTGGAATAATTATCGGAAAAGAGGTTTTTTTTATTTAATTAATTTTTTTCCTCTTATTAAAAACAAGGACTAAAAGATGATCAAGGACAGTCGATGGTGGAGAAGTAATCTCCGGAGTCGAAGCTCAAATATACAATGTATGCATAATTTTTTTTTTGGGTTTTCGGCCATTTACGATACTAATTATTTTATTTAAATTTGTCTTTACCTCGGGGTCAGATTTTAGCCGGATGCCTCGAGTCGGATTCGAACTCGGGTCCTCTTGGTTAGCTAGCTGACATGTTACCGCCTAGCCTACCCGACCCCCCCCCCAATTAAAAATAAAAGATAATTAAAAAAATGTAAACAAACTTTTTTATTGAGATTTTCATCTATCAATAATTACTTTAATTAAGAAAAGATCAATTAAGATTAAATTTGTCGAGGTCCTAGACCTCAGCCAGATCGTTTTCTCATCCTCAAAACTTGTTAATAGATTTTGTTTCATCAAAATCGGTAGAGCCGTTTTCAAAATAGAACTAAGATACAAATATATAAACAAATATTATAAACATGCTCGTTTAATAAGAGTAGATATATCTATATATAAATATAAATTTTACGGAGATTAGCAATAAAAAGCCTTTATATATCCGATAATACCATCTGTTCACTCATTTGTTTAATTAATTAGTTAATTTCACTTTGTCACTTCTAAGACCATTTTACCTGTATTCCAAGTCTAAAATAAAATACTAGAGCCAGGTACTTTCTAAAGAATGGTAGTCCAAAAATGCTGTCCGCCTGTATCTATGCAACCGAATAGACGTTTCTGGATCGAACTAGCCTACCCTACAGGCGTCCTTGTTAAATGAATATTTTTCATAACGAGGTTTTCGTGCGTGCCTTCGGCACGCCCTCGAAGCTCGGCCCTCCGGGCTGGTGCCCTGGCGGGCAGCGTCTCGGTCACAAAAATTTTATTCCTCTTAAAAAACCACACTCCAAATGTATACCCGTAAACTACCGAAAATACATCGTCTCTTAAAAGTTTCGCCTCTTTAATTTTTGAGTGGCGGGGGGGGGGGGGGAGGAATAATTATGAATATATTTAAATTTAAAATTTAAATTTCATTTTTCCTTTTCAAAACAAAAATAATGAAATGATTTATGAACTGCAAAAAATTCGCAGGCTGAATCATGGAAATTATTCAAATTTACGCGGTTCAATTAATTTAATTAATTACAAAAAATATATTTAATGTTTCTTAATTTAAAATGAATTGGAGTCTTTCATTTCAAAATTCGAGTGCAAATTAAAATTATATTTCAAATTTGCCTGGTTAATGAAAATCAATTGGAGCTGTCAGTTTAAAATCCTAGCTGACAATTATATTTCAAATTTGCCTCGTTAATTAATATATATTTAATGTTTCTTAATTTAAAATCTATTGGTGTTTTTTCATTTTCATTCGAGTTCAAATGAATACAATATTATCTCGACACAAAGTCTAAATCAAAAATTTATAGTTTTAGTAACTGAAATCATGGTATAAATATTAATGTCAGATTGGTCTAGTGGTTAAAACTAATGACCTTAGTTCAAGAGTTCGTAGGTTCGATTCTAGGCAAGAGGGAGATTTTTTTAGAGAAATTTCTCTTAGCGTTGTTACAAATTAATCTAGACAAACATATATAGTATGTTTAAAATTTGACGCCTGATGACTCAGTCGGATCGTTGCAATGTTTCTGCATGACTGAAATGTTTTCAGTCATGCTATAATTGAAGCGAATGGATCTCGACTGAACCAAGCGAACAGGATTCGAACATTCGGATCTGGAGGGGCCAACCGCCAACCAGCAGCCCCTCCCCTGCACACACCCATGAAGACACGCAACTAACAACATGCACATCAGATTGTTAGGACCCCATCGACTTGGCACAAAGCGCCACACTCTTCACACGAGCGCCCTAACAATACTGGACAAATACAGAAAGGGTATTTTGGGGCTTAATATCTTGAGCAGCGCCCACTGCCCAAACACGGCGTATTCAATTTTACGGGAACGGGAACCAGGCTCCAAATGGCCTAAACACTCTTCTTGATCCATCTACACCACTCCGCAAATATAAAACCTTCCCTTTGTTAATTACTTAATAAATTTTATATAAACGTTAAATTGTTTTACCTTTTTATTTCATGCACCTTTGAAACCTTGTCTTCCCTCCATTTTTTGTTCTTTTACAGGATATCATATATGTATAGCATTAATTAACTAGATAATCACAATAACCCCTATCGAAACATTTCTTTTATTATAAAGTAAAAACAGTTTCCTTGAGGCCTTACAACCCTCATAACAAATAAGGAGCGATACTTTCAAAACAATAATTATTCCTACTCCATTACAATATACAACATTAGTGGGGATAGGGCCACGCCAAAATATTGTTCGCTTACAGTTAAAAATGTCTAGAACCGGCCCTGTATGGAGAGCTCTCGATATGCAAGTCCGACTCGCACTTGGCCGGCTTATTTTATTTATTTGAGATTTCAATCAATCAAGTGATTATCATTCTATTTTGACAGAGAACAGGAGATGAGATAGCGCCCACCTAGTGTAGTGCAACCTGTGCACCACAATCTCTGGTGTGTGATTGTGAGTGTGTTAGTGGGGCGGTGGAGAGGGAGTTGGTGGGTGGGAGAGAGGGAGGCCGGGAGCAGGAGCATCGCCGTCCTCGACCCATCGCCGTCAGTTGACATCCGAAAGTCAATCAGCCAAGTTACCCACCTCGGTCAGACATTTCTCTTTTCTAAACGAACAACTAATTGTGTTTTCAGTGGTGACAGTTTCTAAGCAAAATTCAGCTGGATTCCAGAACAACTTCTAAACTTATTCGTAAGCATTCAATCATTCTATGTTCATATACAAACACCACACAAGAGCCTGATGCTAATCCAGTGATGGATTTACGGTTAGGCCCGTGAGGCCCGGGTCTCGGGAGGCAAAATTTTAGGGGTTGCAAAATTTTCTGTCAAATTTCAGTAAAGCAAGGGTGTTTAACTTGCTGCCCAGCACAACATATTTTTCGACCCGCGCATGTTATAAAAAAGTACCTGGAGGCACCGAGCGATGTTCGGTAACTTCTTCCTTCAGTTAAAAGCTTTATTTTAATATTATTTTTAATTTAAAATTCTGATAAAAAGGTCGATTTTTATTTGAGAGCCGTTTTCAAATTAAAAAAAATATAAATTTATCTATATAGTATTCGACCACTGTACCCCACACCACAACCCTGCTCGACACCACCCCCAAAACCTCGCCCTGCCCCCACCTTCTGCACCCCCACATCCACCACATCCACTCCGGCTCCGCATCAAGATTGCTTTCTCATCCTCAAAACTTGTTAATAGAGTTTGTTTCATCAAAATTGTTAGAGCCGTTTTTAAAATAAAAAAAAAATACAAATACTTATATATATACCTGGAAGACCGAGCTTTGTTCGGGTTTAATTAATGCTTGACAACAACACACCACAATCACAATATTTCTTCAAGGCCTTTGAGAAAAAAGGATTAACCGAACCCATTGACTGTCTGGGTACAATAGTAAAAGGGAAACCTTTTTTAAACCTCAAGAATGGAATTTTTCTACCTGAGAATAATTAATTTGATTACGATAAAACCCATCAAAAACACATTTGTCGAAGATGAGACCGTGACAGATCGAATTGTCACCCCAAAAACCCCTAACCCGTGAATTTCATCAAAATCGGTAGAGTCGTTTTCAAAATAAAACCAAGATACAAATATATATATCTACTCTTATTAAACGAGCAAAAATTGTATATTTATTTGTTTCTATATATATTTGTTTGTTTATATATATATTTGTTTATTTGTATCTTGGTTCTATTTTGAAAACGACTCTACCGATTTTGATGAAATTCACGGGTTAGGGGGTTTTTGGGGTGACAATTCGATCTTTCACGTTCTAATCTTCGACAAAATTGTTTTTGATGGGGTTTTTCGTAATCAAATTAATTATTCTCAGGTAGACAAATTCCATTCTTAGGGTTTTAAAAAAGGTTTCCCTTTTCCTTTTGTGCTCAGGCAGACAATGGGTCGAATAAATCCTTTTTTCTCAAAGGCCTTGAAGAAGTATTGTGATTGTGAATTTTAACATATTTTGTTCTCCGTAAACGTTAGAAATATTAATAAACGTTTTATAATTGTTTTTATAAAGAACTTTATTTATTTAATAGAATAAAAAATAATCAAGAATTTATTTAAAAATATATTTCGCAATAAGCAGGTCTCAATTTCCTGAAAAAACAACACATTTTGATAGGTTTTATTTATTAACAATTGGATGAATAAAAATGAATCATATGGTTGAATCAAAACAAGTGGAGGGTAGGTCGAGGTTTCGGGGGTGGGGTCAAGCGGGGGGGGGGGTACAGTGGGCGAATACTATATATATTTGTATTTTTTTTAATTTGAAAACGGCTCTCAAATAAAAATCGACCTTTTTATCAGAATTTTAAATTAAAAATAATATTAAAATAAAGGTTTTAACTGAAGAAAGAAGTTACCGAGCATCGCTCGGTGCCTCCAGGTACTATATAAATAAATATATAAATAAATATACAATTTTTGCTCGTTTAATAAGAGTAGATAAATATAAATCATTCCAATGATGATGTTGTGTTTCACCATTTTTCTAATCCTAATGCAATTAAAATTAATTCAAAATCATATTTATTTGCAAAAGTTGTTATAATTTCATCAAATAATAATTTTATTTATTTATTAAAACATTGTATCTATAGGGCCATCTGGCCCCTTTAATGTACAATTTTAGACCAAAATATTTACAAAAAAAAAATTAATTAAAACAATACAAGAAAAAACAAAAAATCAAAAAGAAGAAAAATACATACTTAATATATGAAACAAAAATAAAAAAGATACAAAATATATAGAATGAGAGGAGGAGAAAAAGAAAAAAAAATTACAATATATAGGATATAAGAAAAAAAAATTACAATATGTATGATATAAAAACAAAAATTACAATAAACAGGATATGAAAACAAAATAAACTGCAACGGATCGTTGCTAAACTTTATCCAAATTCATTTGAAATATTAATATGTTTGTTCCTTTATTATTAACAGATATCACTTGCAATTTGTAGTTCATCATCATCATTGAGTATACAGTCCTAAGACTGGTTTGATGCAACAATCCGTCTCCACTCGACTCTGTCCCCCGCCAGCTGTTTAACCTCTCTAAATGTCTGGCATCCCATATCCCCAATTATTTGGTTGAAATATTCTAATCTGGTTCTTCCCCTTCCCTTTTCTTTCCCACCTCCTCCAAGATATCCCTAAGCAGTCCCCCATGTCTCAGTGTGTGCCCCATCATCTGACCTCTTCTCTTCTTCAGACTTCTTCCACAAGGTTCTTCTTTCTCCGATTCTTCCAAGAACTTCTTCATTTGTAATTTTATCCATCCATTTGATATTCATCATTCTTCTGTAGCACCACATTTCGAAAGCCTCTAATCTCTTTCTCTCCGCTTTTCCAATTGTCCAGGTTTCACACCCGTACATGGCTATGCTCCATACATATGTCTTCAATCAGCAACTTCCTGTTTGCTAAGCTGATTGAGGAGGAGCATAGTAGTTTTTGTTTTGAATTAAACCCCATTTTTGCTTGGGCAATTCTTGATTTAATTTCGTTTTCGCTCCTCCCATCCCATGTTATTTTACTTCCTAGGTAGCGGAATTCCTTAACTCCTTCTGGGTTTTCTTGGTTAATTTTGATGCATTCCTGTTTCGTTTGTTCTTTTTTTGTACATACTAGGACCTTGGTTTTATTCTTGTTTATTTTCATTTTCATTTCTTCTATTAGGATTTGGTTAATTCCATTCAAAGCGTCCTCTAATTCTTTTTATTGTTTCTAGAAGGACAATGTCATCGACAAATCTTAACTATAGCGATCTTTTTGACCTTGGATTTCTATACCTGTATCAATTTTGTCTTTGAATTCTTTAATCGCTTCTTCTATGTATGTAAGTTGAAAATCATAGGATGACAGCACACATCCTTGTCTTAGCACCTTTTACTTTATCCAATGCAAAGCATGGGTAAAGTATTGTAATCGCTCTCGGGGCAAGCGTGGCTTCAAAGGGTCCTCAGGTAAAGACT
This sequence comes from Forficula auricularia, assembly GCA_024734495.1. Classification (NCBI taxonomy): domain Eukaryota; kingdom Metazoa; phylum Arthropoda; class Insecta; order Dermaptera; family Forficulidae; genus Forficula; species Forficula auricularia. The sequence goes on along the minus strand of JALMQS010000629.1, from coordinate 603,326 downwards.
ACGGAACCCATGGACTCAATTAAAGTCACAAATTGTAGTATTCAATTAGGTTGAATTTTAGCACGTGACGGTTTTGCCAAAAATTACAAGGGTCTCGTCGAGAGGCCAAAAAGTGCGATTTTTTCATTTAGTGCGTGCGGATGGATGGATGTATGGATGAATGGATGGTATGATGGATGTTATCGCTTTTTTGGCCCACGATTTTTTCCACACCGTTGCACCGATTGAAATGAAATTGAAAACCTACCATTAGTTTAACAAAATGAAGCGCTGATTAGTTTTTGGTACATATCGGCCCACAAACATTAGTACTTTATTTCAGTACTTTTTTAGTTTTTTCTAAATATCTTGAAAATGACTTAACCAATTTTGATGAAATTTAATATCCTAATTAAGTACCTTGGGACCACAAAAAAGGTTAAATAAAGTTTTTAGTAAAATTATATTTTAAAGTACTTTACTCTAGAGTAAGATGGTACTTTTTTAATTTTTTAAATTCTTTAAAATTTATTCATTTGAAAGTTTTAATATAGCTCATTTAGCCTTGCTTAAGTAAGAATGGATAGGCTTCTCTCTGTGAAATGCTAAAAATTTGGGAGGAATTTTTATGAGTAACCATAGCAACTGCGTTGTTTTCTTATCCGTTACCTTTGCTGAAGACAGAGAAATCGATTTTGAAACCAAAAATAGCGATTGATTCCTCATCTAGTACTTGAGGAATAATCATTCTATATTGGATTTTTGACGTTTCGGTTTTTATTAGTAACCATTGCTGAAGACATAGAGAAATCGACTTTAAACCAAAAATAGCGATTGATTCTCATCTAGTACTTGAGGAATAATCTATTCTATATTGGATTTTTGACGTTTCGGTTTTTATTAGTAACCATTGCTGAAGACATAGAGAAATCGACTTTAAACCAAAAATAGCGATTGATTCTCATCTAGTACTTGAGGAATAATCATTCTATATTGGATTTTTGACGTTTCGGTTTTTATTGGTAACCATTGCTGAAGACATAGAGAAATCGACTTTAAACCAAAAATAGCGATTGATTCTCATCTAGTACTTGAGGAATAATCATTCTATATTGGATTTTTGACGTTTCGGTTTTTATTAGTAACCATTGCTGAAGACATAGAGAAATCGACTTTAAACCAAAAATAGCGATTGATTCTCATCTAGTACTTGAGGAATAATCATTCTATATTGATTTTTGACGTTTCGGTTTTTATTAGTAACCATTGTTGAAGACATAGAGAAATCGACTTTAAACCAAAAATAGCGATTGATTCTCATCTAGTACTTGAGGAATAATCATTCTATATTGATTTTTGACGTTTCGGTTTTTATTAGTAACCATTGCTGAAGACATAGAGAAATCGACTTTAAACCAAAAATAGCGATTGATTCTCATCTAGTACTTGAGGAATAATCATTCTATATTGGATTTTTGACGTTTCGGTTTTTATTAGTAACCATTGCTGAAGACATGGAGGAATCGACTTAAAATCAAAAATAGCGATTGATTCTCATCTAATACTTGAGGAATAACCATTCTACATTGGATTTTTGACGCTTCGATTATTATTAGTAACCATTGCTGAAGACATGGAGGAATCGACTTAAAATCAAAAATAACGATCGATTCTCATCTAATACTAGAGGAATAACCTTATTGCATTCCATTTTTGATGTTTTGACCATTAATGGCAGCCTCGTTACCAACGTGAAGAATCGAACTTAAAAATCTAAGAAGACTAAATTCCTCTTTGGTAAACAACTCAAGCTTGATTTTGATTTTAAGTCGATTCCTCCATGTCTTCAGCAATGGTTACAATAATAACCGAAATGTCAAAAATCCAATGTAGAATTTGGTTACTCCTCGACTCTTAAATGAGAATTATTTTTGAATTAATGTCAATATGAACTACAAATTGCAAGTGATATCCGATTAATAATAAAGGAACAAACATATTAATATTTCGAATGAATTTGGATAAAGGTTTAGCAACGATCCGTTGCAGTTTATTTTATTTTGGCTTCTTCTTGTGCTCATCACCAATATTTAAAATTAGCCACTTCATTTGTAGTTCATATTGACATTAATTCAAAAATAATTCTCATTTAATAGTTGAGGAATAACCATTCTACATTTGATTTTTGACATTTCGGTTATTATTAGTAACCATTGCTGAAGACATGGAGGAATCGACTTAAAATCAAAAATAGCCATCGATTCTCATCTAATACTTGAGGAATAACAATTCTACATTAGGTTTTTGACGTTTCGATTATTATTGGTAACCATTGCTGAAGGCATGGAGGAATCGATTCTTAAAATCAAAAATAACGATCGATTCTTATCTAATACTAGAGGAATAACCTTATTGCATTCCATTTTTGATGTTTTGACTATTAATGGCAACTCTCTACTGAAAACGTGGAAGAATAGACTTAAAATCAAAAAGACTAAATTCTTTATGGCAAACAACTCAAGCTTGAGTTGTTTACCATAACGAATTTATCTGATCAAAAGTATTCTCCATCAATAGTCAAAACATCAAAATGGAATTAACAAGGTTATTCCTCAAGTATTAGATGAGAATCGATCGCTATTTTTGATTTTAAGTCGATTCCTCCATGTCTTCAGCAATGGTTACCAATAATAACCGAAACGTCAAAAATCTAATATAGAATGGTTATTCCTCAAGTACTAGATGAGAATCAATCGCTATTTTTGGTTTAAAGTCGATACCTCTATGTCTACAGCAATGGTTACCAATAAAAACCGAAACGTCAAAAATCCAATATAGAATGGTTATTCCTCAAGTATTTGATAAGACTCAATCGCTATTTTTGGTTTAAAGTCGATTCCTCTATGTCTTCAGAAATGGTGACCAATAAAAACCGAAACGTCAAAAATCCAATATAGAATGGTTATTCCTCAAGTACTAGATGAGAATCAATCGCTATTTTTCGGTTTAAAGTCGATTCCTCTATGTCTTCAGCAATGGTTACCAATAAAACCGAAATCGTCAAAAATCCAATATAGAATGGTTATTCCTCAAGTATTTGATGAGAATCAATCGCTATTTTTGGTTTAAAGTCGATTCCTCTATGTCTTCTGCAAAGGTAAGGGATAAGAAAACAACGCAGTTGCTATGGTTACTTATAAATTTCATGTTAATATTTCGTCGGTTAGGTGTAACTAAATTGACTGATTATTTTACCTTTTAGTGCATTTTATTTTATTTTTGAGAAAAATTATATCTCTTACGATTAGACATATCGTACCTACATAAACAGAAAAAAATTAAATTTAACACTGCTGTTAGGGCTCTCTTAAGTGCCGAATGCCGTGTGGCGCTTTGATGCCGCGCCCCCCATCAAGTCGATGGGGTCCTAACAATCTTGCGTATGCAAAGTTGTAGGTTGCGTGTTCATATAGCGTGTGTGCAGGGGAGGGGCTGCTGGATGGCGGTGGACCCCCCCAGATTCGAATGTTCGAATCCTATTCGCTACTCCAGTCGAATCGAGTCGCTTTAATTATAGCATGGGTGAATATATTTCACTCATGCAAAAGCGACTCAACGATCCGACTGAGTCATCTAGCGGCCGTGTCTCAAGACTCGTCGCCATGAGCGAGAGCGGGCCTCTACAACACCTTCGAAAAATCTGAAATGTATACAAAGGGTCCCCCCTACGGTCTGAATTTTAAATTTTCATAGAAAAATAAAATATTAATTCCCAAGATATTTTTATCGATTCTAATACAATAGTATTTAGAGAGACCTAATACGTTATTTGTTTTAATATGAATCGAAAAAAATTTAGCTTTGACACCTTGAAAAGTGGAAGTGCTACATCCCACGATTGCTACACGCAATGAACGATGACGACCCAGATCGTAGAATTTTACCTGTGGGGAACACTAAACGACGTCGTTTATCGACAAAAGCCACGCTTGGATGAACTTCGAGAATTCATCCTACATTCATGTTCAAATATCCAACTGAACACGTTGCAGTCAGTAGTTCTTGCTGCAGTTCGGCGGCATCGTTTGTGTGTTGATGTTAATGGTGACCATTTCGAATACCTACAGTGATATCTTTAAGTTGGATTTTAAGCTACACTTTCACCAAAAATGAGACAACTTCATCAATTAGTTTGCAAGTTATGGACTTTTAAACAGTGGATACATTTTTTTGGACCCCCTTTATATATAAATAAATTCCGTATAATTTTTACTTTATCCAATGCAAAGCATGGGTAAAGTATTGTAATCGCTCTCGGGGCAAGCGTGGCTTCAAAGGGTCCTCAGGTAAAGACTACGGAACCCATGGACTCAATTAAAGTCACAAATTGTAGTATTCAATTAGGTTGAATATTAGCACGTGACGGTTTTGCCAAAAATTACATGGGGTCTCGTCGAGAGGCCAAAAAGTGCGATTTTTTCATTTAGTGCGTGCGGATGGATGGATGTATGGATGGATGTATGTATGGATGGATGTATGTTATCGCTTTTTTGGCCCACGATTTTTTCCACACCGTTACACCGATTGAAATGAAATTGAAAACCTACCATTAGTTTAACAAAATGAAGCGCTGATTAGTTTTTGGTACATATCGGCCCACAAACATTAGTACTTTATTTCAGTACTTTTTTAGTTTTTTCTAAATATCTTGAAAATGACTTAACCAATTTTGATGAAATTTAATATCCTAATTAAGTACCTTGGGGACCACAAAAAGGTTAAATAAAGTTTTTAGTAAAATTATATTTTAAAGTACTTTACTCTAGAGTAAGATGGTACTTTTTTAATTTTTTAAATTCTTTAAAATTTATTCATTTGAAAGTTTTAATATAGCTCATTTAGCCTTGCTTAAGTAAGAATGGATAGGCTTCTCTCTGTGAAATGCTAAAAATTTGGGAGGAATTTTTATGAGTAACCATAGCAACTGCGTTGTTTTCTTATCCGTTACCTTTGCTGAAGACAGAGAAATCGATTTTAAACCAAAAATAGCGATTGATTCTCATCTAGTACTTGAGGAATAATCATTCTATATTGGATTTTTGACGTTTCGGTTTTTATTAGTAACCATTGCTGAAGACATAGAGAAATCGATTTTAAACCAAAAATAGCGATTGATTCTCATCTAGTAATTTGAGGAATAATCATTCTATATTGGATTTTTGACGTTTCGGTTTTTATTAGTAACCATTGCTGAAGACATAGAGAAATCGACTTTTAAACCAAAAATAGCGATTGATTCTCATCTAGTACTTGAGGAATAATCATTCTATATTGGATTTTTGACGTTTCGGTTTTTATTAGTAACCATTGCTGAAGACATAGAGAAATCGACTTTAAACCAAAAATAGCGATTGATTCTCATCTAGTACTTGAGGAATAATCATTCTATATTGATTTTTGACGTTTCGGTTTTTATTAGTAACCATTGCTGAAGACATAGAGAAATCGACTTTAAACCAAAAATAGCGATTGATTCTCATCTAGTACTTGAGGAATAATCATTCTATATTGGATTTTGACGTTTCGGTTTTTATTGGTAACCATTGCTGAAGACATGGAGGAATCGACTTAAAATCAAAAATAACGATCGATTCTCATCTAATACTAGAGGAATAACCTTATTGACATTCGATTTTTGATGTTTCGACTATTAATGGTAACCATCTACTGAAGACGTGGAAGAATCGACTTAAAATCAAAAAGACTAAATTCTTTTATGGTAAACAACTCAAGCTTGAGTTGTTTGCCATAAAGAATTTAGTCTTTTTGATTTTAAGTCGATTCTTCTACATTTTCAGTAGAGGTTTCCATTAATAGTCAAAACATCAAAAATGGAATTCAATAAGGTTATTCCTCTAGTATTAGATAAGAATCGATCGTTATTTTTGATTTTAAGTCGTTTCCTCCATGTCTTCAGCAATGGTTACCAATAATAATCGAAACGTCAAAAACCTAATGTAGAATTGTTATTCCTCAAGTATTAGATGAGAATCGATGGCTATTTTTGATTTTAAGTCGATTCCTCTATGTCTTCAGCAATGGTTACCAATAATAACCGAAACGTCAAAAATCCAATGTAGAATGGTTATTCCTCGACTCTTAAATGAGAATTATTTTTGAATTAATTTCAATATGAACTACAAATTGCAAGTGATATCTGATTAATAATAAAGGAACAAACATATTAATATTTCAAATGAATTTGATAAAGTTTAGCAACGATCCGTTGCAGTTTATTTTTGTAATTTAATAACAATTTATCGAGTTTTATAATAACCAATTAAATTGGCAAATTCTAATATATAATTATATTTCTTATTAACTCTTTTTGGAATTTAATACTCGAATTTATAATCAATTAAATTGTTTATTATTAAACCAATTATTTTACATGAATTAATGTATACGGGGGAGGGGGGTCTGGTAGGCTAGGCGGTAGCATGTCAGCCAGCTAACCAAGAGGACCCGAGTTCGAATCCGACTCGAGGCATCCGGCTAAAATCTCACCCCCCGGGGTAGAGACAAATTTAAATAAAATAAATAGTATCGTAAATGGCTTATGGCTAGAAAGGCCGAAAACCCAAAAAAATTGTATGTATACATTGTATATTTGAGCTTCGACTCCGGAGATTACTTCTCCACCATCATCGACTGTCCTTGATCATCTTTTAGTCCTTGTTTTTAATAAGAGAAAAAAAAACTAATTAAATAAAAAAAACCTCTTTTCCGATAATTATTCCAATTCCATCATCTTTCAACTTTTTTAATTTTAATATTTTATTTTTTTTTTATAAATTTTATTAAACCATTTATTTTACATGAATTTATGCATACATTGTTTTTGAGCTTCGACTCCGGAGATTACTTCTCCACCATCGAATGTCCTTGATCATCTTTTTAGTCCTTGTTTTTAATAAGAGGAAAAAACTAATTAAATAACAAAAAACCTCTTTTCCGATAATTATTCCAATTCCATATTTTATTCCTTCAATCCCTCTTCCTTCATATCATACAATTATTAATATATATATATATATAAATTTTATTAAACCAATTATTTTACATTAATTAATGTATACATTGTATTTTAGCTTCGACTCCGGAGATTACTTCTCCACCATCGAGTGTCCTTGATCATCTTTAGTCCTTGTTTTTAATAAGAGGAAAAACTAATTAAAGAAAAAAACCTCTTTTTCCGATAATTATTCCAATACCATATTGCGGAAATTAATCCATCCAATTAATTTCCTCCAATATCTATTTCTTTATTTTTTTATAAATTTTATTAAACCAATTATTTTACATTAATTAATGTATACATTGTATTTTTGCTTCGATTCCGGAGATTACTTCTCCACCATCGAGTGTCCTTATTCATCTTTAGTCCTTGTTTTTAATAAGAGGAAAAATCTAATTAGATAAAAAAACCTCTTTTCCGATAATTATTTCAATTCCATTATTCCCCAATCAAGTCGATTGGTTATTCTCCCCATCTCCCGTCCAGCTTTCTATCATCATTAAATATGTATATATTTATAATATATATATATAATATTTGCTATAACCTATTAGTGGGTTTTAAAATTAAAAAACCAATTAATGAAATAAAAAGATAATTGAAAAAAATGTAAACAAACTTTTTTATTGAGATTTTTATCTATAAATAATTACTTTAATTAAGAAAAGATCAATTAAGATGAAATTTGTCGAGGTCCAGACCTAGTCAGATCGTTTTCTCATCCTCAAAACTTGTTAATAGAGTTGGTTTCATCAAAATCGGTGGAGCCGTTTTCAAAATAGAACAAAGATACAAACAAATAAACAATTTTTGCTCGTTTAATAAGAGTAGATACTTTTAATGATTTTATTTTAATGTGGTTTGTTAGTGTTTCGGGGTAAATGCAACTAACATAGCTCGCACTAAACACCCGGAATATTTATATTTAATAAAGTATCTTAAGGTATTTTGCCACTTAACTTTTTCGAATAAAGGACCTAGCACAGGATGATTCGATTTTCACTTTAATCGAGAGGCCTATTTCGGATAGAGGGGGATTATCAATTTTCCCCTCCTTTCCCCTCATCTCCCTCATTTGATAGCAATGGAACAATCGCTGGGCTGTCCTCTGCTTTATCTCGGGGCTTTGCTTGTCTTGGCTACCGATAAAATAATGCACTTATCGCAAAAAAAAAAAAAAAAAAAAAAAAACCAATAGAGAATTTATGGAGCTTCCAATCGAAACTGAAATAAATCCAATTTGCTTTGCTCTGATTTTCTTAAAATTTAAGCTAATCCAATATTAGTGTAGTAGAGTGGCTATAAGGCGCGCTTGACTTAGGATCGAGTTTATTCGGGATCAATCTCGTCTTAGTCAAAACAATCTACTCTTATTAAACGAGCAAATTGAGTTTATACTGTGAAAAATATTATCTCTTATTGACCGCACAAAAAATTCGACCCTTTTCAAAATGATCATTGAATTTTAATAAAAATTTTGATTTCAGGGTAAAGGAATAGAGGTAGCTTCGAATTTTAAGTTTAGGGGCCGTCCATAAATTACGTCACTCGAATTTCAAGATTTTCAGACCCCACCAGTATCACAATCTGTCACATTTTCATTGAGCCCCCTGTATTGTGACGTCACATTAACATCTTTTATACACTATAATTTAATAAATTGTAAAAAAAACTTGTCTAGATTAATTTTACCAACATTTTCAGGTTCGAATATATTAATAAGTACCTGTGGAGCCACCAGAGAGATGCTCGGCAACTTTTTGCTTCACTTAAAAGTTATATATTAATATTATTTTTAATTTAAAATTCTGATAAAAACCACCCCACTCACTGCAGCACACCCCCCGCTCCCCACCCCCTGGCAAATTCTAATATATAATTATATTTCTTATTAACTGTTTGTGGGATTTAATACTCGAATTTATAATCAATTAAATTTTTTTTTTTCATAAATTTTATTAAACCAATTATTTTACATTAATTAATGTATACATTGTATTTTGCTTCGATTCCGGAGATAACTTCTCCACCATCGAGTGTCCTTATTTATCTTTAGTCCTTGTTTTTAATAAGAGGAAAAATCTAATTAGATAAATAAAACCTCTTTTCCGATAATTATTTCAATTCCATTATTCCCCAATCAAGTCGATTGGATCATCTTCCATCTCATCAATTAAATTTTTTTTTTATAAATTTTATTAAACCAATTATTTTACATTAATTAATGTATACCTTGTATTTTAGCTTCGATTTCGGAGATTGCTTCTCCACCATCGAGTGTCCTTATTCATATTTAGTCCTTGTTTTTAATAAGAGGAAAAATCTAATTAGATAAAAAAACCTCTTTCCGATAATTATTTAATTCCATTATTCCCCAATCAAGTCGATTGGTTAATTTCCTCCCTCTCTCTCTCTCTCTCATCTCCATCAATTAAATTGTTTAAATTTTAATATAATATATTAATATTTGCTATAACCTATTAGTGGGTTTTAAAATTAATAAACCAATTAATAAATAAAAGATAATTGAAAGAAATGTAAACAAACTTTTTTATTGAGATTTTCATCTATCAATAATTATTTTAATTAAGAAAAGATCAATTAAGATGAATTCTGATCGAGGTCCAGACCTAGCCAGATTGCTTTCTCATCCTCACAACTTGTTAATAGAGTTGGTTTCATCAAAATCGGTAGAGCCATTTTCAAAATTAAGAAAAAATATATAAATATATATACAATTTTTGCTCCTTTAATAAAAGTAGATAGATAACTGAAATCTAAAAAATATATTTGAAAATTAAAAAAAAATTTAATTTGACTTTTGTGACATCACAATTTTTAATATCCCTGGGCCCCATTGTCACAATTTTGAGATGCCCCTTACCCCCTTTTTGAAATAAATTTATTTGCCATTTCTAAAGATAAAAACTTTTAAAATCATTTTAAATTAAAAAAAAAATAATTCTAAAATGAATTTATTAAGTCTAGGCAATTTTTTAGTTAAATATACCGGGTGAGTTTTTTTTATCTTGAGACAGTCTTATTATTCAAAAACAGTGCATTAAATGAAAAAAAGTTTCAAATAAAAGTTTATTTATATCAGGAGGAAAACTAAACTACGATTGTTTGTTGACGCTGGAGCAAGCTTTACAAGCGTATTTCGAGGTCAACTTCTGTCTTTTAAATGGAAACCTATATTTTTCTGTACATATTCTGAATCACAAAAAAACTGAACAAACTTTTATTAGAACTATTTTTTTATACGACATCAAATAAAAATAAAGTAAAAAATATTAAATCAATTAGATCTCAGAAAAATTCTAATAATTATTTTTAACAATCATTCAACTTAATTATCAAATAATAATGATCAAATATTTAATTATTAAATAAATAATTTAATAATTTAATCATTTTGCGACTATTCCAATTTCTTTTGTTTTTTAACAGATTTACAACCAAGGACGGATCAGGAATTTTTTATGGGGGGGGGGGGTGAATGTATATAAGGTGCCCGATGTAAGATCTACTTTTTATATGCGGAAGTTGTCGCGGGGGGGGGGGGGGGGTCAAAGACGCCCCCCCCCACACACACACACATAGAACTTTATTTTCAATTTTTAAAATTTTCAGGCACGGGCCTCTCTGGGGGGCGATCGCCCCCCCTGGATCCGCCCTTGTTTACAACACGATAAAAATGAAGCTTGTGAGGGTGTATTCCTATGAGGAAAACGCTCGGCATCCACTTTAATGGAAGCCCCTAACATTTCTTCCACATTCACCGCATAAATTAAGACCATTTCAATTCTTTCTTTAACGAAAAAATTCTCCATTTTTATTATAGTAATACAATATAGCTACATCTACTGAGATTAACACGAGAAATAAACTTTTTAAACTCAAGAATTTTAACTAGTTCTATTAAGTAGAAAATAATCTCTTAAATCTGTGTATAATGAAGTTTTAACGATTTATTTTCATTGTTGTGACTTTTCGATTTATGGGGGGGGGGGGCGAAGGAGGCGACCGCCCCCGCATACAGGCCCGTGCCTGGTGGGAGTGCAACACTTGCGTCGCACGCATAGGCCAAAAAACGGCGGCCAAATCGACAGGGAATTTATAACAATTTTTTTTTACAGTGAAAACAAAGTTTTAAGTATCTTTTTGGGTGTCTTTTTTTGAAAAAAGATGGAAATTATTTCAAAAAATCAACCCAGTATATAATATTATTAAATGAATTTAACTTTAAAGGACATCATAGATATTAGTTGAAATATTTTTACTTATTTGTCTTAAGGGTTTGGCACTACTGGCCCGGCAAGCTGAGTTAGCGCTTGGGTTCGATTCCTAAGGGGACGAACCTCTCTGATATGCAATGTAAAAATATTTCAACTAATATCTCATTATGTCCTTTAAAGTTAAATTCATTTAATAATTTTTTTTTATATTTTTTTATTTTAATGAACTTAAAATATGAGATATGAAATTTGTAAATTTTTTTTTTAAAATTGAAAATAAATTCCTATGTGTGTGTGTGTTTGGGGGGGGGCGGCGTCGTGCCCCCCCCCCCCCCCCTCCCCGCTTGGACAATTCGATCGCGACGCACTTCCGAGATAAATAGTAGATTTTATATACATCGGGCACCTTATATACATTCTCCCCTCCCCCATATAAAAAATTCCTGGATCCGCCCTTGGGTATATACCATATATCTTACTTTGCAAATTATTATAATTATTTGAAAATAATTTTAAATAGCAATTTAAATAATAAATTAATATATAAATAGAAAAAAATCTCTTCTCTTAGATTATCACAAATCTTAAAATTATACATTAATAAATTTAAATTATATATATAAGCAAATTGAAAACTGATTAGATATAACATCCATTACATGATAAATTTAAGATAAATCATTTTCAGTTTTTTTTTTTTTATTATGTCTGAAAGTTTAAAGTACATAAATCAAAAGCAACACTGATAAAATTGACATCTAATATATTTAATAACATATGTATGTTTTATAAATATTATTTATTTATTATAACATATTTGCTTTTTGATATCCACCTGGGGAAAACTATTAATGTATAACAAATAAGATCAAAGGGGCCGAATGTTAAGACTAATATTTTGTTGTTGTTGTTTTTGTTTATATCATGTTTAGAAATGTCTATAAAAATAATTTTTAAGAAAAAAATAAAAACCGACTTCAAAAAATTAAATGCAACAAATAAAATACACTAAAAGGTATAAAATAATTATTATCTTATTTAGTTACAACTAAACGACGAAATATTAACATGAAATTACTTTTTGAAGTCGGTGCCAAACTAACTATACCTATAAGCGAGCGTACCCTCCAAACGTACTAAGTAAGATCCGTCGAGTGCGATTCATAAAAGGTATATGTTTGGCACCAACTTCAAAAGTAATTTCGTGTTAATATTTCGTCGTTTAGTTGTAACTAAATAAGATAATAATTATTTTATACCTTTTAGTGTATTTTTTATTTGTTGCATTTAATTTTTTGAAGTCGGTTTTTATTTTTTCTTAAAAATTTTTATTTTTCTCTTTTTAGTGATGTTATTAATAGTGATCATATCATCAGAACTTGACCAAATTAATATGACACCATCCCTAAGACACTCCTTTCGGATAAAAAAAGAACCATCGAAATCGGTTCATAAACAAAGAAGTTAGGTCTAAACAAACCTAATAAAAAAAGGTCTAATACCTATGAAAAAAATCGAAAAAAATGGGACCAATCGGAAGCTAGACTGGACCCAATGCAAAAAAAATTTTCAAAATCGGTTGATAATTGGCGGAGATATGAGGTAACATAGGCACAAAAAAAAAAAAAAAAAAAAAAAAATTCAGTCGAATAGAGAACCTCCTCCTTTTTTGAAGTCGGTTAAAAATAGGATAACACCTAAAATTTTTCCAATTTTTGAACCGTGGTCTTGTCTAATTCTGAATATACATATCTTATTATTATATACATTGTATATATAATATCAAGTGATTAATAAAACAAATTCAACAAGAGATACCTAATCATGAAGTACCTAATAATGATAAAATATAAAAAAATCAGCTCCAAGATTTCTTTCAATTACCTTGTGATATAAGCAAGATAATCAATTTGAAGATTATAGTAAATTATGAAAGTTAAATTTAAATAGATATATTATAAATAATTGTATGTTTCCTACATTTGATTCAATCGCGAATCAAATGTAGGTGATTTTTGTCAAATATTGAGTGAAAATAATATTTGAACTTAAATATTTCTAATTTGAAATAATGATGTTAAATAAATTTATAATTTTCTCATTAATATATCAAAGAATAATTAACATATGTTTGAAAGTATCGCTCCTTTTTGTTATGAGGGTTGTAAATCCTCACTGAAGCTGTTTTTAACCGACTTCAAAAAAGGAGGAGGTTCTCTCTATTCGACTGAATTTTTTTTTTTTTTTTTTTTTTTTTTTGTGCCTATGTTACCTCATATCTCCGCCAATTGTCAACCGATTTTGAAATTTTTTTTTGCATTGGGTCCAGTCTAGCTTCCGATTGGTCCCATTTTTTTTCGTATTTTTTTCATAGGTATTAGACCTTTTTTATTAGGTTTGTTTAGACCTAACCTCTTTGTTTATGAACCGATTTCGATGGTTCTTTTTTTATTCGAAAGGGGTGTCTTAGGGATGGTGTCATATTAATTTGGTCAAGTTCTGATGATATGATCACTATTAATAACATCACTAAAAAGAGAAAAATAAAAATAATTTTTAAGAAAAAAATAAAAACCGACTTCAAAAAATTAAATGCAACAAATAAAATACACTAAAAGGTATAAAATAATTATTATCTTATTTAGTTACAACTAAACGACGAAATATTAACATGAAATTACTTTTTGAAGTTGGTGCCAAACATATACCTTTTATGAATCGCACTCGACGGATCTTACTTAGTACGTTTGGAGGGTATGCTCGCTTATAGGTATAGTTTGTTTGGCACCGACTTCAAAAAGTGGTTTCATGTTAGTATTTCGTCGTTTAGTTGTAACTAAATAAGATAATAATTATTTTGTACCTTTTAGTGTATTTTATTTGTTGCATTTAATTTTTTGAAGTCGGTTTTTATTTTTTTCTTAATAATTATTTTTATTACTTCTCCCATGCTTCGCATGGGAGAAAGTATTGGAATCGCTCTCGAGGCAAGCGCGACTTCAAAGGGTCCTCAGGTAAAGACTACGAACCCATAGACTCAATTAAGGTCACAAATTGAAGTATTCAATGAGATTAAATTTTAGCACGTGACGGTTTTGCCAAAAATTACCTGGAATCTCGTCGAGAGGCCAAAAAGTGCCATTTTTTTTGGAAGTGCGTGCGGATGGATGGATGGATGGATGTGTGTGTCTTATCGTTTTTTTCGTCCACGATTTTTTCCACACCTTTGCGCTGATTGAAATGAAATTGAAAACCTACCATTAGTTTAACAAAATGAAGCGCTGATTAGTTTTTGGTACATATCGGTCCACAAACATTAGTACTTTATTTCAGTACTTTTTAGTTTTTTCTAAATATCTTGAAAATGACTTAACCAATTTTGATGAAATTTAATATCCTAATTAAATACCTGGGACCACAAAAAAGGTTAAATAAAGTTTTTAGTAAAATTATATTTTAAAGTACTTTACTCAAGAACATATTAATATTTCAAATGAATTTGATAAAGTTTGCAACGATCCGTTGCAGTTTATTTACTTCATAATAAAAGAAATGTTTCGATAGGGGTGTTGTGATTATTCAGTTAATTAATGCTATACATATATGATATCCTGTAAAAGAAAAAAATGGAGGGAAGACAAGGGTAGTTCTCTTCAAAGGTGTATGAAATATAAAGGTAAAACAATTTAACGTTTATATAAAATTTATTAATTAATCAACAAAGGGGAAGGTTTTTTATATTTGTGGAGTGGTGTAGATTGATCAAGAAGAGTGTTTGGGAAAGGTATAGACCAGGGGTCGGCAAACGGCGGCTCGCGAGCCGCATGTGGCTCTTTCGATGTCAAGATGTGGCTCTCCAGTTCCATGCGCAAATATTAATAATTATATTATTTAATTTTATTTTCAAAACTCATTTAAAAATAGGAAAAACAAGAGGAGAAACCATTCAGAGATGGTGAGTACGTCAAAGATTGTTTCATACGTTGAGCTGAAGAACTGTTTCGTGATTTCAAAAACAAAACAAAAATCATGAAGAGAATCAAAGATTGCCATTATCTGCTAAAAAAGTACAAGATAGAACTGCTAAAATATCTTCAAATGTTCCACATATTCAAGTGGAAGACATTCAACTGGCTTCGCTTTATCACTTGCTATGGATGAGCCAGATTTAACCAAACTTTCAAAAGGCATGCAAGGCCAATGCTCACATTCATGGAACTATCTATTATTCAATAATTATAGTTGCTATTATTTGATTACGAATTTTATTATTCTAGAAGAGCTAGCTAAAATACTTTAATATGTTTTGTAAGAATGAATAAATATTATTTCATATTTAAAGCTATTTATTTTAAATCAAAAATCAAATTTATATACCTAATCCTAATCAAATACCATAATATTTGAAACAAAAGTTAGTGGCTCTTTAAAAACTGGGAAATTTGTAAATTGTAACTTTTGACTCTTCCGTCTCAAAAGGTTGCCGACCCCTGGTATAGGTCATTTGGAGCCTGGTTTCCGTTCTTCGATTCTTGAATGCGCCGTGTAGGGGCTATGGGCGCTGCTCAAGATGTGGAGCGCTAAAATCCCCTTAGGTTGCCCTTTCTGAATTTGCTCAGAAAAAGAAAGGCTTGGGTTGCTTGCCGCCGTGATGGGCAAGTTAGTTTATGTTTATGTTTTGTTGGTTGCCAAGCGATCGGGTAAACCGCAAAAAACATATATATTTTGATAAGCTTCGCAAAACATATATATTGATGAACCTTTCAGGATAAAAGAGAAAAATAATTAAAGAAATGAACACGTATTGGATATGAATTTTAGCTATCAGAATATTAAATTGAAAGTTATTTTGCCGTAGAAGTAGCAAAATTTTTATATATTGAAGGAGACAATAAAAGAGTGTGTCTTCTGCTGGAATTATAAATTTTATTTATTTATAACGAGACTATAGTTTCGAGGGCTTTGCCCTCTTCATCAGTCTATTAAAATGGATTCACAGGAATTAATTTATGAAAAGCCTTAGAAACTATAGTCATCGTAATAGTCTCGCTCTTTACCCCCACTCTTCAATAATTCTAGCCTATATCGATTTTTATAATTTTTTATAATTTATTTAAAAATCTAAATTTTGTTATTGGGAGGGGGGGGTCGATAGGCTAGGCGGTAGCGTGACAGCGAGCTAACCAGGGGACCCGGGTTCGAATCCGACTCGAGGCATCCAGCTAAAATCTGACCCCCGGGGGTAGAGACAAATTTTAAAAATATAACTAGTATCGTAATTAGGCTTATGGCTAGAAAGGCCGAAAAGGCAAAAAAAAAAAAAAATCAAAACTTGTGTTTAATTTATTTTAAAGTCTTGTCCAACTCCCTACGATTCCTTTAATTAAAAAAAAAATTTTTTTGTTATTCTTATTTTTTGATTTTAACAAAATTAAACGACTTTTAAGACACGCATGCCCATATGAGTTTCTCATGGCAATACTGGATGGGGCAGCCTGTCATACAAACAACATATGATCTCTTTTTTTTATAAATTTTATTAAACCAATTATTTTACATTAATTAATGTATACATTGTATTTTGATTCGATTCCGGAGATTACTTCTCCACCATCGAGTGTCCTTATTCATCTTTAGTCCTTGTTTTTAATAAGAGGAAAAATCTAATTAGATAAAAAAACCTCTTTTCCGATAATTATTTCAATTCCATTATTCCCCAATCAAGTCGATTGGTCTCCCTTTTTCAACCTCCTGATCTCTTTTAAATATTTGGAGCCTTATATCGATTATCGATCCCAAATTTAAAAAAAATGACATAATATAATTCTTCTCCTCACACGATCCCACTTATTTAAATACATATATTTCCACACAAAAAATATCACAATGCTTGTAGAAAAAAAATACTTCCATATTCATATCTAGAGCCTCATTTCTGTAGCTGTTTCAGAAAGAAAATGAGGCGAATTTTTTAAGAGACTATGTATTTTCGGGAGTTTACAGGTATACATTTGGAGTGTGGTTTTTTAAGAGGAATATAATTTTTGGACCAAGACGCTGCCCGCCAGGGCACCAGCCCGGAGGAGGGCGTGCCGAAGCTCCCAGAAGAAATCATTAAGATGGTCATTATTATTAGCCGTCACGATACATCTGGCAATCGGCGATAGCATTTCGGGTCGCTCCGAATAAAAACTCTCGAACCGTTTCAAACCAGAAAAAAGTTTAGAAGAAGCTAGAAGTGTTTCTTATTTTGTCTTCAAGTGTTTGTTTTTGTTGAAATCTATTCTCCAGTCTCTGTCATTCCTTTCCTTTATTTCTCTTGCAACGACAACCGTTTAACTAAATTTTATTTTGAATTCTGATTCCGCCCAATACCTCTAGCAGAGAAACAAGCAAGAGATGTTATAAGAAAGGTGATAGAAATGCAAATAAAAAGAAACAACAACATAAAAATTCAAATTGGCTCTCGATTTTGTTTATCTGCTGGATGGCTCGAATGTGTCCCATCAAATAAATGTCCCCCAGGCTCATAATTTATATTCTCGAAAGTAATCGAGTTGCTCTCACGTGTGTCACGAGAATATATCGCGATATGTTATCAATTTAGCAAAAATGCTACTACTATACTTTTATCAATATCATCATCATCATCAGAGATATTTTAAGGCTGGCTAAATATCTATCTACTCTTATTAAACGGGCAAAAATTATTTGTATATTTTGAATTGTTCTATTTTGAAAACGGCTTTACCGATTTTCTTCTTATTCTTCTATATAGGTGTGAACACCTGTTTCTCCAACATATTACAATCAGTCATCAGCGTCATAACTCTCTTTCCATCGTTTACCGATTTTGATGAAACAAATTCTATTAACAAGTTTTAAGGATGAGAAAGCGATCTGGCTAGGTCTGGACCTCGAAAAATTTCATCTTAATTGATCTTTTCTTAATTAAAGTAATTATTGACAGATGAAAATCTCAATAAAAAAGTTTGTTTACATTTTTTCAATTATGTTTCATTTTTAATTGGTTTCTTAATTTTAAAACCCACTAATAGGTTATAGCAAATATTAATATATTATATTAAAATTAGAAATTTTTTGTTTGTTTTTAATTAACAGGTGTCTAAATCATAACAAAACAGGTTTGTTTACAAATAAAGTGGTTCAAGTGGCTTTTTTTACATAACTTGGAAACAAATCTTATTTAATTTTATGTTTTTATTTCAGATCCTATACGATTATTTTTTTTATTATGTTTTTCATATTTATTTTTTATAATGTTTATCAATATGAACGAATGTGGGCAAATTGGTGTACGAGTAAACAAATATAGGTACACATAATATAAATATGGACCATTAGAAAGCTTGAAATGCAAAAAGTGGGTGCGGGGTCGGGTGGATGTGGGAGGCCGAAGGCACGCACGAAAAGCTCGTTATATGATAATTAAGTTAAATAATTGTTAAAAATAATTATTCGGTGAGCCAGGGAGTCGAGTGAGTTGATTAGAGCCGGGTCTCCTATTAGTTTAATTGCTCGCTTCTGAATTGCATCCAGTGTAGCAAGAGAATGCTTGGAGGCACCCCTCCACAGATGAGAGCCATATTCGGTTGGTTCAATTTGTCATATTTTTAGGCATACTAGGATGGCAACCACGAGATCCGGACTAATATTGGTTACACTTGTTTCCTCTCCTCTTCTTTCTGATAAAATAGCTCACCTGTAATAAATTGCTGGCAGAGAAAATAAATAAAGTCATAAATACGCCATTTAAATGTAATCAATCGATTAATTCGTAGGTATTTTTTTGTTTGAAAAGAGCAAATGTTTAGGAGAAACAGTCTGTCTGTTTATTTCTACAACTCCCCCTCTCTTTCAATATTTTCTTTAATACATAAGCCAGACATCAAGTAAAGAAGAAGAGTTTGAAAAAAGTATTGTCTTCTGTTTTATGAGTAAAAATAGATATAGATATATTACGGTGCCCCCACCCTCCACCCCCCAAATAAAAATGAATATTTTTTATTTTTGATCTCGCATGAAAATATATTAATTTAACATGTTTTTAAAATGATCAACAAAAATCAGCTCGATTAAAAAATTTTAAGAGGTCGCTCAACATTTTTAAAAGATTGAACGATTTAACTAAATTGAATCATGTTTTTAATGACACCACCTGGTGTAACTTTTTTAATATTCATTATATCTACTCTTATTAAACGAACAAAAATTGTTTTTTTATATATTTATATTTGTTTGTATCTTAGTTCTATTTTGAAAACGGCTCTACCGATTTGGATGAAACAAATTCTATTAACAAGTTGTATACATAATCAGTGGGTCCCCAGCATGCGCGGATCCAGGGGGAGCGATGGGGGCGACCGCCCCCCCCCCCCAAAGCATTGGAGATCAACATTTTTTTATATGTTTATTTAATTAATTTTTTTATTTTTATAACATTAAATTTTAAAATTGAAGAAAATAAAGTTCTACGTGGGGGGGGGGGGGGCGTCTCTGACCCCCCCACCCCGCTTGGACAATTCGATCGTGCCACACTTCCGAGATCAAAAGTAGATCTTATATACCGGCGACCGCCCCCCCCCCCCAAAACAGAGGTCTGGATCCGCGCCTGGTCCCCAGAAGTATAAAAATGCAAAAACTAACCGCCCAAAATGGGGGGAGGGGGGGGTCAAAAAATGAAAATCTAGGCTCTTGTGCCAAAACTCAACCAAATTTTGTATTCATAATCAGTGAGTCCCCAGAAGTATAAAAATGCAAAAACTAACCGCCCAAAATGGGTGGGGGTCAAAAAATGAAAATCTAGGATCTTGTATCAAACTCAACCAAATTTTGTATACATAATCAGTGAGTCCCCAGAAGTATAAAAATGCAAAAACTAACCGCCCAAAATGGGGAGAGGGGGGGTCAAAAAATGAAAATCTAGGCTCTTGTATCAAACTCAACCAAATTTTGTATACATAATCAGTGAGTCCCCAGAAGTATAAAAATGCAAAAACTAACCGCCCAAAATGGGGAGAGGGGGGGTCAAAAAATGAAAATCTAGGCTCTTGTATCAAACTCAACCAAATTTTGTATTCATAATCAGTGAGTCCCCAGAAGTATAAAAATGCAAAAACTAACCGCCCAAAATGGGTGGGGGGGGGTCAAAAATGAAAATCTAGGATCTTGTATCAAACTCAACCAAATTTTGTATACATAATCAGTGAGTCCCCAGAAGTATAAAAATGCAAAAACTAACCGCCCAAAATGGGGAGAGGGGGGGGGTCAAAAAATGAAAATCTAGGCTCTTGTACCAAACTCAACCAAATTTTGTATACATAATCAGTGAGTCCCCAGAAGTCTAAAAATGCAAAAACTAACCGCCCAAAATGGGGAGAGGGGGGGGGTCAAAAAATGAAAATCTAGGCTCTTGTATCAAACTCAACCAAATTTTGTATACATAATCAGTGAGTCCCCAGAAGTATAAAAATGCAAAAACTAACCGCCCAAAATGGGTGGGGGGTGTAGGGTCAAAAAAATGAAAATCTAGGCTCTTGTACCAAAACTCAACCAAATTTTGTATTCATAATCAGTGAGTCCCCAGAAGTATAAAAATGCAAAAACTAACCGCCCAAAATGGGGAGAGGGGGGGGGTCAAAAAATGAAAATCTAGGCTCTTGTATCAAACTCAACCAAATTTTGTATACATAATCCGGGGGACCCCAGGAGTCTAAAAATGCAAAAACTAATCCCCCTCCCTTACATAATTATAAATAATTTTATTAAATATTAAATTCAAGTGAGGGGCCGGGTTGAATGGTAAAGTCAAGTGGATGGCCACATCAGAACACGTCAGCTTATTTTATAGTAAAATTAGATAAGAAATTTTTAATAGTGTACCAGTTAACCGACTTCAAAAAAGGAGGAGGTTATCAATTCGACTGAATTTTTTTTGTCTATGTTACCTGATATCTTCGCCAATTATTAACTGATTTCGATGATTTTTTTTGCATTGTGTTCAGTCTAGCACCCGATTGGTCCCATTTTTTTTCATTCATATTGGACTTTTTTGTTATGTATGTTCACGCATAACCTCTTTGTTTATGGACCGATTTCGATGATTCTTTTTTTATTGGAAAGGGGCTTCCATAGGGGTGGTTCCATATCAATTTGGTCAAGTTCTGATGATATAATCAATGACAAAATAACGGAAATCTCCAATTCTTATGTCCAAATAATCAAAATTATAACAAATAAAACCTTTTATAAAAAAACATTCTTAAAATGTTCATTTAAAACCCGCTAACGTTTCGAGATAATTTATCTATTTATGAATTGAATTTTTTTATCAATTTCTAACGGCAAAGAGGTTTTTTATTTCGTAAATTTTTCCTCTTACTACAAACACGGACTAAAAACATTATCGCAAGCACGAGAAGATCAAGAACAGTCGATGGTGGGGATGTAATCTCCGAAGTCGAAGCTCAAATAAAATGTATACGCTAATGCATGTAAAATAATTGGTTCAATAAATTTATTATTATTATTATTATCAATTTCTGATTTTTTTAGCCCGAATCTTTCTCCTACGAGATGCATGCAAGGTATTATCTTAAGTCACTATTAATAACATCACTAATAAAAAGAGAAAAATAAAAATAATTTTTATAAAAAAAAAAAATAAAACCGACTTCAAAAAATTAAATGCATCAAATAAAATAAGAATAACTCAAAAATAAAATAAAATGCACTAAAAGGTATAAAATAATTATGATTAAATCACTTTTTGAAGTCGGTGCTAAACAAACCAGTTTACCCGTCAAAGGGTAAGTAAGATCCGTCGAGTTCGATTCATAAAATGTATATGTTTGGCACCGACTTCAAAAAGAGATTTCATGTAACAATTTCATCGTTTAGTTGTATCTAAATTAGATAATTTTTTTATACCTTTTCGTGGATTTTATTTTATTTTTGAGTTCTTATTATTTTATTTGATGAATTTAATTTTTTACTTTATCCAATGCGAAGCATGGGTAAAGTATTGTAATCGGTCTGGCGGCAAGCGCGACTTCAAAGTGTCCTCAGGTAAAGACTACAGAACCCATGGACTCAATTAAGGTCACAAATTGTAGTAATCAATTAGGTTGAATTTTAGCACGTGACGGTTTTGCCAAAAATTACATGGGGTCTCGTCGAGAGGCCAAAAAGTGCCATTTTTTTTGGAAGTGCGTGCGGATGGATGGATGTATGTTTTCGTTTTTTTCGTCCACGATTTTTTCCACACCGTTGCACCAATTGAAATGAAAATGAAAACCTAACATTATTTTAACAAAATGAAGCGCTGATTAGCTTTTGGTACATATCGGCCCACAAACATTAGTACTTTATTTCGGTACTTTTTTAGCTTTTTCTAAAAATCTTGAAAATGACTTAACCAATTTTGATGAAATTTAATATTGTAATTGAGTACCTTAAGGACCACCAAAATGGTCATATAAATTTTTTTGTAAAATTATATTTTAAAGTACTTTACCTTAGATCAGGGGTTGGCAACCTTTTGAGAGGAAAGAGCCAAAAATTACAATTTACAAAATTTCCCAGTTTTTAAAGAGCCACTAACATTTTTGTTTCAATATTATCGTATTTGATTAGGATTAGGTATATAAATTTGACTTTTGATTTAAAATAAATAGCTTTAAATATGAAATAATATTTATTCATATAAAAACATAGAAATGTTTCCCACAAAACATATTAAAGTATTTTAGCTAGCTCTTCTAGATTAGCAAAATTAGTAATCAAATAATTTAACTATAATTATTGAATAATATAGTTTTTTTTTTTTAATGATATTGATGTGAGAAGGAGATACACCAGAAGGTGGATCCCCTAAAGGCCTGTATGGGCTGGCCCCTCCATCGTGAAAAGAACAGAGTAGAAGGAAAAGAAGCCGGGATCACGAGCCAATCTCAGAAACTTAGATACAATTCAATATCCAATTTACTAAGGTTTTAGGGGCTTCGAGCAGTGGTGAATTCTCCGCGCGATAAATTTGGTTAAATTTATCTCCCTCTTAATTTTTATTACCAGACCCTATACTTACAGAAAAAATGTCTGGGTATAGCCGGGAATCGAACCCGAGACCTCCGGGTTGCCAGTCAGTTATTCTGACCATTACACCACGGAGGCGGACTAAAGTTACTTCAATGGGAGCATTGGCTTTGCATGCCTTTTGAAAGTTTGGTTAAATCTGGCTCATAACTTGTTGTTTTCAGTTTCAAGCACGACTCTAGATTTTTATTTGTTAGTTGGCATCTTACTTTACTTTTTATTATACAAATGGGAGCAAAAAAATCGGCTCACCTCTAAATTTTTACATTCATAAGGAATAACTCGAAAAAACGCTTTTATTTCGAAAAATGAGAATGTATTCTCAATGTTCTCTGTTGAGTGTTATTATCCTGTTTGCAGTATATTTTATTTTTAAAGTATAATATTTTTTATAAGTTTTGAAAATAAAATAATATAATTATTAATAGTTTTTAAGGAATTTGGTGTTGGTACTTGGTGAAACATTTTTTAAAATTATTGGATAAAAATACTTGGTAGGTTTCACATTAAGATATAAAAGAATAAAACGAATTTATTTTTAGAGAATCTTTAATCTCGATATATATATTTCGGGTGACTAACCCATCTTCAGGAGAAACAGAAAGTAACTGACCTGTATAAGTCGAAATTGAATACAAGTCAATGGTAAAATTTTTTTTTTTTTAAGATAACAAAAGAGTAAATATTTAAAATTAGTGGAGGGAGAACCTTTTCCCTCCACTAATTTTAAATATTTACTCTTTTGTTAACCTTTTCTCCCTCCACTAATTTTAAATATTTACTCTTTTGTTATCTTAAAAAATAAATTTTACCATTGACTTGTATTCAATTTCGACTTATTCAGGTCAGTTACTTTCTGTATCTCCTGAAGATGGGTTAGTCACCCGAAATATATATATCGAGATTAAAGATTCTCTAAAAATAAATTCGTTTTATTTTTTTATATCTTAATGTGAAACCTACCAAGTATTTTTATCCAATAATTTTATAATTATTAATATTTGCGCATGGGACTGGAGAGCCGCATCTTGACTCGCGTGCCGTAGGTTGCCGACCCCTGCCCTAGAATACGATAGTTCATTGGATAAAGTTTAGCAACGATCCGTTGCAGTTTATTTGAAGGCGGTTTTATTTTTATTTTTTTTATAAAAATTATAGTGACATCATACCCTTTGTATAAATTCTTGTAGTCTGTTTTTTGAATATTTTTATTTTTTAGTAAAATCTGATTGATTAATCTTTTTTTTTTCAATATTATTTGTATAATAAATATGATGCAGATGGTAGGTTTGGTTCATTGATGGCCACACAAGGGCAGATTATTCGTCTTTCTATCCTGTTGATATGCCTTATCAGAAGCCAAACAAATATCCTCTCTTCTATCTCTTTCACTCACACTGCGCCCTTGATGCATATATTATTTATTTATTTGCTTCATGTATATTGAGCAAATTTTGTACCTCATAATGTACATATACGAGCCCCGTCCCATCTCAATTGGCCCACCAATATTTTTTCTTTTTAAATAAAATGATGCTAATTCACGGTAAATTTAATTTAAATATTTATTTTTATTATCATTTGGAACAACATTTTAAACAATTTTATTGTAACATTTAACTTAAAATTATTTTTTAATTGTTAAAAACATATTTTTATATAAAAAATAGTACTTTGCTTTTCACGATTTTTTTTTGACGTGACAACGTCTTATAATTCGATGAAGCCGGCTGCACTCTCGAAAAAACATGACTCATCTGAGGCGTTCCATTTAAGGCTTGAAGTGCAATCGAGAGCGCGGAACGTGCAAGGAGCTAAGGAGGAACAGCTAGGCTAGAAAAGCAGGAGTGGGGTGTCTCCAGTCAAGACAGGCATTTCCCCTCCAGCCGCCATCGTGTGAAGGGCACAAAACCTTCTCTTCCCATCTGAACGTATGTTAATAGTATCCATCTTTAAGACAGTTCTTTTTATTATTAACAGTGATAAAAAACAAGTTTGATTTTCTTTATAAATTTTTTGTTTTTTATTAAAAATGTGTGTAGGAAAGCCGAATCTATTATTAGAGAGGCGTTAAATGACAGTGGAGGAAAATTTATGAAAAAAAAATACAATGAAATATATTTGACTAATTCTTTAATGATGGACTTTAATGAATCACACTCGAATATTTTCTCTTCATTAAATGACCATATTTTAAATAATCTCCCAATGGAAAACCATATAGTATTACTAATTAAAAGTATTTCAAAATATTATTTTAAAATAAGATTACACTATATAACAAAAAGAGTTATGTAGACAAAAGTAAATCGAAAAGAATATTTTTTAACAAGTTAACCCATTTTCAAGGATATTAAATATAATTAATCGTTTCAACTTTTTCTTACAATCGTACCTGATTTAAAAACTATATTTTTGGTATTTCTATAATATATATTTAATTTTTTTATTTGTTTTATAACTTAATTAATTCTTATTCTTTGAATTGTGTAAAAAACATTGGTTTAATAAATAAATAAAAAATCGGTTGTCTGTAAAGTCGGTTTACTGACGATAGTTGAACGTGACAACGTCATAAAGAAAATACCATTCCATCCGTATTTTCTTATGACGTCCGCCTCCGTGGTGTAATGGTCAGAGTAACTGACTGGCAACCCGGAGGTCTCGGGTTCGATTCCCGGCTATACCCAGACATTTTTTCTGTAAGTATAGGGTCTGGTAATAAAAATTAAATGGGAGATAAATTTAACCGAATTTATCGCGCGGAGAATTTACTCACTGCTCTAAGCCCCTAAAACCTTAGCAAATTGGATATTGAATTGTATCTAAGTTTCTGAGATTGGCTCGTGATCTCGGCTTCTTTTCCTTCTACTCTGTTCTTTTCACGATGGAGGGGCCAGCCCATGCAGGCCTTTAGGGGATCCACCTTCTGGTGTATCTCCTTCTCACATCAATATCATTAAAAAAAAAAAAAAAAAAAAAAAGTAAACCGACTTTACAGACACCCGATTTTTTTTAAGAATCTTTGAATATGTGAAATAATCAAGTAGACTTTGCCTTTTTCAACAAAAGAAAGTTTGTATTGATTATTAGTAAAAATGACTTGTGGAAAGGTTGTTGATGAAAAAATTCGCTCAATTATTATCAACTTATTTAAAAAGGGAAAATCAAACGCGGAAATTGGCGATCTAGTTAATTTATCAAAGTTTACTGTCAGAAATATTATTCGAGTTTATAAAACAACGGGTACAATAGCTACAAAACCTCGGTATGCGTCGAAATCCAAAATATCAGATGCTGATAGACGGGCATTGTAGAAGATTATTAGAAAAAACAGGCGTTCGAACTATGGTGAATTATCTGTTCTTTGAAGCGATGCTGTGGGGTGAAGTGTTTCAAGATCCACGTGCCATAGAGAAGCCCTTAAGCTAGGTTTTAAAATTTACATGGTAATTTTATTGCAACTTATTCCAAATTTTTTTTTGTAATTTTACTAATTTTTTTTAGGCGAAAGAAAAGCTACTCATGACATTAAAACAAAAGAAAAACTGGCTTAAATGGGCTAAAAGTCACATTAATTGGACGAGTGATGAATGGGATAGTGTCCATTGGAGTGATGAGTCTCGTTTTGAAGTTTGTGTTGGGGACAATCGAAGCAGAGTTATTCGTCAGAAAAATGAAGCTTTCAATTCAGATTGTTTAAAAAAGAAAGTAAAATTTCCTGCTTCAGTAATGGTGTGGGGTTCAATATCTGCTACAGGTGTTGGAAAACTTCACTTCATTGATGGAATTGTAAACACCAATAAATATTTAGAGATTTTAAAAAAATCGTTACTTCCAACAATATCAGATGCATTGCAGAATAATAATAATTTTGTGTTTCAACAAGACGGGGCGGCCTGCCATACATCAAGAAAATCTTTAAAATGTTATTCCAAATGAAAATAAAAATAAATATTTAAATTAAATTTACCGTGAATTAGCATAATTTTATTTAAAAAGAAAAAATATTGGTGGGCCAATTGAGATGGAACTGGGCTCGTATACTCCATAGTACCCGAAAAAGACTTTGCTCTGGTTTTAGTTATTGTTTATTTGAACAACCATATGTTTTGTTTGAATTAAATTAAAGATAAGCTGACGTGTTATGATGTGGCCATCCACTTGACTTTACCATACAACCTGGCCTTTCACTTATATTTAATATTTAATAAAATTATTTATAATCATGTAGGGGGGGGGGGGTTAGTTTTTGTATTTTTAGACTTTTGGGACCCACTGATTATGTATACAAAATTTGGTTGAGTTTGGTAAATGGCAAAGATTTTCATTTTTCGACCCTCCACCCCTCCTCCCCCCATTGTGGCCGGTTAGATTTTGCATTTTTAGACTTCTGGGGGTCCACTGATTATGTATACAAAATTTGGTTGTGTTTGCTCAAACGGCCTAGATTTTTAATTTTTAACTCCCCACCCTCCCCCCTCTACCAACCTTAATTTTAGGTCGATATTCACCAAAATCTAATCAGCTCTTAATCTCACTGGACCAAAACTACGTGGGAAATTTGGTTTCGATATTCACACTAGTTTTTGAGCTAGCTCGTACACAAAAATTTGGTAACGCACAGACTAACAGACATTTTGACCAAACAATTATTATCTCGAAAAATATAATTTTTTCGATGTTCACTTATTAGAGATTTTTTGTAGAGCGAAATGCCATGGTTTCGATCAATTTTTTGTAATCAAAATAGTTTGAGCCGTTTTTGAGATATTTCAAAAAAAAAAAACACTTTTTTTCATGCACGATTACAATACTTGACCATACCCTGTATGGTAAAGTAAAAATATATATCAAAAAAATTTGACCCTCCCCAATAATCATCTAATGTCTAATACTATTGTATTAGAATCGATAAAAATATCTATGGGAATTCATAATTTATTTTTCTATGAAAATCAAAGATTCAGACCACAGAGGAGACCTTTTGTATTAATTTCAGATTTTTCGAGGGTGTCAAAGTTAAATTTTTCTCTTTATATTAAAAATAATACCATATTTGGTCTCTCTAAATAAATACTCTTATATTAATAGGTGCGTGCAAAAGTTCGTGTGGAGTTTCAATAGATGGAGTTATGAGCGTCGTAACGTGTTGTCATTAATGCCTACTCCTACATATTATATATCCTTGGAAAGGTGACGTCTTCAGCTTTCATTTAAAAAAAATCATTTGTTTTCATACAAACTGCTTCGATAAATATCACTTTAAAAATGAATATCGATAAAGTGCATTTACGGCATGTTATGCTTTACGAGTTTCGGAAGGGAATAAACGTTGCCGCAGCCGTGAAAAACATTCAAGATGTTTATCAGGATCAAGCACCAGCTAAACGAACTGTGGAAAAATGGTGAGAATTTAACCTTGAAGACGATGAAGGTGATGCTCTCAGTTTGGTGGGATTGCAAGGGTATAATCTATTTTGAGCTTCTCCCTGCTGGCGAAACGATTGATTCGGACAAGTACTGTCGCCAATTGACCAATTTTAATCGAGAAATCAAAGAGAAACGTCCGATTTTCTCAAATCGCAAGGGAGTCATCTTTCATCAGGACAACGCCAGACCACACGTTTCGAAAAAGACGCTGTGCAAGCTGAAATCACCGCATCCACCGTATTCTCCTGTTATCACACCATCTGACTATCACTTGTTCCGGTCATTGCAAAATTATTTAAATGGAAAAAACTTTGACTCTTTGAGGCCTTAAAAAACGGCGTGTCTTCGTTCTTCGAATCTAAACCGCGCAGTTTTTATGATCGAGGCATCCGTCTGCTGCCAGAACGTTGGAAAAAGATTATAGAAAACAATGGAGAATATATCATTGATTGAATAAAGATTTTTGTTTGCCTAATCGCTGTGTGACTTTTACTCACAAACTCCGCACGAACTTTCGCACGCACCCAATAGAATCGATAAAAATATCTTGAGAATTCATAATTTATTTTTCTATGAAAATCAAAGATTCAGTCAGACCCACACACTCTAATTTAATCAGTTATGATTTATTAGATGATTCATATTCTATTAGTTGGATAACTGTGTTACAAATTTCGTAACAATTCGATTAAAGGGCCTAGGATTTATATTGATACTTCTATTTTTTGAACACCCCCCCCCCCAATTTTGGTCCCCGAAAAAATG
The DNA here is from genome assembly GCA_024734495.1 of Forficula auricularia. NCBI lineage: Eukaryota > Metazoa > Arthropoda > Insecta > Dermaptera > Forficulidae > Forficula > Forficula auricularia. The sequence continues at coordinate 573,719 of JALMQS010000629.1, read as the reverse complement.
ACTTTTTTCACTATAGGAACTTTTTATAGTAAATTCCTTTTATTTTTTTAGTTTGGAAATTGTATAACCCATTCTTCCTCTTAATTTTGGGTTCGATTTCAACCAAAATCTAATCTGAATACAAATAAAAACAAACTATGAAATTTTGTTTTGATAAAATCACACTCGTTTTTGTGCTAGAGGCCATGTAATATGGAAAGTAGAAAATTCAATTTAGTGAGAAGAATTTGCGAGAGTTAAAGTAGACAAAAAATAAAATAAATAATTATTAAATTTTTTTTTTTAATTTTCCAATAAGTATAATTGGGAAAATATATTTTTTGAATAGATATTACCCATGAATGAATTAATATAAAAGTGTCCATTTATAAGATTGTTATTTGAGAAATCTTTATATATACTAAAATGCAATTCTACTTCGTCACCGATTTTTGGCATCTCGGCGAGACCCCATGTTATTTTTGGCATAACAGTCACGTGCTATAGCAGTATTTTGTTTAATCGTATGTTTCCTACATTTGATTCAATCGCGAATCAAATGTAGGTGATTTTTGTCAAATATTGAGTGAGTTTTCTCTCTTGGTTAAGACTCCGGAGACTCCAATAGCTTCAACCGCAGTAGTAGTAGGCTTTCTTGTAGACCATTACGCTCAATTTTATTTTTTATCAAAATGGTTTCAGCTGTTTTTAAGATAGTTTGAAAAAACGAAGCAACAAAACATGGACGATTACAATATTTGACCATACCTTATAGCAGAGGTTCCCAAACTGGAACTCTTCACAGGTGCGCCGCGAAGCTTAATAATTGAAGCAAGACATTTGGACTAACTAGACAAAAAACAAAGTGAGAAGCTAAAATTTTATTTATTACTACCTGCAAGGCTCCGCCTTCGGCGGCACCCTTTTTTAATGAAAATGATGAGAGGAGTTACACCAAAAAGGTGCAACCCCTAAAGACCTGGGTTGGTCCCTCCATCGTGAAAAGAAGAAGAAAGAATTTTATGGGCTGGGCGGGGTCGAAGGTATCTGTGGATACGGTTCTTAAATAGCTGAAGGTTATAAGTCGCGCGAAAAATGGTGGCAGGGAGCGAGTTCCAGTCTCTGGAGGTCATAGGGATAAAAGAGTTGGCGAAAGCGCTTGTTCGACTTTTATCCAAATTGACAGCGAAGGGGTGCTGAGAGTTAGAAAACCGCGTGTTTTTCTTAAAGAGGGCTTTAGGGGGGATAATCGACTGAACAGACACCGTAATAGTATCTGTAGTACAGGGAAAGGGCAGAAACGGTTCTTCGGTGAGCCAGGGAGTCGAGTGTGTTAGTTAGAGCCGGGTCTCCTATATTAGTTTAATTGCTCGCTTCTGAATCGCATCCAGTGTAGCAAGAGAATGCTTGGAGGCACCCCTCCACAGATGAGAGCTATATTCGAGACAGGGACGAATTTGAGCCTTATACAGTATAAAAAGTTGACTGGGAGTATAACAGCGTCTAGATCTAAATAGGAGACCAAGCTCTTGCCAGTGCTCTGGACCCCAAACCCACGAGCCTCACCCTCACACTCCACACACCCCGAAACCCACCCAGCACGCCCCCCCGCACAACCCCACCACGCCTCTGGACCCTCACCTGAACCCCCACTCCACCCATAATCATTCTCATGATGTATCTTGTTTCTTTTTGAAAATAGATACCGCTTAAAATTCTACCTAGACACAAAAATAAATTTTATCAAATATCTTAATTCGCAAATAGAAACACAAAAATGTATCTTAATGTTTTATCTCATGCATATTTTGAGGACACTTGATATCGACCAAAAGGATATAAGATGTATTGAGAACCTATACTGGCACCAGACAGCACAAGTAAGAGTAGAGAATGAATTGACTGACCCCATTAAAATTCAAAGAGGAGTACGGCAGGGATGAGTTCTGTCGCCGCTTCTTTTCAACCTCCATTCAGAAATCATCTTCAAAGAAGCTCTGGAAGACGTAGAAAAAGGGATAAAGGTAAATGGAGTTTGGGTCAGCAACATAAGATACGCAGATGATACAGTCCTAATTTCTGACAACGTTAGTGATCTACAAGAACTGGTCAACAGGGTAGGGGAACACAGTAGAAAAATGGGCCTAAACATTAACGTAGCCAAGACGAAGGTGATGATCATCACCAGAGAGCCCCAAATGTTCACAAATACTGAAATAATGCACAATGGAAGACCTATAGAACGAGTCAACAAATTCAAATATCTAGGAACATGGCTCTGCGAAGAATGGACATCGGACACTGAAATCAAAAGCCGTATTGAACAAGCTCGCAACGCCTTTTTTAATTGCAGGAAAGTGCTCACTTGCACCGATTTCGACCTGAACCTCAGACTAAGGTTCGCAAGGTGCTATGTCTGGTCAGTACTTCTCTACGGGATGGAAGGCTGGACCCTAAAAGTAAACACCATTAATAAATTAGAAGCCTTCGAGATGTGGGTCTACCGTAGGATCCTCAAGATACCATGGACGGCAAAAATAAGTAATGAGGAAGTACTAAGAAGGATCAACAAAGGCCGTGAACTATACAACACCGTGAAGAAGAGGAAGGTGGCCTATCTGGGACATATAATGAGAAGTGCAAAATACCAACTATTACAGCTGATTATAGAAGGAAAGATAGAGGGCAGGCGAGGAAGGGGAAGGAGGAAGATGTCTTGGTTGATGAATATCAGACACTGGACGGGTCTCAGAAGCGTTCAAGAGCTTCTACACACCGCGAGGAACAGAGAAGGAATGCGGAATGTGGTCGCGAACATCCATTAATGGATAAGCAGTCGAAGAAGAAGAAGAAGAAGAATGTTTTATCGAGTTACTTAACTACACTGTATACGATCTTTTTGATTTATTGTGTGTATTAGATAGGAGGTCCATTTGTGCCTCGAATTTTATTGAATTCATGTGATCTCAAAACGTGTATTTATTTCTCTGGTGAAAACTCCAATTCGATTTTTTCGGGTCAAATGCACTTTGCAAAATTTCCAATCACTTTATATCAAATCTAGGTAAGGGAAAGTAATAAATCAATTATGATAGTAAATATGTCTGATATATTAATCTATTTATTCTCTCAACTGCCAATAATATGCTTATCTTGGTAAACAATCATTTTTATTCCACTTTCTCTTACGTAGAAGCAGCTTTCCCTTCTTTCTATCAAAATATTTATCCATAGATATAAATGGGAATGAGAAAAAACAAAATTGAAAATGAAAATGGAAATATTGACAGAAAAAAGAAATTCATTATATAATAATATTTATATTGAAAAAATATACAGACTTCATTAGAAGTATATCATCTGTTAGAGAAAAAATTTATTATATTTAAAAATGAACCTTTTTAAAAATAAAGTTAAATATCGCATACCGAGGGTTCCATATTTTATAATTAAATCCTTCCAATTGTTTAAAAAATAATCTACTCTTATTAAACGAGCAAAATATTGTTTGTATATATATATATTTGTATCTTGGTTCTATTTTGAAAACGGCTCTACCGATTTTGATGAAGCCAACTCTATTAACAAGTTTTGAGGATGAGAAAACGATCTGGCTAGGTCTGGACCTCGACAAATTTCATCTTAATTGATCTTTTCTTAATTAAAGTAATTATTGATAGATGAAAATCTCAATAAAAAAGTTTCTTTACATTTTTTTCAATTATCTTTTATTTATTAATTGGTTTTCTAATTTTAAAACCCACTAATAGGTTATAGCAAATATTAATATATATTAAAATTAAGCAATTTAATTGATTCGGGAGGAAAGGGAAAGGGAGGATGGGATGGAGATGGAGAAGGAAAACCAATCGACTTGATTGGGGAATAATGGAATTGAAATAATTATCGGAAAAGAGGTTTTTTTATCTAATTAGATTTTTCCTCTTATTAAAAACAAGGACTAAAGATGAATAAGGACACTCGATGGTGGAGAAGTAATCTCCGGAATCGAAGCAAAAATACAATGTATACATTAATTAATGTAAAATAATTGGTTTAATAAAATTTATAAAAAAAAAAAAAAAAAAAAAATTTAATTGATTGAATGGATGAGGAGGGGGATGACTAATTAAAACCAATCGACTTGATTGGGGAATAATGGAATTGAAATAATTATCGGAAAAGAGGTTTTTTATCTAATTAGATTTTTCCTCTTATCAAAAACAAGGACTAAAGATGAATAAGGACACTCGATGGTGGAGAAGTAATCTCCGGAATCGAAACAAAAATACAATGTATACATTAATTAATGTAAAATAATTGGTTTAATAAAATTTATAAAAAAAAAAAATTTGTTTGATTGAGGGTGAATAGAGGTGAATGGGAAATAAATATTATCGGAAAAAGAGGTTTTTTATTTAATTAGTTTTTTCCTCTTATTAAAAACAAGGACTAAAAAGATGATCAAGGACAGTCGATGGTGGGGAAGTAATCTCCGAAGTCGAAGCTCTAATACAACGTATACATACATTCAAAATAATTGGTTCAATAAAATTAAAAAAAAAAAATTATTGATTATAAATTCGAGTATTAAATCCCACAAAGAGCTAATAAGAAATGTGATTATATATTAGAATTTGCCAATTTAATTGATTATATAAAACTCAATAAATTATTATTTAATTAAAAAAAAAATTATACGGAATTTATTTATATACCTATATATACATAATCTGTGGTCCCCTAGAAAATTAGAAATGCAAAAACTGGAGGTGGGTGGTGCAGGAGGTGGGGTGCAGAATTGGTGGAGTTGCGGGTTCGGGATCCAGGGGGCATAGCGAGGGTGCAGTGCGCGGGACCGGTACGGGGATAGTTCTCCAGGGGGCATGGCAGGGGTGTGGTGTGCGGTATGGGGCGGGGCCCAGGGGCGTAGTGGGGCTGGTATGGGGTGGGGTCCAGGGTGGGGTGCCGGGGTGGTTTTTATCAGAATTTTAAATTAAAAATAATATATAACTGAGGCAAAAAGTTGCCGAGCATCTCTCGGTGGCTCCAGGTACTAAGTCATTAAAATCATAATACACATACTATTAAAATTTGAAGACGATTTACCACACCAAACATGAAATAATTGCAATTGAAAATGAATTTTTTTACATATTGTAGATGGGGAAAGGGTGGGAAAATGATCAATATTTAATTTTTTTTTCATTGAAGGACTTTCACCATCGATTTTGTGGACGAGCTAGCTCAAAAATTAGTGTGAATGTCGAAACCAAATTTCACAAGTAGTTTTGGTCCATTGAGATTAAGAGCTGATTAGATTTTGGTGCATATCGACCCAAAATTAAGGGGGATGGAGAGGGTTAAAAATTAAAAATCTAGTCCATTTGACGAAACTCAACCAAATTTTGTATACATAATCAGTGGGCCCCAAGAAGTCTAAAAATGGAAAATTTAACCGCCCAAAGGGGGGGGGGGGGTGCTGGGTCAAAAAATTAAAAATCTAGTCCATTTGACCAAACTCAACCAAATTTTGTATACATAACCAGTGGGACCCCAGAAGACTAAAAATGGAAAAACTAACCGCCCAAAGGGGGGTGCTGGGTCAAAAAATTAAAAATCTAGTCCATTTGACCAAACTCAACCAAATTTTGTATACATAATCAGTGGGCCCCAAGAAGTCTAAAAATGGAAAAACTAACCTGCCCAAAGGGGGTGAAGTGCTGGGACAAAAAATTAAAAATCTAGTCCATTTGACCAAACTCAACCAAATTTTGTATACATAATCAGTGGGACCCCAGAAGACTAAAAATGGAAAAACTAACCGCCCAAAGGGGGGGGGGGTGCTGGGTCAAAAAATTAAAATCTAGTCCATTTGACCAAACTCAACCAAATTTTGTATACATAATCAGTGGGACCCCAGAAGACTAAAAATGGAAAAACTTACCGCCCAAAGGGAGGGGGGGGAATGGTGCTGGGTCAAAAAATTAAAAATCTAGTCTATTTGACCAAACTCAACCAAATTTTGTATACATAATCAATGGGACCCCAGAAGACTAAAAATGCAAAAACTAACCTCCTTCCCCTACATGAATATAAATAATTTTATTAAATATTAAATATAAATGAGGGGCCAGGTTGTATGGTAAAGTCATGTGGATGGCTACATCAGAACACGTCAGCTTATTTTTGTCTGATATAATGTTTAAAACACATTTTATAAAAAAATATTTTATCTTCTTTTCAAAAATATATTCAGTTTTTTCCTAGTTTAATTTTTTAATTTTTTATTTTTATACCTGTTCAAAATGTGGTAGATCTTTATGCCCCACCCTGTACTTTTTAAAATCAGTATTATTCAAGAGGGTTCAAGAGCCGCACGACTGAAGAGCCGCATTCGGCCCGCGAGCCACGTTATGGCCACCTCTGATATATTATATCAATTTAACTTCTACCCTGTTAATTTTCCGCATATGAGGTCAAGCTTCATAATCTTTAAAACCGGTCGAGAAAATGAAAAAAAAATATTTATTTTAAAATTTGAAATATTTGTATTAATTGACAATTGGTTTTTTTTTATTTACCTTTCAGAAGTGATGGACAGCCGTGGAGTGTTAGCCGCCATATTCTCTGCATTATTACTTCTATCGGGAGGGTACACTGCCCCTCAAAGGCTCCAACGATGTGAGATTAATAATTATATAATTATATCATTTAAGTAAATCACTATCATATTGTCTACTAATAATATGTGACCTTCTCCGAGAAAAGGGACCTAGTGTGTCAAAAAACGGGTTTGGACTTAAGAGTGGATTCTGGTACCTAATAGGGTGTAGAAAAAGATTATAAAAATTACAATCAAAAATTGATAATAAAATTAAATTCATAAATATAGAAATTCTTTCGAAACGTTTGCGGGTTTTAAATGAATGTTTTAAGATTTTTTTTAATAAAAGATTTTATTTATTATAATTTCGATTATTTTTGGTCATAAGAATTGGAGATTGACGTTATTTCGTCATTGATCATAACATCAGAACTTGGCCAAATTAATATGGGACCACTCCTATGGAAGCCCCTTTCCAATAAAAAAGCATCATTAAAATCAGTTCATAAACAAAGAAGTTATGCCTGAACAAACATATCAAAAAAGGTCTAATACCAATGAAAAAAAAAACGGGATCAATCGGAAACTAGACTGAACCCAATGAAAAAAAATCATCAAAATCGGTTCACAATTGGCGAAAAAAATTATATCGAATAGAGAACCTCCTCCTTTTTTGAAGTCGGTTAAAAATTAGATATATTCGAATAATAAAGGGATTATACGAGTAATGCAAAATCTCTGGGAAGTTTTATTAACTGATATATCATCTAACTTATCTTTATCGACGCGCTGTCATACAATTTAATCTTGAATTTTTTTTTCATTGATTTAAGTGTTGTCGTTGTCAGGTTGTTGTCCTGCAAACGAGATTTTAGAGACAATAAAACATATGCACCTCTCTTTCTAAAATTTCCAAAACTTGTCCAACTTCTTTTTTTTTTTTTAAGAATCCACTCTATAAAATTTTATTTATCCACCCGAGTCATTCCAAAGTGTCATTTAATAGCGTCATAACTTAATAATACAAACACCTAGCCGTATCTATTTTCAAAATATTATTCGCTCGTTTGGTTTCTGTTAAATTCTTTTTAATATAAACCAACGGTGGAAAAAATAATAAAAAAATGCAGTCCTTGATCTACAAAAGCAAAATATACGAGCGATTTATAAATAAACTTCGATACTCTTAACTTACTAAACATTGGTGTAATATACCATAAATTAGGAATATAATTTACCATATGTCGTATTGGTTAAGAAAAGAGATATAGCAAATAGAATTTTTATTTTTATTACTCGACACAGGGGAAACCGGACTATTGGCCGGACAGGGCACTACTATCAATTAATTTTACTTTCATATTTATATCTTATCTACTCTTATTAAACGAGCAAAAATTGTATATTTGTTTATATATATATATATTTATTTGTATCTTAGTTCTATTTTGAAAACGGCTCTAACGATTTTGATGAAATTCACGGGTTAGGGGGTTTTTGGGGTGACAATTCGATCTGTCACGGTCTCTACTTCGACAAAATTGTTTTTGATGGTTTTTTTTGCAAACAAATTAATTATTCTCAGGTAGACAAATCCCATTTTTAGGGTTTTAAAAAAGGTTACTCTTTTACAATTGGATGTTGATGAAAGCAGTCCACGGTGGTTGTAAAAAAATAAGACTATAGAGGTTTTATTATTTTACATTTATTTGTTAAACCGACGTTTCGGAGATTTATTCTCTCCTTCTTCAGGGTAACAAAAAGTCAATGAAAGTAGTTCAAAACATAATTACTTTCTGTCTCCTTTGACAATGCCAAAAAAACATTATAAAATTTTTCATCTCGAATAGAAATAAAGTAAAAAGCAATTGATGATGTCAAGATGTTAATCATATTGATCATCAATTGCTTTTTACTTTATTTCTATTCGAGATGAAAATTTTTTATAATGTTTTTTTGGCATTGTCAAGGGAGACAGGAAGTAATTATGATTTGAACTACTTTCATTGACTTTTTGTTACCCTGAAGAAGGAGAGAATAAATCTCCGAAACGTCGGTTTAACAAATAAATGTAAAATAATAAAACCTCTATAGTCTTATTTTTTGCAACCACCGTGGACTGCTTTCATCAACATCCAATTGCATATTTATACCAGTCCGTCTCCTAAAGAAAAACGCTATCAGTTACTCTTTTACTTTTGTACCCAGGCAGACAATGGGTTGGCTTAATTCATTGTTCTCAAAGGCCTTGAAAAACTATTGTGATCGAGGGGGGAACCGCGATTGGAATTAGGTGTACACCTTCTTTGGAATTATTTGGAATTACTTAGGAATTCATTAGATAATCTATTGTTATTTATTGTCTTCTACTTGGAAATGAAAGTGGAAGTGGAAGTAGGTGTACACGATTTTAGGTCGCGGTTCATCCCTCGATTGTGATTAAACGTTAGAATTATTAACAAACGTTTTATAATTATTTTTATAAAGAACCTTATTTATTTAATAGAATAAAAAATAATCAAGAATTTATTTAAAAATATCTTTCGCATAACCAGGTCTCAATTTTCAGAAAAAATAACAGATTTTGATAGGTTTTATTTATTAACAATTGGATGAATAAAAATGAATCATGTGGTTGAATCAAAACAGATGCAGGAGGTGGTGGATCCGGGGATGAGGTCAACCGGGGTGGAGGTGGGGGTGGGGGTACAGTGGTCGAATACATTATATATATTTGTATTTTTGTCGACCTTTTTATCAGAATTTTAAATTAAAAATAATATTAAAATAAAGCTTTTAATTGAAGGAAGAAGTTACCGAGCATCGCTCGGTGCCTCCAGGTACTCTACTCTTATTAAACGAGTCGCCATCTTCACACCGTATGATTGTTGATTTTTTTTTCTCTCTCTCCTTGGATTCGTTGTTTTTTATGGTTTTATGCTTCTTTTTTTGTACTATTATTGTTCTTTTCTTGTCGTATTGTTTGTTTTTCGGTTTACTTCACTTTGAACTGTTTTTTTTCTTTATCTTTATTCAAAGGCATACTTATATTTTGTCCCGACCTGTCAGTGATAGGTTAGGCGGTTAGTTATCCACATTGATAGCTTTTTCTACTGGAATCTACCACAACTTTTCGTTCTGTGAGTGTTTTATTTATTTCTATTCTAGTTTGTTGTTCTATTTTTTGCATTTTGCGTTCTTAGTCTGTTTATTTGTTTTTTTCTCATTTTTTTCTTTTGGCGGCAGATTCAATTCGATCTCTGTTGCTGGCAGCTTGAATTCACTTTTATCTTGTTTTTTTTTTTTTGTTTTTGCCTCTCTCTTTGTTATTTTTATTTTTATTTCTCCTCACATTCTTACTAAACCTACCAGGGCCGTCCATTTCCTGATAACCCCGATCGGTCTGGGGTGTACCTATACCTTATGTCCTCTTCTCTATTTTTCCCGTAATGGCGTTATTCAAGTGTGATAAGTGCAAGCGTAATATTTCAAAGGAGTCGTTCAAATGCTCCATCTGTCAGGCGTATTTCCATCCTAGCTGTTCGGCTTACCACAAGTCGTCCGCTGGAGGGTTATGTGCCAAGGGCACTCTTGATAAGGTCGCTAAGGTCGCTAAGGATGATAATGATGGGCCTGCCTTCCCTGCTTTGGGGGAGGGTGGGCATCCAGAGCGGGTGCCGATTGCTCGTGGCGACGGACTCTCTGTGGAGTTTTGCCGTCATCTAGAAATCATCCGTGGCCATGTTGACTCTATGGCGGGGACTGCAAAGACTGAGATTAAGGGGTCTCTTGATGAGTTGGAGCGTATATTTGGTGAAATTAACCTTTCACGAGATCAAACTGCTTGTTCTCTTGCCGGTGAGGTTGTGTCTTCCATTACTGGGTCTGGTGCGCTTCGGGATGTTATTGGTTCTGCGGTCAGAGAGGCTTTGGGGGTGAACAGGCTGAGGCCGTCGTACTCTTCTGTAGTGTCGGAAGTGCCTGGATCGGGGTCTGTGGAGGTTTTTCCTGGGACCTTTGTTCCTGTGCCTAAAACGAGGAATTTTATCGTTAAACCGTTGCCTGATAGGGAGGCTGATTTTACATCTTCTGATCAGACTTTGAAGGTCATGCGTGAGGTATTGAAGCCTAGGGATGTTAACATGAGGATTCTTAGAGTTTCAAAGATTAAGAACAATGGAGTTGGTATTAGGGCTGAGTCTGTTGACGATGGTAAATTGAGTAGTATTGGGGCGTTGGCCGAGTCTGGCCTTGAGGTCAAGGAGGGCCCCTTGTTTAGGCCTCGACTTATGTGCAGGGGGTGCCCGCTGGTTTGTCTGCTGAGGAGGTTCGCGATGGACTCGTCGCCGGGAACCTTGATGTGGGTGATCTGGGCGACGTGAAGATGATATATAGGTTTCCTGATAGGAGTAGACCGGTCACCTCACATGTTATAGAGGTTTCTCCCGAGGTTAGGAGTAAATTGCTGGCCAAGCAGAGGGTTTTTATTGATTGGTCAGTATGCTATGTTTCCGATCACGTGGAGGTATTGCAATGCTATAAATGCCTCCAATTCGGCCACGTCTCCAGGACCTGTGCTCGCCCTGCCCACTGTAGGCATTGCGCTGGTGGTCATGATGGCCTGGAATGCGGGGATAAGTCGCTACTAAAGTGCTTCAACTGTGTTAGTGCTGGATTAACAGACGTTGATCATTCTGCTTTTGATGGGCGGAGATGTCCTGTTCGGAGAGGACGTATCATGGCCAGGATGAATGCTACCGCTTATGGCTAGTACTGGTTCATCCCCATCTACGGTCCTAGGCTCCCGGTCCCTGCTTTCGGATGGGGTTGATTCCCTTAAAGTGTGTCATTTAAACGCTCAGAGCCTGCCTTCAAGCATTGATGATATCAGATATTATCTGTACGATAGTTCTTTTCATGTCATGGCTGTTTCTGAGACGTGGCTCCGGGATGACATTCCTGATTTGTTGGTGGCAGTGCCGGGTTATGTGTTGATACGGAATGACAGGGGGCGTGGTAGGGGTGGAGGTGTGGGGTTCTATCTTAAATCTGACTTGAAATATAGGGTCCTCTCACTTTCCTCCGATACAGTCATCGAACATCTAATTATTGATCTCAAGTTTGGGAGCTCATCCATTGTTATGGGTGTAATTTACCGCCCCCCTGCTCCTTTCTCTGATGTCTTAGATCTGGAGGAAGTTTTGGCTGGTTGCATACCTCCCTCTAATCACGTAATGGTTCTGGGGGACTTTAACTGTGATCTTTTATCCAGCTCTGGTAATAATGTCAGAACCCTTTGTAGCTCCCTCGAACTCACTATTCTCGATTCTGGCCCGACACATTACCCGGCTCATGGACGTCCGTCATTGCTCGATCTGTGTCTTGTCCGAGACTCTGCCAGGGTGTTGGCGTACGACCTTGTTGAGGTTCCTTGCGTCTCAGCACATATGATGTTGGTGTGCAGCTATGGTCTCCCCCGACCTGAGCGTGGATCCAGCTGGGTTCCGGGTCGTAAGGTTGGTGCAATCCCTGTGGAGCCACTTCTGATCAGGGCGTCTGAGCTTCCGTGGCATCACGTTTCTTACCATGTGAATGCTGATCCTATGCTGGATGAGTTTAATAGTTTGCTTCTTGTGCTTCTGAACGAGTTTGCGCCTGTTGTTTGGCGCAAAGTCCGTAGTTCTGGGTGCTCGTGGTTTGATTACGAGATCGCGTCCTACATTAGGCTGAGGGATGGTGCCTATCGTGCCTGGAGGGCGAGTGGCTGTAGCCTCGACTTTGAGAGATTTCGAATGCTCAGAAACAAAACTAAGGGACTTATTAGAGGTAAGAAGCGACATGTCATATCCAGGGACTTGAATCCGGATCTTCCACCTCAGACATTATGGCGTAATATTAGAAGGCATGGCTTAGTGAAGGGTGGCGCGCGCTGTACGGGGATTGACCCTGAGACTTTGGGTCGCTACTTTGCTGGGGATGATCCGTCGAGCATTGGATTGCCTGCTTGCCTGGAGTCTGTGGGCCAAGATGGTTTTTATTTCGACGTGGTGACTGGGTCTGATGTTTTAAGCGCATTTAACAAGATAAAATCTACGGCGGTCGGGTGTGATGATATCCCTCGCGATTTTATTGGGTTGCTATTGCCTTTAATTCTTCCTGTTATTGTTGATATGTTCAACTTCTTCCTCACGTCCTCTTCCTACCCGGGTGGGTGGAAGTGTGCGAGAGTGACGCCGGTTCCTAAGGTACGTACACCCCGTGATCCCTCTGATTTCAGGCCCATCAGTGTACTACCCGCGCTGTCCAAAGTCTTTGAAAACCTTGTGTTGTCCCAGATTAGGTGCTACTTGGCTAGTTCGGGCCTTCTTGTAGATCTCCAGTCTGGCTTCAGGCCACGCCATAGTTGTGCCACGGCACTACTGAAAGTGACTGACGATTGTCGGTCTCTGGTTGAGGATGGTGGAACGGCTTTTCTGGTGCTACTTGATTTTAAGAATGCATTTGGTTCTGTTGACCATGCCATTCTGGTTTCCAAGCTGCACAGGCTGGTGGGTTTTTCGGGGTCTGCATGCAGATTGATATATTCTTATTTGATCGGTAGACATCAGTGGGTTGAAGTTGACGGTGTGGCATCCTCACTTCGTGCGTTGACTAGGGGAGTCCCACAGGGTGGGGTGCTGTCTCCGATTCTGTTTGCTCTTTTTATTAATGATCTCCCCGAGGTCTTGACGTACTGCAAATACCACTTGTTTGCAGACGATCTACAAATCTACATGGGAGCTGCTAGGGGCGATTTAAATCAAACAGTAGATAAGATCAATAATGATATTGAGGCTATTGCGAGATGGACAGGTTTGAATGGCCTTCAGCTAAATCCCTTCAAGACCCAAGCACTGTGGATTGCGAATAGAAGATCGATGACACCTCCTCAGATTAGGGTTTGTGGATCGGCCATCCCATATTCTGACACTGTAAGAGATCTGGGAGTCTATTTGAACGGGCGGCTCACCTGGGGCGACCACGTGACGCAGGTCTGCCGTAGAGTGTATGGGGCCCTGGTTCCCCTGCGTCGACTGGCGGCATTCACGCCAATCGAGATCCGGCGGAAGATAATTGTAGCCGTTGTTCTTCCCCACTTCCTTTATTGTGATACAGTGCATTATAACCTGGACAGTATAAGCAGTCGACGTTTGTCGGTTGCCTTCAATGCCTGTGCAAGGTACATATACAATCTTGAGCCTAGAGCTAGTGTGTCCAGGTTCGCGGCCAGGATTGTGGGGATGAGCCTTGGTGCATATCGTATGTATAGATATGCGAAGTTTGTGCATGGGGTCCTCTCGGGACGTGCGCCCGACTACCTCGGTCGTGCGCTAGTCTGTGGGCCCTCGGAGCGGGCGCGTGCACTGGTCTGTCCACCCCACAGGAGCAAGATGGTAGCAGATTCTTTCAAAGTGACGGCGACGAAAGTGTGGAACGCGTTGCCGGTTGAATTGAGGAGGATAGTGCGCCCTGATCGTTTTGAGACAGAACTCCACCGGCATTTAGCCTAGCAATTCCGATGCATTCAGCGAGGTTTAAACTAGCAACCAACCAATACACTTCGCCCTGAAGAAGCAGAGCTACGGAGGCACCTAGCCGAATATATATATATGTTTGTTTTTATATCCTATATATTGTTATTTTGTTGTTTTTATATCCTATATATTGTTATTTTTTTTTTGTTTTGTTTTGTTTTTATATCCTGTTTATTGTAATTTTTGTTTTTATATCATACATATTGTAATTTTTTTTTTTTTATATCCTATATATTGTAATTTATTTTTTCTTTTTCTCCTCCTCTCATTCTATATATTTTGTATCTTTTTTATTTTTGTTTCATATATTAAGTATGTATTTTTCTTCTTTTTGATTTTTTGTTTTTTCTTGTATTGTTTAATTAATTTTTTTTTTTTTGTAAATATTTTGGTCTAAAATTGTACATTAAAGGGGCCAGATGGCCCTATAGATACAATGTTTTAATAAATAAATAAATAAAAAATAAATAAAAAATTGTTTATTTGTTTGTATATATATATTTGTATCATTGTTCTATTTTGAAAACGGCTCTACCGATTTTGATGAAACAAAATCTATTAACAAGTTTTGAGGATGAGAAAGCGATCTGGCTAGGTCTGGACCTTCGACAAATTTCATCTTAATTGATCTTTTCTTAATTAAAGTAATTATTAATAGATGAAAATCTCCAATAAAAAAAGTTTGTTTACATTTTTTTTCAATTATCTTTTATTTATTAATTGGTTTTTTAATTTTAAAACCCACTAATAGGTTATAACAAATATTATTATATTATATTAAAATTAAACAATTTAATTGATGGATGAGGGAGGAGGATGAGCAATCCAATCGATTTGATTGGGGAATAATGGAATTAAAATAATTATCGGAAAAGAGGTTTTTTATCTAATTAGATTTTTCCTCTTATTAAAAACAAGGACTAAAGATAAATAAGGACACTCGATGGTGGAGAAGTTATCTCCGGAATCGAAGCTAAAATACAAGGTATACATTAATTAATGTAAAATAATTGGTTTAATAAAATTTATAAAAAAAAAAAAAAAAAAAAAAAAAATAAAATTAATTGATGAGAGAAGAGAGAGAGGGAGATGAAACCAATCGACTTGATTGGGGAATAATGGAATTGAAATAATTATCGGAAAAGAGGTTTTTTTATCTAATTAGATTTTTCCTCTTATTAAAAACAAGGACTAAATATGAATAAGGACACTCGATGGTGGAGAAGCAATCTCCGAAATCGAAGCTAAAATACAAGGTATACATTAATTAATGTAAAATAATTGGTTTAATAAAATTTATAAAAAAAAAAAAAAAAAAAAAAATTTAATTGATGAGAGAATGAGGAGGAGAGAGGAGAGATGATCCAATCGACTTGATTGGGGAATAATGGAATTGAAATAATTATCGGAAAAGAGGTTTTTTTATCTAATTAGATTTTTCCTCTTATTAAAAACAAGGACTAAATATGAATAAGGACACTCGATGGTGGAGAAGCAATCTCCGAAATCGAAGCTAAAATACAAGGTATACATTAATTAATGTAAAATAATTGGTTTAATAAAATTTATAAAAAAAATAAAGAAATATAATTGATGATGGAAGAGGAGAGATGGGAGATGGAACCAATCGACTTGATTGGGGAATAATGGAATTGAAATAATTATCGGAAAAGAGGTTTTTTTATCTAATTAGATTTTTCCTCTTATTAAAAACAAGGACTAAAGATGAATAAGGACACTCGATGGTGGAGAAGTAATCTCCGGAATCGAAGCTAAAATACAAGGTATACATTAATTAATGTAAAATAATTGGTTTAATAAAATTTATAAAAAAAAAAAAAAAAAAAAAAAAAAAAAAATTTAATTGATGAGAGAAGAGGAGAGAGGGAGATGGAACCAATCGACTTGATTGGGGAATAATGGAATTGAAATAATTATCGGAAAAGAGGTTTTTTTATCTAATTAGATTTTTCCTCTTATTAAAAACAAGGACTAAATATGAATAAGGACACTCGATGGTGGAGAAGCAATCTCCGAAATCGAAGCTAAAATACAAGGTATACATTAATTAATGTAAAATAATTGGTTTAATAAAATTTATAAAAAAATAAAAAAAATAAAAATTTAATTGATGGAGGAGAGAGATGGAGAGAGGATAGTGAAGATTAACCAATCGACTTGATTGGGGAATAATGGAATTGAAATAATTATCGGAAAAGAGGTTTTTTTATCTAATTAGATTTTTCCTCTTATTAAAAACAAGGACTAAAGATGAATAAGGACACTCGATGGTGGAGAAGTAATCTCCGGAATCGAAGCAAAAATACAATGTATACATTAATTAATGTAAAATAATTGGTTTAATAAAATTTATAAAAAAAAAAAAAAAAATTTAATTGATTATAAATTCGAGTATTAAATTCCACAAAGAGTTAATAAGAAATGTGATTATATATTAGAATTTGTCAATTTAATTGATTATTATGAAACTCGATAATTTAATTAAAAAAATAATTATACGGAATTTATTTATATACCTATAGGTATATACATAATCTGTGGGGCACTACAAAATTAGAAATGAAAAAACTGGGGGTGGGGGTGTGTGGTGCAGGAGGTGGGGCTTAGGGTTGGTGGAGTAGCGGGTTCGGGATCCAGGGGGCATAGCGGGGGTCCAGGGGCGGAGTGGGGCTGTTATGGGAGTGGGGTCCATGGGGTGGGGTGACGGGGTGGTTTTTATCAGAATTTTAAATTAAAAATAATATTAATATATAACTTTTAACTGAAGCAAAAAGTTGCCGAGCATCGCTCGGTGGCTCCAGGTACTTATATTAAACGAGTAAAAATTGTATATATATATCCGGTCGGGTTCTCGAAAACGGCTCTAACGATTTGGATGAAATTCACGGGTTAGGAGGGTTTTGTGTTGGACATTCGATCTGTCTCGGTCTCATCTTCGGCTAAGTTGTTTTTGATGGGTTTTTTGTTAATTGAAATAATTATTCACAGGTGGTTGTCTTGATAAAAATGTTTATTTACATTTTTATTCAATTTCCTTTTAATAAATAATTGTTTTTTTAATTTTATATCCTCACAATAAGATCATTATAATTATTATTATATATATAGTATATTAAAAGTTGGGAAATTTAATTGATTGAATTGAAAAAGATGGGGATATTGGAATTGGAATAATTATCGGAAAAGAAGTTTATTTATTTAATTAGTTTTTTCCTCTTATTAAAAACAAGGGCTGAAAAGATGATCAAGGACACTCGATGGTGGTGAAGTAATCTCCGGAGTCGAAGCTCAAATACAATGTATACATTAATTCATGTAAAATAATTTGTTTAATAAAATAAAAAAAATTAATTGATTAAAAATCGAGTTTTAAATCCCACAAATATTAATTTGACAATTTAATTGATGAACTTAAAATTGTTATTTAATTAAAAAAAAATTATACCGTATTTATTTATATATCTCTATATACATAATCTGTGGGTCACTGAAGGCTAGAAATGCAAAAACTGGGTGCGTGGGCGTGGGTGGGGGTAGATGTGGGGGTGCAGGAGGTGAGTTGCAGTGTTGGGGTCCGAGGGGAGGTACGAGGTTCCGGGGAGGGTAGGGGGTGCAAGAGGTGGGGTGAAGTGGTGGGTGTCCGGGGGGCTTTCGGGGATTAATGTATAGCTATTAACCGAAACAAAAAGTTACCGAGCATCGCTCGGTGGCCAGGTACTTTAAAAATAAGTAAGGGACCGCCCATAAATTACGTCTAATGGGGGAGGGGGCATCTCAGAATTGTGACTAAATGTGACAGGGGGTCCGGGGATCTTAAAAATTGTGATATCAGAAAAGTCAAATTAAAATTTTTTAAAAATTAAACTTATAATATATTAAATCCCTTTAGTTGAGTTTAATTTATAACAAAAATGACACAGGGGGAGGGGGTCTAAAAATCTTGAAATTCGTGTGACGTAATTTATGGACGAACTCTAGGTATTGTAATGTGCTTTTTGTTTTTGTTTGAGGTCGGGAACCCCCCCCCCCCAAGGGCAGGGTTCATGGGATGAGTAACGGCAACGACAAACCTTTTCTTATGGCAAACTAACAGTAATTAAATATATTTCATATGTTTAATTAAGAATTATGTTCTTTTTTAACTTCTTGGAATGCCTTTTTAGTCCAATTAAATTGTTCTTTAAAGGGCCCCCCCTCGCATGAAAGTTTTGGAGGTAGTTTTGATTTTTAGATTCTATATGTTTTTTGGTGTCCTGTTTCCGTATCTGAGGTTTGCTAACAAAATTTTGTGACTGAACATTGTCAAAAATGCAAAAAAAAAAAAAAAAAAAAAAAACTACCAACTTTTCGTAAATAACCTTTCTTTTTTACGAAATGAAAGTTCATAAAATTTCAACTACAATGGATATGATCCGAATCCTCAAAAGTGTCATGGAATCTATAAATCTAAGAGTTTTATCAAAAAAGTGGTTCAAGAGAATGGGATAGGAATCAAGTTTCTAGGATGAGTGGTTTTCATTTTATGAAGGAGAAACTTGCGAATTTTTTGCAAAATAATTGCAGTTTTTCAAAAATTCAACCTCTTTGCGGCACGGGCGAGGGGTGAACCGCGACCTAAAATTGTGTACACCTACTTCCACTTTCATTTCCAAGTTTTAGGTCATTCAGTAGACCGTAGGATGACACATAGATGGCGTTACTAGAATTTTTCCATATGATTTTTATTTAGTACTAACCTTCAAACGATACGTATATAAATTTGACAGCAATCTGACTATTGATTCGTGAGTTATAGCATTTTGTATGAAGCATTTTTTGTTATTGAAAAAAAAAATTGAATTTCGAGTTTTAATAAAGCATTGCTTTTTGATGAAAAAAATATAGTGGAAACCAAACAATGGCTTGATAAATATTATCCGAACTCTGCCCCATCGAGACAAATGGTAGAGAAGTGGATTCCTGAATTTAAACGTAGTCGCACTAGCACAAATGATGTAGAGCGCAGTGGACGCCCAAATGAGACTGTTATTCCAGAAAATATAAAAAAAATCCACAAATTGGTTATGAACGATCGCAAATTGGAGGTGCACGAGCTAGCTGACATTGTAAAGATATCAGATGGTAGTATTTTTACCATTTCACACGAACATTTGGGTATGCGAAAGCTCTGTGCAAAGTAGGTGCCGCGTGAGTTCACAGTCGAACAAAAACAACAGCGAATCGATGCTTCAGAGGAGTGTTTGGTGCTTAAAACCGCAATAAAATGGGAATTCTATGTTTATGTCAAGCTGTTATAGGTGTATTCACACAAGACAATAGATGACAATAGATTTTCTAATGAATTCCCAAATTAATTCCAAATAATTCCAAAGACGGTGTACACCTAATCGTGGTTCACCTCTCGGGCACGGGTTACCATTATCCATTTAAGATGAAACGTTGTCTGAATTGTATCAAATTTAATCTAGTTTAAAAATATAAAGAGTGGTCTTTCATGGTCAAAATGGGAAAAATCCAAAAAAGTTTGCGAATTTTTGGGATTTATGGAAACAGAAAAAATACGCCAATTTTCAACTAGCGCTTGAGCCCGAACGGTTGGTCGGAGAAAAAACCTAAATGATGAAATTTGTAGGAAACTTTATGAACTTTCATTTTGAATAAGAAGGTTATTTACGAAAAGTTGATAGTTTTCGAGTTATAAGCAAAAAACCGCCAAAAATGAGATTTTTTACCTTTTTTTGCATTTTTGACAATGTTCCGTGACGAAATTTTGTTAACAAACCTCAGATTCGGATTCAGCACACCCAAAAACATAAAGGGTCGAAGAAATTACAACTACTCCCAAAACTTTCCGGGTAAAAACACAATTTAACTGGACTATTTGATTTAATAAAAAAAATTCCCACTAAATATTTTGCTTTGTCGATTGACCCCCCCTCACCCCATGAAAATTTTCTGGCTACTTCCACTGCGTGCAGCACAGGTTAAAATTGAGATTGAGATTTGAAATTTGATATTTTTTTTTTTATTTATTTCGAACCATATCCCGACTAGAAAATTTCCACTGGGTTTCCCAGTTGGCCCCCTTCATTGGGTTGTAACGCTAACCTTACTTGGGATCTAACTGGGCAATCCAAATAGTGTTCCAGTTGGGAAATCCCAATCAAAACCCAGTTGGGTAATACCTTGAAATTTTATTGTAAGCCCTTCCGGGAATCCACTGGGTTTCCCAGTTGGGACCCTTCATTGGGCTATGCCGCTAACCCTACTTGGGATCCAACTGGTCAATCCCAATAGTGTTCCAGTTGGGAAATCCCAATCAAAACCCAGTTGGGTAATACCTTGAAATTTTATTGTAAGCCCTTCCGAGAATCCACTGGGTTTCCCAGTTGGGACCCTTCATTGGGCTGTGCCGCTAACCCTACTTGGGATCCAACTGGTCAATCCCAATAGTGTTCCAATTGGGAAATCCGAATCAAAACCCAGTTGAGTAATACCATGAAATTTTATTGTAAGCCCTTCCGGGAATCCACTGGGGACCCTTCATTGAGCTGTAACGCTAACCCTACTTGGGATCCAACTGAGCAATCCCAATAGTGTTCCAATTGCGAATCCAAATCAAAACCCAGTTGGGTAATACCTTTAAATTTTATTGTAAGCCCTTCCGGGAACCCGTTGGGTTTCCCAATTGGGACCCTTCATTGGGCTGTAACGCTAACCCTACTTGGGATCCAACTGAGCAATCCCAATAGTGTCCTAGTTCGGAAATACCAATTGAAACCCAGCTGGCCTTACAAAAGCCGGTAGTGTTTAAATTGGGTTAACTCAAAAAATTCTCAATCAGATCCCAGATGGGATAGCCTTACTGGGCATGACCTATCAGTACCCAACAATATATTGGTTCAATTTCTAGTCGGGATGATCCTCTGTCAGCGTAAAAATTCGAAAAATACCCAAAATAAGGACCACCCTAGTATGCAAGAATGAAATTTGCGGCCCCTCATATGTAGCAACTGTGTGTAATCGTATTTCCTAAATATTTCGTTCCTGTTTAGCTTCTACTTACCCATACTATTGTGCCATCTAACAAGTTCCTATTTTTACTTTACTATATACAGGGTATGGTCAAATATTGTAATCGTGCATGAAAAAACTGTTTTTTTTCCTTCTTTTTTTCAAAATATCTCAAAAACGGCTGAAACTATTTTGATTAAAAAAATTAAGCGAAACCATGGAATTTCAGTCTACAAAAAAGCACTTATAAGTGAACATCGAAAATAATTGTTTTGTCAAAATGTCTGTTAGTCTGTGTGCGTTACCAAATTTTTGTGGACGAGCTAGCTCAAAAACTAGTGTGAAAATCGAAACCAAATTTCACATCTAATTTTGGTCTATTGAGATTAAGAGCTGATTAGATTTTTGGTGCATATCGACCCAAAATTAAGGAGGGTGGAGGGGGGGGGGGTTAAAAATTAAAAATCTAGGCCGTGTGAGCAAACTCAAACAAATTTTGTATACATAATCAGTGGGCACACAGTGATCTAAAAATGTAAAAACTAACCGCCCAAAGGGGGAGGGGGGGGGTGTATGGTCAAAAAATGAAAATCTAGGCACTTGTACCAAACTCAAACAAATTTTGTATACATAATCAGTGGGACCCCAGAAGTTTAAAAATGCACAAACTAACCGCCCCAAATGGGGGGGGGGGGGGGGAAGGATCAAAAAATGAAAATAAGGTTCTTGTACCAAACTAACTCAACCAAATTTTATATACATAATCAAGGGCGGATCCAGGAATTTTTTATGGGGGGGGGGAGAATGTATATAAGGTGCCCGATGTATATAAGATCTACTTTTTATCTCGAAAGTGGGTCGGGATCGAATTGTCCAAACGGGGGGGGGGGGGTCGAGACGCCGCCCCTCCACACACACATAGAACTTTATTTAAAATTTTAAAAAATTTAAAAAAATAATTTTTTTTTTTACAAATTTCATATCTCAGTTCATTATAAAATAAAAAAAATTGTTATAAATTCCCTGTCGATTTGGCCGCCGTTTTTTTGCCTCTGAGTGCGACGCACGTGTTGCACTCCCGCCAGGCTCGGGCCTCTATGGGGGGGCGGTCGCCCTCCGCCCCCCCTTCATCCGCCCTTGTACATAATCAGTGGGACCTCAGGTTTTATGATAAAGTCAAGTGGATGGCCACATCAGAACACGTCAGCTTATTATTAAACAAATTCTCCTACTCTAACAAAAAGAACCTTTCAATTTAATTCCAAATGATAACAATATAGGAAATTACATAAAATTACAATTTTGGACAAATTTTAATATAAGTTTGAAGGTGTCGAGGATATAATATATCACTTTTATCAAACCAATAAATTTAAAAATATTTAATCGTTTTATTTTAGTATATATATATATATATATATATATATATATATATATATATATATATATATATATATATATATATATATATCGGAGTTATAACTCATCGTAACCAGATAACTTTAGACCTTTTGATAAATTTTATTAACTTGTTAAGTGATTTATTAAAATTATTTTCTCTATAAGATTCAGAGTTGTAGTGACAAAATTTTCAGTGTGGGAACGCTAAACTACCGAATCTTAATCTAAGTAAACTATTAGAATATTGAAATTGGGGTAGGTACGGTGCATGGGTGCCAAGGGCGGATCCAGGAATTTTTTATGGGGGGGGGGGGGGAGAATGTATTTAGGTGCCCGATGTATATAAGATATACTTTTTATTTCGGAAGTGTGTCGCGATCGAATTGTCCAATCGGGGGGGGGGGGGCGGAGACGCCGCCCCCCCCCACACACACATATAGAACTTTATTTTAAATTTTAAATTTTTTTGCCAGGCACGGGCCTCTATGGGGGGCGGTCGCCCCCTCCGCCCCCCCCCCCCTGGTTCCGCCCTTGATGGGTGCTGATGCCTCAAATCCAATATATGAGGCACTCACACATTTTTTAAGATATTATTTTATTTACTTGCGTAAGTGATTTTAATTTTATTTGTTATTATTATTATTATTATTATTTTTTACTGAATGAAACCAGTGTGGGAACGCCGTTCCCACGCGTTCCCGCTCCACTACACCCTGATAAGATTTGATTTTAAATAAATAAGTGTTTCATATCCCAGATAGCAATTTAAACTTGAATCCAACTTGCAACAAGTTTGATGTGTCAAAAGTGGAAGCTTGTGGCAAGTTTGTCGTGGCAAGTGTATACACTTGAGGCAAGTTTGAATCAAACCTCCTAGTTTCCCAGCGACAAGCCTGCACGTTGTTTGTTTTTGCAAAGCATATGCAACTTTGACATAACATGCTTGCATGTTGTTTGTTTTTGCAAAGCATATGCAACTTTGTCTTGATATACTTGCAGGGTGTTTATTTTTTTAAAGTATATGCAACATTGACATAAGTAAGTTTAACCTACTAAAAGAAAATCGACTATAATTTAAAAAATCAGTTATTTACTTATTGTTCCTTGGAGAATGTCATCTTTAGGTGAATGCCATCAATAGACGATAGGTGCTTCTACCTTATTGGCTGATTCATTGTTAAATTAGAAAGAAGTAAATATTGGGCTGGAAAATACAAGGGAAAAAATAACAAAAAACAAACCATTGATTTAATCTTTTTTAATCCTTTTTATTTTATTAAAATTATAAAAAATCAAATAATAAAATATAAAAAAAAAAAACACTTTCTCTTTGTCATTTCTTAAATCTTATTTTGTATTTGACCTTTATTTTCTCTCTCTAGTCTGAAACAAATAAACAAGATTACTATATAATATTTAAGACATAAAATTATTAGTGAATTATAGAGTTTTGTCAAACCATCAGATGCTGCAAGGAGCACTCATATATGTAATCTAAAACTTACCTTCTTGTTGAACTTCCCTATGGATAAAGCAAAAATATTTCAGTACAGTAGATATAAAAATAGAGATTTAATAGAAGAATCTTAAGTTCAAAAAAATAAAAAAACATTAAATTATAGATAAATATATTATAAAAGTGGAAAACTTACCCATAACCTCTTTCTCTGTTATTTATTTAGATTTCTTGAAAAATAATATGTATTATCATATATGTATATAAAACTATTGATAATAAAATAAGGATTTTGGAGCTTATATGTCAATGTATAAATAAACTGATATTTCTTTTATTTCTTATATATTTAGGTATATAAGTTGTTTATTTTGAAAGTCCATTCGATTTTCGAGAGATGTAAGCCACACTCTAGAATTAAATAAAAATAATTTTAATTTTAATTCATAATAATTTTAATAATACCTCGCAAGTATTCCGCCCGTTTGAATTCTGGATTAAAAAAGTAGTTACTTTTTTTAGGAAATGTTTATAATTATTATATTAAAAATAAACTAGATTGACAGTTTAACGGTTAAACATAGACTAAAGGATTAATATATTTGTGGCTAGATGGCGCCAACGAACAAGCAAGTAAGCAAGTTTGTAGCAAGTTAGATAAAAACTTAATAATTCACCCTTGAACATTCAAGATTGCTGCAAAATTACAACAAACTTATCTTGTCATATTTGACATGACAATTTAAATTCAAACAAAAGTTAAGTTTGCGGCAAGTCCAATTGCTATCTGGGATGGATTTTATAAGTATTATTATTTTTTTAATTTAGATAGTAGGTGGATAAAACATTTACAGTCTATACTCATTTTATAATTGGCTAAATTCAGTAACCATTAGATGTGCTAACAATCGGTGAATAACAAACAAAATATTGATGAAAAAGGAGGTAGCTCCAATTTTTTCAGTTTTTGGGAAACCAAAAAAAAAAAAACGTTTAAAAAATTCAAAATGACGGGCAGCTCCATCTGTTGAGCAACGCTGGAAATATCGATTGGAGCTTCATCCTTCATGTACCAAACAAAAGCTTTTTTTGCACGAGATAGTGTTAATATCTCCCAAAATCAATAGGATGGAGCTACCTCCTTTTACAGCAAACCCTTCAATTGTTGTTCACTAATAATTGCGTCTGCACATAGATCAGGGGGATGGATTCGCATTGTATATTGTATTGTTTCTACTTTATTAATTCTAAAGTACCTGGAGTCACCGAGCGATGCACGGTAACCAAATTAAAAAAATACAAATATATAGTAAACCTCCCCTGGACACCCCCCCTCCCCAAACCACGCACCTAGCCCCCACCGCCACCCCGGACCTCCCACAACTGCACCCCCACCTTCTTTACCCCTCACATCCATTCCCACCCCACACCCAGTTTTGCATTTCTAGATTTCTAGTGGTTCACAGATTATGTGTATATAGGTATATAAATAAATTCCGTATAATTATTTTTTTTAATTAAATAACAATTTACTGGATTAAACCTGTTACCATGGTTTAAAACAATTAACATTCCACGCAAAGCTATTACATCAATTTCAAGAATGAGGACTGGGACACTCATCACTGAAGTTACACCTGCATCCAATGGGAGTGGTGGAGTCCCCATTGTGTAGGTGTGAACTTACCAGTGATGGGCTCAATCATGTGCTTCTTGAATGTGATCTAAACAAAAAGTGGACACAAATGCTATACTGTGAAATCAACGAAAGTGTGAAATTCCCAATAAATAGTGATTATCTTTTGTGCTTGTGTGAGTGCAGTGAAAAAGTTGTTATGGCTCTTCAGAGATTTGTACTAAGGGCTAGTGTAAATATTTAAAATTGTATATACTCATGTACTAAATCTACATTATATTTATAATTAATTAACCTTAAGTTCTAATGAAAATGTATACATACTTAACTAGATAAAATAATACAAAGAAAGTGATTGGCTAAATGGTTCAGACCAGAAGCCAGGAAGGGGAAAAAAACAAAAAAAACAACAATTTATTGAATTTTTTAATCAAATTTTCATCCATCAATAATTACTTTAATTAGGGTCCAGACCAAGCCAGATCGTTTTCTCATCTTCAAAACTTGTTAATAGAGCCGTTTTCAAAATAGAACTAAGATACAAATATATATATATATATTCAAACAAATAAATCTACTATTATTAAGCGAGCAAAAATTGTTTATATATTTGTATCTTAGCTCTATTTTGAAACGGCTCTACTCGATTTTGATGAAACAAATTCTATTAACAAGTTTTGTGGATGAGGAAAGCGATCTGGCTAGGTCTGGACCTCGACAAATATTCAGTCGCGACACCTTTCAAACTTGGTGCCTGGTTAGCTGCCTGACGCCAGAGGCCAGCTAGGCTGCGAACCCTCTCTATGCTGGGGCTGCTTGGCGGCCTCAGTATCATCGTACGCTCATGATCGCATGGATCGAAATATATATCGCTATCGTTCGACGCTCCACGTGGAGCCATCTCGCTCGGCTCGCTCTTTCGCTTAATTCTTTTATATAATCATCATCATATGTATATATCACCCCCGCCAAAGCGGGTAATAAATTGTTATTAATACATATATATAGTGTTTAGTGTTTTTCATTTACCCTTAACTGGAGGGTTGTCTTCAGTCCGGCTCTCCAGTCCGCATCACGCTCTCCCACCCTGGTGTACGCCCGTACAACAAATTTCATCTTAATTGATCTTTTCTTAATTGAAGTAATTATTGATAGATGAAAATCTCAATTAAAAAAGTTTGTTTATATTTTTTTCAATTATCTTTTATTTTTAATTGGTTTTTTAATTTTAAAACTCACTAATAGGTTATAGCAAATATTAATAATATATTATATTAAAATTAGGAATTTTGTTTTGTTTTTAATTAACAGGTGTCTAAATCATAACATTACAGGTGTGTTTACAAATAAAGTGGTTGAAGTGGTTTTTTTTATATGATCACTTTGGAAACAAATCTTATTTAATTTTATGTTTTTATTTCAGATCCTATACGATTATTTTTTTTCTTATTATTATTTTCCTATTTATTTTCTTAAAATGTTTATCAATATGAACGAATGTGGGCAAATTGGAGTACGAGTAAACAAATATACACATAATATATATGTGGACCACTAGAAAGCTAGAAATGCAAAAACTGGGTGCGGGGTGGGGTGGATGTGGGGTTGCAGTGGTGGGGGCGAGGTGTGTGATTTCGGGAGGGCTTGGGGTCAGGGGTTACCGTGCATGGCTCGTTGGCTCCAGGTACTTCTAAATAACAGGGGTTCCCAAACTTTTCCGAGTCGCGGCGCCTTTTTTCAAATAAAATTTTTCCATGGCGCCCTAAGTAAAAGTACATATATCAAAACAAATACTGTATTTTGTCGCTCTAAATACTCTTGTATTAGAATAGATAAAAGTATCTTCGGAATTAATAGTTTATCTTTTTATGAAAATCAAAATTCAGACCACAGTGGGGACCCTTTGTATAATGTATTTCAGATTTTTTCGAGGGTGTCAAAGTTACATTTTTTCGGCTTATGTATGTCTAATCGTAAGTGTGAGATGGAAATAAATAATACATAAATTTTTAGCTTCTCACTTTGGTTTTTGTCTAGTTAGGTCATATATTTTGTTCAATTAATTATGAAGCTTCACGAGCGCACCTGTGAAAGAGGCCGCGGCTCCCCAAGGGCGCCGTGACGCACAGTTTATGAACCTCTGCTATTTAATATTTTCTTTTTATCCAGGGAAAATGGTGTAGGTTCAAGGCGAAACATATTTAATAAAATTTAAAATAAGTAGGTTTCATAAATATAATAAATATTGCATAAAAATAATTTTATAAAAAAAATAAATAAAACCGACTTCAAAAAATTTAATAATAATAACTTAAAAAATAAAATAAAATCCACTAAAAGGTATAAAATAATTATCTAATTTAGTTACAACTAAACGACGGGATATTAAAAAGAAATCACTTTTTGAAGTCGGTGCCAAACATATACATTTTATGAATCGCACTCGATGGATCTTACTTAGTACGTTTGACGGGTATGCTCGCTTATATAGTTTGTTTAGCACCGACTTTAAAAAGTGATATCATGTTAATAATTCTTCGTTTAATTGTACCTAAATAAGATAATTATTTTATAACTTTTAGTGTATTTAATTTTATTTTTAAGTTCATTCTTATTTTATTTGTTGGATTTAATTTTTTTGAAGTCGGTTTTATTTTTTTTATAAAAATTATTTTTATTTGTCTCTTTTTAGTGATGTTATTAATAGTGACTTAATATAATACCTTGCATCCATCTCGTAAGAGAAAGATTCGGTCTAAAAAATCAGAAATTGATATTTTTTTTTTATAATATTTTATTAAACCAATTATTTTACATTAATTAATGTATACATTGTATTTTTGCTTCGATTTCGGAGATTACTTCTCCACCATCGAGTGTCCTTATTCATCTTTAGTCCTTGTTTTTAATAAGAGGAAAAAATCTAATTAGATAAAAAAACCTCTTTTCCGATAATTATTTTAATTCCATTATTCCCCAATCAAGTCGATTGGCATCACTGATCCTTCTCCTCTCCCCATCCAATCCCCAGAAATTGATAACAAAATTCAATTCATAAATAGATAAATTATCTCGAAACGTTTACGGGTTTTAAATGAACATTTGAAGAATGTTTTTTTTTTGTTTTTTTTTATAAAAGGTTTTATTTATTATAATTTCGATTATTTGGACATAAGAATTGAAGATTTCAGTTATTTTGTCATTGATCATATCATCAGAACTTGACCAAATTAATATGGGGCTACCCTTATGGCACCCTCTTTCCAATAAAAAAGAATCATTAAAATCGGTTCATAAACAAAAAAGTTAGGCCTGAACATACATATCATAAAAGGTCCAATACCAATGAAAATAAAGTAAAAAACGGGACCAATCGGGAAGCAGACTGAACCCAATGCAAAAAAAAATCATTGAAATCGGTTCATAATTGGCGAAGAAATCAGGTAACATACTAAGTTATAATGTCCTTTTTTTCTAACAGATGGCATTTTGGTATTTTTACACCAAACTCATCCAAATATTTTTTTGGTTTTATAGTGTTGGTAATCACCTTTCAACAACAATTATTTGTGTATAAACATTCAAGGTTAAAGACTCTTTCATAAATCTCTGACCGTTTGTTAGTTTCAAATTCTATTTGACAACTGAACTTCATTGCCAACTCAACACACCAAATCCCCCAAACATATCTCAATTACCTAAATGATTTTTAATTTTTATTTAAAATTCCCGAGTTATTACTTATTTACCTATTATTTTCCGTGTCTACCTTAAAATTCACAGTTTCAGCTAAGTTCTTTCTTATAAAGATTGATTCATAAACTTTTTTTTGTTTTAGCAAATTACGATGATATCAAGAATAAGGTTGCTGCATTGGAGGCAATGAGCCCGAAATTAATTCAGAGTCAACCTGGAAAAGTGGTGCGTCTACCCTGCGTGAAAACCAACAAAGGAAATGTCACGTGGCTCTACAAGGTAGGTACATATAGTGGCGGATTAAGACAATATAAGGACCTAGGCGCAAAAAAAAATTAGGCCCCGTATAACAAAAATGTCTTTGGAAATTAATTTATAGGTATTATAAATATAAAACGTAATTACTTACATGTAATTTATTAATCTTATTTTTATGTTTCAACAATTTATAATACTACTACTGTGGGCAATAAATAGTAAGACTTTTTAATTTAAATTTCGCGCGGAAACCCATTCGTCGAAATATATTTTTTCTAGGTTGGTATGACTGTCAGTGACATCTGTGCCAAATGTCACATCAAAATAATCATTGGTGTTTAGTATACGCTTGTCTTTCTGAAGTACAAAAAGTGCATTCGGCGATTTTTACAATGAGTGAAATTATTCAACAAAGAAGTTCCATTAAATTTTGTGTGCGGAATCAAATTTCTGGTGTCGAAACGTTCAGAATGTTGCAAAAGGCCTTCGGTGATAATTGTATGTCGCGAGCAAGTGTTTTTGATTGGTACAAACTGTTCAAAGAGGGTCGTGAGAAAACAAGTCAAAAATCAAGGTCCTGTTGACAGTTTTTTTTTGATTATCGAGGTGTGGTGCACTACGAATTCCTTCCGACTGGCCAAACTGTCAACAAGGAATACTATTTGAGTGTTATGCGTCGTTTGCGAGTAGCTATTCGTAAATAGAGGCCGGAATTATGGGCCGACAACTCTTGGTTTTTGCACCACGATAATGCACCTTCGCATACTGGATTGATTATTGGTGAGTTTTTCGCCAAAAATTCAATCAATATCGTTCCACAACCACCGTATTCCCCTGATTTAGCTCATTGTGACTTCTGGCTTTTCAGCAAACTCAAACGACCGCTCCGGGGAAACCGTTTTGAGTCAATTGAAGATATTAAACGCGAATCGCTACGCGCATTGAAGGCTATTCCGGAAATTGGCTTTAACAACTGTTTCGAGGATTGGAAAAAACGTTGGCGCAAGTGTATTGAGGCCGGGGGGATTACTTTGAGGGGGACGAAATAGATTTGGAAGAATAAATAAAGAATTTTAAAATTAAGAACAAAGTCTTACTATTTATTGCCCACAGTAGTATATATTATATTATAATAATTATGCATAAGAATTTTGCTGGCTTGGTGTGTACTGGATATATTAATTTTTTATTGTTAAAGGATAAATAAATTGAATTGCTTCTTTCGAGTAATTTATTTTATTATTCAATTGGTTAATCCAAATATTTCGAGAGCGCTTGCGGCATCTCTTCCTCAGTAGAAACTATGGGGCCATACAAGATGCAAGTCAGTGAGTTATTATTAATTACAAATGTCAAAGGTACTCACCCACTTCCCCACCAATGTGCCGACCCCATCAGTTTGTACAGAACATTGATAAAAGCTCGATTAAACACCATCATATATATACCATATATACACAAATTCACAAACTTAGATAACATTTACGAGTATATACAACTATGTACATCTATTCAGACGGGGAGAAGAATAATGGAATTGAAATAATTATCGGAAAAGAGGTTTTTTTTATTTAATTAGTTTTTTCCTCTTATTAAAAACAAGGACTAAAAAGATGATCAAAGGACACTCGATGGTGGAGAGTAATCTCCGGAGTCGAAGCTAAAATACAATGTAAACATTAATTCATTAAACAATGATTGGTTTAATAAAATTTTATCATTTTCTGATTCATTCGACCGACACTTTCTTTTACGAGATGCATGCAAGGTACCAAGATACAAATATATAAATAAATATACAATTTTTGTTCGTTTAATAAGAGTAGATAAGTGAAGCTTAAGAAAAACTTTAGAGTGTTTAATGAGAGTCTTACCTTCGATTTTAGCTTGTAGTCTGTAAAATATTCTTCACAATCAGATAAGGCGGACTATTTTCGTATAGGATCTTTTTATTAAATTAATAGAGTTGTATTATTTAATTAAATTGTATACTAGTATCGAATTCAATTAAGTATTACAAATTATTTGTTGTTTTTTTCACAATTATTTGAAATAATGCCAAGTAAAAATATTACTTATTAGTTATCTACTTACGTATTTAAATGTGAAAACATCTTATTTATTGTTAGTATTATTTATTTTTTTCTATTATTATTTGCGTCAGCGACTTATTAATAATTCTTTTTGAAAAAATAAAATAAATATTTTTTTACTAATTTAATTATGAGGAAGGTTAATAAGGAAAATCAAGGGTCTAATTATTATTATCGGACGAAGTAAATATATTATTCTTATGGGTGAATAGAGTTTGTTTCCACTTAAATCAATAGAAGTCAGGAGGGTGAATTCGCTATTACATTATATGGGATAATTAATTTTATGGTGAACGTAAAAAAGGATTTCTCCATTGATGGTTAATCACAAAATACTCTTTATTCTAACAAGTGTCCATTCTAGATCATTTTCAGTGATTTTCGTGTGTGTGTGCCACAACACACTTTCCTTCTAGATTATTTTTTAAAGTTCTTTTCTTCTCAACAACATAATAATAATTCAATAAATAGCCAAAATTAATTATATTTTAACTGAAAGAATATCAACAATTAAAAATTATTTTATTTACAAATATAATTAAACAATTTATTATAATTAGATAAATAATACACTAATTATTATTTACGTAATAATTAGATATATTTGTTTACATTGTTTCTATATTAGATTTTAAATAGTTGAAAGAGCATTTTAATCAAATATTTAAATTTTTTTTTTGGATTTTCTTATTAAGAATTGTGTTAATTTTATATAATCAAAGGGGTGTCCTTCTCCTAGACTCATGAACCCCCCCCTCCCTCTACTGTAAATTATTATATTTTATTTACTTCTAAAGAAATAGAAGAGGTTTTTATTAGTTTTTAATGAAGTTTTATTAACTTGACCGTTTTATTTGCTAATTTTGAAACAACTTTCAACCCCCCTTCCAAAAATTTCAATGTCACGCCCCTGCTGATATATATATATATATATTGCTCATTAGCTGCAACAGTGACTGACATAGCTCAAAAATTGTATTTCACATAAAAGAATCAATTCAACCTTCCGACATGTACACTTTCATTCAAAAATAATAATTTATCGGCATATTTTATTAAAAAATATAATAATATAAAAAGAATTAAATTGAAAATTTATTTTTGCCGAGAGTAACAGAATTTTTATAAAATAAAGGAGACAGTAAAAGAGAGTGTGTCTTCTTTTGAAAAAATAAATTTTCAATTTATTTATAAAGAGATTATAGTTTCGATGGCTTTGCCATCTTCATCAGTCTATTACAATCTCAGGAATTGATAATTAATAGAGATTGTGCTTGTTGGTTCAAGGTGAAACATCTTTAATATAGATATAAGTAAATATTTTATGAAATATTAATTTACTATGAATTAGGTTTTCTAGGTCACTTATTTTTTGTACTTCCTGAAGATGGGTTGATAGCCCGATATATATATTGAAAAAAATTTACCTCTTTTATTTTTTTAATTTTTAACATGAAACAAGTGCCTTAGAAAACTCATAGTAAATTAATATTTCATAAAATATTTACTTTTGTCTTTATTAAAGATGTTTCACCTTGCACCAACAACACCACAATCTCTATTAATTATCAATTCCTGTTATTGTAATAGACTGATGAAGTAGGCAAAGCCATCGAAACTATAGTCCCGTTATAAATAAATTTAAAAAATATTTTTTCAGCAGAAGACAATAACTCCTATGTTATTGTCGCCTTTAATTTATAAGAAATTATTTTCCAACGAATGTACACGTCATAGGTTTGAATTGATCCTGCTGGAAAATCACAGTTTTTGAACTATATGTTGCAGCGAGGAGGGGTGAACCGCGACCTAATAAGCTTTACACCTACTTCCACTTGTACTTCCGAATATTTCCGAGTACTTCCAAAATACTTCCAAAGAGGTGTACACCTACTTCCAATCGTGGATCACCCCTCGTGTTGCAGCAAATGTGAGTCTTTTTTTTATTTGAGAATGTTTGTGGTTTCGAGACACTCTCCTGATCTCATTAAAATTCGCATTTCCTTCTATTACACGATATTTCCAATTTCACCAAATCTCCAGGTTCCGTATAAATAATAATTAAATAAAAAGTTACAGAAAATGAATAAATTGGTGAGTGAAGGGGGGTGGGGATGATTAAGGAAGTGAAAGCGAGAGGATTATTAGTTACACACACACACACACACACACATGGATAAAAAGAAAGAGAAGTGTTTGGTTGGAGGTGTCCATGTCCACTCATACCTACTCCTTCTGTGGAGGTAGATATAGATGGATAGATACATGATGCTCACTGTCTATTGATGTTGATGTTGATGGGATATATAGCTATATGTGTGTGTCGATGACCGCTGCAGGTCATTTGAATGGCTTGTAGTAGTGTTAGTGGTAGTGGTAGTAGTGGTAGTGTTAGTGAAGTGGGTCGGCCGTTGAGTGTCCAGCGGGGGTCATCGGGTCTCTGACCTCACACATGCATACTTGCAGACACACCTGATCCTCTATCTCGCTTCCAGCATCCATCCATCCCCTATCCCCTTCCCCTACGCTCCCCTATCCGCTTCGACTTATCTATTTTAACTTAAACTTATATCCAAAATTAAAAATTTTTATTTTATATTACACGTTTTATATTTCTAAGATTTGCCGTAATTCGTGTTTTTTAAAGATTTATATTTTTCAAAAATTAATTATAAAATAAATCAATAATAGAAGAAATTATTATTTAGTAATAGTCAAAGTAATTATTTCATTAATCCTGTTAATTATTAATTTATTGTGAAATAATTATATCTACATATTTTTCAAAAATATAATTAATTAATTAAATAATAAAAGAAACTATTTAGTAATAATCAAATATTAATTAATCATATTATTGAGAAATAATGTACTATAATAATATCTACATATTTTGCAAAAATTATAATTAAATCAATAATAGAAGAAATTATTGAGTAATAATCAAATATTAATTAATCATAAGTAGGGATTTTTTAGAGGCTTTCTCGTATTCAACCATTAGCCATTTTACGATACTATATATTTTAACTTATTCTCAAATATGTAGTGATCAGATTAAAGTCGGATTGCCGAGAGTGGGGCTTTGACCTCGGGATAGCTTGATTACGAGGCATGTACTTTCCACCCTTCACACCAACTGACCCTCAAGAAGTGAATTTCATTTTATTTAGGAACGAATCAAAGATTTTAGTATAGAAATATTTTTCCATTTCATATCAGAGGGTTTCGTCCTCTCGGGAATCAAACCCAAGCGCTAACTAGCTTGCTTTATTTCTTATATACAGTATGTTGCATATCTCAATACCGCTTGGAGCATCCATCCATCCATCCCTTATCCCTTTCCCCTACGCTCTCCACTCTTTCCCTTCGCTTATCTATTTTAACTTAAACTTATATGCAAAATTGATCATTTCCATTTTTTCAAAATTTAACCCCACCTATTTTCTTTCAATATTTTTGCTATGTCTTATACATATTTCCAAGATTTCGTAATTCGGAATTAAAAGCAGTATTATAGTAAAGTTATAATTTTCAAAAATTAATTATAAATAAATCAATAATAGAAGAAATTATTATTTAGTAATAATTAAATAATTAATTAATATGTTAATTATTAAATTATTGTGAAATAATGTATAATAATCAAATTAGGGAACGAAGAAAATATTTTTTATTATAGACAAAAGGATCAGCCGGGATTCGAATTGGGAGGCGTTTGAATTATGTATAATAATATCTACATATTTTTCAAAAATTATAATTAATTAAATCAATAATAGAAGAAATATATTTAGTAATAATCAATTATTAATTAAATCCTATTAGTTATTTAATTATTGTGAAATAATGAATTTATAATAATACATATTTTTTAATCATTAATTAAATAAAAATTGTTTAACATTGTTGGAGATCGAGTAGCTGATATTCAGGGAGTTTTGAAGGAGTTAGAATATATTATCAGCCAAATTAGGATATTAGGGATGCACCGCAAGTACAATCAAATTCCCAGAGTCAAACGTTTCGGCCTAAATTTTATTTCAGTTATTGGGCTACAGAAATAGAAACATTAGTAAATATTATTCTTATCATTATTACATCAATTTAACTTGTTAAGGTTGGTTTATTGTACCCGGTGGATCCCTAATACTTTGGCTGATTTAACTAGTTCAGTGAAAATTTTTTAACAATCAAAATTTATCAATAATTATTTTAAGTATTATACTATTGTTAAATAATGTATATTAATACAATGAAACAAACAAAACAACTCAGTGAAATAAATAAGTTCCAACTACAAAAGCTACAATAAATTCAAAATGCACTCATTCTAGAAACTTTCCTAAAAAAGAAGTAAAATTTTCTAAAGGGTTAGAATCATTTTTGGTAAAATTTTGCCACTTTTCTCAATAACAATTGAAGACATTTTTAACACAACGTTACGATGTTAGATTCGATCTATTTTCATTATTAACATAATCTAGATTTAATTTCAAAGACTGGTTTGACGTTACACGCATCCTAAGCCAATCCATTTATATCCCTTAAAGTGTTCTCTATATGTTACTAGCTGACGACCAGGCCTTCGGCCGATCGTTCTCTAGACCCTGGCGGGGAGCGTCTCGTTCATACCAATTTAATAATTGAAATTTAAAATGATACTGTAAGTATTGAAAGAATGTGCTGAATGAAATTGATTCAACAATAAGGAAAGATTGATTTAACACATTGGCTAAGCACGATCACTATCTGACCAATCAGAATCGTTCTAATAATTTAACCCTTTGCCATTGGTTATGCACAGGCCAATCAGATCGTTTGGATCATACAAACATATATACATACTGTTTCCATTATATATAAATAGATTATTTGAGAAGATTTTTTTTAAATATCGAAAAAATACAATAAAGTATAATATACTTTGTCTTTATTAACAACTCGATAATAATTAAATTAATAGTTATTATTAATTAAAATTTTAT
The DNA here is from genome assembly GCA_024734495.1 of Forficula auricularia. NCBI lineage: Eukaryota > Metazoa > Arthropoda > Insecta > Dermaptera > Forficulidae > Forficula > Forficula auricularia. Next base: position 536,996 of record JALMQS010000629.1, on the reverse strand, counting down.
TAAATGAATGAAATTATTTATTTACTAAAGTAATTGAACAATTATAATTAGATAAATAATAGACTAATTATTTACGTAATAATTAGATAAATTTGTTTACATTGTTTGAATTTAAATAATTAAAAGAGAAATTGCTCTTAAGACCTATTCCCCCCCCCCCCCCATCAAAATAATCCTTAACAATTACTTTTGCTTAAAGGCGGACCCTTAGGACCTGATTTCTCTTCTTCACCAAATTTTTTCATAAATTCTTCCTTTTTTGTAAAAATCCCGTCGCAATTTCAGCCCAAAAGGCTTTATAATAAACACACATTTTCACTATTCTGTTAATTTTCTCTCAATTTCTTTTTTTTTCTTTTTTTATTGCATCATTTTCTCTATAAATATGAATTGAGGCTAAGAAAAATGTAGTTGTTGCGTTCATTAATAATAATAAAATAAAATAATAAATAATAATAATAAATAAATAAAAGAAAAAGTGGATAGAATTATTAAATTAAAAGGCCTATTGCATAATATGTAGTATAACACAACATGTATGAATAACAAGCCAAACAACACATGTTTAAAATCTAGGTCTGTATTAATAATAATAATAAATATTAATCAATTCATATAATAAATAGTTCATTTAGGATGTATGTTGTCCCAGAATGAAGGATTTAGGGGAAGGGATTAATTTATTCATTAATTGTTAATTAGAAAATAATCGAAGGCTACAGGTGGCTGGACATCTCATATACCTATCATTTTCAGTGAATGTTGTGTGTGTGTGCCATAAAATACTTTCCCTCTCCCTTAGAAATAGCCCCAAATCAGAAACAAAAAAAATATATTGTTTTAAAATAGCGAAAAAATACAATAAAGTATGATATAGGTAGGTACTTTGTCTTTATTAACAACAGGATAATAATTAAATTAATAGTTATTATTAATTATAATTTTATTGAATGAATGAAATTATTTATTAATTTATTAAAATAATTGAACAATTTATTATAATTAGATAAATAATAGACTGATTATTTAGGTAATAATTAGATAAAATTTGTTTACATTGTTTCTATTAGAATTTAAATAATTAAAAGAGAAATTTTGAAACTGAAATTCACTAGATTAGATATTTTTTCGTTTATAAAAAGTAAAAACGGGACATTATTAATATTACTTCACCGTTTTTAAATTAGAAAAAATAAAGTTGCTTGTTCTTTATTCATTTTCTTGAAAGATTAAAAATTGTATTAAAATTTCATAGCATGTGAGATGCACTGTAAAGAGCTGTAGTGTAGAATTATGCTCAAAATTTTTTGATTTAAATTGGCCGTGTTATCTAAGGGCTAATAGGTAGACGGATATCTCATAGATATCATTTTAAGTGAGATAATCTGTGTGTGTGTCCAACAACACTTTCCCTCTCCATTAGAAATATCGCCAAGCCAGAAAAAAATGTTGTTTTAAAATCTTGAAAAAATACAATAAAGTATAATATACTTTGACTTTAATAACAACCGGATAATAATTAAATTAATACTTATTATTAATTATAATTTTATTGAATGAATAAAATTATTTATTTACTAAAATATTGAACAATTATAATTAGATAAATAATAGACTAATTATTTACGTAATAATTAGATTAAATTTGTTTACATTGTTTCTAATTTACTTTTTTTAGATTATTCATATATATTGTTACGAATGGCTTTCTCTCAAAACAGGGTCATTGTAACAAGTAAAAAACCATTAATTTATCTACACAAAACATATGCCTTATGTTTATTTCATAAAACTTATATAGTTATTGAACTTAGTATAGTCTCGTAATTCGATGGATTCATAAATTTTGGTCGTTATAATAAGTAAATGGCAATATTTTCGACATCAATCGATTTTAGGCATTCTAAGGCACGGTCCAAATTACAAAACAATATATGTATTAATATAAAAGTACCTGGAGCACCGAGCGATGCACGGTACCTTTTCGCTTCAGTTAAGAGCGATAGATTTAATTTTTAATTTAAAATTCTTGTAAAAAAATATCAATTTTTACGCCGTCCCCCACCACTGCTCCCTCCCACATCCACCCCCACCCCGCACCCAGTTTATACATTTCTAGCCTTCTAGTGGCCCACAGATTATGTGTATTTAGGTATATAAATAAATTTATACAATTTAAACAATTTTTCGAGTTTTTTAATCAATTAAATTGTCAAATTCTAATATAAAATAATAATATGTGTTATAACCTATTAGTGGGTTTTAAAATTAAAAAAACAATTAATAAATAAAAGAATAATTTAAAAAAATGTAAACAAACCTTTTATATTGACATTTTTATCCATCAATAATTAATTTAATTAAGAAAAGATCAATTAAGATGAATTTTATCGAGGTCCAGGACCTAGCCAGATCGTTTTCTCATCCTCAAAACTTGTTAATAGAGTTGGTTTCATCAAAATCGGTAGAGCCGTTTTCAAAATAGAACAAAGATACAAATATAAATATATAAACACAATTTTTGCTCGTTTAATAAGAGTACCTAGATAGATAAGTAATTTAAAAAAAATAACAAAACATTCAAAGAATATAAGTAAAATAGCAACAATGGAGCCATTTAGGTTATGATCATTGTTTGTTTTTTAAATTCTTTATCTTTGTTAATTTCTCTTCTATTTAGTCGAATGTCTGTCTGTCTATTTTAGTTAAAATCAACATAGAGAACTGAGGAATATAATGAGAGAGGCTCAAAGTGCAAAGTAAACAATAATAGTCACCTTGTAGTTAAGTTAGGCAGCCTTTCATTTGCTGTTTAAAGAGCTATATTCATTCTATACTTGGAAGCTATTATGTTGCTAATTGCATTATGCAAATACATACATACATACATTCTTTTTTTCCACCTATTCATTGATATTATATAGGTACCTAAGTCTTAACACAAATGGATCCAACAAAGTGGTTTTGTTTTCATTTACTATTAAAATTGTTAAATAACTATCACGTGATCAAGAGTATCTATGTCTATTGATTATTATATGTTGAGATGAACAAAAAATACTTGTTTTTTTAATTGATTTAGCAAATAGGGTGAGTCAAAATGACATAATCCATTCTTTTGCTCATCTAAAAGCGAAAAAACAATAACGCCTATTTTACCCGTAAAAGTACATTAAAAATTTTAATCTATAATACTTTAAAAAATTTTAACTGAGTTTTTTTGTGTGCTATTTTCCATAAAATATCAAATTAAATATATTGAAAATCTTATTATATTAAACGAGCAATTCTTGTATATGTATATATATATATATAGATATATAGAATCGGGTTCTCGAAAAGGGCTCTAACGATTTGGATGAAATTCACGGGTTATGAAGGTTTTGTGTTGGACATTCGATCTGTCACGGTCTCATCTTCAGATAATTTGTTTTTGATGGGTTTTTTGTTAATTGAAATAATTATTCACAGGTGTTTGCCTCGATAAAAATGTATAATTATATTTTTATTCAATTTCCTTTTAATTATTAATTAGTTTTTTAATTTTAAATTCTACTAATAGATCTTTACAAATATTATTATATATATTAAAAGTTAGATAATTTAATTGATTAAAAATCGAGTTTTAAATCCCACAAACGTATTTTTTCTATATTAGAATTTGGCAATTTAGTTGATGAACTCAAAAGGCGAGGGAAATGGTTTCGGCGGTGGGGCGGAATTGGGGTAGGGATGTAGGTGGGGTGAAGTTGTGGGGGTCCGGGGGGCGAGGGGGGGTCTAACCTTTTTACAGAGAGATTGTAGTAGAGGAATTTATCAATATACTCTAATGCATTTTTATGTATTGTATAATACTTGGTATTTATTTATATTGCTAATTGTTTTGTTTATATACATACTATCTATCTATCTAGCCCCTGGCGGGGAGCGTCTCGTTCATATCAATTGAATAATTGAAATTTAAAATGATAGTGTAAGTATTGAAAGAATGTTGCTGAATGAAATTGATTCAACAATAAGGAAAGATTTATTTAATACATTGGCTAAACACAATCACTAGTTGACCAATCAGAATCGTTCTAATAATTGGTGTATGCACAGGCCAATCAGATCGTTTGGATCATACAAACATATATACATACTTTTCGATTTTATATATCTAGATTATTAATATTATAGATTATTTAACAATTAATATCTACATTTTTAATTTAATTTGATCAAATCAATTATTGCTAAATAATTATCTCTATTATTGATTTCTTTAATTATTTTAATAATATGTATATTAATTAAATTCTTTGTTATTTATTAATACGTAGATTATATGTTTTAAATGAATAACAATAACATTAACGCCGCTTTTACGCGTTGCATTAAATACGGTTTTTAGTATTAAGGTCGCCTTCTTTGTATTAAAGCTACGATTTCGCGAAAATACTAAAATTCCATTTTAGAAAGAGAAGATGAAATAATAGAATGATGATTTCTGATCTGATAAGGTACTCTAGTACCTAACGGGACCATTTGGTACATTTAGCTCTTTGTTAAGATGGAAAACTTCCATACATATCTACCTATATATACATCGTAGAAAACATTTATATTATAATTAGATAGAGAAACGCATCTATGTACAAATATGTCATAAAATAGTATTCTTAAACGTTTTACTAATCTATAAGGAGATTGGTTGGGTGATAAGCAGTGCTGCCACCTATTTGTGATTTAAATATCCGGATTTTCATGTTCCCATTATGCTAATGATTAATCATATTTTTTAAACTAGCCTTTAATAATAAATGAATGATTAATATATATTGCAATATTGCATATCTGATTTCACGAGTGGATTCTGAAAAGAAGATAATTAATTCAGCTAACATAAACGTGAGTTGGAGTTATAATGAATATGTTAAAATATTAAAATTATAAAAGATTTCAAGTACCGGGAAAACCAAGCTTGGTTCGGTAATTTTTTTTGTTTTTTTTTGTTTTTAATCAAACACTTATTTTGTTTTGTTTCAACCACACGAAGAATTTTTTCAACCACCTGTTAATAATTAATCTAATTAATAATAAATCTATCAAAATATTTTTTTCCAAAATGAAATAAATTCTTGACTATTTTTTATTATATTTAAAATAATAAAAAATTCTTTATTAAAAATTATAATAAAAACGTTTATTAATATTTCAAACGTTTCGGGAGAAAAAAATATATTCATATATTATAGTTTTTGTCGGAATAATGATAAGTCAGTTAAAAATGACCCGCGGAGAACCAGACCAAAAAACCCGATTTGAAAAAATGACCTGATCCAGCCTATTATCTGTGTGTATACAAGAAAGAAACTAAACATTTTAAGAACCCAAATTTAGCATTCATTCGATGAAAATTATTAATATTTTTTTTTTTTAAGAGAGGCCTTCTTAGATTGATTTATTGTTCTTGAAAATGTTCAATAAATTTTGTTTAATCAAAATTGCTTGAGTCGTTTTTGGAAATAAATATGAAAATTGTTTTGACCAACCTGTATATAACAATTATTTTAATTAATAATAAAAAATCTATCAAATTGAAGTTTCCCGAAAATGAGACCCTGACAGATCGATTTCTAAACTCGAAAATCAACTAATTCGTGATTTTCATCGAAAACGTTAGACCCGTTTTCGAGAAATCGATTCTACATAATACAACAATTGCTTATTTAATAGTGTAAGATTAGATCTAATTACAACAATTTTGTTATAAAATAATTACAAAAATCTTCCCCGTTCATTCATTGTAACCCAAAGACAAAGAATTAATTCACAGCCCCCTCTTTGCTCATCCACACCCAATAAATTTTTTAACAATGGTTGTTGATAAATTATTAACTTTAATTATTGTAAGGAAAATTAATAGAATTCAAAAAATAATTTAATTAGGATATAAATATATATATATATATATATATACAATTCTATGTATATCCCAAATATATTAAATTTAAATACCAAAATAAACAATGTAATAATAGTGATTTTTATAAAATTCTTTTTAAGATAAGAATTAATGCCCTTGTGGTCCTTAGGTAGGTAGTTCAGATCTGTCTGTCTGTCTGTCTGTCTCATCTAGCCTACATTCGATTATTTATGGATTTATTCATTTTTTCTCTCTCTCTCTTATATTATTATATTATAATTTTATTTCTATTTCTTGATTGTAGGCTAATGGAATAAATGCTCTCATGGCTACCAACTCTCGAAAAAAAAACTTCCAAATTTATCTCTCGTTACTTTTATATTATTATTCGTAATACTACTATAAAAAAAAGAAGAGTAGGATTGAATTGAGAATTGTACTAAAAATCATCTCTTAAGGATATTTATATATGGAGGGAATTGTGATTGGTTGTATGATTTGTTGTTTGTGTTGGTGTCCCTGGTTGATTCATGGTCAGTGACCATTTACAAACAAACAAGGAAGCCTCTTGAGCCTTTTTTGTTCTCTCCTTCTTATCAGTCAATCAAAATTAAAATGAATTCATGAATATCCCTCCTAATAGAGATTAGACATTCATAGACACATATTATCTACAATATAGACAGAATTTGCCAGTGTATATGTGTGTCTGTGTGTTTGTAAGTGAAGGATTAATCTATCTTAATGCCCATTTGCCTTTAATGGTATTTCCTTTTTCCTTCTTCTATAATCCAATCCTTTCATTTAATCTAAAAATATTTTTATTCTTCCTTATTATTATTAATAGTAGTAGTAGTAATACCTGGTGGATGGAGAGGATTTTTTTATTTTAGCTAAAATCGAAATATTAATATTATTTTTAAATTCAGATTAAAAAGGACGATTTATATTTGCAACCAGAAATAAATAAATAAAATTTAATTAATTTTTTGCCAACGTTTTGACTCGTTGCTCATGCCATTATCAAATAGTTTTGAACAATTTATTGCAATAAAAAATAATAATTATATAGTATACATGGAGGTTCATTTGTTGATTCCTGAAGAAGGAAAAACGATCCACCGAATCGTCGGTTATTGTTTTAAAATGATACAAATCACATTCTAATGAATTTTTTTCTTATTTGCAATTTTTAGTTTTCCTTCATGTCTTTGCATCATTTCAGCATAGAAATCTACCACTCCATCTTCAATAGAAAATATTTTTAACTGGTTAAATTTCCAAATTTTAATATATAAAACAATATTTATAATTAACTATTAGTGGGTTTTCACATAAAAAAAACAACAATTAATTATTAAAAGGTTAAAGATTATTCTAGTAATAGAATATATAGAATATTGTTGTTGGTTTTCTACATTGTTGTAAGAACTGTTCCGCCTGCACCTTTTGTAGTTAGTCAACCAATAAAATTTGACCATATTTGTGCTGCTATAATGTATAAATAATAATACTAATTAAAATTTAATTAAATAAATCAATAATTGAAATAATTATTTAGCAATAATCGATTTGATTAAATTTAAATAAAAAATTAATTAATTGTTAAATAATTGATAATAATGTACAAACGAAACAATTAACAATAGAAATGTAAATCCCAAGTATTATTATACAATACATAGAAATGAAGTAAAGTAACTTAAATTCAAATAAAAATCGTATTAAAATTTTAATTGAATTTTACACAGGGTCAAATATAAATTTTTATCATAGATTGCAATATGTATGTAAATTACACACTTAATAGTATATATTGAATACTGGTTTGTTATTAAAATGCGTGGTAAAATTCTTATAAAGTGTAGGTATTAATATTTTATAATAATTATTATTTTCTATTTTTGACACTCAACTACAGTAGTTAAAATAACGGCGTTAAAAAATAACAATGGAATGTATATGGAGAGAGTAAAAGGAATATAATAAGTAAAAAAATATTTATTTGTTTTTAATCCGGCTCTGAAGGACACGATTTTATATTATTTATTTATTTATTTATTCGCACCTTCTAATTAAAATAATTTTTATTTTAAACAAATTTTATGAATATTATATTTGACACAAGAAAAAAATTAAATGACTAAATTTAAATCGAAATTTATACCATTCAAATATTAATAAAAAAAAAAAAAAAAAACAACGAAACGCTACTTGCTTTGGTATTTAACGTAATAATAAAGAATAATATAATGGCTATTATTAACATATTCAAATATGGTAGGCAGCCAAGTAGATATGGTATATTTATTCATTGTGAATTGTCATTGGGTTTTATTTTTTACTTTATTTTTTCAAGAAACAGAAGATTCATGATGACGCAGCAGCAATATTTCTCTCCTCTCTTTTTCAATTATTAATTTAGGATTCGATGATTTTGACCAGATTACTCCATTATATATCCACTCTCTATAATACACATTCAAAATTTCCATTTTATTTGCTCATACTTGCACATATGGTATTAGAACATATTCATTTTTTAAACACAAACATCCCGGATATCTTTTTAATTTATCAAATAAATCCCGAAATACGTCCTAAATACATCTTAAATTTCATCATTGACTTGGTTTAATTAGAATTTTATTAAATCAATATTATAACAAATAAAAATTATTTATTTACTAAAATAATTAAACAATTAAGTTTAATTGGAAAAATAATACTCATACGTAATAATTAGATATATATTTGTTTATTTATTTACTAGATTAATTGAACAATTATAATTAGATAAATAAATAATACACATTATTTACGTTAAAAAGTGATGTTTATAGTACTTTTTTATTTATACATTACTACCAAAAAACGAACGAAAATAATCTAACTTAAAAGAGAAAATTTTCATTTTAATCAAACGAAAACTTATAATGATTAATATATGTACCAATATAGGGTTCCTTTTAAAAAATAAAATTTGACCATATTAGTGACGCTACAATGTCTACTCGTTAATAATATTACTAATTAAAAATTAATTAAAGAAATCAATAATAGAAATTATAATTATTTAACAATAATCGATTTGATTAAATTTAAATTAAAAATTAATTAATTGTTAAATAATCTATAATAATGATATTAATATACAAACGTAACAATTAGCTATAGAAATAAATCCCAAGTATTGTACAATACATAGAAATAAAGTACAGTAACTTAAATTCAAATAAAAATCGTATTACAATTTTAATCGAATTTTATGCAGGGTCAAAAATAAAAAAATATAGATCTTTTTAACTAGAATTCAGTTTACCCCATTATATATCCACTCTCTATAATACACATTCAAAAATTTCATTTTATTTGCTCATACTTACACATATGGTATTAGAACATATTTATTTTTTGAATACAAACATCCCGGATATATTTTTAATTTATCAAATACTATAAATCCAGAAATACGTCCTAAATACATCTTAATTTTCATCATTGACTTTGGTTTAATTAGAATTTTATTAAATCAATATTATAACAAATTGAAATTTATTTATTTATTAAAATTTAACAATTAAGTATAATTGGATAAATAATACTCATACGTAATAATTTATATAAATAAAAATGTACTGTTACGCTTAAGTGATACGTTGAAGGATCTCGAAAGTTTTTCACCGAATTCTTTGAAATTTTCACACAACATTCCATTCAAATACACGAGTGTTTTTATAGATATCACACCTGCGGCATGCAAAAAATATTTTTTTCGAGGAAACAATCCCAGCGCCTCTCTGGGGGGTAAAAGCAAACAAACAAGATGGCCGATAATAGCTTTTTTGGAAATCTTTCAATTGTAAATATTATTTTTGGTTAAGGGAACAATTTTGACAAGTAATATATAATTCATATACTGTTTTAATACCTATTCTATAATTATTAGCATTTTCAATTTATTTTCAAAACTATTATTATTTTTTAAATATATTTAAATTTTTGATCAAATCATCTATATCATATTATATATATAAATATAATCAAATTATCTATATAAATTTTAACCATAAAACGAGACGCACCCCACCAGGGGCTAGGTGACGCCGGCCCGAAGGCCCGGGCTCACCTAGTTTTAAATAGATATAGATTTCTGATCTATGAGGCATCTGCCTCAGATGCATCGTTTAATAGATAAAATTTGGTTTGACCCGAATTACATTGTTGTGGGTTGTTTGTTGTCTATTGTTAGTTAGGTAGTTAGGTATTTCTTAGCCTAGGTTGGTCGCTGGGAAGGTCGTTTGTCCCTCCTTCAGGTCGGTCATTCCCTCCAGATCTCCTCTACTTCCGCGAACAACCTCCCCTCCCCCGCCCCTCCACCTCCCCTATTCGGCTAAGCAGAGAAATCAAGTGTAAGTAACGACGAGTGTGTGTGGACCGTTTATGGACGCTGGTCACATCTGACCCTTAATTAGTCAAGTCACATCCACTTCTTTTCTATTCTATTTTTAGATCTACGTAATCAGCTGAGCACAAGAGAAGACACCAGCCTCTAATCCAATTGACCTTCTGACATCATCACACACCCAAAGCCTACTTTTCTATTATACCCCCCCTACCCCCCACCCCTTTCTTTTTTACTTTCGGAATAATTATTCTACTCAAATATCGTTAAAATAATTCTGATTACACTGATCAACAAAAATTTCTCCCCGTAAATCTAACAATGGATTCTAGTGGAGACTTTAACGAAAGATTCTCCGATTTTTTACAAGTCAGAGTTTTGAGATTTGATCGGTCAAAATGACGAAAAAGGTCATTTTGACCTTATTTTTGAGTCCCATTAAATATTAAACACCAATATTTGAAATCAATTTTGGATGTTTTATATCGAATATTAACATCAAAAGTTGGAACAGACAAGCGATTACTGGAAACAAATTGATATATAATCAAAAAAATCGTTAATATTTGTATGTTCTTAATCATGAGCAAACATTGTTAAAATTCCAACAATAAGTAATGTAACAATAAGTTGATACCTGGAATATATTTTTTTAATTACACTGGTTATGAAAAATTTGTACCCTAAACCTAACAATGGATTTCAGTAGAGACTTTAACGCTGATTCTCATGCAATTTCCCGATTTTTTACAACGAAAAAAAGTCGGACCCACGTGTTAGCTTTCACCAAATAACACTGTTCGACAAAATTTTTTCTCGTAAATCTAACAGTGGATTCCGGTAGAGTTTTCTACGCTGATTATCATACAATATTCCGATTTTTTACAACAGTTCAGAGTTTTAAGATATTATTGTCCAAAATGACGAAAAAGGCCATTTTGACTTATTTTCAAGCCCCATTAAATATTAAACCGCAATATTTGAAATCAAAATATTTTGTTGACGTAATAGAGAAAAGCTCCCTCTTTGATTTTAAAATTATCACTTGTTTCTAGCTAAATTAGAACTCGAGTTATAACTAAAAAACTAAGACCTTATGTTTTATCTATGTTTATTATCCTTTATAATCGCGTAGTTTAAGTTTTTTAGTTATAACTAGAATTCTAATTGAGCTAAAAACAAGTGGTAATTTGAAAATCAAGAGGAATCTGTTTTCTATTTCGTCAAGAAAATATTTTGATTTCAAATATTGCTGTTTAATTTCTAATGGGACTCAAAAAATAGGTCAAAATGGCCTTTTTCTCGTTTTGACCGATAAATATCTCAAAAGTCTAATGTGTAGTAAAAAATCAGGAAATGCTGGATAATCAGCGTATAAAACTCTACTGGTTAGGTTTATGAGGATAAATTTTTGTCGAACATTGTAATTAGTAGAGGTAAGTGAAAGTCAAATGGTATTCACTAAACATGGCTAAATAATTAGTAGAAGTAAGTGAAAATCAAATGGTGTGCACAACTCAATAGTCCAGTATCCTTAGTGGATGTTGACTACGTCACTGCCTGAGAAAAACGGTCTTCTTCCCTCTGATATACCCCTCAATAGCAATCTATTCTTAGAAATTCATAATGAGCTCAAAGTCTAATCCTTTGAGGTAATTAGATCTTGAATTGAGCTCATTGTGGATTTCTAAGAATAGATTGCCAATGAGGGGTATAAAAAGAGGTATGACAGCATGGAAGAAGACCTTGTTTCTTAGGCAGTGACGTAGTCAACATCCACTAAGGACTCTGGACTATTGAGTTGTGACATCATTTGATTTTGACTTACTTCTACTAATTACTTAGTAATTTTTCTATGAATTCCATTTAACTTTCACTCAACCAGTACTAATTATTTATTAGATAGTAAAAGCATTGAGAGTAGAATGGTGGGTTTATAAGTGGCATGAATATTATAAACTGATAATTTTTGCTATGATGTAAACATGCTTAAATAATTGGTAGAGATAAGTGAAAATAGAGTGGTATGGTATAAACATAGTTAAGTAATTAGTAGTGTTAAGTGAAAGTCGAATAGGGTGGTGTAAACACGGTTTTATAGTTAATAGTGATAAGTGAAAATACTATGTCGTACATTGCTAAGCTGATTAAGATTATCTCGAAAGATAAGCTAAGAATAGATTCCACCTAATTGCTCTCGAGGGGTATATAAGGTGAGATAGGAACACAGGAGGGAGGGATAGGGAGAGTGGTAGGGGATAGTGGCGTGGGCTATATAAGGGAGGAGATACAGGGAGAGTGGGTAGTTTTTCTCAGGCAGTGGTGGAGCAAACATCAACTTGGATCATTAGAATATGGCCTCTCCACCTTCATCCATCCTCTCATCTGACTCCAACTCTCCCTAATAAGCAACCCTTCATCCAATTATATGCATAGAATTCGAGAAACCATTAAAAACTATAATTCTATTTCTTTCTACTTATTATACTTTTAAGTAAAGAGAAATCGTATGTATGCGTGAAAGTGAATATATTTCGTAGTTCTGATAACTCAATTATTTAATGACATACGTCTATATTAAAAATAACTGCTAATACTTGCATGTAGCTAATTTCTTTTCTAGGTTTTATTCATATTCTAATTTGTTATTTAGCAATAATTTAACTTTTTTTAAAATTTATTTATTATTATATCAGCCTTAACTAGAAACAATTGAATCAACAATTGAATGTGTTTGTGTTTGTGTGTGTGATTTTCATTTGACTTTCACTTGATTTTATTTAATTTTGAAAATAATTAAAAGTGATTATTTTTTATTATCAAATATCAAATATTTTTTTATTTAGAAGATTCTAGAATAAAACAATTTTTCAAATTTAGCCTAAAAACAAAATAAAATTGTTTTTTATTTTTTTACATTTTACATTTAGTCCAGGCAAATTACGTGAAAAAATGGCATAAACAGGAAATAATTCCCGGTAAAGATTTTATTGCTGGAATACCTTTATTGGTACTCCAATATTATTACCCTAAGTCCCCCCCAAATCTGTGTGTTGTGGAAATTTTTCTACGCGCCTCAAAATGAGAAAATTTCGGAGTTTTTTCAGTTTTTCTTGAATAACTCTAAAACGGCTTATCATATCAAAAAGATATAAATTTAATAAATTAAAGCTCTTTAAATTATACGTAAAACGATAACAATTTCATCTATTTAGGTTCAGTAGAACCGGTACTAGAGCTTGTCAAAAAACAGCCCCCCGGGATCACTTTTGAATATCCTTAAAACACGTACTTTTTTCGATTTTTCGCTATTATGACCATGAAGGAGCACATTTTCCACAAAAATTAATCTATACATTTTTGAACTAGAATAAATTTGCTATAATTTAAACAAATATTCGTCTTAATTGGATAATGGTAACCCGTGCCGAAATGAGGTTGAAATTTGCAGTTTTTTTACAAAAAATCGCAGTTTTTATTTCATAAAATGACAAATAAATAGAATCTTGATTTTTGTCTCATTCTCTATTAAATTTTGTTAACTTGAAAGTTTACTTGGACTACTTTTTTTATAAAACTCTTATGTTTATAAATATCCAGCATTATCCATGACACTTTTGAAGATTTGGATCATCTTTTGTCCGGAAAATGCTGGATATCTATAAATCTATGAATTTTAACAAAAAAAGGGGTCCAAATAAACGTTTAAAGCAACAAAATTTACTATAGAATGAGACAAAAATCAAGATTCTAGGATGAGTGGTTTTATTCAAGAAAAACTGAAAAAAATTCGAAATTTTCTCATTTTGAGGTGCGTAGAAAAATTTGCACAACACAGGTTTGGGGGAAAACTTACGGTAGTACCAATAAAGGTATTCCAGCAATAAAATCTTTACCGGGAATTATTTCCTGCTTATGCCATTTTTTTACGTAATTTGTCTGGACTAATTATATATTTAAAAAAAACAAAACAAGCTTGTAAAAAGTACAAAATAATAGGAGTAATATATAATCAAAAAGCGTGGGGTACTTTGTCCAAATTAATTATAAGTACATGTTTCTGCTCCCCCCCCACCGCTTTTTGATTAAGAATAATATTATTTTGTACTATTTACAAGCTTGTTTTTTATAATATTATTATCGAATATCAAATATTTTTGACTTTAGAAGATTCTAGAATAAAACAATAATTTTTAAAATACGGTTTAAAAACAAAATAAAATTCTCTTTATTTTTTTATAATTTTACATTTGCTCAACGAATAATTTGATTTTTGAGTGCTTGGAAGTGTGTGGTTTTAAAACTTGTTCAACTACTACTACTACTACTACTACTACTACTACTACTAAATAATGATAATGTTTTTATGGTTTTCTCTTTGCCCAGAATTTAATTATTATCATAAATATTGAAGGTGAAAAGTTTTCTAGCTTAATTAAGACACACAACACACACACACCCACACGGCTTTGAAGGCTTCATGGTCACCTCACCTACTACCCTCAAACTTTTATAAAGCTCACTCATTTATTAACCAAAATAATTGAATTAAAATTAAAAATAAAAGGTCCTGCCATGACTCTGGATATATACTAGTATTGCGTTTTATTTTAAAAAAGACAAAAAATATAAAGAAATAACAGACTATGTTAGGTCATATGTTTGAATTCTTTTCGCTTTATTTTGATTTTGATTGATATAAAAAATAATATATTAGGGATATATATAAATACATATATATATATATATACTTATACTTAACCTCAAATTGAAGTTTCTATCAAACTAGAATATTTGATACTATTTGATCTATTTTTGAGAAATGTATTCTGAATATGTATTATATAATAATAGTTTGAGGAGAGGGGGAAGGACTATTTTATAAATATTGCACAGAATAACAAACAGTCGAAAACAATTGATCTAAAGAGTAAGTATTCTGAAAAATCAAATTTGAAACTTTTTTTTCGAGTACATTAATTAACTAGTGTAAAATATTAAGATTACTAGACAACGGATATTCGAACCGAGTATATTTCTTCAAGATTACGATTATTAAATAGCTTTCTGGATTTGGGATTTTTTTTTAATTTCTCAAAACAACATGATTATTTATATTTAACAAATCCATATTATGTTTTTGTTGTTTTTTTTTGAAACATTTATGTGCAGTTAAAATTTATTTTTGATTAAATTTAAGTTTACGCTTTCAATCAAACGAAATTATTCTAGATAAGTTTTCACATATATATATATAAATCTATATATATCCTCAATATATTATTTTTTCATTTGTTTTATTTTATTTGATAATTTCACGTTAGTTAAAAAAAAATAGGATAGTGTTTTGCTATGAATAAATAAACGTCATTTCTCAAAATAGTTATTATTATTTTTTTTTATTAATTTCAAGTTAATTGAAATATACAAAATTAAATTAAATTATAATTTTTATTTAATTTATTAAACAACTTTTTGGGCTTTTATAAAAAAAAAAAAATAGGAAAAAATCACTATTTTGAAATGTCTATATTTTACAGATGAAATTTTATTATTAATAAAATCGAAACTTAAATATTCGTTTTTTGAATTAATCGATAATTTATTCTCTAGTATAAAATACTAGGTAAGTATTAATAACAATAAAAAATAAAGAGTAAGGTTAGGTTACAAACAAAAATGGCAATTTTCAATGATTTTTTTGAAAAATTCAGCAGTTTCGGTATTTCTGGTAATCCTTCTTCATTTATATATGTTTGATTGATGGGA
Organism: Forficula auricularia; assembly: GCA_024734495.1. NCBI lineage: Eukaryota > Metazoa > Arthropoda > Insecta > Dermaptera > Forficulidae > Forficula > Forficula auricularia. Next base: position 520,914 of record JALMQS010000629.1, on the reverse strand, counting down.
TGTATATTTAATAAAATGATATAGTATGTAAATTTGGGAATGCGGGGGTGAAAGGGAAGTTAAATGAGAGATAAATTACCCTTGAAGGGCTCAAAGAGAGTGAGGGGTGGGGGTGGGGGTGGGGGATCAAGGATTGTTTTACTAAAAGTGAATCTATTAATTAACATTTGAATAAAAAGGAGATGAATCAATGCCGGGGGAAACAGGGAGGACAGACAGACATATGGATTATCATTATTAATTCATCAAGAGAAGATGAGCCAGCCGAGGGGCACAAGCTCAAATATAATTCAATTAAAACATCCAGAACAGCAGCATATGTGCATTTATTAGTGGCATATACTATACAAGCATCTACTTACTAATACACGAGTAAGAACCATCTAGAAGTGGAAGAGCCGTTTTCGAGAAAAACATTCTATACGAGTATATACAGGTAGTATATATTAAATGTAATTCTTCTTGTTCTCAAGATATAAATGAAAATTTGCTTTATCCCAAATCAGAGGCAAATTGACAAACTCTTCACCCAATAATGGATTACTTTTCATTATTGACAATCTTAAAAACTAAACAAATAAAAATAACATATTGGGGATATATATATATATATATATATATCAATGGTGTGCAGTTCATGGATGCTGTGGATGCGGCGCATCCCTAAAATCTCAGAACGCCAAGAGTATATCTTCATCCGATATCTCGTTTAGCTTTATTTAATTTAAAATTTATAGAACTTCTTAACGTTAGAAAATGAATAGAATTTCCAAGATTTCAGATATTTGAATCATTTTCGCTATCTTATGGAATATAGTAGGTACTTTGATTTTATGAGGTTGAAAATAAAATTAGTTTACATGATGTCTGACTTTCATTTAAATCCATAAATTGAATAAAAAAATTAATTATGAATAATAAAGTAAAAGATGTTTTGACAGAATTATTTGAATTTAATTAATTTATTTTAATTGTTTAGTTCTCGTCACAAAATAAACAATTAAAGTTTTTTATAAATAAACAAAAATAAAATAATAACAATACAAACAAACACTAAATACATAACTGGGTTGCCAACCGTAGCGGAATTTTAATATAATTGCAGCTTAGCGGCTGAAATAGAAAAAATAGCGCTTTTTTAAATTAATATTTCGTCTATCTTATTATAAAATTGTTTTACAGACAAACTGGCCCGAAGGATTGTTTAGTGATCAGAGCGTGGGGGAATCATCCTGTTCAAACCTGTCACGTCATGCATCAGCCTGTCATTTAGTAGTAATATCTCGGTTAATGGGAGCCCCTGATAGTTAGACAACTAAATTGGCATAGCAGGTAAGGTTATGTCTACCGCACGACCAAACGGCGCCGACGCGTCCCTGCCTAGCACCTATTTGTACACTCAACTGCAAAAAAACTAGATACTCAAGAATAAAAAAAACAATAAATTCATTTTTTTAAAGAGGCCAAGTTCAAGCCCTAGGTATCGTAATTTTTTACAAACTGATTATTTTATATCAACTAAAAAAATATTTGAAAAGTTTTTGTTTCGCCGAGAGTAGCAGAGTTGTTGATTCACAAAGAGAAACAAAGAGGTTGTCCTCTGCTTGATGCAAATAAACATACACACATATATATATCGAGATGATATATCTATATATATATTATTTATTTGTTTGAGACTATAGTTTCGAAGACTTGGTCTTCATCATCAGTCTTTCTTCAATTATAAATGTTTTTCATGGAGTCAATATCATATGGATATTGACTCTATGAAAAACATTTATATTTGAAGAAAGACTGATGATGAAGACCAAGTCTTCGAAACTATAGTCTCAAACAAATAAATAATATATATAGAGATATATCATCTCGATATATATATGTGTGTATGTTTATTTGCATCAAGCAGAGGACAACCTCTTTGTTTCTCTTTGTGAAAAAAATATTTTTTGAAAGAAGGTATTCAGACAGAGCCTCGAAGATAGAAATGTGGATTGTTTTTACTTGCCCCTGGAAGTAGTCAAAGTTAAAATAAACTGTCCGCTCGGTCTTTAATATCAAATTAAAAAAATCAATTTGAAAAATTATATTAAGCGGTTATTGATTTTTTCTAATACTAAAATAAAATTTTCAAAAATGAATGGTCCTTTTTTGAACAGCATCCTCTGGCTGAAAAATAAACAAATTTAATTACCTAATTAATTAATTATCGAATAGTTTATTTACTTTATTGCGTAATAATTATATTTATAATATAGTAGGATCTAATATATTATAAATATAATTATTACGCAATCAAGTAAATAAACTATTCGATAATTAATTAATTAGGTAATTAAATTTGTTTATTTTATTTATACGATTGATTTGTTATTGGCGATTATTTCTGTATACATATAGATATCTTAAATACGGGAATGAATATCTTTAAATACATATCTACATATATATATATATACAAAGAGGTGACGTTTCATTCATCTATCAACGCACTGCCCAAACCGCTAGACCTAGAAAGATTAAATTTGGATAGGGATGCGCCGCATCCTCAGCATCCGTGGACCACAGCTCACTGATATATATATATATATATATATATATATATCCCCCAATATATTATTTTTATTTGTTTACTTTTTTTAAGATTGTCAATAATGAAAAGTAATCCATTATTGCGTGAAGAGTTTGTCAATTTGACTCTGATGTGGGATTAAAGCAAATTTTTACTAATATCTTGAGTACAAGAAGAGTTATATATACAAGTATTGCTCATTTAATATATATACCCATTACGAGTGTGCTAAAGAAGGGAATTTTTGAAATTCAAACCATAAATGGGGAAAATGTGTTTTCAGAGTTTTTCAAGATCTCTTTTCCACAGAAAAGATATAGATATGGTTTTAGTTTCTTATAAGGTGAAAAATTGAAATACAAAAATACATATTTGAGAATTTTCCCCCTGAGACGGTGATATAGTAATTTTGGGGTCAATTTTTAAAGTGCTCTAAACTTTCAGCTATTATAAAACATGAAATTGCTAGTTGAGTATAGTGTACCTCGAATATCAGAAGAATTAATATAGAAGGAGATAAGTGAAAGTAGTGTGACACAGTAAGCTTATTGTTTATTAAAATTAGCCATAAATGTCACCCGAAGTGTATAATTATTTGATTTGTTTCTATCTATAAATCCATAACATTGTATATAAGTATAAGTAATATTGTGTGGCCTGAGTGTATCTTTTGGCATCTTTAGAATGGATTAGAGGGAGGGAGGGGGGAGGGAGGGGAAAATGCGGATGCTTTCTCTCTATTTATATATATATATATATTATGTCCTCTCTTTTTCATTTGTAATAAAAGGAATGCCAATATTTAGAGGCATTGTAAAAAATAAATAAAAAGTTTCTAATATACACTTACACAAACACAAACATACATACATACAAATGGAAACTTCCAATGTCCATTTGAAGTTATACCTAACTATAAAGAAAAAAGAAAAATATGGCTTCTGTATTTGAATGGTTGATTATACTTAGAATATATTTAAATAAAGACTTGGTTCATTAAAATAAAAAATTAAAGTGGGGGGAGGGGGTTTAAAAATTGAAATCATAAAATTTTCAAACTAAAAAAAAATAAAAAAATAAAACGAGTAAATTCAATATTTAATTTCTAGTAAACTTGCCACCCCACCCCCACCACCCCCACTTTTAGAATCCTTGAATTATATTATAGTACCTGGCCACCGAGGGATGTTCGGTAACTGTTTACTTCAGTTAAAAGCTATACATTGATATAATTTTTAATTCCTCGCCCGCACCCCCACCACCACCCCAAGTCTTTGCATTTCTGATTTTCTAGTGGCCTACAGATTATGTGATGTTTATAGGTATATAAATAATTACCGTATAATATTTTTTTAATTAAATAATAATTTTGAGATTTAAAATTCGATTTATAAACAATTATATTCCCTAGCTTTTAATAAATAATAATATTTGTAATGATCTTTTTGTGGGATTTGAAATTAAAATTTAATTATTTATTAAAAGGAAATTGAATAAAAATGTAATTATATATTTTTATCGAGACAACCACCTGTGAATAATTATTTCATTTAACAAAAAACCCATTAAAAACAACTTAGCCGAAGATGAGACCGTGACAGATCGAATCGCCAACACAAAACCCTCCTAAACAGTGAATTTCATGCAAATTGTTAGAGCCGTTTTCGAGAAACCAATTCTATATATACAAGAATTGCTCGTTTAATGTAATAAGATTTTCGATATCGATAAACGAATTCGTGTCCGAATCGTTTTTGCTGCCAAAGAATGTTACATTAAAGTAGCCTTGCAAATAATGTATTACGCATAAATGAGGTTTTAGAAGAAATTAGAAGATTTATTTCATTTAAGAATTAATTTATCTTAAATTAGGTTATAGCCTACCTGTTTATGTTTATGGGTTCGGATGCTATCAACATGCCAATATATACTTCAATTTTAAATATCAATATATTTCTCTATCGAGCTGAAACGAAATGTGTTCATTAAAAAAAAGCTCATTTCAAATAAACAATCAACAATCGAAAGAAATTATCAACTTTATACATATATATATATATAAATCTATATATATCCCTAATATGTCATTTTTCCCAGTTGATTGTTTTTGTTAATTTTTAAAGATAATTGAGAAAAAAATGAAATTACAAGATAAAAAAACAGGATAAAAGGAAAAAATAATAATAATGTGAAAGTTGTCAGGAATAGAAGTATCTAATTAAATTGAGATGCATTTTAAATTTCAATATAAATAAATAAATTTTATAAATTAAAGGTTTTTTTAGTCACATATTAAGTAAATATAAATGATTATTTTGATTATTTATGTCCATCGATTAAATTAATAAGTTGTTGTAGAGAAATAAGGAAAATAGCTTATGCAATTATTTTTTATTTTTGCCAACATTTCGTCAACTTTGTTGACTTCCTCATGAGGTTCGATGACTGGCCTATATGTGTTTGCTAAGAATGAATATTTATAAAATGACAAATATGCAAAAAGAAGTTAATTTGTTTGAGACCTGTGGAAGTCAACAAAGTTGACGAAACGTTGGCATAAAATAAAAAATATTTGCATAAGGTATTTTCCTTATTTCTCTACAAAAACTTATTAATATAAATAATGTTAATCAATTATTATGATTTATTTAATTGATTTATAAAATTTAAATTCTACTTAAGTTTTGGAAGAATCTTAGAATAAATAAATAAATAAAAAATAGTAAAAAAATGTTTACTTTTTTATAATAAAATATTATGGATATATACTAGTATATATATATAAATCTATATACCATCATCATTGAGTATACAGTCCTAAGACTGGTTTGATGCAACAATCCGTCTCCCCTCGACTCTGTCCCCCGCCAGCTGTTTAACCTCTCTAAATGTCTGGCATCCCATATCCCCAATTATTTGGTTGAAATATTCTAATCTGGTTCTTCCCCTTCCCCTTTTCTTTCCCACCTCCCCCTCCAAGATATCCCTAAGCAGTCCCCCATGTCTCAGTGTGTGCCCCATCATCTGACCTCTTCTCTTCTTCAGACTCTTCCACAAGGTTCTTCTTTCTCCGATTCTTCCAAGAACTTCTTCATTTGTAATTTTATCCATCCATTTGATATTCATCATTCTTCTGTAGCACCACATTTCGAAAGCCTCTAATCTCTTTCTCTCCTCTTCTCTAATTGTCCAGGTTTCACACCCGTACATGGCTATGCTCCATACATATGTCTTCAATAGCAACTTCCTGTTTGCTAATCTATATATATCCCAAATATATGATTTTTCCCTGTGATTGTTTTGATTAATTTCAAGCTGATTTTGATAAAATGAAATTGAATTCGAATTTTTTCCAATAAAAATATAAGAAAAAAGGCAAAAGATAATAATAATGTTGTGAAAGTTTTCGAGAATGTATCCAAATTGAGAGATACGTTTTAAATTTCCATATAAAATAAAAAAAAAATAGAATTAAAAAGAAAAGAAATATAATAATAAAAATGTCCCCCCCTCCCTTGGTTTGTCGCTTGTATTGGTAGTAGTACTGCAGATACTTATATATCTATCAAATGGATATTTCCTTATTTATCCTCTAACTATTTATTATCGGTCTGTACTTTTACACACACACACACTCACACTTCATTCAATTCCTTTTATTATTCCGTATCTATATATTCAAATTCTTTTTCCTTTTTTGTTATACTATTTTCTACATTTTTATTTTCTCATCTCTCTCTCCTTTTTTATTATACATTTGTGTTGATAGGTTCTTCAGTTGGCAAGTATACCTACCTAAGGTACCTACTTGGCGCAAAAGGGGTCACTCAAAGGACAATTACATTAATTGGACAAGTCACTGGATCGAGTAACATACTGACACTTTGTCTCAAGGAGAACAAAAACAACAACTTGTGTGCACGACAGCTGACTTACACTAACTAAAAATTGTCCTATTTTGAAAATGTCTTAACTAAAAGGGGTTGTTCGGGAACTTTAACACTATGGTCCGCTCTTATTTCATCACCTAAAACGATATATGTACAAATAGAAAACTGTGGATGAAATTTTGAAAATAAATTTATAATACTATATATATTTGTATAGATTAATTTGTAACAACGCTTAGAGAAATTTCTCTAAAAAAGTTACCCTCTTGCCTAGAATCGAACCGACGAACTCTTGAACTAAGGGCATCAGCTCTAGCCATTACACCAATGTAACATTAATATTTATATCTTGATTTCTGTTACTAAAACTATAAATCTTTGATTTAGACTTTGTGTCGAGATAATATTGTATTCATTTGAACTCGAATGAAAATGAAAAAACACCAATAGATTTTAAATTAAGAAACATTAAATATATATTAATTAACGAGGCAAATTTGAAATATAATTGTCAGCTCGGATTTTAAACTGATGGCTCCAATCGATTTTCATTAACCAGACAAATTTGAAATATAAATGTAATTTGGACTCGAATTTTGAAATGAAAGACTCCAATTCATTTTAAATTAAGAAACATTAAATATATTGATAATTATTCCTCCCCCCCCCCCTCTCGCCACTCAAAAATTAAAAAGGCGAAACTTTTAAGAGACGATGTATTTTCGGTAGTTTACGGGTATACATTTGGAGTGTGGTTTTTTAAGAGGAATAACATTTTTTGACCGAGACGCTGCCCGCCAGGGCACCAGCCCGGAGGGCCGAGCTTCGAGGGCGCCAAAGGCACGCCCTCGAAGCTCTTAATTATATATAATCATTCTAGATGATGCTATATATATATTAACAAAAATAAGTAATTGTTAACATATTGATAAATATTTGTATTTATCAAGAATTAGAATTCCAAAGATCGAAAAAAGATGGCAAAATATATTGGGATATCAAAATAGACAACTTGAAGATAACACTTTCAAAAATCGAAAAAATTCAATCATAGATTTAAAGCAGATTGGAAAAAAATCGGATCATAATTTTTAATATTAATATCTCAACAATATAAATATAATTGTTAATTATTTTTTAATAAATATAAATATTTATAAAAATATACTAATTATTGAAATTTTTCAACAATAGCATATTTCTAATTAATATTCTTTTAATTGATTCTTTATACAAGGTGGTGCATAAAGATCTACCACATTTTGAAATAAACTGCAACGGATCGTTGCTAAACTTTATCCAATTATATCAATTTCATCCTTTTAAATTCCTGTAACAATTACTCGTGGGTCAATATACATTTCTAAAGAATCATTCTCTTGTGATTGTTAGAATTAAATTAGACGTTATTTATTATTACTAGTGCCTGGAGCACCGAGCGTAACTTTTTGGCTCAAAATATTTTATGTTTCAAATTTTAAGGCTCTGCGATTTACGGAAGACGATAATTATGAATGATTAAAATATTTATTTTACGATCACTCCTAATTTGCACCCCTTCCTTTATTTCAATCGGATTAAAATCTATACACGACTAATAAATTACCGCTCTCTCTCTCTTGAAAAGAGCTCCAAAAGGAGAGCCGAAACTTTGAGAAAAACTCTCAAACCCACGCGGTGAAACCCGAAAAATTTCTAATAACATATAGTACCTGGAGTCATCGAGCGATGCTCGGTAACTTCTTCCTTCAGTTAAAACCGTTATTTTAATACGAGCTTTTCGTGCGTGCCTTCGGCACGCCCTCGAAGCTCAACCCTCCGGGCTGGTGCCCTGGCGGGTAGCGTCTCGGTCCAAAAATTTTATTCCTCTTAAAAAACCACACTCGAAATGTATACCCGTAAACTACAGAAAATACATCGTCTCTTAAAAGTTTCGCATCTTTAATTTTTGAGTGGCGGGGGGGGGGAGGAACAATTATCAATATATTTAATGTTTCTTAATTTAAAATGAATTGGAGTCTTTCATTTCAAAATTCGAATATATATATTTCAAATTTGCCTGGTTAATGAAAATCGATTGGAGCCATCAGTTTGAAATCCGAGCTGACAATTATATTTCAAATTTGCCTTGGCGCGTTAATTAGTGTTTCTTAATTTAAAATCTATTGGTGTTTTTTCATTTTCATTCGAGTTCAAATAAATACAATATTATCTAGACACAAAGTCTAAATCAAAAATATATACTTTTAGTAAAAGAAATCAAGATATAAATATTAATCTGACATTGGTCTAGTGTTGAGCTGATGACAATAGTTCAAGAGTTCGTCGGTTCGATTCTAGGCAATTAGGGTAATTTTTTTAGAGAAATTTCTCTAAGCGTTATTACAAATTAATCTAGATAAATAAATATAGTATTATTTTTAATTTAAAATTCTGATAAAAAGGTCGATTTTTATTTGAGAGCCGTTTTCAAATTAAAAAAAATACAAATATATATAATGTATTCAACCAATGTACTCCCCCCCCACCCCTCCCCCACCTCCACCCCGCTCGACCTCATCCCCGGATCCCCCACCTGCTGCAGCTGTTTTGATTCAACCACATGATTCATTTTTATTCATCCAATTGTTAATAAATAAAACCTATCAAAATGTGTTATTTTTTCTGAAAATTGAGACCTGCTTATGCGAAAGATATTTTTAAATAAATTCTTGATTATTTTTTATTCTATTAAATAAATAAGGTTCTTTATAAAAACAATTATAAAACGTTTGTTAATAATTCTAACGTTTAATCACAATCAAGGGTGAACCGCGACCTAAAATCGTGTACACCTACTTCCACTTCCACTTTTATTTCCAAGTAGAAGACAATAGATAACAATAGATTATCTAATGAATTCCAAAGTAATTCCAAATAATTCTAAAGAAGATGTACACCTAATTCTAATGAATTAAGCCAACTCATTGTCTGCCTGGGTACAAAAGTAAAAGTGTAACCTTTTTTTAAAACCCTAAGAATGGTATTTGTCTACCTGAGAATAATTAATTTGTTTACGAAAAAACCCATCAAAAACAATTTTGTCGAAGATGAGACCGTGACAGATCGAATTGTCACCCCAAAAACACCCCCACCCGTGAATTTCATTAAAATCGTCAGAGCCGTTTTCAAAATAGAACTAAGATACAAATATATATATATAAACAAATATACAATTTTTGCTCGTTTAATAAGAGTAGATATACAAGAATTGTTCATTTAATAAAATAAGATAAGATAGAATATAGTAATGTGAAGTATTTCTTCCCAACTAGCAAAGTAGCTGTATAATTTTAGGTTATATAACATTTATGTTTTGTTGCTGTTTTATAAATGCTCCATAACGCTTATACAACATCAATACAACATAACAGTTGTATAACCTAAAATTATACAGCTATTTTGCTAGTAGGGTTGTTATAGATTCATTTTACAGTAAATTTTTTTTTTTTTTTTTTAGTTTGAAAATTTTATAATTTTAATTTTTTAAACCACCCCATCCTCCCTTAATTTTTGTTCGATTTTAACCAAAATCAGCTCTTAATCTTAATGCACCAAAAATACATGTTGAAATTTTGTTGATATCTAGTTTTTGAGCTAGAACGTACACAAAATTTGGTAACGTAGGTACTAACAGACATTATGAGAAAAATTATTAATATCTCGTAAAATATAATTTTTCAATGTTCACTCATTAAGTAGCTTATGAGGAGAATTTTCTAGGTTAGGTTTCACAAAAGGAAATATTAAAACAAATGTATGTTTTTTTTGAGTTTGATTCACTCGATATATATTTCGGGTTATGTAGCCCATCTTCAGTGAAACTCAAATAAACATACGTTGTTTTAATATTTCCTTTGTGAAACCTAGCCTAGAAAATTCTCCTCATAAGTTACTTATAATGTTTCACCTAGAACCGACACTCCTAAATCCTTAAAAATTATTGTTCACTCATTAAGTCTTTATTTATATAGCAAAACGCCATGGCTTCGGTTATTTTATTTTTCTCGAAAATAGTTTCAACCGTTTTTGAGATATTTTCAAAAAACGAACCAAAAACAGCAACACTTTTTTCATGCACTATTTACAATACTTGACCATAAAAGTAAAAACAAATCTCTCTTATTCTGAAGGACCATTTATCACCTTTATTCATTTTTTTTCATATTAGACCTTGTAATAACAATAATAATTTTATTTCAAACAAATACATTTATTATATTATATGACATTGAAAAAAATACTATACTTAAATGAACAAAAATCTGAATTTATAACCAAACATTAAAAATTTGGCTTCTGTGTATACCTACTTTTAATAATAAAAAAATGTCAATCTTTCAGCTTTTTCATTTATTTATTTATTTATTGTGCCTGCTTGCTTGCTTGTTAAAAGGAGAAGATTCACGATGACGCAGCATCCATCTCTCTGGCTTTCTTATTTTATTATATTTTATTATCTCTCTTTTGGAAAAGATAAATCCCAATTGTTTCTTCATCGTCGTCTAAAAGGAAATATTTAAAAAGGCTTCCCGTCTAAATCAATAGAGTTAGACAAAGGTGTGCGATGTACCTACTTCATGCGGCCTATTAGTAAAATAAATACCCCCCCCTCCTTACGTCCCACACGGGTGTTAAAAGTATAGCCATCAATTAAATCCCATGTTTGCCTTTCGTTGGTTCGTTTGCTGCTGCTTCTGGAATTTTCTTAATGAATACATCAATACACACACACACAACAGATAACCTCAACCAGCAGCCAATCAGCCATTTACATAAGAGGAAAAACATTTTATTAACGAAATTTGGATGTTTTATAACGAATATTAGCATCAAAAGTTGGAACAGACAAGCCATTGCTGGAAACAAATTGATATAATAATCGAATAAGTCGTAAATATAGTATTTGTCTGTTCTTACTCATGAGCAAAGATTGTTAAAATTCTCAACAATGAGTAGTGTAACAATAAGTAGATACCCAGCTGGGATATTTGTTTATTTTAATTACACTACTAAACAAAAATTTGTCCCCGTAAACCTAACAATGGATTCTAGTGGAGATCTTTAACGCTGATTCTCATGCAATTTCCCGATTTTTTACAACAGGTCAGAGTTTTGAGATATTATCGGTCAAAATGACGAAAAAAGCCCATTTTGACATTATTTTCGAGTGGTAATTTGAAATTCAATTTCTTTTCAAAATTTAAAAAAGATTTTATATAACTTAATTATTACCAAATAATAAATATAAATAATTACCTAATTAGATTCAATTATTAAAAACAAATACCTAATAATAATTTTATAACAATTAATCAATTAATTGGCCAATTAAAATGATAGAAAAGAAGTTGTATAACACTGTTCGACAAAAATGTGTCCCCATAAACCTAACAATGGATTCCAGTAGAGTTTTCTACGCTAATTCTGATGCAATTTCCCGATTTTTACAACACGTAAGAGTTTTGAGATATTATCGGTCAAAACGACGAAAAAAGGCCATTTTGACCTTATTTTCGAGTCCCATTAAATATTAAACAGCAATATTTGAAATCAAAATATTTTTATTGATCGTAATAGAAAACAGCTCCTCTTTGATTTTCATATTACCACTTGTTTTAAGCTCCAATTAGAACTCGAGTTATAACTAAAAAAAACAAAGACCATTTTTATCTATGTTTATTATCCTTACAGAAAATCTAATTTTAGCTATAACTCGAGAGTCAAACACTATCATCAACAATACAGACGAACCTCAACCAGCAGAACAGCCATTTCATAAGAAGAAAAAACATTTTATTAACGAAATGTTAGCTGCCGTAGAACGAATATTAGCATCAAAAGTTGGAACAGACAAGCCATTGCTGGGGAAACAAAATTGAGGAACATGCAACAATCGTCATACAAACAACAAAAAACAAACACACTTCAAGTCAATGAACATGGAATATAGGATGGGATCTGTTCTGCAATCTAGAGCAAAGATTGTTTAAAATTCCAACAAATGGATAGCGTGGAACAATAAGTAGATGAATTGACAAAGTAAAGGGTGTGTAGTTTCACAGTGAATGAAATAAAACTCAAAGTGGTTTACCACAAACGCTCAATGAGAATTCGGAGCATGAGCTGCATCAATAGGAGTTTACAAGTTAACATTCAAATCTTACACACCAACGACAACACAAGAAAAGACATCAATGAAATTAGAAATTTAAAAATCTTTGAAAAGCCACTTAATCAGCAAGTACACACATAAAATTGTTAGAACCAAATTAGAAAATAAAATTACAAATTTAAGTCATAGACACAAAATTAATTATAAATATCAACGTAGCAAATAAGCATAAATCAGACATAGAAATTAAAAGTTAAAAATAAAACATAATAGAGATAAATCACAAACATACAGCAATTTTGGTTATCTAGTAGCATCATTGTACATTGAGACAGATGCTGGAGTGGCGCGTGGTTTGGAACATTTTGTTTTGTAGAATTTAGAGAGACAGTAGTTTATATATGCGCGCGCGCGCGCGTGCGCAGTTAAGAGAGGTTACATGTTAAGCTCAATTTTTCGTTTAATTAACAGACCGATGATTGTGGAATTCTCTAAGCGTCCCGCTGGTTAGTAGAGAATTTTATCTGCTTTTTCGATCGTAGCTTTAAAATAAGTTAGAGCACCCAGCTAGGACATTTTTCGAATTACGACCAATTAAACGCAAAACTTCTCCCCGTAAACCTAACAATGGATTCTAGTAGAGACTTTAACGTTGATTCTCATGCAATTTCCTGATTTTTTACAACAGGTCAGAGTTTTGAGATATTATCGGTCAAAATGACGAAAAAGCCCATTTTGACATTATTTTCGAGTGGTAATTTGAAAATCAATTTTTCAAAATTTAAAAAGATTTTTATATATTTTAATTATTACCAAATAATAAATATAAATAATTACCTAATTAGATTCAATTATTAAAACAAATACCTAATAATAATTTTATAACAATTAATCAATTAATTAGCCAATTAAAATGATAGAAAAAAGTTGTATAACACTGTTCGACAAAAATGTGTCCCCATAAACCTAACAATGGATTCCAGTAGAGTTTTATACGCTAATTCTGATCTAATTTCCGATTTTTACAACACGTCAGAATTTTGAGATATTATCGGTCAAAACGACGAAAAAGGCCATTTTGACCTTATTTTCGAGTCCCATTAAATATTAAACAGCAATATTTGATATCAAAATATTTTATTGACGTAATAGAGAACAGCTTCCTCTTTGATTTTCAAGTTCACTACTTGTTTTTAGCTCAATTATAACTCGAGTTTATAACTAAAACTACGTGATTTTAAAGGATAACTTAGATAAAAACAAGGTCTTAGTTTATTAGTTATAAATCGAGTTCTAATAGAGCTACAAACAAGTGATAATTTGAAAATCAAAGAGGAAGCTGTTTTCTATTACGTCAACAAAATATTTTCATTTCAAATATTGCCTTTTAATATTTAACGGGACTCAAAAATAGATCAAAATGGTCTTTTTCGACATTTTGACCCATAATATTTCAAAACTTCGAAGTGTTGTAAAAAATCGGGAAATTGCATGAGAATCAGAGTATATAACTCTACTTGGAATCCATTGTTAAGTTTACGAGGTGAAATTTTTGTTTAATTTTTGTCGAGCAGTGTTATTGTTGTTTTAGTAAAATACTTGTATTGTTTTGATTCAACCATATGCACAATTCAAACACCTAGTAGTGTAATAATAAGAATCTGCGGAAGAATTTTTTTTTAATTATTTTAGTTTTAATCAAACACTTGTAGTTTTGTTTTTCAACCAGGGCCGTATTTAGGATCTGTCGGTCCCTTATATATTTTCAAGATTTGCTCGTTTAATATAATAAGATTAAAAACTCTTATTGGGTATAAAATTCTAATTACAAGATTCTTGAGTTATAAATTAAAAAAATACATTAATATTATATATACCAGCTGCAAAACCCTCCTTCGGCGGGGCTCTTGCTGGCAGGAGGGCTACCCTAGCGGATTTTACAATAATAATTTATTTATTATTTTGCAATTTTTAATTTATTTAATATCTTAATTTTAATACATTTTATTTGTCATGAAATTTTAATGGGTTTTAAAATAATAACTTAAATTTCCTAATTTTAATAAATTTTATATAATAATAATTTTTATTAACTATTTAAGCTTATTTATATTTATTCGGCACGCCCTCGAAGCTCGGCCCTCCGGGCTGGTGCCTGGCGGGCAGCGTCTCGGTCCAAAAATTGTATTCCTCTTAAAAAACCACACTCCAAATGTATACCGGTAAACTACCGAAAATACATCGTCTCTTAAAAGTTTCGCCTCTTTAACTTTTTGAATGGCGAGGGGGGGGGGAGGAATAATGATCAATATCTTTAATGTTTCTTAATTTAAAATTAATTGGAGTCTTTCATTTCAAAATTCGAGTCCAAATTAGAAATTAGAATTTCAAATTTGCCTGGTTAATGAAAATCGATTGGAGCCATCAGTTTAAAATCCGCGCTGACAATTATATTTCAAATTTGCCTCGTTAATTAATATATATTTAATGTTTCTTAATTTAAAATCTATTGGTGTTTTTTCATTTTCATTCGAGTTCAAATGAATACAATATTATCTCGACACAAAGTCCAAATCAAAAATATCTAGTTTTAGTAACACAAATCAAGATACAAGTATTAATGTTGCAATGGTGTAATCGCTAGAGCTAATGCCCATAGTTCAAGAGTTCGTCGGTTCGATTCTAGGCAAGAGCGTAATTTTTTTAGAGAAATTTCTCTAAGCGTTGTTACAAATTAATCTAGACAAATATTATATAGTATATATATCATAAAATCCAATAAATGATAAAATTTGTATAAATCAATACAAAATTTTTCAAAGTTGGATAATCTGATTTTTTCACTTTTTTTGCATCTGGGCCACTACAGGTGCTTTTTTTTTTAATTATATTTATGTGAGAAGGAGATACACCAGAAGGTGCATCCCTAAAGGCCTGTATGGGCTGGCCCCTCCATCGTGAAAAGAACAGAGTAGAAGGAAAAGAAGCCGGGATCACGAGCCAATCTCAGAAACTTAGATACAATTCAATATCCAATTTACTAAGGTTTTTTAGGGGCTTCGAGCAGTGGTAAATTCTCCGCGCGATAAATTCGGTTAAATTTATCTCCCACTTAATTTTTATTACCAGACCCTATACTTACAGAAAAAATGTCTGGGTATAGCCGGGAATCGAACCCGAGAACTCCGGGTTGCCAGTCAGTTATTCTGACCATTACACCACGGAGGCGGACACCTTATGTCATTAACTATTAATGGGTTTTACAATAATAATTTAAATTTCTTAATTTTAATAAATTTTATTTGTCATGAACTATTAGTGAGGTTTAAAATGAAAAAATCTGTCGTCGTCGTGGCGTAATCCGATTATAATAAATATAGATAGATAGATGTTATAGATAGGATAAATGTGTATTAGGAGTATTAATAGTAGTAATAGTAATAGTAGTGTGTAATTGATTTCTCGCTGGGTGAGTTCTAAGTTGTTTCTGTTGTCTTGGGAATGAGGTCAAGCCCCCATTTCTCTTCCAAAGCTTGTTTCTTTCTTTCTCTCTTGATGATGCCGATGACGACAGGAGCAGGAGCTAATATGGCAATGGACAACAAGTGGATGATGAGGGAGATGGAATAGTGATGGCTACTAAAGGGGGGACGAGGGGACCAGTTGTCACTTTCTCGTCCCGTCTCGTCTCCACTCAAGTTGACCGGATATTATCCTCGTCTCTCAGTTCATTTCCCGAACAAGACATCCGCCTCAGGCTCGAAACTCAGCTCCCTGGTTGGTCTTAATCCATCCGTAGGGGCTGGATCTCATTTATGGTAGTTAACCCCTTACAACTACACTCGCCCGGTATATACCTACATGAAATTCTTCTACTTATTCCTCCTTTATAATTAATTATTGATGGAATGCAATCAGAGATGGACAAAATACATCAAGACATATGTACCAATTTTCGATATAAAATACAAAATAGTATATAGTAATGACATCAGACACTTAATTGCTAATAGCAATCATCATTGATGCCTATTTAATTATTATCAACAATTTAAATTAAAAAGAAACAATATAAATTAATTACTAATTAGTTGACATTGTTTTGATTTTAAATAATAATTATGCATCAATTGATACTTTATATATTTTTTTTATATAAATTTTATTAAACCAATTATTTTACATTAATTAATGTATACATTGTTTTGAGCTTCGACTCCGGAGATTACTTCTCCACCATCGAGGTGTCCTTATTCATCTTTTTAGTCCTTGTTTTTAATAAGAGGAAAAAACTAATTAAATACAAAAAAACCTCTTTTCCGATAATTATTCCAATTCCATATTAGAATTCCGTCAATCCTTCGTAATCCATCACTTTATATTTTATATATCTATCTATATAAATAGAGGTTTTTTTATTTAAATTTGACAGCGTTTTGTGAGAAAATATATACTATTGTACTTATTTAAAAATATGGAAGCTAACTTTTTAACCAGGGATTCTGTCCAAAAAACCATTCATTTTTATAAAATTTTATTTTATTTTATTCTTCCTTTCTTTTACAAATTTCATCCAATAGATGTTTTTCTTTATTTTTCAAATTTAAAATTTTATGAAAATATAATCCATAGGGGTTGGATCACATTTAGTTAACCCTTCCAACTAGACTCGCCCGGTATATACCTACCTATCAACCCTACATGAAATTCTTCTACTTATTCCTCCTTCATAATTAATTATTGATGGAATGCAATCAGAGATGGTCAAAATACATCAAGACATATGTACCAATTTTCGATACAAAATACAAAATAGTATATATGGTAGTAATGACATCAGACACTAATTAGTATAATAGCAATCATCAATGGTGCATCTTTAATTATTATCAACAATTTAAATTAAAAAGAAACAATAAATATAAATTAATTACTAATTAGTTGACATTGTTTTCTTTTAATAATAATTATGCAACAATTGATATTTTATAAATTGTTTTTTATTTAAATTTGCCAACCTTTTTAGAGAAAAATATTAGCTAATTAAATAAATAAATATCTATCAGTGGCGGGCGGTAACTTTTCAATTAAGGGATGTTGTCAAAAAAAACCATTTTTATAAAATTCAAATGTTGTTGATGAAAGATATACTTTGAATGATCAATTTTGTTTGAGATTTGTATTAATTTTATTTAAAACCGTTTATATTAAGTTTGTTTAAGCCTTTTGTCAATTACCTCATTGCAAAATCCAGTCTAATGGTCTTTATATATCTATCAACGAGAAAGCTGATTCTAAAAATTGCCTGAAGAAGTCGAAAAATATACGACGAAACGTGTTGAATCTTTTGTAAATTTAGCTTTTAATTATTTTCTCAATACCAAAATCCCAATATCCAACCTAATTAATATAGTTGAAAAGTTTTTGTTTTGCCGAGAATAGCAGAGTTGTTGATTCACAAAGAGAAACAAAGAGGTTGTCCTCTGCTTGATGCAAATAAACATATACACATATATATCAAGATGATATATCTGTATATATATATATTTATTTGTTTGAGACTATAGTTTCGAAGACTTGGTCTTCATCATCAGTCTTTCTTCAATTATATGTTTTTCATGGAGTCAATATCATATGGATACTGAAAACTTGGTGTTCTCGTCACTGGAAAGCTAGCAACGTTGCTAGCTTTCCAGTGACGAAGGAACACCAAGTTTTCAGTATCCATATGATATTGACTCCATGAAAAACATTTATAATTGAAGAAAGACTGATGATGAAGACCAAGTCTTCGAAACTATAGTCTCAAACAAATAAATAATATATATATACAGATATATCATCTTGATATATATGTGTATATGTTTGTTTGCATCAGGCAGAGGACAACCTCTTTGTTTCTCTTTGCTAATTAATATAAATTAATTGATAATTAGTTGACATTGTTTTTTTAGTAATAATTATTATGCAACAATTGATAGTTTATAAATTATATATCAGTCTATAAATAAATGTTTTTATTTAAATTTTCCAGCATTTTTTTGATAAAAATATAAACTACTTATATAAATATGTATCTATCAGTGGCGGGCGATAACTTTTCAACCAGGGGATGCTGTCCAAAAAAGCCTTCATTTTTATAAAATTTATAAAAAAATGGGAAGAATAAAATTTTATTTTATTTTATTCTTCCTTTCTTTTTACAAATTTCATCGAATAGGCCATCATAGAATTTTTCTTTAGGTATTTTTCATATTTAACTTTTTATGACACTGTGTGCAAATACTATCCTTAGGGGTTGGAACTCATTTAGTTAGCCCCTTCCAACGAGACTCGCCTATATACCTACCTAGAAACCCTACATGAAATTCTTCTACTTATTCCTTCCTAATAATTAATTATTGATGAAATGCAATCAGAGATGGACAAAATACATAAAGACATATGTACCAATTTTCGATACAAAATACAAAATAGTATATAGAAATGACATCAGATACTAATTAGTATAATAGCAATCATGAATGGTGCATCTTTAATTATTATCAACAATTTTAAATTAAAAACAAACAATAAATATAAATTTATTACTAATTAGTTGACATTGTTTGAGTTTTCTTTTAATAATAATTATACAACAATTGATAGTTTAAAAATTATTTTCAATCTATAAATACATGTTTTTTATTTATATTTTCCAGCCTTTTGAGAAAAATACAAACTACTTGTATAAATGTCGTCGCCTTAGGGTGTAAACCTGCTACCTCCATGTTTTATCATATATGACATATTAACTCTCCTTTAGGATTGTCTCGAAACGAATTTTGTCTTTTCTCAACAGTCATCAATAGAATTTTTAGAGAATAAATTTTATTTTAAGATAATAATAATAAATAAATAAATATATGAAAAAAATTGATTTAATTTGATTTTTTTGTCTCATTTCATAGAAGATGAGAACTAGGCCATGAGAAAACCGTTCATGAGCCTTTCTTGAAACCAAGAAATGACATCGGACACTAATTAATATAATAGCAATCATCAATGATGCCTCTTTAATTATTATCAACAATTTAAATTAAAAACAAACAATATAAATTAATTACTAATTAGATGACATTGTTTTGTTTTTTTTTTAAATAATAATTATGAAACAATTGATACCTTGTAAATTATATAAAAATTAAATACATGTTTTTTATTTCGTTTTCCACTCTAGGGGTAGGTCCATGAAATACGTCACATGAATTTAAAGATTTTTGGACTCTCCCCTCACCCTGTGTCAAATTCTGTTACATTTTCATTGAGCTCTCCCTGTATTGTGACGTCACACTATCACTTTTATACCCTATAATTTTTTAATTTGACTTTTGTGACATCGCAATTTTTAAGATCCCCGTGCTCACCTGTCACATTTTTCTACAAATTTGAGATGCCCCCCACCACTTACTGTGTCACATAATTTATGGACGGCCTTTAAGGTGACCTCACTTCAAAGGTCAGGGGGCTTAAGCCCCCCGTCTCCAGCGCCAATGAACACAATGTTATCTTTTGGGACCAAAAACAAATATACAAAATAGCTTAGATCGGATGAGGGGTGCGAAAATTCTCATTTAGTGCCTTTTATGCCCCCCCCCCACCCCTCGCCAGGAGTAAGGTGTTGAAATTCCAATTTGCAGCTTATATACATATTTTGTTCTTTACAAGAGAGTGTATTGGACATGTTTTTTTTCGGAAGGGTAGTTTTTCGTACTTTCTATTTTAAAATTATAATATGAAAATACGTATCATGTATCTGTATTTCAAATACTTGTATCTAAAATAAATCACATCTCTGCCTCTTCAGGAGTATGGAAAATAGCTATTTTGTATCTTGTATCTCTATTTCAAATACTTGTATCTAAAATAAGTCTCATCTTTGCCCTCCAGGAGAGGGAAAATACCTATTTTGTATCTTGTATTTGTATTTCAAATACTTGTATCTAAAATAAGTCTCATCTTTGCCCTCCAGGAGAGGGAAAATACCTATTTTGTATCTTGTATTTGTATTTCAAATACTTGTATCTAAAATAAGTCTCATCTTTGCCATCTTGGAGTATGAAAATACGTATTTTGTATCTCTATTTCAAATACTTGTATCTAAAATAAGTCTCATCTTTGCCCTCCAGGAGAGGGAAAATACCTAGTTTGTATCTTGTATTTCAAATACTTGTATCTAAAATAAGTCTCATCTTTGCTCTCTTGGAGTATGAAAACACGTATTTTGTATCTCTATTTCAAATTCTTGTGTCTAAAATAAGTTACATCTCTGCCCTCCAGGAGTATGAATATAGGTATTTTGTATCCTGTAGGTATCTCTATTTCAGATACTTGTATCTAAAATAAGTCTCATCTTTAACCTCCAGGAATATGAATATAGGTATTTTGTATCTTTTATTTCAAATACTTGTATCTAAAAGAAGCCACATCTTTGACATCCAGAGATATGAAAATTTGTATCTTGTATCTGTATTTCAATTATTTGTATCTAAAATAAGTTACATCTCTTTCCCTCAGGAGAGTATAAGATGTTGAAATCCTGATTCACAGCTTGTGTCCATATATATATATAGGTATATATTTTGTTCTTTACAGGGAGGGGGTGTATTGGACATGTTTTTTTATTTCGGAAGGGTGAGTTTTCGTACTTTCCGTTGATCCTGTTGCTAATAAAAAAAAAAACTCTGATCAATTTTTTGATACGATTATTTCCGACAATTAATTTCTCTCTTGTATTTCCGGCCTGTCGGGCTTTCACTTAGCCACCCCCTTCAACTCCACCACCACCACCCCTTTTATTATTTTTTTTCCTCTAACAAAGATGCCCTCTGATTTGTTCCACCCCCTTCACTCTGGACCTTGTTGCTCATTTCCTTCTCTTCTATCCCAAAAACAATCCCTTCCTTTTTCAGTCTCACCCGCCCTGTATACGTATATCAATTGATATCCGGATATACGTACTTTTTTTATTTCAATCACTTTGTCATACAGGAAAATAACGAGATGACTTTTGCTATACGAGAAGACACCCCCCGAAAGTGACGGGGTGTCACCTACGTTTATGATTATTGTCTCCCTCTCTCTTTTTCTCGAAAACGGAAATTGTCCGAGAAGGCGTTTGGATTTTTTCTATTTAAAATCGTATTATACATATTTTTTTTTAATTCAAGGCGAGACAATTGAATATGTGTGTAAGGGCTGCTGGAAGTGAATAGGGGATGAAAGGCCAAGGGGGGTGACTCACTCACCTCACCCTTTGACAATTAATATCCATATGGCGCTTAGAAATCTCGCAATTCAATTGCAACTTGATTTACTTTGGCACACACAATCGGAACATTAATTATGTGCACATTACGAGAATTCTATAGTACTCGCCCCTCTCCTTCCCTTTGCAGACACCCTCTCTTACACCCCCCTACTCTCTATTATTTCAATTGTTTATTTTTTGAAGTGAAACTTCTTTAGCCACGTATCTGTTGGAATTTTTTGTTACAATAAAGGGGAAATTACCTATTAGAGGTGGAATAAGAGACAAATTATAATTTACATTATCTAATTATAAGAAATTTTAAAGTTTGAATTCTTATTTAAATCACACACTTTGACACACACAATCGGAACATTAATTATATACACATTAGAGAATTCTATAGTACTACCCTCTCCTCCCCTTGCAGACACCCTCTCTTACACCCCCCCTACTCTCTATTATTTCAATTGTTTATTTTTTTTGAAGTGAAACTTCTTTAGCCCCGTGCCTGTTGGAATTTTTTGTTACAATAAAAGGGAAATTACTTATTACAGGTGGAATAAGAGAGAAATAATAATTTACATTTTCTAATTTTAAGGAATTTCTTATTTAAATCACCCTCTCTTAACCCCCCCCCTCTATTATTTCAATTGTTTATTTTTTTGAAGTGAAACTTCTTTAGCCACGTATCTGTTGGAATTTTTTTGTTACAATAAAGGGGAAATTACCTATTAGAGGTGGAATAAGAGACAAATTATAATTTACATTATCTAATTATAAGAAATTTTAAAGTTTGAATTCTTATTTAAATCACACACTTTGACACACTCAATCGGAACATTAATTATATACACATTACGAGAATTCTATAGTACTACCCTCTCCTCCCCTTTGCAGACACCCTCTCTTACACCCCCTCCCTACTCTCTATTATATCAATTGTTTATTTGTTTTGAAGTGAAACTTCTTTAGCCCCGTACCTGTTGGAATTTTTTGTTACAATAAAAGGGAATTACTTATTAGAGGTGGAATAAAGAGACAAATAATAATTTACATTTTCTAATTTTAAGGAATTTCTATTTAAATCACCCTCTCTTACCCCCTCCTAATCCATTTCACTACTCTCTATTATTTCAATTTTTTAAGTGAAACTTCTTTAGCCACGTATCTGTTTGAAATTTTTTGTTACAATAAAGGAAAATTACCTAATAGAGGTGGAATAAAAGACAAATAATAATTTACATTTTCTAATTTTAAGAAATTTTAAAGTTTGAATTCTTATTTAAATCACACACTTTGACACACACAATCGGAACATTAATTATATACACATTACGAGAATTATATAGTACTTTCCCCCCTCTCCTCCCCCTTTGCAGACACCCTCTCTTACCCCCAACCACTACTCTATTTTACTACTCTCTATTATTTCAATTTTTTTGAAGTGAAACTTCTTTAGTGACGTATCTGTATGAAATTTTTTGTTACAATAAATAGGAAAATGACCTAATAGAGGGAAAATTAGATACAAATAATACATAGAGAGAAACAAAGATGTTGTCTTCTGCTTGATACAAATAAACATACACACATATATATAAAATTATATTATTTATTTGTTTGAGACTATAGTTTCGAAGGCTTGGCCCTCATCATCAGTCTTTTTAATTATAAATATTATTTTTGGTAGGATCAGTATCAATTTAGATATTTAAAATTTTTTCCTCTTTCTCAGTTTGTGATCCAGGTAGAATTTTTTTTTTTAAATTCTACCTGGCTCACAAGCTGAGAAAGAAGGAAAAATTTTAAATATCTAAATTGATACTGATCCTACCAAAAATAATATTTATAATTAAAAGACTGATGATGAGGCCAAACCTTCGAAACTATAGTCTCAAAAAAATAAATAATATATATATTTTATATATATTTGTGTATGTTTATTTCCATCAAGCAGAGGACAACATCTTTGTTTCTCTCTATAAATCAACAACTCTGCTACTCTCGGCAAATTAAAAACTTTTCAATTAAGACAAATAATCATTTAAATTTTCTAATTTTAATAAATTTTATTTGTCATGAAATATTATTAGTGGGTTTTCAAATTAAAGTCACACATTTTTTTTTTTAGAGTATTCTGTACAAAAGCAATACGGAACTCTATTAGTTTCTACAATGTATCTTTAATTATTATTATCAATAATTTAAATTAAAAAAAGAAACAATATAAATTAATTACTACTAATTAGTTGACATTGTTTTTTTTTAAATAATTATCCAACAATAGTGTACTGAATGTATTTTCTACTTGCATTTTTAAGATTTTTTTTTAAATATAATATATTATTGAATGCATTGCTCTTGAATTGGACAAGTAATTTGTGCATTTTTGATCTGAATGTGCATCGTGTGGATTTATCATCGTGGCTGAGATAACTTCCATTCCCCCTCCACGGCTCTTTTTCCCCTCCCGCCATCCCTCTCCCAAATGGACACTCCCCCCTACACCCACTCATCTTACAAGATCGCTTATCGGATATAACAACTAACTATTAAGGTATTGGAAATTGTTTTATAAATCATTTAGAATATCTTGATTGGGAATGAGGGAGAAATATCCTCCTCCTTTCTTTCAAAGTCGGTTAAAAAGATAAATTATTTCACTAAAATTTAGACAAACATAGTAAGTACTATAAAAAAATCAATTATTTGCTGTAATATTAAATCGAAATAAAATTAGTAATTCACCGAAACTGTGCAATCACTCTACACCGAGTGATGAAAAAGTTTCACTTTTTTCTACAATTAACATTTAAATAAAAAACAATACACTAATTGAAACAATGTAAACAAAGATTTTAATTATCATTGTAAATATTTATTTATTCTAATTATTGGATAAATATTAATTATTTAAAAAATATTTATTGTTAATATTGTGATTAATTAATTTTAATTATCCAATAATTAGAATAATTAAATATTTAAAATGATAATTAAAATGTTTGTTTACATTGTTTCAATTAGTGTATTTATTTTTATTTAAATGTTAATAATTGTAGAAAAAAATGAAACTTTTTCAACACTCGGTGTACACTTTATGAGATTTCGGTTAATTACTAAAATCTGATATGCATTTCGATTTAATATTTTTTTAATTCAAATAATCTACACTTGCCTGAGATTACGGTAAATAGTTGTTTTTATACTTTATTTAGATAAAACCTGGTGTGATTTTTTTTGGTAATTTAAAGTATACTTCTATCGGTAATTCGAACTCTTTTTAATGAATAGTAGTAGGTAGTTCTCTCTCCTCTTTGTCTAAGGTCTATTCTGCCTCGGTTTGACTCGAAATTAAACGTTGGTCGGATTCGCGGTTGATGTTGTTGTTGTTGTTGTTGTTGGGTGCAAGGAAAGGGAACAACATCCAATATATCCCCATTGGAAACTCCCCTGTGGGGTGGTTGTTCAGAGAACAACCCTTCTTGATTAGCACCAGACCAAGTTTCCAAAACCACCCCCTCCCTCCTCTCTCTCTGACACGGAAATCAACAACCACTTTCTACAAATAGTAATAATAATAATAATAATAATAGCATTAGCTAAGGAATAATAGCCGAAGAAGTTGAGCCAAGTCAAGTAGTCGGCTTCGTATGACAAAGCTTACCAATCAACATTTGAAAGGGACATACACCCTCCTTGTGGATTAGTATTAGAGAGACACCCCGAGGGGTTTACCTACCTCAGTATAATATTAATAAGATGACCTATTTTGAGCGAGGATTTTTCTTTTTTGAGTCTCATATGAATTTTTTTTTTAATGCTTTTGGAACCTTCTTTTAAATTTTAATATGATAAAAAAATGTTTAGAGGTCGGACAAGAATTTTGAAAATCTCAAAAATGTAAAATAATAATTTTTACTTTACCAGGGCTTTAAAATTTCCACCAGTCCGTCTCTCTCCGAAGAGAAAATTTCTTCTAATATATATTTTTATAAGTAGTTTGTATATTTCTCGAAAAGTTGACAAATTTAAATCAAAAATAATGATTTATAGATTGATACATAATTTATAAACTATTAATTGTTGAATAATTATTATTTAAAAAAAAACAATGTCAAGTAATTAGTAAGTAATTTATCTATATTGTTTTTCTTTTTAATTTAATAATAATTAAAGAGGCACTATTGATGATTGCTATTAGCAATTAGTGTCCGATATCATTTCTATATACTATTATTTTTATGATTTCCGTCCATAATTTGTATTAATTTGAAGGATTATTATAGGAAAATTATTTGGTGGGTAAACTATTATAGGGAATAACCTGATGATGGATGAAGATGAGTTTTGACTCGAAAGGCTTGATGAAAAGATATCGGAGGAGCGCCGGTGTCGTTGATTTTCTTCAGAGGTGAAAACCTCTATTGGTGGCGTAAAGCCGTGAAATTTGCTTTCCCAAAATAAGAATTGGCCCGAAGGCTTGTGAAAAATGCTTTTTTAAAATAAATGATTGCCTCTGAGGCGGTGAAAAATGCTTTCAACAAAAATAAATGGCACAAGGCCCGAAATTTATTACTTCTTCGTGGTTACAAGATTTCGTACAGCGTTGTTCCTTTAATCGTTCCAAAGTCGACAGGCGAACTCTTGAGAGCGTAAAACAGCTCTTCACACAGCAAGAGCTGAATTGCAACTGATTCGCTAATTACGGCTTCGCCTCTTTTATAGCCGTCGATTTAATTGGTAATTAAGGTGATTGGCTGATAATTTTCCTAGATCGCGCTCGATTAATTATAAAAGGGCGTGGTCTCCTTCTTCGATAATTAGTCTTTCATGAGCCACGAATCGATTAACATCGAAAATTAAATTACATTTCTAATTGAATAAAAAAGCAGAAAATTGATTCCTACATTCTCCCCTTTTTCAATCAAGTTACGACTCGGAACTTATAACCAATCATCTTTTACATAGTTAAATATTTAAAATTAATTTAGTTATTGTCTTTTCTTCTTTAAAACCGTTTAGGTATTTTTAACTTAATCATAAAATACAGAATTATATATTTTTTTACAATGAAATAGCACTTAAAACTAAACTTAACTATTGTTATTTTTTTACAAAACAAATTGATCTTGAAAATTACTTGAACAAAACAAGAAAAAATTTTATGCTTAAACTTAGTGTTTTTTAATTGTCTATTTCTTTGATTTTAACTTAAAAACTGAACACTTTCACACACTAATTTTCACTTTTTTTTCACTTTTGCACATGACACTAAAAAACAACACTTTCATATTATTTTCACAACACTTCACTCACTTATCTTGATTACACTCGAGTGACCAGGGCTTCATGTATTCAGCGCACGTAGAGGTGAAGATTGGTCCTTCGGTGAAAGCTTCCTTCTTGACGTCGTAGGTGTCGTTCATCTTCTTTCGGATGATTCGGTAGAGGGCCGAGGAATTTAGGTTTAAGTTTTACTGCCTGGGCCAACCTGTGTCCTCTTAATCGCCACAAGACCACCTACTTCGTATTGCCTTGGTGCACATCTTTTGGGGTCGTAAGTCTGTCTGTTTTCTTGTTGTATCTTTACGATTTGTTCTTTAGCTTGTTCTCTAAGTTTGTGTCGTTCTTTTTGGAAAGTCTTAACTACTTCTTCTTCGATCGCTTCTAATTTTAATTTCGGTGGGCATTTTTAATTTAACTCCCGTTAACAACTGGAAAGGTGTAGTGCTGTCGCTTCGTTGATAAGTGTGAATTAATAACTCGCTGTACGGTATTTATGTGCCTATACCACTGGCTTGAATATTCTAGTCGATAGTTTTGTTAGCATCTGGTATAATAATGGCGTTAATTCTCTCTACTTGTCCGTTTGCACGTGGTAAACCCGCAGTGATTAGAAAATGATTTATATTTTCGCTGTGGCAGTAGTCTTTGAATTCCTGTGATGCGAATGCCATGCCTTTTGTCTGAATTATATTACTGGGGCTTCCAAAAATCTTTTTCTGTGCATCTAGTTTCTGAATTACTTCTTTAGTCGTAGGTTGATTTGGTAGGTGTAAAGCTAAACAAATTTTGTAAATGCGTCTATTACTGCAAGATATGCTTATAGTTTTTATTCGTGGACTCTAGAGGGCCTATGTGATCAATATGGTAGGTGTGGAGGGTGTACTTCTTTATGTAATGGGTGTAAAAACCCTTCCTTTTTCCCTTGTTTTCGGTTTGCTAAAATGCACGGTACACAATTTCTAATAATCTTTTCAATTTTTTCTCTTGCTTTATGAATGTAATATTCTTTATTAATTAAGTCCTCCGTTTTCCTTACAGAAAAATGACCCTGTTCATGAGCGGATTTTATTATTTCGTCCTGCATTCGTTCGGGAAGTACTAATAATTCTTGATTATCTTTGATTATGTATAATACGTTATCCTTTAATAAATAGTCTTCGTAGGGTTGTTTTTTCAGGATTTCTTTAATTGCTTTTATACGATCGTCTTCGTCTTGTCTTTCAGAAATATTTTTAACTATAGAGGTATTTATAAACATAATTGTTTTTACTAAGGCATCTATTGTGTGTATCTGTTTTCCTATTCTATGTTCTATGGTGTAGTCAAAGTCTGATAACAGTATTGCCCATCGTGCGATCTTGGCTGACAGATCCTTTTTGTACATTGTCTTTTGAAAAGCCGAACAATCCGTGATTATTTTAAAATGACGTCCCAATAGATAAACTCTCAATTTCTTTAGTGAATTGATTACTGCTAGAACTTCTAATTCATATGATGACAATTTCCTTTCGGTGTCAGTGGTTTTCTTGCTGAAATAATAGACAGGATGGAAATGGCTGTCGTCCAATCGATTTCTGTAATAGTACGATCCGTACCCGTCAATAGATGCGTCTGTATGTAGTTCTATTTCTCCCTTCTGGTCGTAAATTTTCAGCACTGGTTTGTTTATCAAAGCTTTCTTTAATTGATCGAACGCTTCTTTTTCCTGTGGTCCAAATTGGAATTTTTTGTTTCTTCTTTAATAAATTGCTTAGAGGCTTAGCAATGATGGAATAAAATCGGTATAAACTTGCGGAAGTACCGCTTAAACCCAAGTAGCTCTGTACCTGCTTGATCGTTTTTGGTTCAGGAAATTTCGCAATCGCTTTTACCTTGAACTCCGAGGGAATAATTTACCATTTTCAATTTGATAGCCCGAAATTCTACATTAGTTTCTACAATTGACATTTTTTCCAGTTTATCCTCTCATGCTCATATTCTTCAGCTCTGGCTACAACTGTTTTTGATCGTTCTACTGCTTCATCTTCGTTTTCGGATGGTATAATGAGATCATCCATGTAGGGAGTACCATGTTTTAGCAATTGATCTTGAAAATGGTGTTGATGAATCTTTGAAAAATAGCCGGAATTGTATAAGCCAAAATGGCACTATGCGAAATTGATAATGTCCATTATGGGTTACGAATGCTGTGTATTTTTTACTTTCCTCATCCATTTCTACATGAAAGAATCCATTCTTTAAATCTAACGTTGAAAAATAACGGGCTTTCTGTAATCTATCCAGCTGGTCTTCAATTAACGGCAATGGATACCTATCTTTAATTATTTTATCGTTGATTTTGCGAAAATCGAAGCACACCTATACGCTCCATTTTTTTCTTTACTATTACTGCTTGACTTGCATATTCCGATTGGCATGGCTCTATAATGCCTTGTTCCAACCATTCCGACTTGATCGTCTAGAACTTTCCTTTCGCTAAAGGGTAATCTTCTAGGACTGAAGTATATAGGTTCCTCATCTTTCAAAATTAATTTCATTTAATATAGTCGATTTAATTCTTTTAGGAGCATAATCAGTTATCATCTGCATAATTGCTCCTTGTTTCTGATTTACCTGCGAGTTCATACTGACTGTATTTTCCTCCGCTATGTCTATCATTAGAAATACTTAATTCCTCTAAGCATCTTCTCTTCTTTGTTTATACTAATTTTCTGTTTATTTTGGATTTCCGCTTGTTCCGTTAAATCTATCCCTAGTATGGCTTGCTCTTTCATTAGGTCGTCCGAAACTACGTAGAAAGTTATATTGAATTCTTCTCCGTCTATTCGTATAATGGTTTTAAAGTACCCCTTAGTCTCTGCGCGAGATCTGGCGAATCCATTTTAATGGTACGTTTGAACCTATTAACTGAGTGATCCTATTTTTCTTATAGGTGCTGCCGGTTATTATGATAAACCAGCGCCTGTGTCTATTAGGGCGTTTACTGTTTCATTACCCATTGATATAGGTTTATAATTAATTTCTTTCTTTTGCTTGGTTATCCTGTAGCGATTCTGGTTTGAGGAGTCTTTTTGTTTAGTTCCTGTTTCTGCGGACAGGTAGGTTTTATGTCCGAATAAGTTGCAATGGAAGCACTTTATATCCTTGATGCTTTGTTGGACAAGTGTCATATACGTGTTGCTTTGACCCACAACTGCTACAGCGTGCTGGCATTTGCCTTTTATTGCTACCTCTAGTTTCACTGATAACTGGTTGTTTGCTGTATGTTCTGTTGGTTATGCTAGGTGCTTTAGAAATAATTTCTGAGTAAATTTTTAATTTTTCTTTAAATTCTTTTATTGTTTTTGCTCCATATAATATCGTTTTATTGTGGCTGTTGTCCTGTATGCCATCTAGTATATATTCTATCAGCGCTTCGTCTTCTAAATTCCCTCTGCTTGCTAGTTCTCTCATAATTAGAAATATTCGTATACGTGTTCGCCTCTTTGCAATTTTCTCCTAGCTAGCTGCTTGTGAATATCCGCGCTGTTTACTCGTAATGAAAATTCTTCTAATAATGCTTCTTTTAATTTTCCCCACGTATTAATGTGTCGCTCACTTTCAATGAATAATCTAGCTAGCCCCAGTTATTAGTCGTCTGCCAAAGTTAAATAATTGTGAAGCTACTCCAGCTTTGAATATTTGCCTCTGTTTCTATGTCTTGCACCCATTTTTCTATTGGATAGTTATCCGTTCCGTTGAATTTCTTTAATAATGGCTCTATATCTCGAAAGTCGATTGCACTGTGTTCATTGATTCTATTTTCTACTGTTCTGTCTTTAATATAACTTCCGTCTCCTATGGATTCTATTAGATATCAGTTTTGATCAGCATGTTCCAAATTTTATTAATTAATTGGTACTGTTATTGCTATAGAGTCACTCCTAATATTTTCCCAAATGCATTTAATGTGTCATTGTCTAGTTTAGTTAAGAATTCTGTTTTTTCTTGGTAAGGTACTGACCCTTCTCGAATTCAAAACCTGGGAATTTCTTTATTTTTTTCCCTTCTATTCCTCACTCCTATTTCGTCGTACAGTAGGTAGTGTAGATTCTTTATTACATCTTCATCTGCTTCCCCAATTCGTTTAGCTACGTCTGGTGTATCTTTTAGCATTGGCATGATTGTGTGGTGGTCTTATTAGTGATAAGAGGGGTAGGTGTACAGGTGAGTAACCGTTGACCCTTACCTTGGTGTAATCCTTTTACGGCTGCTCTGGTTCTGCTGTTATCCACGAGTGGCGCTGCCGTCGTCGTGTTGTCTGGCCTTCGCTTGATCGTTTCAGTCGATAGCCGCCGCTGCCGCCTGCTACGTCGCCTCCCTTCGCTCGTCGCTTGGCTGCCGGGCGCGCGCAGCAAACGTGCTTGCCCGCGCAAAAACGGTCGGTGCCTCGAGGCAGTAAAGACAAACCTCCTTGGGTCCGAACCGAGATGGTCCTGCTCCGTCCGATAAAGCCTTTAACGAATCCGCGGCCGAGCCCCCAAATTTATAGGGAATAACCCTGATGATGGATGAAGATGAGTTTTGACTCGAAAGGCTTGATGAAAAGATATCGGAGGAGCGCCGGTGTCGTTGATTTTCTTCAGAGGTGAAAACCTCTATTGGTGGCGTAAAGCCGTGAAATTTGCTTTCCCAAAATAAGAATTGGCCCGAAGGCTTGTGAAAAATGCTTTTTAAAATAAATGATTGCCCTGAGGCGGTGAAAAATGCTTTCAACAAAAATAAATGGCACAAGGCCCGAAATTTATTACTTCTTCGTGGTTACAAGATTTCGTATAGCGTTGTTCCTTTAATCGTTCCAAAGTCGACAGGCGAACTCTTGAGAGCGTAAAACAGCTCTTCACACAGCGAGAGCTGAATTGCAACTGATTCGCTAATTACGGCTTCGCCTCTTTTATAGCCGTCGATTTAATTGGTAATTAAGGTGATTGGCTGATAATTTTCCTAGATCGCGCTCGATTAATTATAAAAGGGCGTGGTCTCCTTCTTCGATAATTAGTCTTTCATGAGCCACGAATCGATTAACATCGAAAATTAAATTACATTTCTAATTGAATAAAAAAGCAGAAAATTGATTCCTACACTATTATTACATATTTGTTCTGGAATTGTAATTTTACTTTTGTAACTTGATATTAATAATGTTCTTATAATTGTAGAAGCACTGAAGAAGTCGTCAAAGTCGACGAAACGTTGACTGATAAATACAAAAGTCACACATAACAACTTGTTCATATTTTTCTATATAACTATTTTGTATTATATTTTAAATCGAAAATACTCATTTCCAATGTAATTTGTATTTTGTATCAAAAATATATCGTTTGATGTATTTTGCCCATTTCTTAGTTTACAGGGTATGATCAAGTATTGTAATCGTAGATGGAAAAAGTGGTTGTTTTTTTTGTTTCTTTTTTTGAAATATATAAAAAACGGCTGAAACTATTTTGATTAAAAAAAAATTGGGCAAAACCATGGCATTTCGGTCTACAAAAAAGCTCTAATAAGTGAACATCGAAAAAATTATATTTTTCGAGATAATAACTGTTTTGTCAAAATGTCTCTTAGTACGTTAGTTAGTACGTTATCAAATGTTTGTGGACGCACTAACTCAAAAACTAGTGTAACGAAATTTGGCATGCAGTTTTGGTGGATTGAGATTAAGAGAGCTGATTAGATTTTGGTTGAAATTGAACTCAAAATTAAGCGGGAGTGGGGTTTAAAAATTGAAATTATAAGATTTCCAAATTAAAAATGATTAAAAAAATATTAAATAGAAGAAATATTCTTGGCCTCTATGGACCGGGGGTAGAATAGGTCGGTAGTATCCCCTGATTGTCTTAAAAGGCGACTAAAAGTGGTTGGACGTGAGAGCTAACAAGCTCACTCTGTAAAAAAACCTCCCAGTCATGGAAGTAAGCATTTTCTTCCAGACAACAGGAAGAATAATATTAGAAGAAGAAAGAATAATTATTAGAATAATAATAGAAATATTAGAAATATTAGATAATAATTATTTGAATTAAACATTCTAAAGAAAAAAAGAAACACTTTTCTTTTTGGTGAAACTTCTTGCATAAGAAACTTGAGTTATATGTTTATTTGGCTTTACTTGGCTGCGGGTGCACCATGCACCTATTTCACCTGTCTAGTTTCGGAAAAATAAAATTTACAATTATTAGACACATTCTAGATACTCCTCATAATAATAACTCTATTCACTTTCTTTTATCTTTGAATTTTATATTTAGTAGAGAGAAAGAGAAAGGGATGTATGGGGTGTTTCTTTTTTTGGGGGGGGTGGGAGGGGTAGGGTTTCGAAGGGTAAGGGAGTGGGTAGAGAATCCTATTTAGGTGATAATTTTATCTTTGAACGAATAAAATTCCGATCGAGGCAGTTGTTCCTGAATGCATAATTCATTTTCATTCTCACCCCTCAAAACAACCCCTTTTCACCCCCTGTCTCAGTTGAGATTTCAATGCATATGGTATAGAGGAGGGGTGGAATATTGTCTTGCAAGGCAATAGGAAATGCACATACATACATACACACATACATACATACATACAGGTGGATCCTATTGTCCCAATACAATACGTACAGATAAAATTATTAATAATAATAATAATAATATTCAGCAGCATGTGCTTCAATCTAAAGGAGACAACTGAACAACAATTTGAATTGGAAATTGAGAAAATCTAGGAGAATGTGGATTTTTTTGCTTTAATTTCATGCATCGGATAGTTTTTGATTTGAATAGGTCATTGTTTCAGTCAGCAGAATTTCAGCTACGTGTGTAAGCTTATTAGCGGTGGTGATGCGCAACGATCACTGCAAAAACAGTCTGGTAAGAAAAATTTTTTGAATTGTATAAATATATATAGAAAATCGTGCTTCTCACGAAAACGACTGCTAACAACTTCGATAAAATTCATAGGTTTTGCTCTCGGCAGGCAAATTACAATATTATGCTCCAATATTCTTTGATTGCTTAAAAATACTCAGGTATAATTTATGCGCTACATAAAGACAAAACTTTACTTATCAAAAAAACTTTATTTCATCCAATACATGTTTCGGCTGTTTAATGAGATCCATCTTCAGTTCAATAAAAAAATTTCTACAGAATTTTTTAAAAAATCTAAATCAAGACATTAGTCAACGATTAACTACATCATATCTCCTTGTGAAATGAAGTGACTCGATATCACTAACTCCACAGTAGAATCCATATCAAACAAAATATTTATTTACTCTCATCTTTACATCATATCTGAAAAAGGAGTCTTGTAACAAATGATATTCTGCTTTTAGTCTTTAGTAGAAAATTTTTCAAACTGAAGATGGCCTCTCTAAATTAAAGCCGAAACATGTAACGAATGTAAATATTTTTTTTTTAATAGTAAAAAATTTGCTGGATGAAATGGTATACAATAATAAAACAGGTGTCTTTTTGAATTTCTATATTTTCTCCATTCTCCAGAATTTACGGAATCTAATAAACATTTTATTCTTTGAATGAAGCAAAATAAATAAACGGTGGCAATATAGGGTTGACAAAATGCCGGTAACTCAATCCTTCATGTCACCGAAACTGCAAACAGATCGTGTACCGCAAAGTCTTAAATTAAGTTTTACTTTTTCC
Source organism: Forficula auricularia (assembly GCA_024734495.1). Lineage (NCBI taxonomy): Eukaryota > Metazoa > Arthropoda > Insecta > Dermaptera > Forficulidae > Forficula > Forficula auricularia. Next base: position 486,029 of record JALMQS010000629.1, on the reverse strand, counting down.
ATCAATTTAATTTGAACTTATTATTTTCTAGAAAATAATTTTTTTCATATTAACTACATAATTTTTATGGACATATAGAATGAGATCTAAAGTTAAAAATAATTGTTAAACGCTCCCTCATCTCATTGTCTTCTAGTTGGAAATGGTAGTGAAAGTGTAGAGGTGCAGGTGTGCAGGATATTCAGATTCGCGCGTTCACCCCTCGGCTAATCCTCTTCTATAATACAATAGAGAAATTGCATTAATTCTTCAGAAACTGCAAACAGATTCGTACCGAGTCTTATAAAAGTTACAGCGCCTTCCTACTGGAATTCTAGAATATTCGAGATAGTGATTTTTTTTACATACATAATTTTTATGGGCGTATACACTGAAGGGCAAATAAATTGATCAACCAATAAAAACTTTATTAAATAGTAAATTATTTTTAATTTTTTTTTTACAAGTAACCATACATTATTGAAATTATTGCTTATTGCAAGTGTACTTGCCACTTGTTGTTGACTTAGCCCTAGATTAATTAGGCACACTACAATTTGAACTGCTTGAACTTGAGAAATATCCATTTTGTATATTTTATATTTTTCTATCAATGATGCTTAATTCAAAATTATTCATTTGATTGATATTTCAAATGGAATTTGATCTTTTATTAAAACTTTATTTAAATGTAAAGTGATATTGAGAAAGTAGGATAATTTGTAATTGTATCTTTTAATTTAATTTTACTTATTTTTTTTTTTTATAAAATTCAAAAATTATCAACAATTATTTATTGAATATGTTAGTTTAAGAGAGTTAATAGAACAAATTATATGAATATTTGTAAAAAAATTTTAAAATAATTTGCTATTTAATAAAGTTTATATTTGTGGATCGATTTTTTTACTTTGTAGTAGAAGAATATATTAAAAATATTAATTAATAATTAATTCTCAAAATAATAATGAATAATTAATTTATACAAATGTTGATATTTTATAAAATTGTATCTTTTGGATTAGATTTCCCTTCATCTTTCGCGAAGAAGCAAAATCAATAATTCATTTTGACTTCTGGCACGCACACAAGTGAAAAACCCTCCCCCTGTTTGACCACCCCCCGCAGGCGCCAATCCACCCCCTCTCAAAAATCTTTGCCTCTCTTAAAGAGTTGCTTGGAACAACCCCCCTACCCCTATTTCCCATTTCCTCCCTCAACTCCTTCAAGTTAATTAATGACTAAACGCGACCAACAACATTTCCGCACTTTCCCCTTTCCTTTTCCTTTTCACCCTTTACCAATAACAACAACCCCTTAACCCGTTTTAGACAAGAATAAAATAAAAAAGCAACAAAACCAAAACAAAAGAAATCTCGGAAATTGGAAAACTTTCTTATTTAATTATTGGCTTTTACTTCCGGAAAGTATTTATTAATGATACATGCTGGGTGAAAAGTTTGGAAGTCGTCCGCTATTAACGACAGACGTCAAAGATGAACCGCCGGAAAAGAAACAAGATTGAAGAAGAATCGGTTTAGTGGTTACTCTCTCTCTACTACTTTCTTTTTATTGACAGGTTTTTTAATTTTTTACAATATATGTCCTGATTATTTCTCGTTTTTTTAATTGAAAGAAATAACAAAGTGGAGTTGGATGATACTTTGGGCTACGCCCATGCATCTGCGATAACGACTTTAATATAACCAAAGTTAGAAAAATTTATTTAATAAACTTTTAAAAACGAATCACTGAATTGGGACTTGAAAAATTATTCTGGAAAATATCACTCATTCATCTGTTAACAATTGAAAATAACTATAAAAATGGATTCTAAGATATTTTTGTTTTATTTATTTTTAACATTTGGCTAAATAATTATTATTAAACAATATTCACGTTATTTATGGATTAATCATTATAATAATAGCCTTATTGAAAAAATAATTATATTTCATCTAATTAGACTTTCTTTTAAACGATTTTAATAAGCGATTCTTGTATATTCCTATTATGTAGAATCGGTTTCTCGAGAACAGCTCTGCCGATTTCAATTAAAATCACCGATTACGGGGTTTTTGGGTCGAGCTAAAATTGATCTGTGTAGAGTCTTAGGTATATTCTTCTACAAGTGTCATATTTGATTCCGAGAGTTGGCGATTACAATAGAGAACATCCTCTGCATTGTAATTTTTCCTGGGGAAATTTCTTATCAGTGGTGGTTTCCTACTTGCCTTCCCCTGAAGGATTCAGATTATAGCTGATCAAATATTTGGCTTGAATGCGATTTTTGTATAAATAATATAGAATCAATTTCTCGAAAACGGCTCCAACGATTTCAATTAAAATCACGGATTACGGGGTTTTCTGGTCGTCAAATTGATCTGTTGGAGTCTTATATTTGGATTACTTTAATTGTTAAAGTAATTTTACCAGGATAATTACAATGAATAGTATACCCTCCATAGTTTGGAATCATGTATGGTCCTTGGAGAAGAAGGAAAGAAGAAAATAGTAAATTTTCTACACGATTGAAAATAACTATAAATATAGATATTTTTTTGTTTATATATTTTTAACAATTGGCTAAATAATTAAAGATAATTATTAATCATAATTAATCGATAATTGATCATTATTAATAGACTTATTAAAAAAATAATTATATTTCTTCTAATTAATTTTCTTTTTACAATTAAATGAGCGATTCTTATATAATACATATTATATAGAATCAGTTTCTCGAAAATGGCTCTAACAATTTCAATAAAATCACGGATTACGGCGTTTTTGGGCCAACGAATTGATCAGTTAGATCTTGATATTCGGATAACTTTAATTGTTAAAGTAATTTTCCCAAGATAATTACAATGAAGAGAATACTCTCCATAGTTTGGAATCGATTATGGTGCTTGAAGAAAAGTAGAAAATAGTAAATTTTCACGCACGCATGCAATAGCAATTTTTATAATAAAAGTTTGCAAATTTATTTAATAAACATTTAATAGCGAATCACTGAATTGGGATTCAAACATTAACCTCGAAAATATCCTTTTATACTTAAGGGTTGACAATTGGAAATAACTATACCATAAATAAAGATATTTTTGTTTATTTATTCCGAACAATTGGCTCAATAATTAAACAATAATTATTAATCATAATTAATCATTATTATAATAAACTTTTTAAAAAAATAATTGTATTTCTTCTAATTAATCATTTCTTTTATCCAATTAAATATACGATTCTTGTATATATTATTTAGAATCAGTTTCTCGCAACGGCTCTAGCGATTTCCATTAAAATCACTGGTTAAGGGGTCTATGTAACTACAAATTGATCTGTTCTATCTTCGGATAACTTTAATTTGATTGACTTTTTCTTAATTAAAGTAATTTTCTCAGGATAATTACAATGAAGAGAATACTATCTATAGTTTGGAATCGTGTATTGTGCTTGATGAAGAAGAAGTACAAAATAGTAAATTTTCTACACGCATGCCATAGCAATTTTTATAACCAAAGGTTTTTAATAAACTTTTAATAACGAATCCCTGAATTGAGATTCAAAATTATCCTGGAAAATGTCTTTTCACTTTAAATTATTAAATTAATTAATACATAATAGATATTTTTGTTGTTTATTTATTATTAACAATCGGGTAAATAATTAAACAATAATATTTAATTATAATTAATCGTAATAATAGTCTTATTAAATAAATAAATAAATTTCTCCATAGTTTGGAATAGTGTATGGTGCTTGAAAGGAGAGAAGAAGAAGAAAATAGTAAATTTTCTAAACAATTTTGAAAACATTTGAAAATAACTATAAATATTTAGATATTTTGGTTTTATTTATTTTTTAACAATAGGCTAAATAATTAAACAATAATTATCAGTGATAATTAATCGTAATAATGGCCTTATTAAAAATTAATTATATTTCTTATAATTAATTTATTTTATCCAATTAAATTGTGATTCTTGTATATACAGATAGAATCGTTTTCTCGAAAACGGCTCTAACGATTTCAATTAAAATCACGGATTTTTTGGGTCGACAAATTGATCTGTTCTATCTTCGGTTAATTTTAATTAAAGTAATTTTCCCAGGATAATTGCAATGAAGAGAATACTTTCCATAGTTTGGAATCGATTATGGTGCTTGAAGAAAAAGTAGAAAACAGTAAATTTTCTAAACAATTTTGCAATTTATGGTATATTGATGATATTTCTACTCGATTCATTGATCATACATAAATGATGGATTTGAGCAGTAGATTTTTCTGCTTTATCGCATAGAATGATTTCCATTGTATTTGTAAGCATAGGGTGAAGGGTGAAGGGTGTAGTGGGGGTGTTTGTTGCACCATCCAGGGCTGATTGACACACAATGCGTGCACTTTGGGTGCATCCGTTAAAACGTTCTTCCACTGCACCTGCGACAATACACCATCCGTCTTTTTTTATTTTATCTTCTTCTTCGTTCTTCTTTAATCGAAAGTATGCATGCATATATATATGTAGAGAGGAGGATCGTTGTTCCCACGCACAGAAGAGAAAAGAAAATGCAAAGCCCATTTTACAATAATACAATTGAGGCTGTCAATTTTATTCGAAACGTCACCATAAAGAAATCAAACAGGTGGGGGGTCGTTAATTCAATCTTCCTTTTCTTTCTTCATCCCTTCCTTTTGCTAGAACCCTTTTGTTCTCAACAACAACAACAACAACAACCTGAGTTTATCAATCCGTCAGCTCTGATTCTTGATATCGTGGGACTGAATGAACTTGAGTTGTTTCCAAAGTGTTGTCGTTGTTCGATTCCAATCAATCCAATCCAAACATTGACATTCGAAGCATTTCTAATCTAATCTACACTTTACTAGGGGGGGGAGAGTTTTGGGTTGGGTTAACTTAAGGGGGGGTCAAATAACCAAGCGTTTTTCGTTTCGGTTTCCCTTCAGATTCCTGATACTCTCTCAGGTGGTTCTCGCAGTGATTGTGTGGTTTTGACGCTCTGTTGTGGTGATTGTTTTCATTGTTGCTGATCGATTGTTATTGTTCCAGGACACAGCGCTCTGCCGTTTGCTGCTCTTTTGGTAAGTCCATTCAACTATTTATTCATTTATTTATTTATTTATTCAAAATTTAATTAATTTAATTAACTGTGAAATAAAAAACTTTCACTTTAATTATGAATTTAATTTAATTCGGTAATAATGAGAGGTTAAGTTTCAATTTTATTTTATTAATTAATTGTTTATTTTATTTTTTATTTTAAAACCCATTAATAGTTAATTATAAATATTATTATAAATTGATAAAATTAGTAAATTTAATTAATTAGAGGTATTTTCTATTGAAGACGGGTGGTAGATTTCTGTGCTGTAATGATGAAAAAAAAATTTAGAATGTGATTTGTATCATTTTAAAACAATAAATGACGACTCCTTCTTCAGGAATCAACGAATGAACCTCGGTGTATATATAATTATTATTTTTCATTGAAATAAAGTTCAAAATTTTTCGGTGATGCAGCTTGAACTAGTCCAAAACAAGTTGGCAAAAAATGATAAATTTATTTCTGACTGCAAATATAAATCGTCCTTTTTAAAATTTATAACCTCCTCCTTTTTTGAAGTCGGTTAAAAAATAATATTAATAAAGAGAAACAAACAGGTTGTCCTCTGCTTGGTGCAAATAAACATACACACATATACATATACATGTACATGTAAAGGTATTTTCTATTGAAGTCGGAGTGGTAGACCACAATGCTGAATTAATGTAAAGGCAAGGATAATGAAAAACACAAATTCTGAATAAAAGTATTTATTAGAACGTAATATTTTTCCTTAAAAAAAACCGACGTTTCAGAAAACCATGCCTCTTTCTTCAGGGTTTAAAAGGCTCGTCAAAGAAACCCCCCTAATATTATTTTTAATTGCCGAATTAAATTCGAAACGTTGGGGACATCCGATGTCTTGATGAATAGAAAAAAAATGTTTATTGTAATTTTTGTTTTTAATTTTGACTGCAAATAAAAATCGAAATTATTATCTGAATTTAAAATCAAAAATTAATACATATATCACTTTTAATAACTAAAGCAACCCTGGTCAACCAGGTAGGTACTATAATAAATATATTGAAAAATCATAATTGGAAAAAATAATTTAAAAGTAAAATAAATAATACATAATACATAAATAAGAATCGAAAATACAAACAATTAAATTAAACATAACACATATAATACATATATTTAAAAATTCAATTTACAACAAATTCTAATTAACAATAATGAAATTATTTTTCTTTTATTTATTTTAATCATTAGTAATTATAAATAATTAAAATGAATTTAATTCCGTAACAATATAATTAATGTAAATAGACGCAATAATAGAATTAATACTTTTATCAGTATAAATTCTAAATGATAAACAGACACAATAAACAATTAAGATTTGCACTTGTTAAATAGTAAACGTTGTTTTTTAGAACACTTAATATAGCTAGTTTTTATGTAGTTTTCGATTAACAACAATAAAAAATTAATAGAATTGAATAATCCGGGAACTTTCTAGTTTGTTTTGCTCTAATCCTAGAATGTGAAAAAGTTCGATGTTTGTTCCCCTTTGAAAACGATACAAGAGAATTTCATAGCGAGAATTTGAAACACGTCTTTGTTTCAAAAAATACATATTTATAAGCTTCAAATTATACAGTTAGTAGTGAGTCAAGAATCCAAACTTTTTTTTTTTACTTTTCCTTATGAATTACTTTTTAATTTCAATATAAAAAAAAAAGAAAGAATTATATAAATATATATCAATTATCTTTGGAGTAGGATTTATTTTTTTGTCAAGAGGATTTGAATTGGTATCTTGTGTGCCTGCCTATAAATAGATAGCATATACCTCTAAATGGATTCAATTGATCGGAAATAGAAGAAGAAAAAATATTATACTATTTCCAGTTCTACTTCTACATACCGTATAATCATTCTTTTCAATAACTTCCTTTAATTTAGTTCTTCAAAATTTTTAGTATCTATTATGTTAATTAGATACCCCTAATTTGATTAGTACTGTGGTGTGGTGGAGAAGTCATCTACTTAATAAGTTGCTATATACTCTATATAACAATTAAAATGAATAAACAATTAATATTTAATAATTTAACAATTAAAATAAAAAACAATTAATATTTAATTATTTAACAATTAAAATAAATAAACAATTAATATTTAATTATTTAACAATTATTAAAATGAATAAACAATTAATACTTAATAATTTAACAATTAAAATAATAAACAATTAATATTTAATTATTTAACAATTATTAAAATGAATAAGCAATTAATACTTAATAATTTAACAATTAAAATAATAAACAATTAATATTTAATTATTTAACAATTATTAAAATGAATAAACAATTAATACTTAATAATTTAACAATTAAAATAATAAACAATTAATATTTAATTATTTTAACAATTATTAAAATGAATAAACAATTAATACTTAATAATTTAACAATTAAAATAATAAACAATTAATATTTAATTATTTAACAATTATTAAAATGAATAAACAGTTAATATTTATATATTGAAGGAGACAATAAAAGAGTGTGTCTTCTGCTGGAATTATAAATTTAATTTATTTATAACGAGACTATAGTTTCGAGGGCTTTGCCCTCTTCATCGATCCACTACAATGGATTCACAGGAATTAATTTATGAATTTGCAAAGCCCTCGAAACTATAGTCTCGTTATGAATAAATAAAATTTATAATTCCAGCAGAAGACACACTCTTTGTTGTCTCCTTCAATATATAAAAATTCTGCTACTCTCGGCACAAAAACTTTCAATTTGATATTTAATTATTTAACAATTAAAATAAACAAACAATTAATATTTAATTATTTAACAATTGAAATAACCAAACAATTTACAACTATTATATATACTTATATATCTAGTTTTTTTTGTTTTGTTTTTATGAAAACAATTTCAAAGGTTTATTCGAAATCGAAACGTTTCGGAACAAATTCTCAATTTATCAATGAAAATTTGGAAAAATAGCTGTATAAAGAAGAAATGATAAAACATCACTAAACAAATATATAATACGAAAAATAGACAATGATTCAAATTGTCTTGGAGATTATATTATCTTGAATAAAAATAAAAAATATATAAACAACTTATATTTTGTGGTGAATTTATTGATGATTAAATTTTTATATTATTAATTATAATTACGACATTTTGATTGCTTAATTTGCAAAGTACAGCCATATGGCCATATGCTCATATATATGAGCAATTTCTAAAAGATCTTACTTCTACGTATCTAAAATCCGCTTTTGTCATGTGCCTATTAGTTTGTTTTTTTGTGTCGGTCAGACTTTCTTTCTCTAAATATACTTCGAAATACCTATAAATAATAGTAATATATCCAAATGATATCTTCTATTTGTGACGTCATCATTCTTTTCCCTAATAAAGTTGAGAGATCGGATGGATTTAGAAAAGAAAACCTGAATTTTAGAAAACCAGCCATCTACCTATTATAATAGAAAAAATGGTGGATAATATAACAAGAAATAATTCTTAGAGATAGGATATACTTTATCTAATTAAATATTAATTGTTTATTTATTTTAATTGTTAAATAATTATATATTAATTATTTGTTTATTTTAATTGTTAAATAATTATTAAATAATTATTATTATTTTTAATTATTGTTTTAAAAATTGAATTAAATCAATTAATTATTTTATATTAATGTACTAAATAAATATTACATAGAGGTTTGTTATAGTGTTTGTGTGTAATTTAAGTGGAAGCATAGTGGGAAATTCTTGATGTTGAGGGTTGTTGGTTGTTTGGTTGTTTGGTTGTTTGTCTGGGGCCAACAACCGACAAGAAGGAGAATTCGCAGAAATACAATAACTACTCTAGACCTTTGAGATAACGTAAATAAATACTTATCACTCTCTCTCTTTTCTGTAATCAAAGAGGATTTTGGTTGAATTGCAGAGATATCAACGAGAAAAGATAACACACACAATCCTCTCCGGCTTTAGCAATTCATCCATTGTTAGATAACAGACCAACAATTATTATTATCCCCTCTTGAATTGAAACAATATAGAATAACTAACAATTAAGATATTGTTATTTCAAAATGACATTCTTAAATGAATTAATGCCCGATTTATAAAAAATGTCAAATTTTGCATTATTAGTAATTATATTATTACATGAAAATCAATTTCATCGTGAATTCAATAAGCCGTTTAAAATTTTATTATACAATACGAATCTTTTAATTTAATAAATTGAAGTATTTTACTTGCTTAAATACTATCCCAAAAAATAAGTAAAACATACAAAGTATCCATAATATATTATTTTTCTAATTGATTCGCTTAATTATCGAATTTTTTTATTGTTACTAATTACAATTTATCTTATCTTAAACAATTAAAATAAGCAATTGTTGTAGGTATATTTTCAATCGTTTTCTCGAAAACGGCTCTAACGATTTTGATGAAAATCACGGGTTAGGAAGTTTTTGGCTCGACGATTTAATTTAATAAATGGAATTAAGTATTTTACTTGCTTAAATACTATCTCAAAAAAAACTTTTCAAAAAATAATTGAGATTTAGTAAAATATAAAGTATTCTTATTAAATTATTTTTAAAATTGATTCACTTATTAATTATTTATTGAATTTTTTATTGTTGGTAATTAAACATTTGATCTCATTTTAAACAATTAAAATAAGCAATTGTTGTAGGTATATTTATAATCAGTTTCTCGAAAACGGCTCTAAAGATTTCGACGAAAGTCACGGGTTAGGGAGTTCAGGTTCCCATCTTCGGGTAATTTCAATTTGATAGGTTTTTTTGGTTAATTCAAATAATTATTCACAGGTGGTTGTTTTAATAAGAATTTATAATTACATTTTTTTTCAATTTCCTTTTAATAATAATCAATTGGTTTTTTAATTTTAAATCTCACCTAATCTTTCATCACAAATATTATTATATACATAATAAAATTTGAAAATTTATTCAATTAGACTTTTTGTTATATAAAACAATGGTTCAATAAATTTATTATTATTAGAGGTATTTTTTATTCAAAGCAGAGTGGGAGAATTCAATGTTGAATTGATTTAGTGTGTAAGAATAATGAAAACAAGAAATTTTCGAGAATAAAAGAATTTATAAGAACGTCATTTCTATCCTCTTATAATACCCAACGATTCGGAGGATCCTCTCACCTTCTTCAGGATTTAAAAGAGTCAACTAAGTAGCCTCTGTGTGTATTAATATTTTTTTTTTAATTTTTTTTTTTGGCTTTTCGGTCTTTCTAGCCATCAGCCAATTTATGATTGTTAAAATATATGTATAAAATTGGCACCTCCGATATGACATCAGCGCCACTCCGGTGTTGGCTATCGGAACTGAACTTATCACTCACTTCATTTTCTACTCGTGTTCATGTAGCTTCCTATATATGGCTTTTTCTCATGTTCTATTCTATTTTTTATAATATATGCAACCCCCTTTATATATTTTATCTATAAAATTATCTATCATTGTGATATTCCGCTATCCACACCATTTATACTTCCTACAGGTTATGGGCCCAGGACGCTTCTGCTGCGCCACTATTATTTTAATTTTTTTCTTCTGTCTAGGGATCAGATTTTACCCGGTTGCCGTGAGTCGGATTCGAACCCGGGTCCACTTGATTAGATATATAGTATTAATAATATTTTTAATTGAATTTAAGTTCAAAACTTTGTGGACAGCAATGCCACCTTGATGATGATGGCCGGAGCGAGTCAAAACGTTGGCAAAAAAATACATTCCACATATTTCAATTGTATATAATTCTAACTGAAATTAAAAATTGACCTATTTACTTGAATTTAAAATTAAAAATAATAAACAAAACATTGCCGAGCAACGCTAGGTCCGGCAGGTATTTTAATTATTAATTCTTCGAAATGTAAACCATTTAGTATAGAGGAATGTCCTTTTTAGGATGGTCACAATTATCGAAATTTCATATATTTTTTATAAGAATCTTAGAAGTTAGAAGAGAGAGTCGACTAAAATAAAATTAACCTCTCGTTAATTTGGTTGCGGATTAACAGGGGCTTTAACGAGATATTATTATTCCTATCCTAATTAATTTGCATTATTATTATCTAATATCAATTATTATTATACCAGCTACAAAACCCGCCTTCGGCTCCACCCCTGGACTCCGTAATGAGTTTTAAAAAATAATAATTAAAATTTTTTAATAAATTTTATTTGTCATAAACTATTAGTGGGTTGTAAAATTAAAAAAAAATCACCTTTGTGTCGTTGCGCAAGCTCTTTATAATAAATTTAGATATTGAATTATAGATAGATAATATAATTTTCAATTGACCCGATTGTGTTAGTTTCAATTTCGACCACATGGCGGCAACACTGTACATACCATTTACCAATAATCAAAACTTGAAATTTAGTAGTAATACTAGCTGCAAGGCCCACCTTCGGTGAGCACCTTCGCCCCCTGTACCCTCCGACCCAGAACTTCTCCCCCGCCTCTGATCACCCTCCGACCCAGTAAATCTAGTCCCTGGAGTCCCCACCCATCGACCTCGAATCCCCTGGACCCCCACCTTTCCCCTGGATCCCACTTCCCAACCCCACATAGGTATATATATATAGGTACAGACAAAGGCACAAATTCCCCTTAGTAGCCCTGGACCCCCACCCCATGAATTCCCACCCTTGGACCTCGTAACCCTAGACCCCAACTCCCACCACTCTACAAACATAGTGTACATACAGAGACTGGGACAAATGCTAAACTACATAAGGGTTGAATGACATATAAACAAAAACCTTGATTATATATATGACATTTGTTTCAGCGACCCGATTGCGTTAGTTTCAATTTCTCCCACATAGTGGCAACACCGTACTTATCATTTACCAATAATAGAAAACTTGAAATTTAGTAGTTAATACATATGAAGCATTCATTTTACCCGCTAGGTAGGTTTAACAGGATTTTTTAATGAAACCTACCTAGTACCTAATCTATACTTTTAAATTTGTTAATTAGTTTCTTTTTAGTTGGTTATTATTATTTGTGCGTGATCTCATTTCTTTCCCCGTTCTCTTTTTTTTTATGTTTGATATTAAAAAAGAAAAATAAATAAATAAATAGGGCCACTAAAAGGTTAAGGGCCAATTTATTTAGGAGACAATATCATTAGAGAAAATGGAAATTTGTGTGGCTATAAAAAGTGGATGGCCGGTTAAATAAAAAGAGAGAGCGGGGCTGTAAAATTCCCCATATATCGGGCTAACGTTGTAAAGTTTAATTCGCCATAATTTGCGACAATGAGCCTCTTTACACGGTCCGAGCTAATAAAGAGGACGAGCTGCCGGATACACCCCCGCCCCCCACAACCCCCTAACGGAGTTTTTTTTATGTTGGCTACTCGCTAATCATTTATTCAGCTTGTTTATGAAACGTAAATAATAAATACAAACCCGGGGGTGGTGGGGGTGGTGCGAGGGCGGGTCGTAAAATATAAACTCGCGAAAAGCGGTGTTAGAGGGGGCGGGAGCGGGCGGGGGTGGTTTTAAATGGAATGAGGTTGTTTTTAGATGACTACGAAGTTTGCGACACACACACACACATAAATAGAGATGGTATATCTGCCGCTGGGTAACGAGATAATATTGATATAGCTTTGTCAATCGTTAATGTTAATTGGATTCTAGAGTTGAACGCGAAGCTATTTATTCAATTAGGCAGAGCAGCAACAACCAAACAACCCAACAAACACAACCAACAGACAGACAGACACAGGGAGAGGGGGAGGTAAAACTGCCACCAATTCGACCTACACACCCACACACACAGCATTAAACCCTCTAGAGCGTCAAAGAAAGAAACAATAGGGAAATAATGTTGTGGGGTTCTGCTTAAAAGTAAAACTTGACCATATTAATATCGATATGTATGTAATTTTAGTTTTTCAGAGGATGAGGAACAAAATAAGTGTTTATTTACGACTTATCAATTGCAACGTTTCGCTACTTTATTGAAGCTTCTTCAGGCTCTACAAAGGAGCAAATACATATATCAAAAAACACATTCCAAAACATTTCTCATTCATTCAATTCAAAATCAATTGATATTGCAATTGATAAGTCGTATATAAGCATTTATTTTGTTCCTCATCCTCTGAAAAACAAAACTTACATTAATAAGTTATGGAACTGAAACCCAATGATGAGATCGATATTTATAAATATGTTGCAATTAATACCCGGTTTTTTGTAACAATGGGTTCTTAGGTTTTTAGGAATAATCGATTCCTGAAGAAAGAAAGTGAAAACCCGGTTTTTAATAAGAACGAGGTTCATAGGTTTTTTAGGGATTTTTAAGGGTAATCGATCCCTGAAAAAAGAAAGTAAAAACATAGTTTTTAGAAAGAACGAGTTCTTAGGTTTTTCAGGGTTTTTTAGAGGCAATTAATCCCTGAAGAAAGAAAGTAAAAACCCTGTTTTTAGAAAGAACGGGTTCTTAGGTTTTTAAGGGTTTTTAGAGGCAATTAATCCCTGAAGAAAAAAGTAAAAACCCTGTTTTAAAAAAAACGGGTTCTTAGGTTTTTAGGGGTTTTTAGAGGCAATTAATCCCTGAAGAAAGAAAGTAAAAACCCTGTTTTTTAGAAAGAACGGGTTCTTAGGTTTTTAAGGGTTTTTAGAGGCAATTAATCTCTGAAGAAAAAAAGTAAAAACCCTGTTTTAAAAAAAACGGGTTCTTAGGTTTTTAGAGGCAATTAATCCCTGAAGAAAGAAAGTAAAAATCCTGTTTTTAGAAAGAACGGGTTCTTAGGTTACTAAGGGTTTTTAGAGGCAATTAATCTCTGAAGAAAGAAAGTAAAACCCCGGTTTTTTTTAAGAACGGGTTCTTAGGTTTTTAGGAGTTTTTAGGGGTAATCGATCCCTAAAGAAAGAAAGTAAAATAAAAACCCAGGTTTTTAGTAAGAACTGGTTCTTAGGTTTTTATAGGTTTTTAGGAGTAATCGACACCTGAAGAAAGAAAGTAAAAAACCGGCTTTTTTTATTAAGTACGGGTTCTTAGGTTTTTAGGTCTAATCGATTCCTGAAAAGAGAAAGTAAAAAACCAGTAAGAACGGGTTCTTAGGTTTTTAGGTGCTTTTAGAGGTAATCGATCCCTGAAGATGTCAAAAAATACCGTAAAATTCATCATCATCATCGATTACATAATATAACTCCTAAGCTGTTTACTCTACGGCAAATCTCATTAAAGACAAAATTGTAGTGGATGTAATTTTTGAAATTTTTGTTTAAAAAAAAATTTAAAATAACCACCCGATTTGGGGGGGGGAGGGTCAAAAATGAAAATTCTTGTCCTTTTGACCAAACTCAACCAAATTTTGTATACATATTTTGTGAACCCCCAGAAGTCTAGAAATGCAAAAACTAACAGCCCAAAATGGGCGGGTGAGGGTCAAAAATGAATACCAATATATTTTTTTCTTACATTTTTTCAAAATTTCCTCCCTTAAAAGGGGATTTTGTTATTTTGAGAACAAAAGCCGGCGTCCGCATCTAGTATATTTATTGGAATTGGTTTCTCGAAAACGGCTCAAGCGATTTCGATGAAAATCACGGATTAGGGAGGGTAGGGTGTTAGGGTAAATGCCTCAGAAAACCAAACAAATTTAAAATTATTGGATAAAAATACTTGGTAGGTTTCACATTAAGATATAAAAAAAAATAAAACGAATTTATTTTTGGAGAATCTTTAATCTCGATATATATATTTCGGGTGACTAACCCATTTAAAAAATGTTTCACTAAGTACCAACACCAAATTCCTTAAAAACTATACAAATTTAAATAAAAAAAATAAATAAATACTTTTTTTGGATGATAAAAACAATATTATTTTTATTTTTGATTAAAAAATAAAAAATTGACTTATTAATAGTAATTTCTATAATGTCTATGTGTGTGTGTGTGTGTGTGTGTGTGTGTATATGTGTTCATTCTTTGATGAATTCCTTCCTTTTTACCGGCTTTTCGATTTCTTTTCCTGCAATCAAGAAAAAGAAGAAGAAGAATAAATGCATTTTTCATTCCCTTTTCTTTCTCTTTTTCTGATCATGAAATTCTCTGTCTTTTTTTTGGGGGAGGGGGAGGGTTTTTTATTTTATTTTCTTGGATGGATTGGTTGTTGGCCAACCACCCACCCATTTTGACCGCCATCTTTTTCTACCGGCCATAACTGCTCGGATATAAACCCCTCCCTTCTCTGTCCCCCCCTAATGGGTGGGATTCTCAGGGGGTGGATGGGTGGGCTGAATTTATCGCCATTTTGTTATCCGTTTTGCTTCTTTTATTTTGAAAAAATAAAAGAGTGTGTCCGGCCAGACGAGACGAGACGAGACGAGCAGCCTCTCCAATCGGAAATCGTCAGAAAATCGTCTCTCTGTGTGTGTGTGTGTGTGTATATGTGTGCGTGGGTGGGTGGATTTCTTCTTTTTCTTTCTCGTCCAAAAAAAGAAAGAAAGACATTTCAATCTTATTTCAGATGAAATATAGAAATGAAATTAATTTCCAAAACGAACCAACCCCCTGAATTGGCAACCTCCCCCTTAACAAATCTTTTATTTGTTCTTTCACCTTTTAAGAGGGGATTAAATCTTGGTTAAAAGAAAAACTACAGAAATAAAATAAAGGATCATCAAATATAAGGCGGATAAAATAAAGCTCACGCCTTCTTTTTACCACACACTCTCGTTTTTGACAAAAATAGAAATTAAATAAGAGAAATCAATGTTCTAGAATGTTGCAAAAATAAATATCTACGTATATTGCTATTTATAATATTTGAAAGTGATTTTAATTAAATTTTTAATTGTTTAAAAAAATAATAATTAACTACGCAATAATCAATTAATTTGAAAAACAATCAATCATTGTTAATAAATTAAATAATTAGTATTATCTAGAAATTTTCAAGAAGACAAGCCAAAAGCAAGAACATAAGAGATAAAGGAGGCCACATTATTCTAAACGAAAACGAGCAGGCAAATAGATGGAAGGAACACCTAGAAGAACTCTATGGAGAAGAAAAAACAATGAACCCAATAGAAGAAGAAGAATCTGTGGATGAAAACGAATTAGGAGACCCCATACTCAGGTCAGAATTCGAGACAGCTTTGAAGGAACTAAAAAATAATAGAGCACCCGGAATAGACAATATACAAGCTGAAATCCTAAAGAACTCTGGAGAAAAGGCACGTGACAAACTTTTTGAACTAATTAGCAAAATCTATAAATTGGGAATCATCCCAAAAGATTTCGAAAAAAACAAAATAGTCACACTTCCCAAAAAGACAGGCGCGGATAAATGTGAAAATTTCAGGACCATTAGTCTAACCTCACATGCCTCCAAAATCCTAACCAAAATAATCCAAAGAAGAATAGAACAAAGAGTTGAAGAAAATCTGGGGGAAGACCAGTTCGGCTTTAGAAGAAACAGAGGCACCCGAGAAGCAATTCTCTCTCTTAGACTAATAATAGAAAGGGCTTTTATCAGGGAAGAATCTGTCTACATCGGATTCATAGACCTAGAAAAAGCATTCGATAACGTCAATTGGGAAATTATGTTTAAAATATTAAAACAGGCGGGAATAAAATTCAGAGAGAGAAGACTAATCTACAATCTATATCAAAACCAGACGGCAATTATAAATATTGGTGATGAACAAAGAGAAGCCAAAATAAAAAAAGGTGTAAGACAAGGATGTGTGCTGTCACCCATGATTTTCAACTTATACATAGAAGAAGCGATTAAAGAATTCAAAGACAAAATTGATACAGGTATAGAAATCCAAGGTCAAAAGATCGCTATGTTAAGATTTGCCGATGACATTGCCCTTCTAGGAAGCAATAAAAAAGAATTAGAGGACGCCTTGAATGGAATTAACCAAATCCTAATAGAAGAAATCAAAATGAAAGTAAACAAGAATAAAACCAAGGTCCTAGTATGTACAAAAAAAGAACAAACGAGACAGGAATGCATCAAAATTAACCAAGAAAACCTAGAAGGAGTTAAGGAATTCCGCTACCTAGGAAGTAAAATAACATGGGATGGGAGGAGCAAAAATGAAATTAAATCAAGAATTGCCCAAGCAAAAATGGGGTTTAATTCAAAACAAAAACTACTATGCTCCTCCTCAATCAGCTTAGCAAACAGGAAGTTGCTATTGAAGACATATGTATGGAGCATAGCCATGTACGGGTGTGAAACCTGGACAATTGGAAAAGCGGAGAGAAAGAGATTGGAGGCTTTCGAAATGTGGTGCTACAGAAGAATGATGAATATCAAATGGATGGATAAAATTACAAATGAAGAAGTTCTTGGAAAAATCGGAGAAAGAAGAACCTTGTGGAAGAGTCTGAAGAAGAGAAGAGGTCAGATGATGGGGCACACACTGAGACATGGGGGACTGCTTAGGGATATCTTGGAGGGGAGGTGGGAAAGAAAAGGGGAAGGGAAGACCCAGATTAGAATATTTCAACCAAATAATTGGGGATATGGGATGCCAGACATTTAGAGAGGTTAAACAGCTGGCGGGGGACAGAGTCGAGTGGAGACGGATTGTTGCATCAAACCAGTCTTAGGACTGTATACTCAATGATGATGATGATAGTATTATATGGTAATAATGATTTAACACTAAGTCGTCAATTTGACGGTTTTCACATTTCATTTCTCTTTCATTTCGTTACTATTTAAGTTAGAACTTTGAAACTCGCTGACTATTAATCATTTTTGAATAGCTTTCTAATAAAAAAAAAATAGCACCCTATGAATTTTTATTTAGGAGAAAATTATGGATTTACCAAGAACGCCCAAAAGTCGTCAATTTGACGGTAACACTTTTTTACCCTAATTTTTAAATTTTAAATTAATTTTTCAACTACGAATAATTCCCATTCTTTTTTTGGAACATTTTCATCTTTTTTGACCCTCGGATTATTTTTTGTTCTGCCTTTTTTTTTAATTTACAATCTTCCTTATAAAACTTGGGTTAAAATAAAAAAAATTATGTTTCTTTATGTCAATTTTTTTATCTTTTGATGATTCACTTTATTATTTTACAACATTTCGAGGGACCCTACTGTTTTGAAATCCATATATATATATGTCGAGCCACTAGTCTTGCCATTTCATTTTTGTTCCGCCCTTAGAATTATCAACAACAAATTTCTCTCTCAATTTCTCGTGAGTTTTTTTCGTATATTTGTTTTTTTTTTATTTCAATATTATTTATAATGGCACGAGGTCTCAGTGAAGCTGAAATATTAGAAATTTTAAAAAATATTACACCGGATAATTCAGAAGGAGATTCATTAGCTGAAACAGGAGAGGAAAATAAATATAATATATTAATATGTATTTTTAATATATAAATTGATAATAGAATTATATTTATTATTAGAAAAAATAAAAAAAATATTAAATAAAAGGAAACAGAATGATTTTATTTAGTTTGAGTGTTTAAAAATGCAAGTCGTCAAATTGACGGCATCCGGGCGTTCTAGGGGATCTGAAAGTCCGGGCGTTCTACTGTTAATTAAAAAGATTTATTTTTGTAATATAGACTCGTATAAATTTTATAGAAGAAATCACAGAAATTGTCCTCTATTTAATGCAAATAAGCATATAATATACGATTTATATTTATTTTTCAACCAAGGGATGCGTCCAAAAAAAAAATTTATTTTAGTTTATTTTTCTTTTTTTAGCAAATTTCATCCAATACAACATCATATAATTTTTCGTTATTTTTCTGTTAAATTGTGGATCACTTCAATAAGAGAGAGAGAGAGTTCGATTTATAGAGGTTTACTTATATACAGGGTGCTTCAAAAAAATGTATACACACTTTGAACTTCCATAGAAAATTTATTTACCGTTCTACAAAGTTAAATTTCAGGAAAATAGAAAGCTGAAAGTCCAATGTAAATGAAACATAAATAACAAATGTTAATACTGTTCAAATTGGTGACCTGCAGCATCAATACAATTCTGAGTACGAGTCACCACTGATTCTGTACATCGTATCAAAACGTCCAATGAGATTTCTCTACACACTGCTTGAATCTCATTCCAAAGAATGTCTAGGTTACGTGGTTTACGTTTGTACACCTCATCTTTTACTGTGCCCCACAAGAAGAAATCCAGTGGTGTAAGTTCTGGAGAGCGTGCTGGAAACTCGATTGGCCCCCTGCGTCCTATCCACTGGCCCCACAAATTTTGATCCAGGTAAGCTCGTACGTCCCTGTGATAGTGCGGCGGGGCACCATCTTGTTGAAAATAAAAATCATCATTACCGTATAATGCACGAATGGCAGGAAATATGGAATCAGCAAGCATTGTTAGGTAATTAATACCGAAGTTACAGTGCCTTCAAATCGAAAAGGTCCAATGAGTCCCCTTGAAGACAAACTTAATGGAACTGTCAATGGGCACAATTGTGTTTACTGGGGTGAAGAAAATCCTCACATTACAATTGAAAAAGCTGTAAATTTGCCTGGTGTAAATGTGTGTGCGGTTTGTCTTCAAGGGGACTCATTGGACCTTTTCGATTTGAAGGCACTGTAACTGCTGCAGGTCACCAATTTGAACAGTATTAACATTTGTTATTTATGTTTCATTTACATTGGACTTTCAGCTTTCTATTTTCCTGAAATTTAACTTTGTAGAACGGTAAATAAATTTTCTATGGAAGTTCAAAGTGTGTATACATTTTTTTGAAGCACCCTGTATATATACATACATCACATGATTGGATACAGAATGCTGGGACATACACACAGAGTTCTCTTGATGCATCGACAAGAGTTAAGTTAGGTATAACAAGTTGTCGTAAAGAGAGAACTAGAGATACCAACTTGCCCGCTAAATATACAATTCAAATGTGCAAGGCTCATTGTTTCGGAAGCTCTGAGGGATGTTTTGACCTAAGGCAAACGAATGAGACTTCGACGGGAATATATCAATACCCAGTGGAATGTAGCACGTTACTGATTCAAAGTGTGTGTGTGGAAAGAAGGTGTACCCAAATAATTACAAAAGATTTGGTTGCAAAGAGTTTTTAATTAACAATGATGTAAAATGTATATAAAATATTAACAGAGTAAAATTAAATTAAATATAACAAAGTGTTATATAAAATGGGATTATAATACAATATGTGAAAAACCTGATTATATTCTATTAGCAGAGTTGTAAATTCTGCTAATGAATTTATAAATACAAATTAGTTGAAATATATTTTCCTGGTGATATGAACCGTCCCAAAGATGGCTCCTTGGCGTCTGTTTGCTGTCCAGGATAATATATTTGAGTTTGTGGGTTTAATCAAGCTGCTCTATGATCTGATGATTCAGAGGTGTTTTTTTGTTGTTGTTTAAAAGTTACTGATATAGCTTTTAATGTGAAATAAACCAGGGTTGACCTGAGGATAGAAAATGGATTAGAACATTTTGAACAAGGATTGCATGGCGACTTCGTTATTGATATAATTAAAACAAAAGAATAAAAGCAATTAACCATTTACCTGAGGATATTACGATGATGTAATATTAATTTGAATGCTTCTCTGATGAATTTGAATATTGCTTTGATAAGCAATTGAATTATAAAAATATTTGATTTTTATACTTAAATATGAGTTTGTCTGATGACTGTCGAATGAAGAAGGAAACACGTGGCTAGGAAGTTTGGTAAATCGGATG
Source organism: Forficula auricularia (assembly GCA_024734495.1). Taxonomy (NCBI): domain Eukaryota; kingdom Metazoa; phylum Arthropoda; class Insecta; order Dermaptera; family Forficulidae; genus Forficula; species Forficula auricularia. Next base: position 465,137 of record JALMQS010000629.1, on the reverse strand, counting down.
TGGGAGGTGACTACGTAAGTCAAGTTGAAAATTAATAAAAATGTTATATTAATTTTACCTTAATTCAGGGCAAGTCTTTACTCTTACAAATAATTATAAATATGTATATAATTATTTATTAAATCTTTGCAATTTTGGGAATGACCAACGCGGGATTTTCAAATGATGATTTGAAACGGTTGGTTTTAATTTGTCTTTGAAATTGAGTTCGATGGTTCGAACCACTCATATATTCAACATTTTCAAATTTAACATTATATTTTTTTATATCACACCGTATGAAAATATACTCTAAATGTTTTGAAATTTTAGGGATGTGCCGTATCCACATCATCCATGGACCGCACGCCACTGATACCTATAGATATAATATGCATATGAAAACTCAAATTAAGTTAAATTTTATTCATTTAAAAAAATCATAATCACTTATTATTTCGCAATAATCAATCAAACAAAAAAAAAAATTTATTAAATGCTTAGATATACCGGGTGAGTTTTTTATCTTGAGACAGTCTTATAACTCAAAATCAGTGCATTATTTGGAAAAAATAAAAGTTTATTTATATCAAGGGGGAAACTAAACTAAGCTATTGTTTGTCGTTGAAGGAGACAATAAAAGAGTGTGTCTTCTGCTGGAATTATAAATTTTATTTATTTATAATGAGAGGCTTTGCCCTCTTCATCAGTCTATTACAATGTATTCACAGGAATTAATTTATGAATGAAAGGTTAACATCTTTCATGTGGTTAGGTTAAGAAATTACACAGGGTGCGCAAGTCAAGAATTGAAATTTATACTTGTTTTATTATTTTGGCTGTAGGTGGCGTTCGTGAAGTTTATATTTTAGCGGCTATTTTTAAAATAAAGCTTTCGGGAATTTCTATTTTCCGATTTAAGAATTTTTTTGCAGAATTATTGTATGATTTTAAAATTTCTAACGATTCGAAAATACTAATTTTTAAGGGACCTAATTCTGATCTAATTAATTTAATATTTTATTCATCTGGAAAACAATGTTTCTCGGAGATTAAATGGTCTGCAAATGCACTATGCCCCGAACCCCCTTTAAAAACTCTTTTGTGTTCCGAAATGCGTGTGTTGAAATTTCGCTCTGTTTTTCCTATATAGGTCGAATCACATTCTCCACATGTTATGGAATAGACACCCTTTTTTTTACCCTCAATTTAATATTGTTTGTCGACCTAGAACAAGCTTTCATGGCTATTTTGAGGTCAAGTTCTGTTTTTTAAATAGAAACCTATATATTTCTGTACATATTCTGAATCTACAAAAAAAACTGAACAACTTTTATTTAAACTATTTTTTTATTCGACATCAAATAATAAAAAATATTAAATCAATTAGATCTCAAAAAAAATTCTAATAATTATTTTTAACAATTATTCAACTTAATTATCAAATAATAATGATCAAATATTTAATTATTAAATAAATAATTTAATTATAAATAGTAATTTAATAATTTTACCACACTGTTCTGAGACATTCCAGAGTGTATTGCAAGTCTTCTGGATGAATTCCAGTTCCAATTTCGTTATTTTGGCCTTTTTGAGTTTCTTCATAGCCTTTTTTTAACAAACTTACAACAGGATAAAATGAAGCTTGTGAGGGTGTATTCCTATCAGGAAAACGCTCGCCATCCATTTCAATGGCAACCCCATAACACTTCTTCCACATTCACCATAAATTAAGACCATTTCAATTTTGTCTTCAACAAAAAAATGCTCCATTTGTATTATGGTAATACAATACTACTGGATTGATACGAGAAATAAACTTTTTTAAACTCAAGAATTCTAAGTTGTTTTAATAAGTAGAAAATAATCTCTTAAATCTGAGTATAACGAAGTTTTAATATCAGTATAAACACTTATTTTCATTGTTGTGACTTTTCGATTTAATAAATATTTATTTAATAATTAATTATTTAATCATTATTATTTGATAATTAAGTTAAATAATTGTTAAAAATAATTATTAGTGTTTTTTTCTGAGATCTAATTCATTTAATATTTTGTTTATTTGATTTTGAATAAAAAAATAGTTTTAATGAAAGTTGTTCGGTTTTTTTTGTAGATTCAGAATATGTACAGAAATATATAGGTTTTTATTTAAAAAACAGAACTTGACCTTGAAATACCCTTGAACGCTTGTTGTAGGTAAACAAACAATAGCGTAATTTAGTTTACCCTTTGATATAAATAAACTTTTATTTGAAACTTTTTTTCATATAATGCACTGTTTTTGAGTTATAAGACTGTCTCAAGATAAAAAACTCACCCGGTATTTAGATTTATTATACAATACTAAAGTGAGCGTCGAAAATTCTTTCTGTAGATAAAATTTCTAATTTACTGATTTTATTTTAGGCTTAGCCTTAGCGCTTTTTTATGAAATTTACGTAATTTGACGAAATCTTTAACTTTTTAGCTATTTAGCAAAAATTTGGCTTAGTAGTTTGAACTAATAAAAAAAATATTTGAAGTCTTTTAAAATTAGTATTTTAATCAAATTAATTGAATATCAAGCAGAAGACAAAATCTTTGATTTTTCTTGATTAACTTAATTGTTTTTTTTTTTTTTTTTGATTATGTCATTTTTTTATTTAAATAAATGCAATTATTTATAAGTAAAAAGTAAGAAAAAACGATTTATTTTTGAAAATGGCATTAAAAATTGAATGAAACCTCGAAATTTTGCTTGCCCTGAAAAAATTTCCTTTTTGTTTAATTCTTATAGGACATAATTTTGGCTAAATAAATTTCTTGTTTTAAATAATCGGTTTATTTAGGTAGGTATGTTTTTGAATTTCTAGACTTCTGGGGGTTCACAAAATATGTATACAAAATTTGGTTGAGTTTGGTCAAAAGGACAAGAATTTTCATTTTTGACCCCCCCCCAAATCGGGTGGTTATTTTAAATTTTTTTTAAACAAAAATTTCAAAAATTACATCCACTACAATTTTGTCTCTAATGAGATTTGCCGTAGCGTAAACAGCTTAGGAGTTATATTATGTAATCGATGATGATGAATTTTACGGTATTTTTTGACATCTTCAGGGATCGATTACCTCTAAATAATGCCTAAAAACCTAAGAATCCGTTCTTACTGGGTTTTTACTTTCTTTCTTCAGGAATCGATTAGCCCTAAAAACCTAAGAACCCGTACTTAATAAAAAAACGGTTTTTTACTTTCTTTCTTCAGGGATCGATTACCCCTAAAAACCCATAAAAACCTAAGAACCAGTTCTTACTAAAAACCTGGGTTTTTATTTTACTTTCTTTCTTCAGGGATCGACTACTCCTAAAACCTCCTAAAAACCTAAGTACTCGTTCTTACTAAAAACCGAGTTTTTACTTTCTTTCTTCAGGGATCGACTACTCCTAAAACCTCCTAAAAACCTAAGAACCCGTTATTTCTAAAAACTAGGTTTTTACTTTCTTTATTTAGGAATCGATTACGCCTAAAAACCCAAGAACCTGTATTTATTAAAAACCGGGTTTTTACTTTCTTTCTTCACGAATCGATTGCACCTAAAAACCTAAGAACCCGTTCTTTCTAAAAACTAGGTTTTTACTTTCTTTATTTAGGAATCGATTAGCCCTAAAAATGGCATTAAAAATTGAATGAAACCTCGAAATCTTGCTTGCCCTGAAAAAATTTCCTTTTTGTTTAATTCTTATAGGACATAATTTTGACTAAATAAATTTCTTGTTTTAAATAATCGGTTTATTTAGGTAGGTATGTTTTTGAATTTTTCAATAGAACAATATGAATTTTAACTTGATACAATAAATGTACTCTACCCTACGTACATACAAGTAGGTACAATTTATACAATTTTAATTTTCTTTCCTATTACAAAGATAGAGAAAAAGTTTTAAAAGAAAAAATAATGAAATTTTAATTGAAAATGTTCAAAAATAAATAAATAAATAAATTGCGTTGACATTTTCTAATCAAGTTTATCAATTGAACGTTTTTTTATTTTAAAATTGAAATAAGAGAGAGAGGGAGTAAATAAATAAATAAATAAATGATTAATTTCTCACTGAGAGTTCAATTAAATTTAATAAATAAAGTTTCTTATTCAATTTGTAAGAAAACACACACAGAGAGACAGGGTGAGAAATTGAAAATCACCCTTAATGGGGGCCAGGGGTGGGGGGTTCATTTTAGGTCGAAGGGGTTGCAGAAAGAAACAAGAAACCAAGAACAGATTCGAAAACGTCATTTAATAATAATAATAATAAAAGAAATAAGAAAACTAGAATTTCTAGAAGCAAAAATATCTCTTTTTCTACTCATACTTTCAGTTTTACTAACAAGGAAGGCATACTTGTTGTGTAAATTAATTGTTATTCATATTTTTAATTGTTTCGTATTTTATTATATTATTACTTAACAATAATCGAATTATTTTCTAATTAAAATTAAATTAAATTAATTATTTCGAAATAATCATTTAACAATCAGAATAATATTTTTAAATTAATAATCTATTGATTTATTTGTTTATTTTAAATGAATAGAGAATTCCAAAGTAAATATTACTAAATACTTATACTTTTTACTTTTGAAAAGTTCTTTCTCTATTTCCTTTCCCCAAATTCATTGCGTCGGTCGGTGGAGCGTCACGTTTAGAAAATGTAATTTTTTTTTTTTGGAAATGTAAGGAAAATTTATTTAAAGTTTTTCTCTGTTTTTACTAGATTCTGATATCTGTAATAACTTAAAAAAATGAATTCGTCAAAATGTTTGAGAAAATCTCGTCTCGGTCTCGTGAATTGTCAAAAAAGGCAGTATATTCTCGGTCTCGGTCTCGTATCGTCTAGCCTAGTCTCCTTTGGTCTCGTTTGGTTTCGGTTGGTCTGTTTTGGTCTGTTTTGATCTCGTTTGATCTCTTTTGGTGTCTTTTGGTCTGTTTTGGTCTCGTTTGGTCTGTTTTGGTCTCGTTTGGTCTGTTTTGCTCTCTTTTGAACTCGTTTGGTCTCTTTTGGTCTCGTTTGGTCTCTTTCTTATGATATGCACAATAACTTAAGAAAATGAATTCGTCAAAATATTTGTATTCTCTAAAAGCCCAGAATTATATTTTGGACTATTCTAAAACGTCATTTAATAATAATAATAATAATAATAAATAAAAAACTAGAATTTCTAGAAGCAAGTATCTCTCTCTTTACTCAAACTTTTTTCACTTTTACTAACAAGGAAGGCATAAGTACTTAGTGTGTAAATTAATTATTATTCAAATTACAGGCACTTTTGATTTTTTTTAATTATTTCGCATTTTATTATTTATATTATTACTTAACAATAATCTAATTATTTTCTAATTAAAATTTAATTAAATTAATTATTTCGAAATAATCATTTAACAATCGGAATAATATTTTTTAAATTAATAATCTATTGATTTATTTGTTTATTTTAAATGGCAATGAATACAGAATTCTAAAGGAAATATTAATTTGATAAATACTTAGTTTTTATTTTTTGAAAAGTTCTTTCTCTATTTCCTTCTCCAAATTCATTGGGTCTGACCGGTGGCGAAGGACCCGTCACCTTTACATTTATTTGCAGATTAATATTAGCTTACAGGTAAATCGAAATACATTTTTTTAAATGTCACCAAGATTATCAAAAAACTTTTTTTAAATTTTTTAAATATTTAAAAATTTTAAAGTCTTATTCCTTTGTCTTTACTGGATTCTGTAATAACTTAAGATAGTGAATTCCTCAAAATGTTTGTATATTCTAAAAATAAACAACATAATTATTTAAATTTTGGACTTTCTACCTTGAGCATTTCCAAATATGGATATTATGCTGAAAATCATAAAGAAATATCATTTTCGGGTGGATATCAAACCATTATAACTGAAATTTGGCACAAAATAATAAACCTACTCGTTTGGATCTATTTTCCGCTTTCTAGCTCAAACCGTCGGCAAATTCTTCACTTTCACTAGCTATTTTCCAAGAAATTTAAGGCCAAAAATAAAAAATCTTATTAGGTAGCTATATTTATTAATATCAAAAGTAGGATCCCTAACTAGCTATAAAAGATTTAACTTTTCTATAGAAAATCAAAAGATTAGTAATAGTACTACTACTACTAGATCCGAAATGTTATGGATTATTTTTATTATGTCAGTGTTATTTCAAAAATGATGATTAGTTTTATTAAAAGTAAAATGTATCAAATTAAAGCTACCTGAAGATGATACTATAGATACATCGATTTGTCGACCCAAAAATTTCCTAATCCGGAATTTTCATCGAAATCGTTGAGCCATTTTCGAGAAAATAAATTAATCAATATTATTTAAGAATTGCTCATTTAATACTATACGATTATTTTTTCATGAATTTGCGGTTGTATAAGAATGGTTTGGAATTTGAATAGAAATTTCCGAAGGGTGAACCGCGACCTAATATTATATACACCTACTTCCACTTGCACTTGTATTTCCAAGTAGAAGACAATAGATGAAGGGGCATTATCTAATAAATTCCAAAATAATTCGATATAATTCCAAAGACGGTGTACACCTAATTCCAATAGCGGTTCACCCTTGGAAATTTCTATTGGAACTGATCTGATTGTTGTTCTAATATAGTCCATTTAAGAAGATTGACGATTGAGGGGGTAGAAAAAGGTAGAAAAGGTTAGTTAAATTGACAGGAGAGAAGTATTCTGTTTGGATTGGTAGAATCATTGTTGATTTACCATTGTTAAATAATATTAAACAATCATCAGAGTCTCTATATGACGTAGTAAAGTCATAATTATTGTTATAATTAAATAAAATATCGAATTAAATAATTAATTAAAATATATTCAATTATTTGATATCAAGTTTAGTTAAATTAATTATTTTTCAACAATACTTATTATTAATTATAATTAAGATTTATTAATTAAATATCAATAAATGTAATTATGTATATAACAATGTAAATAATGCAATAATTGCATTTTTCGGACATATTTTGAAGGGAAATTAGGCTAATTGGCCCTGATCGATAATTTCGGCTGATATATAATTTAAAATAATTCATTTAATTTCGGATTTATATATATAAATATCTTCTTCTAAGATAGTCTATGTAGGCAGATTGATGGAGTAGAAAAGGTTAAGATAAATTGATAGGAGAGAAGTATTGTTCTTTGGATTTGGGACCATTGTTAATTTACCATTGTTCAATAATATTAAACAACAATCAGAGTCAATATTATATAGTAAAGTCACAATATTGTTATAATTAAATAAAATATCTAATTAAATAGTTAATTTGAAAATATTCAATTATTTAATATAAAGTTTAATTAATTTAATTGTTTTTCAACAATACTGGTTATTATTAATTAATTAAATATCATTAAATCTTATTATGTATATAACAATGTAAATAATGCAATAACTGTATTTTTCGGACATATTTTGGAGGGATTTTGGGCCAATTGGCCCTGAGATCGCTAATTTCGTCACTCGGGTTGGTAAATACAAAGCTTTCTGATATATAATAAAAAAGAATTCCTTCCATTTCGGATCTACCATATAAATAATAATCCAAGAGAGAATAATATCTTGTGATTTTCTTATAAAAACTTTATCTTACTTTTTTTTTTACCTTGTTCTTTACATTTTTCATCTGAAATGGAAAATAAATATTGAAATTGAAATGCATTATTTGAATTGATAAAGGGATCGAATGAATAAAGAGAGAAAGAATTGATAAGGCTTATCATCATATAAGAAAGAATAAAAAATAAAAAAATAAAAGGAAAATTTCTAAAATCCCTTCTCGCAGGTTGATCAAGTATTTATTTATTTATTTTTTATTTTATTTGATTAATTGAAGGTGAGAGCTTTTTACTTTTTTCTATATTCTTTGCCTCTACGTATATTATTATATAATAAAAACGAGAGAGATTATAAGATTAGTACTCGTTAATAGTACATAAATACTCTCTATCAGCTACTATAAGTAATAAGTATATTATAAGAGCACGTGTGCGTGAATATCTGGATGCACCCACCCGCCCACCTACCTAGTAGAGAAATAGCAACTAGAGATAATATAAATAATCTATGAATCATTCCCTCATTTCTAATTTTATCTTCAAATAGATCTCAAAAGTAATTTATTTTGGAGTAGAGGTAGTAATTTAAGTAGAAATAAAAATTAGACTAAGTGTTAAATTAAGTGTTAAAGACAAATACTGTTACTAGTAGTAGTAGTGTTAAAATATCTATAGAAAATCAAGAAAGATGGTCAACTGCAAAATTATGGATTATTATTATTATTATTATTATTATTTATGTCAGAAGGGTTGTTTCACCCTTTCGCGAATTGAACTTGTTAGCCAAAATTAGCAATCAAGTCTAATTGGCCTCATTTTCCTCCAAACTATGTCTGAAAAATACAATTGTTACTTTATTTACATTATTATAGATTTTTTTATTGATATATAATTAATAAATTCTATTTATAATTAATAATAACAAATAAGTATTGTTGAAAAACAATTATATTAATTAAACTTTTTATATCAAATAATTGAATATTTTAAAAATAAATATTTAATTAGATATTTTATTTACCTCTTTAACAATTGTGACAATAATGGACCATATGGGATTTCGACAATCCCTGCACTTTTGTCTTGTCCTTCGAGGATCTAACCTAATTTTGTGGTCACTTAATTATACACTTTAACATACAACATATATTATTTTTAATATAGGGTATGTTAAGATTTAGAAATGTTTTAATGATAGAGAGATAGTCAACTACAAAATTATGGATTATTATTATTATTATTATTTATGTCAGAAGGGTTGTTTCACCCTTTCGTGAATTGAACTTGATTGCCAAAATTAACAACTAGGGCTAATTGGCCTAATTTTTCTCCAAACTTTGTTCTAAAAATACAATTGTTACTTTATTTACATTGTTATAAAAATAATATATTTAATGATATGTAATTAATAAATAAAACGATTAATTTTTCCCAAATTTGCGATTAAAGGGTTTGACTTATAAGAAGAATGGTTTGGAATTTGAATAGAAATTTCTATTAGGTATAGTGATTGGATTATTCTTCTAAAATATAGTCCATTTAAGAAGATTGACGATTGAGAGGGTAGAAAAGGTTAGTTAAATTGACAGGAGAGAAGTATTCTGTTTGGATTGGTAGATTCATTGTTGCTTTACCATTGTTAAATAATATTAAACAATCATCAGAGTCTCTATATGACGTAGTAAAGTCATAATTATTGTTATAATTAAATAAAATATCTAATTAAATAGTTAATTTAAAATTATTCATTATTTATTTAAAAATAAGTTAATTCATTTAATTTTTTTCATACAATACTTATTATTAATTATAAATAAGATTATTTAATTAAATATTATTAAATGTAATTATGTATATAACAATGTAAATAATGCAAAATATGCATTTTCAGACATATTTTGAAGGAAAATTAGGCTATCGCTAATTTCTACTGAAATATAATTAAAAATAATTCATTCCATTTCGGATCTACCATATAAATAATAATCGAACAGAATAGTATCTTGTGATTTTTAACCGACTTCAAAAAAGAAGGAGGTTCTCGATTCGACTGATTTTTTTTTTGTTTCTATGTTACCTGATATCTTCGCCAATTGTAAACCGATTCTGATGATTTTTTTTTTGCATTGGGTTCAGTATAGTTTCCGATTGGTCCCGTTTTTTTTTTCATTGGTATTAGACCTTTTTTGTTATGTATGTTCGGGCATAACTTCTTTGTTTATAAACCGATTTTAATTATTCTTTCTGCATTTGGATCAGTATAGCTCCAAGATAGTCATGATACCTAATTATTTATTTATTTTATGTATGTTCAGCGAGAACTTTTTGACACGTGGACCGATTTCGATGATTCTTTTTTTATTGGACAGGGGGTACCTTAGGGGTAGTCCCATATTAATTTGGTCAAGTTCTGATGATATAATCAATGATAAAATAACCGAATTCTCCAATTCTTATGAGCAAATAATCGAAATGATAATAAATAAAATCTTAAAAACATGCATTTAAAACCCGCAAACGTTTCGAGAGAATTTCTATATTTATGAATTGAATTTTATTATCATTTTCTGATTCATTCGCCCGACGCTTTCTCTTACGAGATACATGCAAGATATTATCTCAAGTCACTATTAATAACATCACAAAAAGAGAAAAATAAAAATAATTTTTTTCATGTAAAAATCGATCTTTTTACTTGAATTTAAAATTAAATAAAAAAATATAAATTAATATATCGGTTTTAACTAAAGCAAAAAAAAAAAAATTATCGAACAACGCTAGAAAAAGTTTGATGATTTTTTTATTTATTTCGTTTATTTATTGATTGGCTAATAAATAAATGAATGGATTTGATTCATTCTCTATACGATATCAATCGTTCTCTTGTTGTAGATTTATCGATATATATATTGGAATTCAATTCATATATAGTATAATATTGCCCAATTTACTTTCTCTATCTCTCACTTTCTCTTTTTAATAATTTTTTTTTTTTTTTTTTTTTTTTTATTTATTTATGCAATTAGATAACAATTTTTTCGTCTTTATCTAATGAATATAAGTAGAGGGGGGGGGATTTGCGGAACCACCTTAAGTAAAGAATTACTGATGATTGGACGATCAATGAATCAGAAGAACTTTCGAAAATAATATTGAATAATAAATAAATGGAAAATTCAAATAATAATGAATTTTTAGTAAATCTTTGTCTAATAAGCCTTTTCTATTGATGGCTAGTGAAAGTTGTTGTGTTGTTGAAGCATTGTCTATATAGACAGAAGCGAAAGTTGTCCAGGATCAGGATGAATAAACACCCTATAACTACTTGAAATTAATAATAAATTCACCGTTTTCAAATGAGTGGTGCTATCTAGCGGTGGTATTTTGTACTATAGAAAAGAAATTAAAAAAGAAATCATTTATCTATCTAATCATAATATAAACCTTGGCCCTTATCGGGATTAAGATGCAATTTTTATTATTTTTAAGAATTATTAGCGAAATTTATTCAACTTATCGGTATGCTCAGTGAACGCCGTAGAAAGTTAGTCCTTGTGCCAAAATATTGATTTTTGAGTTAAAAAAGCAAATGTTCATATCATATCAAGAACAGTCGAAAAGCTGTAACTAGTTAGCTGAAATTCGGCACATAGGCTTGTAATAGAAAGAATATCAATTGTTGTGTCTTTTGTACTCAAACTATGTTCTCAAAATACAATTATTGGTTTATTTACATTGTTATATACATAATTAATAAATCCTATTTAGAATTAATAATAACAAGTATTGTTGAAAAATAATTATATTAATTAAATTTTATATCAAATAATTGAATATTTATTTTTAATTAGATATTTTATTTACGATTGAAAAATGTCAAAAATAATATCTTATAAAAAAAATCTCGAAAAGTTTATTAGAAATACAATCGTTTTGAAGGAAATTTCCTAATTATAATGTATTTTATTTATCATGAACTATTAGTGGGTTTTTAAAATAATAATAATCAGAAAGTAAAATTTCAAGGTAGTTTTCACAAAATAAAATAAATACATATACTTATTATATTGATAAAGGAAAATTTCTCTATAAACCTTTTGAATTTTATTAAACGTTTTTCGATTGTTTTATTAAAGAATTGAATTTATTATATTTTACTTAAAAATTATTTTTCAATATAATAATAATAATTTTAAGCAGTATTTTGAGTAATTAAATAATAATTAAAAAATAAACTTAACATGGTTAATAACGAATAAATTATTATCTTATCTTATATTATAAAATGAGCAATTCTTGTATATATATATATCCAATCGGTTTCTCGAAAACGGCTCTAACGATTTGGATGAAATTCACGGGTTAGGGGGTTTTTAGGTTGACTTTTCGATCAGTCACGGTCTCATCTTCGGATAAATTGTTTTAGATCGATTTTTTGTTAATTCAAATAATTATTCACAGGTGGTTGTCTTGATAAAAATGTATAATAACATTTTTATTCAATTTCCTTTTAATCATTAATTGGTTTTTTAATTTTAAATCTCACTAATAAATCATTACAAATATTATTATATATTAGGATTTGCCAATTTGATTAATTGGAGGTATTTTTTAATGAATATTAAAATATTGATATATCACTTTGAACTAAGGCAAACAAAAACCGAGCAACGCTCGGTGTTCCAGGTAACTTAATTATTATTCTACCTACAGACTGGATTATGACGTGTGCGTTTATTTATATATTATTTTTTGTCTTTGAATTTTTCCTAAATATTTGTATATTTATAAAATATCCCTATATGATTTCACAACATGAAAGTACTAGGTATAAAATGTTGTGTGAATTTTTTATTTTTTAAATAAAAATTTCGAGTAATTAACGCCCACGCACTAACGAACTAGTAATTAGTGCAAGATAAATATTTTGTCGCAAAGTGAAATGAATTTAATTGGCATATATAGATAAAGAGGGGGGGGGTAGGAGGGGAGAGTAGATGGCGCTGGTGTTTGCATTTTAATCCGAAGCAAACATAGCAACGGATTTTCACTTCCATCTCTATACATAACCTAAAAGAGATAGAAAGACGACAAATACAATTATAATTTATGTAGGCGCGACTTCCGCCCGACCTGAAAAGGGGTCTTAATTAAGGACGAAACAATGTATTACAATAAATTTGTAATTAAAAACAATGGTGTTTAATTTCATGGTAGATCAATTAGTACAAATTATATAAAACCAATTCGATTATGAAGTTACAATTGAAATAATACGAGCTAGTTAATATACTAGTAAAAATATAAATAATTTTGAAGAACAAATTTAACTATGACTATAGGTTATTAAGCAATTACAAACTAGACTAAACTTAAAGTTACAAACTAACATACTTTGAAATATTTTCTGATCAGACTTATCATTGTTAAACGTTTCGGCCGAACTACTCACGCACTTCCGACGTCTCTGGTCACTGTCTGTCCACGCAAGTAGAGCTCCTGCCCTGCTCACTAGTGGCTCAACTCGCAGGGCGCCTCGGCGCCCTTCAATGACGCCGATCCTCGCACAGCTGGCAGGACAGCCCTCTTGCCCTCCGCCATCATTGGCTACATCGATCTTCACTTAGCTCGTCCAGCCGCCTCTCGGCCCTTCACAGGGCACGGCTGTTCCTCAGCACTCCCACGGACAGGCCCTCGCGTGCCTGTCCTTCGCCATCCTCGTGGTCGGCTCGTCGACGCTCCTCTCCGCCCGTTTGATCACACAGCCACGGGACGGTCGCATCGCTCTTCTTAGACAGCCCGCAGGCTCACCCAGCCCGCAAGCTGGCCGTGTCCCCGAGACACCGGCTGCCGCCCGCACGGGCGGCGGCATCCTCGATCCCGCTAGCACATCACCGAACGCATGCACGATGTACCTGCACCCAGTTCGCAGCACTTGCACACACTCGCGTTAACGCTGTCTTTCACATAAAACGCGTACCTACGCACGCCTGCGGCTTTCACCTGTGCCCGCCCCGGGGGCAGTCACACGAGTCCCCTCGCACGCGTTCACATCTGCCCCCGCTCGCAGGGGCGGCCGGCTCTCGCCACCCCCAGCCGTTATGTCTGTCGTTAGCCAGCCTCAGGACGACTCCCCGCGTCGGCCGTTGGTTCCGCGTCCTCGCTGTCGCCCACACATTTACATCTTTGCGTGAGGAGACACACCGACAGCGACTTCCCTCCTCTTTCACGCGCACTCACACTATCCTATCCGTTGGTCACTTCACACACCGACGGGCCCGCCTCCTTCTCGCGTCTCTTCTCCTCTCGCCCCAGAGGTAGCGTCTGTCTCTCTCCCACTCCCTTGTACGGGAGCTAATATTCACTATACTGGATCTAGGCACGGCGCCAACCTGTCTCGCTGCTAAATCAGCAGTTTACTGAGGCTACTCTCTATTCCAACAAATTAGACTCTTTCTTTAACTTAACAAATAAATTACAGGCTAAGTATTCGCTAAGGGCCGTAGCCCCTTACATCCTTCCCCGTTTTAGAAAAGATGTCTATGTCCTTGGACATAGACATCCTTTTACAGTTCGCCCGGGGGTCCGTCACTTAACGTTATACTACATATAGAACTTATCCACAACTTAAAACTAACTGAACCACTTATATCTAAGGCTTAATTCTAGAGAGACTACACCTTTGCGTACAGGGGGTAGCCTCGTAATTACGGTAGCCATGATATACATCGATAAAGTAGATTAAACTCACATAGAAGGAGCGTATCGGTCACCTTCTAACGCATCTAACCGCCCTCTGATGACTGATACCTTCCCCTCCACGGCCCCAATTCGTTCAAGGCGACTCCCACTTCAGGTCCACGGTGTCATCGCCCTCCTTCATAAAATTAAAGGATTTTCTCTTCAAACTTTTCTCGTTAAAACAGCCAAAATTTGCATTTACCGCGCTTGTAACTTATTCCAAATAGTGATCGCCTAAATATTTCGATTATTTTTCTCCTAGGCTACTCCTCCCGACCACCTGGACCTTCCTCCCGAGATATGTTAGCCCCAATTCCAAATGTCCTTTACTACACACCAAGAAAATAGGAAACGACTACTCCACAATTTTTCTCACCCTGGTGCTACCAATTTTCTTCTCCGGGGATGACGGTTTCGTAAACATCTCTAGCAGAGGTGTCCGTCCGGGCCCCTTACACACAATAGGACCCCCGACTTCCCCGGTCTTGTCACGGCGGGCCCCTTACACACAGTAGGACCCCCTGACCTAACGGGTCTTGTCACGGCGGGTCCCTTACACACAGTAGGACCCCCTGACCTATCGGTGTTAGTCATGGCGGGCCCCTTACACACAGTAGGACCTGCCCCTCCGGGCCCCTTACACACAGTAGGACCCCCCGACTTAACGGGTCTTGTCACGGCGGGCCCCTTACACACAGTAGGACCCCCTGACCTATCGGTGTTAGTCATGGCGGGCCCCTTACACACAGTAGGACCTGCCCCCCCCGGGCCCCTTACACACAGTAGGGCCCGATTTTCCCTCCTTCGTCCATTGGAATCTCCCCTTCCGAAATGCTCAAAATGACTCAAAAATTCCTCCCAAAAATGGCTCAACATCTTCCTTGGAAAAGGTCTCGGGATTTTCCTCAAAAATAATTCAAAATGCTTCCCTCAGAACTGTCTCTCAAAATTTCCTTCGAAAAATGACTCAAAACTTTTTCAAAAAAAAAAGGCTCAAAATTGCTCGAAAATAACTCAAAATTCTTTCCACAAAAACCGTCTCAGATTCTCACTAAAAGATAGCTCAAATTTTTCCTGAAAAAGGTCTCGGGATTTGTCTAAAAAATAGTTCAAAATTTACACGCGGACTTCAAAAAATTAAAGAATTTTCTCTTCGGCGGTCGGCCCGGCGGTCGACCCCGATCTCGAGTTCCCCGTCCCAATCCTGGGCGGTGGTGGTTCCTCATCCCTTAGGCTTCCCAGAACGACTGCCGCTACCGTTATCCAACCCGGAACATTATTTTTCATAAAATTAAAATAAAATATACGCCTTACAGTTTGTTAAAAAAATAAAAACGTTGAGGAAAAAGAAAGCAGGTATTGACCAAATTACGAATAATATAATGAAAATCACACAAAGAAACACAATTAATAAACTAGGAACTTCAGGAGAAGAGGTTCCATTAACAACCAATTTTACAAGTCTATCTAGCTGTTGCACCTGGCCAAGCTGTTTATATTTACGATATTAGATTCAGTCCACAAATAGATTCCAAAGATTTAAGGTTCCGTATTATATTACTTCTTGTCCGACATTACTGTTTTCTTCCCCTTCTACTTCACCACGGTTTGCTTCTCTGCTAGTTCAACCCTTCAACCCTTTATCCTGTCTTGTGATTTTCCCCTCTCGTTATCCCTTCCTTCCACTCCGAGGGCCTGACACCGGTTCCTTACCTTTACAGGCCCTCCCGCCCCCTCCCGGATGGTGACCGGGGCGCCGCTAACGGCCAGTTCCCCGTATCGCCACCCTAGGTAGGCTCTTCTTATTTTCACCCTAAGGACCTAGCCCAGGCCTTCCCCTGCTCGGGGGTCACCGGGGCGCCGCTCACGGCCAATTCCCCGTGTCACCACCCCCGGCAGGGCGAATTCGGGAAGAAACCCCTCCCAAGATGGTCACCGGGGCGCCGCTAACGGCCAATTCCCCGTGTAACCACCTCATGTAGGGCGAGACACTCCATTCTCGGTCTCCTTCTTATTCTTACACCGGGGGCCTGGCACAGTCCTTCCCCTTTACTGACCCTCCTTTTCCCTTCTGATCCCTTGTCACACATTTCTTTTTTATTGGTTGAAGCCTCAGGTTTTCCCTTTCTCACCCACACTCTCCTCATTAAACGTCCCTGACCGCCCCCAAAGCAGTCTCTAAAATTTTTGTATTATTTCTTCCGTGGTGAACCTCGCGACCAACGCCTCTAGAGCAGCGATCCTTTCGTCTGCAACCTCAGCACTTAGTTCAAAATACCTGACCCCAAAATTCACTCAAAATCCCCTTTCGCTCCAAAGTTTTGTCAAAACTACCCCCGGTCCAAAATCTATTCAAAATTCTTTAAAAATTCCTCAACTATTAACCCCATAAATTATACTAGTTTATTCACCATACTGGCTCAAGACGCAAAACAAAATAAAATGATGTTCCGGGTTTTCCCAAAATTTGCAATATTCAAATCTATATAGATACACCTCGTACGCTTCAACAATTACTCCAGGATTAATAAAACACTTTTATGAGCTTCCGATACTAATATTTTGAAAAATTTTATATAATAGAAATTTTGTCCAAAACTCCTCTCAACCCCGTCAACTTCTATTTAGACCTCAATCACAAAAGTAAATAGAAAATAAAATGTTTGCTCACAAATATGTAATCCAAACCTTGAATTTTAAAATTCAAACAAATTTCGTACATTTTCTGAAATAAAATTCTACCCCAAATTATTCTGAAATTTTTAACATTTTCTCTTTAAAAAAAAATTTTCTCTCTCCAAAATTAAACTTATTTACCTCCAAATAAATTCCCCTCTGAAATTCTGAATGAAATCGTCAATCCCCTTTCTGTGCTTATCTCAGTGTCCCCACCTTGGGTATTCCTGTATCATCCGTTGAAGCTTTCGAGAGTATTGTCCCTCTCCCCCTTTCTGGCCCTCCGCCATGTTTGCCGCCCTTACGGCCTAGCTCCTTCGCAAAAAGAAAAATTCACAATAGCTCAAAGCTATCAAAATGGTTCCAAAACTTATCGTTTAATCATGTTATCCTTAAAATTTTCTTAAAACCTTACTTGACCCAAATTCTTTCCTAAATTTATACCCGAGCGGCGCTCTCAAAATTATTTCAAACTTCTGTTCAAAATGGCTCGAAATTATCTTTTAAACTTTTTCTCCTTACACTTTTCCCGAAATTTTACTTCTCCAAAAATTTCCCGACATTTGGCCCGAATTCTCCCTTATATATCATAAACTTTTGTTTTCCACTTTATGCACTTAAAATTTTCCTCAAATTCTTATTTCACAAATTTTCAGAAATTGGCCCTTAAAAATTCCCTTCTATATATATTAAACTTTTTCCCAATTATTCGTGGGCGGCACTCTCGACTGAGCCGAGCGAGTGCCCGATTTCAAAAATCTTTCTTTCAAAAAAATTCCATCAAAAATATTCAATCACAATTTCACTCAGAAAATTTTTGAAATCGTTAACCCCACACCTCGACACCAATTTGTAAGGCGCGACTTCCGCCCGACCTGAAAAGGGGTCTTAATTAAGGACGAAACAATGTATTACAATAAATTTGTAATTAAAAACAATGGTGTTTAATTTCATGGTAGATCAATTAGTACAAATTATATAAAACCAATTCGATTATGAAGTTACAATTGAAATAATACGAGCTAGTTAATATACTAGTAAAAATATAAATAATTTTGAAGAACAAATTTAACTATGACTATAGGTTATTAAGCAATTACAAACTAGACTAAACTTAAAGTTACAAACTAACATACTTTGAAATATTTTCTGATCAGACTTATCATTGTTAAACGTTTCGGCCGAACTACTCACGCACTTCCGACGTCTCTGGTCACTGTCTGTCCACGCAAGTAGAGCTCCTGCCCTGCTCACTAGTGGCTCAACTCGCAGGGCGCCTCGGCGCCCTTCAATGACGCCGATCCTCGCACAGCTGGCAGGACAGCCCTCTTGCCCTCCGCCATCATTGGCTACATCGATCTTCACTTAGCTCGTCCAGCCGCCTCTCGGCCCTTCACAGGGCACGGCTGTTCCTCAGCACTCCCACGGACAGGCCCTCGCGTGCCTGTCCTTCGCCATCCTCGTGGTCGGCTCGTCGACGCTCCTCTCCGCCCGTTTGATCACACAGCCACGGGACGGTCACATCGCTCTTCTTAGACAGCCCGCAGGCTCACCCAGCCCGCAAGCTGGCCGTGTCCCCGAGACACCGGCTACCGCCCGCAGGGCGGCATCCTGGTCCTTAGCACATCACCGAACACATACACGATGTACCTGCACACAGTTCGCAGCACTTGCACACACTCGCGTTAACACTGTCTTTCACATAACGCGTACCTACACACGCCTGCGGCACACACCTGTACCCGCCCCGGGGGTAGTCACACAGTCCCTCGCACGCGTTCACATCTGCCCCCGCTCGCAGGGGCGGCCGGCTCGCCACCCCCCAGCCGTTATGTCTGTCGTGCCAGCCTCAGGACGACTCCCCGCGTCGGCCGTTAGTTCCGCGTCCTCGCTGTCACCCACACATTTACATCTTTGCGTGGGAGACACACCGACAGCGACTTCCTCTTTTCCACGCACTCACACTATCCTATCCGTTGGTCACTTCACACACCGACAGGCCCGCCTCCTTCTCGCGTCTCTTCTCCTCTCGCCCAGGGTAGCGTCTGTCTCTCTCCCACTCCCTTGTACGGGAGCTAATATTCACTATACTGGATCTAGGCACGGCGCCAACCTGTCTCGCTGCTAAATCAGCAGTTTACTGAGGCTACTCTCTATTCCAACAAATTAGACTTTCTTTAACTTAACAAATAAATTACAGGCTAAGTATTCGCTAAGGGCCGTAGCCCCCTTACATTTGTATTAGAAATAAATTACGAGATATAAAGTTTCATTTAATAATATATTTAAATAAAATTATTTATTAATAGTAAAATAATATATATATATACCTAATACAAGGCAAAACAACAGAACTTTTTTCATACACGATTACAAAATACATGACTATATGATGTAGGGACGCGCCAAGTCCTTTTTGCGCCGTCGTGCGAAATACTGATTACCGCCTTTATATGCATAGAGCCCAAATTGCAGCGGTCACAACAAGGTTTGTTTTACAAAAAAAAGCTTTAATGCTCGATTACAACATTTCTTCAAACCTGTTATTGCCTCCTTGCCCGACGAGTGCGCAGACAACAATACGGGCGGGGTAAGACTCTAACTAGGAATTGGAAGGGGTTGGTTGTCAGAGGAGAATAGGGAATGCCCTATAAGCCCCGACGGCGTTTCCAACCACGACGGAAGATAAGGTTACGGATAGTGGTTAATCAAAAATCAATGAGCAGACCGTATTACGGTAAGTGCTAAATTAAGTAGATTCGAATCGACGCAATTATATTAATTACTGAAAATCGCGATTCTTTTGCGTTGATTCAACTCTCATTAATTCGTTGGTTTATTGTTTCATACTTGATTGATTGACTTACATATTATACAATGTGTTTAACAAATTGACTGTTGTATACTTAAGAAATTATCATTACAATTATCTTAAACTATTGTTTTAATCGAACAAACTATTTGTATCTGAAGTCTTAGTGTCATCTAGCGGAGAGCGCTAGGACTGACCGTACAAACCTATGGAGATAGAGTGAGGGAAGAATCACCCAAACACAATCATCTTCAAACCTATCGCTTTCCAGTAGCAGCATCAGACCGGTCATTTAATAGTGGCTATTAAATGACCGTAATAATGCTGCACCACGTATAATGTGCGCCCCTGCTATATAGGCAACTAAATTAGGAGATCAGTTAAGGATATGACTAAAAAAAGCCACAAGTCATTTCACCATGTTTACTTTATCCAATAGGAAGCATATAAACACTAGTAGCACATGTTTCAAACTATATAGTGCTTATACAGATTTCGAGAATCTATATAGCCCCTATATAGTTACTATATAGTTTGAAACATTGTGCTACTAGGGAAGTATTGGATCGGTCTTGATTTTTTTCTATTATTACTGTATAAGGCCTTATTGTAGACCAAAACGCCATGGTTTAGAAATTTTTATTTTTATTATTTTTTTTTTTTGCGTTTGGACCCTTGGGATCACGCAAAGCTTGATGTCTCTTTCTGGTTGTACCTTCCACGCCTCTATCTTTTTTCCGGAACGTGTTATCGAGTTCCATGGTCAGGCTATGTAATTTTCCTGGCCGGATGAGTGTGTTGATGTTAAAGGTGTCCAGCCAGGTATGTATGGATTTTAGGAGTTATTCTTCCATTATTTCTTCCTTGATTTCGTGATGGTCCGGGTCCCCCAGAATCTGAATGCCCGGTTGCAACTCGAGGGTGGGTGAATTGGTTACCACCTGAAGTATTCTTGTTTTGCCTCTCACGATTTATGGTTGCTTGTTACGAAATTTTGTCCGAGGTTTTGTAGAACCAGAGATTGTCAGTTTCTGGAGCCGAGGGGCCGGTTTTTTTTTATTATTTTCAAATAAATTCACTTTGCTTCTTGCTGGGATCGAACTGATGAAGTCTAGGTTGATGTTCTCCTAATCGGATTAGAAAAGTTGGTGATTTAACCGATTGAGCTACTGACCACTCTTTTTTTTATTATTATTATTAAAATAGTTAATGTATTGGATCGGTATTGATTTTTTTCAATGTTTTAGTGTATAAGGCTTTATTGTAGACCAAAACGTCATGGTTTCGCTATTTTTTTTCATTATTAAAAGAGTTTGAGTCATTTTTTATATATTATTTCGAAAATAGGATCAAAAAAAATACCCCACTTTTTATACGTAGGGTAAGATAAAAAATAAAATGGTCTGATTTATAAGTAAAAACGAGAGATATGTTTTTTCATTAAAAAATAAATAATGAGGTGTATTTTAATTGTTTATTTATTTATAAATAATGAGATATTTAAATAGTCTGTAATTAGCAACATATGTATAATAATAATAATTGGAGAAATACCAACATAGTAAAACATTAATTTTTTTGAACAAAAATTGTTTATTTACCAAAAACTTTAAATTACATATATTAATTACATCTTGGGCATCTGGTCAATACTCATGCCCAAATTTAAAAGAAATATTTTTTAAAATTGTGGGAAAATTATAACAAAATTAAAAGAAAAAATAATAATAATTATATGAATTAATAATTATAGTAGATTTATTTGCGAGATTTAATGTGATTATCTAATTAAAAATTAATTGAAAAATCTAATGTTTTATTATACGTATTAAGGGTTGCGCGCATCTGTCTATCTACCCCTATTTCTCAATAATTCTTGTATTTCTAAAGCAAATTGCAAACCCTCAGATATATCGCTAGATATCGATAAAAGTTGCCCTACCCTCTCCACCCTCCACCCTTTTCTTTCCGATGGATTTATGTTGATAATAAAATTTAATTCAGCAGACCGACCATCCCACCCCCCCCAACACTCACCCCTAGTCAATTATTAATGCCCTTACGCTTTCTTTTTTTTTCTTCTGGTTGTTCAAATAAAAAAGTTAAGAAATATTGTGTTTTAGAAAAATTGGAAAAAAGTGGGGTGGTGGGAGAAGGGGTTGTTCTTTATTGCAATTCAATCGTGGGAAATAAGTAATGAATGGGTGGGGGGTGGGATGGGCTGATGCGGTACGTAGTGGGGGGTATGACTTTTTAATGGGGCGGTTTTTTATTGCCCCGAAAAGGGCGTTCGTTGTTTGACGCTCTCAACAGAATTGGAAACCCCCTCCCTGGCCCTCTCCACCCCACTTAACCCTCCCACCCATGTCTATTGGAAAGTGATCGGGCTAATGTAGCACCGTTGGGCTGGTGGGTAGAACACCTAAACGGGATACTCAATGGGAACATACAACCGAATTGCCAGCCACTATTTCACATACCGACCTTTTTTATTCTCCCTTTAAAATCCCTTAAAAAGAATACACCTAGTCGGAGAGAGACAGAAAAAGAAATAAACTTTCACTTTTACTTGTCTCTCTGTCTTTACTATATATATCGTATTTGCTTTTCACTTTCCTACTTTCTCTATATATTCTATATAATATGGTTCAAGCACCATACTCGATTCCAAACTATGAAGAGTATTCTCTTCATTGTAATTATAATGGGAAGATTACTTTAATTAAGAAAAAGTCCATCAAATAAAAGTTATCCGAAGATAAGACTCTAATAGATCAATTTGTTGTTACAAAAACACCGTAATCCGTGATTTTAATTGAAAACGTTAGAGCCGTTTTCGAGAAAACGATTCTATCTGTATATACAAGAATTACTCAGAGTTTCATTGTTTAAAAGATTTTAATTATCGGAATTAAAAAAAAAGAAATTAATTAGAAAAAATATAATTATTTTTTTAATAAGGCTATTATTGTTGTTTAATTATTTAGCCAATTGTTAAAAATAAATAAAGAAAAAATATCTATATTTATGGTTATTTTCAATTATCATTAAGGATGAACGGACATTTTCCAGGATAATTTATGAATCCCAATTTAGTGATTCGATATTAAAAGTTTATTAAAAAAAATTTCAAACTTTGGTTGTAAAAATTGCTATGCATGCGTGTAGAAAATTTTCTATTTTCTACTTCTTGTTCAAGCATCATACTCGATTCCAAAGTATGGAGGATATTCTTTTCATTGTAGATAATTGTCCCGGGAAAATTACTTTAATAATTAAGAAAAAGCCATTCAAATTAAAGTTATCCGAACTTAAGAATTTAACAGATCAATTTGTCTATTCAAAAACCCCTTAATCCTTGATTTGAATTGAAATCGTTAGAGCCATTTTCGAGAAACCGATTCTATATAATAGGAATTTACAAGAATCGCTTTTTTGATTGTATGAAAGAAATTAATTATAAGAAATACAATTACTCTTTAAATAAGGCTATTATTACGATTAATTATGATTAATAATTATTGTTTAATTATTTAGCAGATTATTAAAAATAAATAAACAAAAAAATATCTATATTTATTTTTGTTAAGGGAAAATGATGTGGGTTTTTGGTGAAACAGTTTAAATAAAGTAAAGAAATACCCGGAAATAGGGTATTTATAGATTCCTGCTAAACAAGCATCTGATCTTTTATTTATGTGAAACCCGAGGGGTGAACCGCGACCTAAAATCGTGTACACCTACTTCCACTTTCATTTCCAAGTGGAAGACAATAGATTATCTAATGAATTCCAAAGTAATTCCAAAGACGGTGTACACCTAATTCCAATCGCGGTTCAACCCTCGGTAAAACCTAACTAGTATTTTATATGTATTTCAATTTTAAAAAGTTTCTAAAATTTTTTTCAAAATTTATTTACTTTATCTATATATTCATAGTTATTTTCAATTGTTTTCAAAATTGTTTCGAAAATTTATTATTTTCTTCTTCTTTTTCTACGAGTACCATACACGATTCCAAACTATGGAGAGAGTATTCACTTCATTGTAATTACCCTGGGAAAACAATTAATGTTATCCGAAGACTAACAAATCAATTTGTCGACCCAAAAACCCCTTAATCCGTGATTTTAATTGAAATCGTTAGAGCCGTTTTCGAGAAACCAATTCTATATTATGTATACAATAATCACTCATTTAATTGTTTAAGAGTTTAATTTACAGAATTAAAAAAAAAATTAATTAGAAGAAATATAATTATTTCTTTAATAAGGATATTATTACGATTAATTATGATTAATAATTATTGTTTAATTATTTAGCCAATTGTTAAAAATAAATAAACAATAAAAAATATCTATATTTATAGTTATTTTCAATTGTTAACAATATGTTATTATACTCCTCTAACCCCTCGGTGGGTAGCTACTCACCCCCCCCCTCCCCACCTCAAATACTAGATCCTCGGACCGAAACGGACACTTGTCCGTATTTGTTTTTTAAATCCCTCTCTGCTACATTCTAGAGTCTTAATTAGTTATTTATTTTTTTGAATTGTCTTTTTAAAAAATTAAGACTCAATATAAGACCAGATAATTAAATAGACTATACTTTTATAGTAGGTATTTGAGGGTCTCTTTCTCGTTTGTCGTTATTTGTGTGCAATTTAATTTAAGAGTTTCTGGCTGCTTTAGTGAATAATGGATGTCCGGCCACGTAGACAGCAAAGAAAAAGCCATTTTGAGGCCAGGGTTGTCCATTTGGTTATCCGGGGCGGCCGGTAAAAATTCCTTCCATTGAGTGGCCAATCATCTGGCGGGCAGGCCAGGTCGTAACTCGCCAACATGCATTATGCACGGCCCACCAATGGACGGACGGATACTCATATTGTACCCGCCAGGGGGTAACGGGGGGGGGGTAACTAGGGATATAAATCCTGAACGACCCCCGGCAAATATCGAAAGAGAAAACCCACGCAGTATTGTAAAGTATTGGTTTTCAAACTCCCTGGGGCCTCGTTTTTGAACACCCCTTATATTTCAACCCCCACCCCCACCCCCCACCTACCCTATCACTCCTTCTTCATAAAAAATAATAATTTCTTCAATCTATAAACAATATATTACATTCCAAGTGAATTATTCTACATAGGTATGTAAAACTCAAAGTAGATCGAGGGGTGAACCGCGATTGGAATTAAGTGTACACCGTCTTTGGAATTCATTAGATAATGCCACTTCATCTATTGTCTTCTACTTGGAAATGAAAGTGGAAGTCGAAGTAAGTGTACACGATTTTAGGTCGCGGTTCACCCACCCCTCGAAGTAGATAAATGACAGCACCTTTACAACCACCCATGGTAATATTAGATTTGAGAACATTCTCATAATCTTATCTTATTATATGAAACAAGAAATTCTTGTATATATATATATATTTATTGAATCAGTTTCTCGAAAACGGCTCTAACGATTCGAATGAAATTCACAGGTTATGGGGGTTTTGGGTTGACATTTTGGATCTGTTACGGTCTCATCTTCGGCTAAATTGTTTTTGATGGGTTTTTGTGTTAATTGAAATAATTATTCACAGGTGGTTGAGTTGATAAAAATGTATAATTATATTTTTATTCAATTTTCTTTTAATATTTTTTTTTTAATTCTATATCCCACCAATAGTTTATTACACATATTTTTTATAAAACATCTGGTTAGATTTATTACTCGTCTTCGAAAATGGTTAATAAATTTTTTTTAATCAATTTTTCAGATAAATTATATACCATTCTATTTACACGACACATATGTGAAAAATTATTAGGAATATGAAAAAAACTTATCAAAATAAAATTACACAAAGATGAGATCAATTTCTTGAGTAAAAAAACCCCTAATCCGTGATTTTTATCGAAATCGTTAGAGCCGTTTTCGAGAAAATAATATATAAAAAAAAATATAAATATAGAAAAAAGTGTTCATTAAATAGTATAATAAGATTATTCACACATGTTATAATATAATAGTTTTATTTATTTATTTATTCTATATATAATTATTTTTTTCTTTTCCCTAACCCTCCCGAATTCAGAATCAGAATCAATTAATAAATAAATAAATGAATATTTTTTTATGTTTTATTTTTTTTATTTTAATAAATCAATAGGCCATATTTTGAGATCAAACGGATTTATGTACATTTATCCGCAGATTCACTAACCCTTCTATCAACCCCCACCCCCCACCCCTTTATCCACCCACTCGCTATTCACTGTGTATAGTCTAATAATAAACAAATATTGCACATAAAAGACACATACGTATATATAAACACCACCCTGTATATATAATTATAGTTCAAATTAAAATTTCAAAAAAAAAAAAATGTCATCCCCGTCATCATAATCATCATCATTACGAGTTTATTTTTTGATCATTTTCCCGCTAAAAAGCATTAAATGCACTTTGTTCCCTTCACGAAACCCTCTCTCATGTATGTATATTTGTATATATGTATGTATATGTCTCTTTTCGAATGCATCAAAGTGAATTCTCCATTTGGATTATTCCAGAACCCTCTCTCTGATGATGATGATGATCCTCATCATCATCATGTCGTACACCGCAAATGTTGCGGGGGGTGGATTTGTGGTTGATAAGCGGCAGGGCAGGGGAGATCAACCCTTTGGGCTGCTTGTTCCATAATTAAACACTACGATTGTTTAACCAATTAAAATTTATTATCGCCCTTTGATTTTGCTCTCTAATGGGAAACACAAGAGAGCTGCCTGCCCTCTGACGGCCGGATGAGATAATTGATTACCCTCTATACTCACCCTTTTTTCATTTTGTTTACTTATAATGACGTTTATTGTTTGTATCTACTTTATTTTTTTATTCACGATAGGCGTGACATCTCTTAAAGAAATATTGAATTAATAATCATATATAAAATCATATGCCAATTCCCCTTACCTGACATCTATTAGCCGAAAGTTGTAACAAAATTTATTCTTAATTGAAAAGATTTAAAAGTAGCAGAGTTGATGATTCATGAATTACATATTAGGTTGTCTTCTGCTTAATGAAAATAAACATATAAATATATATATCCGGGCAGGTGGCCCCTGGCGGGCAGCGTCTCGGGATGATATTATTATTTGTCCGAGATTTATTTCACCTTAAAAAAATTTGGTAACGCACATACTAAAGAACTAACAGACATTTTGACAAAATAATTAATATCTCAAAAAATATCAATTTTTCGATGTTTACTTATTAAAGCTTTTTTGTAGATAAAAAAGCCATAATTTCGCCTAATTTTTTTAATCAAAATAGTTTCAGCCGTTTTTGAAATATTTCGAAAAAAACAACACTTTTTTCATTTATTCATAACGAGACAATAGTTTCGAGGGCTTTGCCCTCTTCATCAGTCTATTAGAGTTGATTCACAGGAATTGATTTGTGAAAAGTGAAATTTTCTCATTTAATTTATAAAAATTCTGCTACTCTTGGCAAAAAGAAACATTAATTTTAAATAAATAAATAAATAAATAAATAAATAAATCTATATTCCTCGACCTGCTTAGAGGCACAAGTTCTCGGTGGCTAGGTCCTCCAAACATCAATACAATGTAGCTACAATACATTAATAAACATCAATATATATTAATTAGAACAATTTAACAAATAATAAATCTGCGTGAACTAGAGGGATATTTCGGGGCGAAATAATTCTCAAACAAAGCTTCCTTTAATAATATCTTTATTTACAAAAGTTAAGAAATATGTACAAGTTGTTTCGAAGCGATACTGGTGCCTCTCCGGTAACTGATAACTGATAAGTGGATAACTGTATTCACCAGATGGGAGTTTTTGATGTCTGGCCGGATGGACGCTGGTCTAGTACCGATGCTATGCGCGCGGCTTCCGCCGGCTTGGTGGCGCTGGGGTGTTGACGGGAACTCCCGCGCTCTCTTGAAGTCTTATTATGGGTGAATATGTTCCCCACATAAACAAGTAAAAAAAAATAAAAATAAAAATGTATGCTCATTAACAAATAAAATCACCATAGATTTCCATCAAAAAACAAAAAGTAATATTTAAGAATTCCGCGAAAAAAACCTGATACCAGGAGCAAGCGACGCATTAGCCATCCTGGCATTTGCCATAAGTTGTTAAGGAAACCTGGTCAAAACCTTAACAAGGATGGTATGACAAAGAAAAAATAATAAAATAATAATTTTCATTAGTTGAATAAAAGATTTCACTGTCGATGGTAACAGAATTGTTTTTATTTTAGGTTAAAAATAAAATAAAATGAGAGATTCTTCTGTTTTTTAAATAAAATAATTTTTAATTATTTCTAGAGACTATAGTTTCGAAGGCATTGCCTTCATCATCAGTCTATCACAAATATTATATTATATTATATATTATATATTTTTAAAAATTTTCTATGTATAAATCTTAATTTGTAACTAATTTGAAATATTTGTGATAGACTGATGATGAAGGCAATGCCTTCGAAAACTATAGTCTCTAGAAATAATTAAAAATTATTTTATTTAAAAAACAGAAGACTCTCTCATTTTATTTTATTTTTAACTTATAATAATTTTCATTTTTATTCAAGGTAATTCATTTTCAAAAGAATCTGTAGGTAATATTGATGTCTATTTTCAAAATATTTATTTATTTAGTGTTGCTTTATCTATATTTTTCATAAAATAAGAATTTTTTTTTAATATTATAAAATTAATTGATAAATTCTCCCGAAACTCCGGTATTCCAGCGTTTCGGCTCTTTTTTTACCCAATGAATTAACACTAATTTTTCCAAGCGTTACACTTTTTTTTTTAGAAATTAAGCTCTGTTTAAAATTGAAAAAATCCCAGAATAAAGGGGTGGATTATTTTAAGATTATTATAAAGTAGGTAGCCAGCTGTGAAGCCCGCATTCGGCTACGCCCTCTGGACTTTGAATACTATAGTGGGTTTTAAAATAATAATTTAAATGTACTTTTTTAATCGTATTATCTCTTATTATATTAAAGGAGCAATTGTTTATATAGAATAGGTTTCTCGAAAACTTTTAACTCCTAAAAAACTAACTAACTCTAACTCCTTTAACTCCTTAAAATTCCTTTTAATAATAATTAATTGGTTTTTTAATTTTAAATCCCACAAATAGATCATTACAAATAATATTATATATTAATATTAGGGAATTTAGTTGATTAAAGATATTTTTCTATTTACTATAAAATAATTTATTATAATATATCAATTTCATTTTCTTAAAAAATCCGACAATTCGAAGGATCGTACCACCTTCTTCAGGATTTAAAAGGGTCAACGAAAGAACCTCCGTGTATATTAATATTATTTTTAATAAGGCAATTACAGCCAAAACTTTGTGGCCAGTGAGGGGCTTTGATTATAGCCATAGGGGGTAATATAAATTAAATTTTATTTTATTTTGGCTGCGAATAAAAATCGGCCCTATCGATAATACTTATCATATCATATTAATGTATGTAGGTTTGAAATATTATTATAGAAATTTTTAATTGCGCTCATATTCAACAGAGATGTAATGGTCAGTCCACTGGGCTCCACGACCTAAGGCACTTTCCGCAAACGAACCCTTGCAAAGGTATTTTCATTCTTTTCAGTACACAAAGATCATTGTCTAAAACTTGAGTAAGTGAGAGGTGAATAAGGTGGAATTCCACAATCCCCCTACCTGCCTGTTTGAATTCCATCCGTAATTGATAATATTTGTCACATGATGTATTCTCCCACTACCCTTATGTCTACGAGAGCTCTAGCTATACTTCCAATTACGATACACGATAGATTCAACCTTTTTACGAACTCTCTTAACGTTTACGATAATACTATTACGTTTTTATAATTAACGCCCTTCGAATGAAAGTTGTCATTCACCTGTATATAGAATATTATACTTGTTAATAAATATTTTATCTTAAGTGAAACTTTTATTTGATAAATCTCCTAACCTAGACAAATAACGCAACAAGCCACACGGAACCCACACGCAGGGATCAGTGAAGAGTTCAGTTCCCACATGTATCTCGTTTTTAACTTTTTAGCAAAAAATTACTGAGCATCGCTCGGTGTTCCAGATACTGAATTTTATTTGTCCTGAAATATTAGAGGGTTTGAAAATTAAAAAAAAATCACAGTCGCGTAAGTCGTTTATTATAAAGTAATAAATAACAATGTGAATAACAATAAAACAACAACCCTCTCGGTTGTTTGAATACTAAATAGTTGGATGCTGTGTCTGTGTCTGTCATTCATTCGTGCATTGAAAGGGGTTGTCGTTGTGTTTTTTTTCACCCACCCCTAGCGGGTATGTACCCTCCCCCCGTCCCTACTTTGCCCTTTTCTTGTGCAAATTGCTAAAGTTGAGGAAGATAATTAAAGTGAGGTTAAGTTTCTATATAGACAGAGAAAGAGACAGAGACAATCATCCCCGTAGAGCAAAATCGTTTTTAGTTAGTTCCTTCGCTCCTTCCACCCTATATATATAGATGAAGAAGAGAGGAAGAAAATTACCGAAATTTCATTTAACGGGATGGATGCATTTTTGTTCGTTTTGTTGTTGAAAACAGAGAAAGTCTCTCTCTCTTGGGTGATGAATAGAATGAATGAATGAATGAATGAATGAATGATGGAATAAATGAGGAAAGTTCAAAAGTAACCAGACAAATGGAAACAGGCCTCCCACCCCCCAAATGAAACGGCGTATTGGGTGCCGTAGCAAGGGAGGGCAGGGGAGGAGTGGCAGCCAAAAATCCGAAAAAAAGAAACGTACGTTTTATTCGTATTAGTAGACGACGATTATGCCTGGACTTGATTTCTGACATATTCTCTGTAAATATTTTATTTATTTTTTATTATTAAAGGATAAATAAATTGACTTGCTTCTTTTCAGTAATTTATTTTATTATTCAAATGGTTAATCCAAATATTTCGAGAGCGCTTGCGGCATCTCTTCCTCAGTGGAAACCACTCCCTCACCAATGTGCCGACCACTGAGGAAGAGATGCCGCAAGCGTCTCCAAATATTTGGATTAACCATTTGAATAATAAAATAAATTACTAAAAAGAAGCAATTCAATTTATTTATCCTTTAAAACAATAAAAAAATTAATATATCCAGTACACACCAAGCCAGCAAAATTCTTATGAATTTTATTTAACCGCCCAAAATGGGAGGGGGGGGGGTCAAAAATTGAAAATCTAGGCCCTTGTACCAAACTCAACCAAATTTTGTATACATAATCAATGGGCTCCCAGAAGTGTAAAAATGAAAAAACCGCTCAAAATATGGGGGGGTGGGGGGGGTGTAGGATCAAAAAATGAAAATATAGGTTCTTGTTCCAAACTCAACCAAATTTTGTATACATAATCAATGGGCTCCCAGAAGTGTAAAAATGAAAAAACCGCTCAAAATATGGGGGGGGGGGGGGGTGAAGGATCAAAAAATGAAAATATAGGTTCTTGTACCAAACTCAACCAAATTTTGTATACATAATCAGTGAGCACACAGGAGTCTAAAAATGCAAAAACTAACCCCCTCCCCTATATGATTATAAATAATTTTATTAAATATTAAATATAAGGGAGGGCCCAGGTTGTATGGTAAAGTCAAGTGGATGGCCACATCAGAACACGTCAGCTTATTTATTGTCTCCTTTAATATATCATTTTAAAACCCACTGCGGAGTACAGGGGCATCAAGATGCACGCCAAAGGCGGGCTTCGCAGCTTGTATTTAATATAAGAATAGTTCATTTGATATAATAAGATAAGAAAGATAATTTCTTTCCGTCTGGGTGTTGTTTATTTAAACAATGTTGTCCTTTGTTGTTGTTGATTGTTTCCAACCCCTTCGTTCAGCCTCCCCGGCAGTTCACCCCTTTCGAGGGATGCTGTTAAGTTGTTTTTTTTGTCAATATCCGCCCTGTATGGCTGGCACTTGCCGGTTATTTCTCAGCGGTGTATTCTTCTTCTACTCCAACACCAGGCAATAAATTTCAACTTTTGAAAGCGAACGAGGCTGAGGGGGTTGGGTTACTTAGAGGGAGGAAGTCACCTCCCGCACCCCCTCCCCCCTTGTGACTCTTTTGCGATCATCATGGGAAAAATAGAGTCGGAATATTCTATTCAAACCATTTTTCATATAGACATCGATCCCTAAAGACATATATATAGAGAAAAATACAAAAAAATACAAAAATATTAAATAAATGACCCTCTTGTGTGGGTGGGTTTTTTTATTCATGTGAATTAAAGAAGAAAATAATAATATTAATATTCCATTTAAAAAATTGAAACAACTTGCTCGCTGCGCTCTCTGAACAAAAAAATTGTGTTAACAAACGGTTCATTTAGAAAGCTAAAACTTGGCTCGCTTATTTTTATGTTAAATATCAGATCTCATACTATATATATTTGCCTAGATTAATTTGCCGCAACGCTGACGTAATGCTGACGACAGGGTGCGCCGTCGGTATATTTGCGGCCAATTTGAAATATAATCGTAATTTGGACTCGAATTTTGAAATGAAAGACTCCAATTGATTTTAAATTAAG
Organism: Forficula auricularia; assembly: GCA_024734495.1. Classification (NCBI taxonomy): domain Eukaryota; kingdom Metazoa; phylum Arthropoda; class Insecta; order Dermaptera; family Forficulidae; genus Forficula; species Forficula auricularia. The sequence continues at coordinate 432,666 of JALMQS010000629.1, read as the reverse complement.
AAACATTAAATATATTGATAATTATTTCTCCCCCCTCCTTTCACCACTCAAAAATTAAATATTCAATTCGCTTTTCTTTGCGCACAGAAAAAGAAATCAATCACATCTTATTTGATTTAAATATTATTTGTTTATTTTTTAATAATTTGCCAATTTTTTTATAATTTTTTAAAAATCTAAATTTTGTTATTCTTATTTTTTTATTTTTACAAAATTGAACGACTTAAGACACGCATGCCCATATGGGTTTATCATGGCAATACTGGATGGAGCAGCCTGTCATACAAACAACATCTGATCTCTTTTAAATATTTGGAGCCTTATATCGATTATCGATCCTAAATTTTAAAAAAATGATATAATATGTAGCGGCCCCCTCTCGCTCATGGCGACGAGCCTTGAGACACGGCCGCTAAATGACTCAGTCGGATCGTTGCATCGCTTTTGCATGAGTGAAATATATTCAGCCATGCTATAATTAAAGCGACTCGATTTCGATCTGAAGTAGCGAATTGGATTCGAACAAGCGAATCTGGAGGGGCCACCGCCATCCAGCAGCCCCTCCCCTGCACACACCCTACATGAACACGCAACCTACAACCTGCACTCAACAGATTGTTAGGACCCTATCGACTTGATGGGGGGCGCGGCATCAAAGCGCCACACAGCACTCACCTCTCGAGAGCCCTAACAAAACTGGTGACCCCGACGTGTGGTGTAGCGGCCCGCTCTCGCTCATGGCGACGAGCCTTGAGACACACCCGGCTGACTTAGTCGGTAATCGGCAATCACCCAAGAAAGAAAGGGTGTGGTGTAGCGGCCCGCTCTCGCTCATGGCGACGAGCCTTGAGACACGGCCGCTAGATGACTCAGTCGGATCGTTGCGTCGTTTTTGCATGAGTGAAATATTATCACCCATGCTATAATTAAAGCGACTCGATTCCGACTGGAGGAGCGAATTGGATTCGAACAAGCGAATCTGGAGGGGCCACCGCCATCCAGCAGCCACTCCCCTGCACACACCCTACATGAACACGCAACCTACAACCTGCACTCAACAGATTGTTAGGACCCCATCGACTTGATGGGGGGCGCGGCATCAAAGCGCCACACAGCACTCACCTCACGAGAGCCCTAACAACATAATATAATTCTCCTCCTCACACGATACCACTTATTTAAATAAATCTATTTCCACACAAAAAATATCACAATGCTGTAGATTATAGAAAAAAAATACTTCCAGATTCATATCTAGAGCCTCATTTCTGTAGCTGTGTCAGGACGAAAATGAGGCGAAACTTTTAAGAGACTATGTATTTTCGGGAGTTTACAGGTATACATTTGGAGTGTAGTTTTTTAAGAGGAATAAAATTTTTGGACCGAGACGCCGCCCGCCAGGGCACCAGCCCGGAGGGCCGAGTTTCGAGGGTGTGCCGAAGGCACGCACGAAAACTCGTTATAAATAGTACCCTTAAAATCCAACTTCGCTTATTTAATCAGACACGAGAATTGTTTTGATTCAACGACATAATTTATTTTTATTCAACCACATGTTAATAATTAAAGTGTAGAGGGAATAAATGCGCATTGTTAAATAAAACTATTTTTTACTGTTGAAATCGCGCCCTCTTCCTCAGTATAGCAAATATTTTCCTACCACTTTGAGCTTGATATAACGCCTTTATTCCAAAAATAAAACTACAGATTAATAGTTTCTTTCGAATGCTTCTAATTTTTGACGGAAATCAAAAATTGAAATTTTTCAAATCGTCCGATAAATTGCTCTTTCAGCGTATTTTATCTAGTCTTATTAAACGAGCAAAAATTGTTTATATATATATTTTTGTATCATTGTTCTATTTTGAAAACGGCTCTACCGATTTTGACGAAACAAATTTAATTAACAAGTTTTGAGGATGAGAAAGCGATCTGGCTAGGTCTGGACCTCGATAAATTTAATCTTAATTGATCTTTTCTTAATTAAAATAATTATTGATAGATGAAAATCTCAATAAAAAAGTTTGTATACTATTTTTTCAATTATCTTTTATTTATTAATTGGTTTTTTAATTTTAAAACCCACTAATAGGTTATAGCAAATATTAATATATATATATAGACGGGACGAGAAATAGGAATAATGGATTGAATTGAGGAGGGGGAGAGGGTGTATACCAATCGACTTGATTGGGGAATAATGGAATTGAAATAATTATCGGAAAAGAGGTTTTTTTATCTATTTAGATTTTTCCTCTTATTAAAAACAAGGACTAAAGATGAATAAGGACACTCGATGGTGGAGAAGTAATCTTCGGAATCGAAGCAAAAAATACAAGGTATACATTAATTAATGTAAAATAATTGGTTTAATAAAATTTATTAAAAAAAAAAGAATAGGAATAATGGAATTGATATAATTATCGGAAAAGAGGTTTTTTTTTATTTAATTAGTTTTTTCCTCTTATTAAAAACAAGGACTAAAAGATGATCAAGGACATTCGATGGTGGAGAAGTAATCTCCGGAGTCGAAGCTCAAAAACAAAGTATGCATAAATTCATGTAAAATAAATGGATTAATAATTAATAATATATAATATATATATATATATATATATATATATATATATATATATTAAAATTAAACAATAAATTAAATTAAATTAAATTAAATTTTTAAAATTTGTTTCCGGATATCAGAGCAACAGGATGTTCTTTCCTTCCGCCATTATTAATTTTAATTCACTTTTTCTAAACAAAATTTTTTTCAAACTCACGAGTATGTGAAATGAAAGAAATAAGTAAGCAGCAGTAGCATCCAGTTTCATTTCACAAATCACCGTTTCTTTTCATATGGTTTTTTGAGCAATTTTTCTTACTCTAGTTTTCGATTAGATCATTGAATATATTTTTTACTTTATCCAATGCGAAGCATGGGAGAAAGTATTGGAATCGCTCTCGCGGCAAGCGCGACTTCAAAGGGTCCTCAGGTAAAGACTACGGAACCCATGGACTCACTTAAGGTCACAAATTGAAGTATTCAATGAGATTGAATTTTAGCACGTGACGGTTTTGCAAAAATTACCTGTCTCGTCGAGAGGCCAAAAAGTGCCATTTTTTTTGGAAGTGCGTGGGGATGGATGGATGGATGGATGTGTGTTATCGTTTTTTTCGTCCACGATTTTTTCCACACCTTTGCGCTGATTGAAATGAAATTGAAAACCTACCATTAGTTTAACAAAATGAAGCGCTGATTAGTTTTTGGTACATATCGGTCCACAAACATTAGTTCAGGGACCACAAAAAAGGTTAAATAAAGTTTTTAGTAAAATTATATTTTAAAGTACTTTACTCAAGAACATATTAATATTTCAAATGAATTTGGATAAAGTTTAGCAACGATCCGTTGCAGTTTATTTAAATATGTATTATTTGGTGTCGCAATTAAGCCACTATTACAGCAAGCCAATTCCAGCATTGAAAGCAGTTCGTTAAACTTTTATTTTCTTAAAATTTTGAAAATTTGTATCCGGATATCAGGAGCGAATAGGTGTGTTCTTTCCTTCCGCCAATTTAATTTTAATGCACTATTTCTTTTCTTTCCGATAGAGGGGGAACATGTATTTCTCTCCCAAAATATATATATCCATGAAATTCAAAGTTTTATCTGAATTATACTCATCGTATATAACATTAAAAAAGCAAGTCAAAAATCGTTCATTGGTTTCGTTTTATCTTAGAAAAGAAAGCTTTTTGAACTGGAGGATGGATGAATGGATGGATGGATGGATATCTCTTCTCTGATTGCGATTTCGATGGCCTTTTTATCTATCTGTGTGTGTGTGTGTATGTGTGTGTTTATCATCTATAAGAGATCGCGGCCTTTTGATCTTGTCCAAAGAACCGAAGAGAAAAGATTCGCTCTATTATGTATTTATGAAAAGTGTGGCGGGGGTGGATGGAGGGAGGGGGGGGGGGGGTGTATTGTCCTGAGGGAGAGTGGCTATATGTGTATGTGTAACAAGGGTCCAGCTCATTATTAATGTAGGCCTTTTGGACAAATCCTCTCCTATTTATGAGCTTATCTATTTGTATGGAAACCTCAATTTATAGATATTTGTTTGAAATTTTCATTGCTTAAAAGATAAAAACCAAAAAAAAGAAGAAATAACGTCACCGAATTAAAGATTAATAACTGGAAAGTAGCGTCAAGGCAGAAATACAGGGGGTGTGTACCGGGTTGGGGGGGGGGTTAAATCGAACAACTGAGCCAATATTCACAAATTATATTGCAATATTTCATGATGCTGTAAATATTCTGTATCGATCTAATATAAGGGTGTCCAATCCGCGGTCTAACGCTAATATCAATCCGGCCCAAAGCAAAATCGTAAACTTATGAAATGTAGAGATTTAGTTAGCCGTGTTTATTGTTGTTTTGTTTTTCCCTTTTTAACCGACTTCAAAAGGGGGGTCCGATAGGCTAGGCGGTAGCGTGACAACGAGCTAACCAGGGGACCCGGGTTCGAATCCGACTCGAGGCATCCAGCTAAAATCTGACTCCCGGGGGTAGAGACAAATTTTAAAAAAATAATAACTAGTATCGTAATTAGGCTTATGGCTAGAAAGGCCGAAAAGCCAAAAAAAAAAAAAAAAAACCGACTTCAAAAAAGGAGAAGGTTCTCTATTCGACTGAATTTTTTTTTGTGCCTATGTTACCTCATATCTCCGCCAATTCTCAACCGATTTTGAAAATTTTTTTTGCATTGGGTCCAGTCTAGCTTCCGATTGGTCCCATTTTTTTCGATTTTTTTCCATAGGTATTAGACCTTTTTTATTAGGTTTGTTTAGACCTAACCTCTTTGTTTATGAACCGATTTCGATGGTTCTTTTTTTATCCGATAGGGGGTGTCTTAGGGATGGTGCCATATTAATTTGGTCAAGTTCTGATTATATAATCACTATTAATAACATCACTAAAAAGAGAAAAATAAAAATAATTTTTAAGAAAAAAATAAAAACCGACTTCAAAAAATTAAATGCAACAAATAAAATACACTAAAAGGTATAAAATAATTATTATCTTATTTAGTTACAACTAAACGGCGAAATATTAACATGAAATTACTTTTTGAAGTTGGTACCAAACATATACCTTTTATGAATCGCACTCGACGGATCTTACTTAGTACGTTTGGCGGGTACGCTCGCTTATAGGTATAGTTAGTTTGGCACCGACTTCAAAAAGTAATTTCATGTTAATATTTCGTCGTTTAGTTGTAACTAAATAAGATAATAATTATTTTATACCTTTTAGTGTATTTTATTTGTTGCATTTAATTTTTTGAAGTCGGTTTTTATTTTTTTCTTAAAAATTATTTTTTCCACATTTAACCTTTGTACATCCCAAAGTTAGAAACAGGGTTGATCCCAGCAGAATTAATGTTCGGAAGAAGAATAAGAACAAACCATCCCAGCAATAAATACTAGCAGAGAAATTAATTTAGATGAATGGAGAAAGAATGAGAACAAGAAGAAAATAAAGAGTCAGGTAGGGAAGACAAGGACAAGCAAGCGTCATAATAGATTGACACGTCAAGCAATAGAGACTCGTTTAAAACGCTCAAGTCAATTACAATTGTTAATACAAAATTTAATTATTAGATATTATATAAAATCACTTATAAATAAATATCATTGTTAAAACTAAGTAAAGGACCTGAAATTTCGAGTTTCACATTTCAGGTAATTAATATAAAACTTATTGTAAATAACTGTATATATTAATAAACAATTCACATTTCAGTGGAACAGGATTTTTATCTACCTAGCACCCATCCCACTTATATATATATATATATTAAAATTAATTTGTCTACTAAAATTTTAAGAATTTATATTTTTCTTAAATTAAAAAAAAAAATTAATTTTCTCTGTATGAATTATTTCCAAAAAATTAAATATATATTAATATATAATATATATTTTAAAATTAATAAATTTGTCTACTAAAATTAATAAATTTGTCTACTAAAATCTAATATTCTAAACTATATTGAGGAATATATTAATATATAGAGATATTATAGATATAATATACTATAGAGATTAGAGATGTTTTATTTGTAAAATTTGACAATATAACAACTGTCATTGAATATTAGTTACTTTTTCTCCCACATGTTCTCCTTGCAGCGCCACGGGTACTGTCTGACAATGGCTTATATATTTATATATATAAACTTCACCATTTTTAATGGTTATGGTTAATACCTAATAATATGTTTAGTTAAATAAGTACTTAAATGTTGTCTAATAGTTGATTTTTTTTTGTTTAGGCGCTTGTAAGTGGTGGTGTGAGTGGTGATCCTCTTGGGGAAGAATGGATCGACACCGAGCAGAGTATTCAGTGCAGCAGCACCGTTGCTGACCTGCAACAGGTAAGACACACATCTACTACCTACCTATAGACTACACATTATACCTCATTTTCCATACCCCTTTACATACATTTCATACTATCAAATAATTAATTAATTATTCTTCCTACTCTTTAAAATGCCTATTTAATTATTTATTTGGAGGATCTAGTACACGAAATTCTTAATTCTTTATTCTAATCTACGTTGGCATAAAATAGAAAATACTTGCATAAGCTTTTGTCCTTATTTCCCTAAAACAACTTGTAGCGGCCCGCTGTTGCTTTGGCTACGAGCCTTTAGACACGGCCGCTAGATGACTCAGTCAGATCGTTGCGACACTTTTGCATGACTGATAATCTTTCCCCCGCTAACAAAGCGGATGGCGCTCATCCCGGCTTTCCATCAGGGCACAAACAACGCCCTGCACACACGCAACATTGTTAGGACCCCACCGACTTGGTGGGGGGCGCGGACCACGCACCACAAAGCACTCAGCACTCACGAGCGCCCTAACAAACTTATTAATTTAATTTAATCGACGGACATAATTAATCAAAATAATTAAATTTTAATTTTAAGATTTGTTTTTAATTAGCAAAAATTTACCTGCAAAGAATCAATTTTGTGATTTATTTAATTTTACATCTTAAAAGTATTACGTGTATTCAAAATTTCAACATTTTAGCTCCAGTAATTCTGGAGAAATTCACAAATGAAACTATGATGGATGGAAACGAGATTTTAGAAATTTCACTCCTTTATTATTAATAATAATAATATTAATAATATGGATTAATGCGATTCATAACAAACAGACGTACAGACAAACAGACACGTTGAGATTTCAAAGATAGTAATCGTATAATAATCATTTGTTTACCTACGAAACAATTCTTCTTCATCTTCTCCATAGGCTTTCGCCTGTTCTTCCAATAAGAAAATAAACTGCAACGGATCGTTGCTAAACTTTATCCAAATTCATTTGAAATATTAATATGTTCTAGAGTAAAGTACTTTAAAATATAATTTTACTAAAAACTTTATTTAACCTTTTTTGTTAGTCCTAAGGTACTTAATTAGGATATTAAATTTCATCAAAATTGGTTAAGTCATTTTCAAGATATTTAGAAAAAACTAAAAAAGTACTGAAATAAAGTACTAATGTTTGTGGACCGATATGTACCAAAAACTAATCAGCGCTTCATTTTGTTAAAATACTGCTAGGTTTTCAATTTCAATTCATTCGGTGCAATGGTGTGGAAAAATTCGTGGACGAAAAAAACGATAACACACATACATCCATCCATGCATCCATCCGCACGCACTTCCAAAAAATGGCACTTTTTGGCCTCTCGGCGAGACCCCAGGTAATTTTTGGCAAAACCGTCACGTGCTAAAATTCAATCTCATTGAATACTTCAATTTGTGACCTTAAATGAGTCCATGGGTTCCGTGGTCTTTAACTGAGGACCCTTTGAAGTCGCGCTTGCCGCGAGACCTATTACAATACTTTCTCCCATGCTTCGCATTGGATAAAGTAAAAAGAATAAAGACTTTAGTTTCTTGCTGCGACATCTTTCCACCTTTTTTCGGCCGCCCTCTGCTCCGAGTGCCACGTGGGCGATTTTCCTTCACGATTTTTGCAAGGCGGTCATCCGTCATTCGTTCCACATGTTCCCCCCATCCTCTCTTTCTCACATCGATCCATTCCACTATATCCTGGATTCCGCTTAGTTCCCTTAGATCATTGCTGCGGATTCTATCCCTTAATGTTTTTCCAAGTATAGCCCTTATTATTCTCATCTCTGTTGTTCGGAGTAGTTGTTGGGTGGTAGTTGTTGATGCTCTGGTTTCTGCTGCATATGTTAACACTGGACGTACGCAGGTCTTATAAATTCGTACTTTGCTTTTTGCTTGACATATATTTGTTTTTCCAGACCAAACCATATAGACATCCGGCTATCCTAGAACCTTTTGTTACTTGGGTTTTAGCCTCTTGGCTGAGATCTCTGTGCGCCGAAATCTCGGCTCCCAAATAGTTAAATTTTTCAACTTGATCTAATGTTGCATTTTTAAGTTTAATTTCACAGTTAAGGTGTTCTTTCGCTATCACAAGACATTTTGTTTTTCCAATGGATATTTCCAAATTTAAAACTACGAAACAATTAAAATATATATATCTATATAAATAATTATCTAATTAGTTAAATTAATTATTATACCTATTGTCAAAATTAATTAATAATGAACAATCTTTAACAATGAATAATTTAAAATTCAAATTTAAAATATCTTTTCCTGTATTTCCTTTTACTGTATTCTCTCTCTCTCTCTCTCTCTAGTATTGTGTTTCCTTTCTAGTATGTCTGTCATTCTCTTTCTCTCTCTATCCGTGTATTCCAATTAGTTAAGAAATGCTTATCTGTTTTGGCATATAGTATAGTAGTATAGTGGAATAGTGGTATAGTGGAAGTGGAAGTGGAGGAGTTGGTTGTTTGTGGTTGTGGTTGTAGTGGTTGTTTGCTGGGGGTGGGGGGTGGGGGGGGGATCGGGGATCCCGTGCACCTGTCCATCCAGCAGTAGAGATGCGGGGGCGTTTCCGGTGACGTCACACCTTCTTCACATATAAATAGAACTCTCTCTCTCTCTCTCTCTCTCTCTTTAGTTAAGACGGAATGCAATGAAAAGGAAAGGAAAGGGGGACGACAAATGAAGCAGAGGTGCAAAAATTCACCCCCTCTGCCCCCCTGGTCACATTTAGCTATTTATTTAAAGAATCCATCCAATATACTCTCTCTCTTTAGTGATACGGGCCTAGAGACATCAAGAATCTATTGGATTGCTAAATACAACATTCTTTAATGGCTTTTTAAATGGTCACTTTTTTTTTTAAACGCCCAAATATCTCGTAGTAGAATATCCAACGTTTCGGGACGATTGATAAATAACATTTCGATAAAATGAAATATCGAACTCAATTTTTTGTAATAATTATAAGACCCACTAATAGTTTATTACTAATTTTGTTATATATTAAAATTAAAAAATTTAATTTATTAGAGGTGGTCTCTATTGAAAACGGATTGGTAGAACTCATTGCTTAATCGATGGAAAGGCAGCACAAGGATAATGAAAACATTTCAATGAGTTTCATTCTCGTTAAAAAACTCGGCGATTCGGAATATCGTTCCTCCTTCTTTATTATTTAAATAGGTCATCCTAGAATTATTCCAATTAAATTGAAAACTTTTCGATTCCTTACTGATGGTGACAGATTCTCAAATCGTTGGCAAAAAATAAGTAAAATTTTGCTTCACTTTTATTATTTTACTATTAATAAATAGAAATCCACTTTTTTTACCTGAATTTATAACTAACCAGGTACTAAATAATAGCATTCCATTTCACATTTGTACAGATAAAATATCACAAGAGTACCTAATATATGTGGCCTCTTTAATTTATTTTCTATTAATTGATTGATTAATTGTCTAGTTTAATGTTTACATTTTATTGATTATACTATTATTTTAATTGTTGTTTTCTTGTTTATTTACCTTGTTTATATTGTCGAAGTAACAATGAGATGTATTAAAAATTAAATTAATTGATTTCATTTTATATAAATTTAATTAACAAAATTCAATTTCTTGGTTGATTAGAGAAAAATTCAATGATTTTTACTTTTAGATTAAAAAAGAATGATTATGGTATATTATTTAACTATTTATTTCCTCTCTCTATGATGGAATAGTTGTTAATATGTACTAGTAGTTAGAAATAAATGAAAATGAAACGCCCTTCAGATTTCTACTTGACTTGAGGGAATCTGTGTTGGAATGGAAAATGAATCAACTGCAAAATCAGAACCAAATTGGCGGGTTTCAGAGATGCAGGCGCCACTGGTGCACCTGTTCCCCTTCACACCATTCCTATACTATAATATCCTACGTCATTATTCTTTTGCGATCTACCTATTTGAATAAATACCCCTATATTTGGGGCTATCTTTGTGTAACGTTTCAGTCATTTTCGAGATCAATATAATAGTTTTAGAATTCTATATCTCTATGTTCACAGACCTCCAGATTAAACGGCTTAACCGATTGACTTGAAATTTAAAACATATACTCCTGAGGGGTCAAGTAACTTGTCTGTTTCATTAAAAGTGAAGTTTTAGTTCCAGGAGGAACTTTAGAATTTTTTTCTAATTCTTATTCCAAGTTCTAATAAGAAAATTGAATTTTTTCTAAAAATTTAAATTTAATCTTTTTAAATCCCACAAACAGTTTAATATAATAGAATTTATAAAATATATCTGCAATTTCTAATTAGAACAAATTTGAAAACATTAGAACCTTATTATTTTGGGAAAATAGATGCAATGTGGATTTTACAGTTGAAAAAACACCAAAATGGCCAATTTTTGAGTTGCTGCGACAGTGGTAAAATTAATTTACCACCATTAACAAAGCCACCAAAGTATGTAAAAAATTTGTCCTTGAAAAATACTGCCTATTTATAAAAACTTTAAAGAAATTATAATACAGTATTATAATGATCTGGCTTTTTACAATTTTATTGAAAAATGTCCTGTGCTGGGGCTAATGCTTGTAAATATATAATTTTTTATTTCTATCCTTATTTTAATTAAGAAAAAACTATTTAATTAATATTTCCCAAAGATCAGACACAAATAGATCGATATTTCTCGACCCGAAAACTCTTACTTAATTAATCCGTGATTTTTATCGAAAACCGTTAGAGCCGTTTTCGAGAAAAAATTCTATATTATTTATATATTTACCTAGAATTTATTCAGAATGGCTGAATTAACTATTTCATTACATAATAATAATTAATTTTATATATCCCGAAGATACTAATCGGTGATTTTCGTCAATATTATTTGTATTTATCTAATTTTTCGAATTATTAGAATGAAAAAATAAACAAAAAATAAACAAATTAATTTATATTTATGGAGGTGTTTTTTGATACGAATTTGACCCACCCGCCCCTCTTCTCTCTGCTTTATATATTAATTTGTATATTTATTAAAAAAATAAATAAATAAATAAATATTTAATACTTACACTGGATGACGATAAATGGTTAATTAAATTGAAATTTAATTATTTTTTTGTTTATACACAATAAAGCAGCATCAAATATTTATCATATATTGTGGATATATGTTTATTAAAATTGAAAACAAATTAATTAACAAAAATCTAAATATTATATATATTTGAAAGAGAGCTATAGCGCTATATTATAAAAAGGTATTTATTTATTTATTTATTATTATCATCAATTTTAATTATATAGAAAAGAAAAAATAATTAATAAATAATAAATAATTAAAAGCGAGAAAGGGATAAAAAAATGATCAGGATAAACGGATCAAAGGATTTATTAGGTATTTATTTAATTATTTATTTATTTATTATGAATATATGTAGAAAATTAGTATTCACAGATATAAACTTTTCAATACAGATATATTTTTTATTCAATTCATATCACTGGATAAGGAATAGTTTCCTTGGTATAAAAATTCAGTAGAGTCCCCATGTGACGTCACATCGAAACTTAGGACTTATTTAGGAACGAATTTTTTTTTGTTCTAATGGAACCGTAAAGTTCAATAAGTTAAAATTTGTGAGCCTTGGTTATAAATATAAAATATAAAAATGTTTTCCTTAACAAGTCCTAAGTTTCACTGTGACGTCACGGGCACTAAACTATATTTTAGCCGTTTACTTTTTAGCTGAACTTACGCAGACTTTAAATTAAAAAAAAAATCACAATACAAGGGTATCTTCTATTAGATTTTAGACTAAAGTAATTGTTTTTAATTATTTGTCAGAAGGGTCGTTTTTTATCCCCTCGGGAATCGAACCAGAATGCTGAAATTAGCTACAATTCGGCCCACTTGGCTACCCTGCAAAGTAAAAATTTAAATACATAGAGCATAGGTATATTATACATAGTCTTTTTTAAGATGGTTGATTATTTTCAAAATTTGAAGGGCATTGGAATGGCTTTTTCGAAATTGAATATAAGATTTCAAATTACCGATAACAGTATATTATTATATTATTAACAGTTAATAAATAAATAACAGTAAACATCAAAAAAAGATAATAATTGAAATATGATCGGTTTTATTGAAATCTGATATTTAATTGATGTTAATTATTATAATAATGCTTGTTTAAATTTGATTGTTAATAAATATATATAAATATACTTGTAGATGTGTAATTTGAACATATAGCCATGCTATAAACAGAGTTTAATAAAAAGCTGGTTGATTGTTTCGAATGTTTTCAAAATTCAAATTGCAATGGAATGGTTTTTCCCAAATTAAACATAAACATTCAAATTCTTCTTTCTACTTCTATGGATTGATTAACAATTATATTATAATAATTGACAACAATCAAACCGATCATATTTCAATTTTTATCTTATTTTGATGGTTATTATTATTTATTTATTTATTAACTGCAAATAATATCATAGTATACTATAAATACTAAACTTCTATCAGTAATATAAACACTTATATCGTCGGCTTAGAGTGTAAACCTGCTAACTCCATTTTTTATCATATATGAAATATTAATACCGTTCGAAAGAAAAATAAATGCAGCATTGTCCAAGCAAAATAGATATTTAAAATTACGATAGTAAGTTGTAGAGAAAAAATGTGTAGTTTATTTCCATAACAACAATATTAAATTTTGTTTGTTTTTTCTCTCCCCTGTAAAATATCCTTGTTGTTAGCAGGTTTACACTCTAAGGCGACGATATTTAGGTATTGTTTTTAATTATTTATCAGAAGGGTTGTTTTTACCCCTCGGGAATCGAACCTGAGTACTAAAATTAGCTACGATTCGGCCCACTTAGATCTGTGAAGTGAAAATCTAAACACATAGAATAGGTATATTATACATAGTTTTTTTTTAAAGATGTATGATTATTTTCAAAATTTGAAGGGCAATGGAATAGCTTTTTTGAAATTTAATATAAGATTTCAAATTACCGATAACAGTATATTATTATATTATTAACAGTTAATAAATAAAGAACAGCTAATATCAAAAAAAGATAATAATTGAAATATGATCGGTTTTATTGAAATTTGATATTTAATTGATGTTAATTATTATAATAATGGTTGTTTAAATTTGATTGTTAATAAATATATATAAATATACTTGTAGATGTGTAATTTGAACATATAGCCATTCTTATACAGAGTTTAATAAAAAGATGGTTGATTGTTTAGTATTTTTTCAAAATTCAAAATGCGATCGAATGGATTATTAACTTCCCAAATTGAATATAAGAGTTTATATCACTGATAGCAGTTTACTATTATATTATTAACAGTTAATAAATAAATAAATACTAAAAGATACATAAATACTAATAATAACCATCAAAAAACATAACAATTGAAATATAATACTAAAGTAAAGAAAAATGTTTGTTTTTTTTGGAACTTTTTCAAAAAAAAAATTTAAATATAAAATACTAGGTAGGATTCATATAAATAAAAGATCGGATGCTTGTTTGCACGACAAAAAAGAAATATAATAGCTTTGTTAAGGAGAATGGTGTGTTTCTTGGTGAAAGATTTTAAATAAAGTAAAGAAAATTTTAAAAAATTTAAGAAAGTTTTTAAAATTTTCTTTACCTTATTTAAAATAATTTTGAATGAAATACAAAAGCCAAATGTTGTCAATTATTTTAATAATTGTTTAAATTTGATTTTTAATAAATTTATAGAAATCGAATAGTTTCTCACATTTGATTCAATCACGAATCAAATGTAGGTGATTTTTGTCTAATATTGAGTGAAAATAATATCTGAACTTATATATTTCTAACTTGAAATAATGATATTAAATAAATTTTTATAATTTTTCTAATTAATATAACAAAGAATAATTGCTATATCAACGAGAATTGTTTTAACCATGCTTTTTTGAAAAAGAATAGAAGTATAGAGGAGAAGAATTTGAACGTTTATATTCAATTTGGCAAAAATCCATTTAATGGCAATTTGAATTTTGAAAACATTCGAAACAAACATCTTTTTATTGAACTATTTATTTAAAGCATGGCTATGTGTTCAAATTACAGATAGAAGTATATTTATATAGATTAATTAACAATCAAATTTAAACAACAATTATTATGGTATAATAATTAACCTCAATTAAAATCTCAGATTTCAATAAAACCGATCATATTTCAATTATTATGTTTTTTGAAGATATTTTAAATACTCAACCATAAGTAGCTTTGCCCTCAAATTTTCTGTGGACAAAATTATTACCGGCCCATTCGATAAATAAAAAAATGTCTTTTTCTACTTATAATTTGGAAAAAAGATACAAATTGTATCCGGCCCATGTGGAATTTTACATATTTTCAACATTGCCAGTTCGCCCATATATACAACCATTTTTTTAAGCTATATGTGTATTTCGTGTGGCTATTTGTGTTTAAATTTTCACTTCACAGAATAATCACTTGGCCTGGATTGTCGCTAATTTCAGCAGATAATCACAAATTGATTACTCATTCATGAAAATGGTTAATAAAGTTGATTTAATCAAAAACGTTTGAGTCGTTTTCGAGATCAATATAATAGTTTTAGAATTCTATATCTCTATGTTCACCGACCTGCAGGTGAAACGGCTAAACCTATTGACTTAAAATTTGAAACATAGACTCCTGAGGGGTCAAGTAACCGGTCTGATTCATTAAAAGTGAACTTTTATCCCCAGGAGGAACTTTAGAATTTTTTTTTCTATTCTTATCCAAAATCTAATAAGAAAACTCTAATTGAATTTTTTCTATAAATTTAAATTTAATTTTTTTAAAACCCACAAACAGTTTAATATAGGTAATACAATTTATAAAATTATTTCCGTAATTACTAATTACAACAAGTAGAACTTTATTATTTTGGGGAAAATAGATGCAATTTGCAAACATTGTAAAGCAAAGCATTTTGTAGTTTAAAAACCTAATCAATTGTTGTCAATTATTATAATAATTGTTTAAATTTGATTGTTAATAAATCCATAGAAGTATAGGAGAAGAATTTGAATGTTTATATTCAATTAGGGAAAAACCATTCGATTGGAATTTGAATTTTGAAAATAATCGAAACAATTAACGATTTTTTTATTAAACTAGCTATGTGTTCGAATTACACTTTTTTAACACTATGTGTATTGCGTGTGGCTATATGTTTAAATTTTCACTTCACAGAATAATTACTTTTGGCCTGCATTGTTGCTAATTTCAGTAGATAATCACAAATTATCTCTTCCATCTCGGATCTAATAGATGATAATATTTCCTTTAGACAATATTTTCATTTTCTCTGACGACTCTTTATTTATTATTTTAAATAATAATTTAGAGAAAAAGAAGAAGATTCTAGAATTCAATTAAATTCAAAAGATTGTCTTTCAAATAATAAATCTCTCTTTTATTAATATAGATAATTCGTTATAGGGAGATAATAATCCGTCTTTTTCGAAATTGTATTTTCTTTGCGAGAGGAAAAGTATCTCTGTCTGTTTTTCTAAAGAGAAAGGGTCGTATCTATTAAGGGCAGCATCTAATCTAATCTAATCAAAGGGCGTTGTTGTTTAATCCCTGCTATACGCGTTAATGAATGGCTCACTTTTACAAAAAAGATGACGTTTTTACTTTCCCCTACAAAAAATTTAGCGACATCTACCAAAAATTCGAAAAATAGTCGTTGTGATCAGCATAACTCACAAACGAAAAATCATGCGAAACTAAAATTTAATATTTAAAGTAGGTACCCGCCTTAGATTTGACTCTTAAGTTTTGAATAAAATCGACTTGCCGGTTTCAGCAGAATTAGAATTTTTGTAATTTTCTCGAAAACGGCTCGAACGATTTTGATTATGTCTACTTAGTGTATTTATATAAAAATGGGTGTTTTTGTTAATATGTACCTACATAGTTTGTTTCGCGCTAAAGTACCAATTTTTATTAATAAAATTCAAATATAATAAAAAATATTTATTATTAAAAAGTATAATAAACATATAAAATTTTAAATTTTAATCATTTTCAAATATAAATGAAGATTTTTAACATCTACCACCAAAAATTCGAAAAATTGGGTTTTCGTAAAATAGTCTTTGTGATCAGCATAACCCACAAACGAAAATTCATGCGAAACTAAAATTTCATATTTTAAGTAGGTACCCGCCTTAGATTTGACACCAAAGTTTTAAATAAAATCGACTTGCCGGTTTCAGCAGAATTACACTTTTTTAAAATTTTCTCGAAAACGGCTGGAACGATTTTGATTATATCTACTCAGTGTATTTATATAAAAATAAGAGTTTTTGAAAATACATGTATACCTAAAGTTTGTTTCGCGCTAAAGTATCAATTTTTACTAATAAAATTGAAATATATTTATTAATAAAAAATATAATAAACATATAAAATTTAAAATTTTATTCATTTTCAATTATATATATGAAGATTTTTAACATCTACCCCTGTGGATGCACCCCGCCACCCAGAGCGATCTATTCGAATGCATATTCTACCACTCTACAGGCGTCGCCGTCGGTGCACAGTGGTTTAGTATCGAAACCTCTAGCTCCTTAAATAGTCAACCAAACAAGGTGAAAATTTAACCACAGGAGCTTCAAATTATGTAGAATCGACTGACGAAAAAAAATTTGGTACAGCTTGTCATCTTCAACCCTCTAGTGAGGGTGAAAATGTGCTGGAAAAGGTACAACTATACAAAAGCTATAAAAATACTTTATCAGTCAAATACGCAATTTTTTTTTTAATTTTAATAATACCCTTGGTAATATTAGCAATAATAATAATAAAAATAATAGGTATATATAAACAGTTATTTTGTCATGAAATTTAAAATTTTATCCATTTTCAAATATGATTTTTAATATTTACACCTTCGGATGCATTCCACTACCCAGAGAATTCTAATTGAATGCATACTCAGCAGAATTGCACTTTTTTTTAATTTTCTCGAAAACGGCTAAAACTATATTTTGATTATATCTACTCAGTGTATTTATATAAAAATGGGAGTTTTTGTTAATATGTATAGCTACAGTTTGTTTCGCGCTAAAGTACCAATTTTTATTAATAAAATTCAAATATAATAAAAATATATTTATTAATAAAAAGTATAATAAACACATGAAATTTAAAATTTTATTCATTTTCAAATATGATTTTTAAAATGAATTCCGCCACCCAGAGCGCTCTATTCGAGTGCATATTCTACCACTTGCACTTTTTTTAATTTTCTCGAAAACGGCTCTCAAGTATTTTGATTATATCTATTCAGTGTAGTTATATAAAATTGGGAGCTTTTTCATTTTCAAATATGAAATGATTTATAATATTTACCCCTGCGGATGCATTCCATCCAGAGCGCTCTATTCGAATGCATAATCTACCACTCTACAGGCGTTGCCTGAAATTGACTAACAGGAAGGGTCATTTTTTTTGATGGTTTAAATTTTCTCGAAAACGATTCTAAGGATTTTAATTAAACTCGCTATATTTATATAGACTTTTAATATGTATACGCGTAAATAATTAGGTAAATGAACTAAAATATAATATTTTAGTATGTATGTATTTAATCTTGGTTAAAACACTGTAAAAGGATTAATTTGAAAGAAGATTTCAAATAAAACAGGGTTGTAAGTGAAAATCGTGTGGTGTAAACACCATATTTTTGTTGTTGTTGATTTCCAGCCCTTTTCTCTAATTCCAAGGGCTTGTTCGAATAGATATATTTTTGACAAGTCGTTTTTTTTTTTTTTTTTGTAAATACAAGCCGCGTTAATATTTTCGTTTCGAATGTTTATGAATTATGACACATTGGTAAAATATGAGTGAGCTTTAAGGGCGCGGGGGTGGGTGGGGGTGGGGGGATTTGAATCCCCCGGTTGTGGTTTGAAGACACGCCAAACGGGCTAAAAATGGAATGGACAAATACGAATCCGACGATGACGGGCGGGTAAGTTTGGCTGTCTCTTTCTAACCTTGGGGAAAAAAACGATTGAATTTATTTGAAAACAATTTTTGTTTAAATTAATGATTTCCATTTGGAGAATGACAAATTGGAGATTGCGATGTCTCGAGAAAGGAACACACAAAGTACCTACCTAAAAGCAAAGGGCTCAAGGGCTCTAAAGGCTTACACTCACTCACACATATATATAGAAAGAAGTTGAATGGAAACAAAAAATATTATCCATGCATAATAGAAATAAATAAATAAATTATTTTATAAAATCATAAATCAAGAAACGTTTATTAGAAATCCAATTTCGTAAGAAATTATATTTTAAACAACGATTATTTATTATAATAATTAATATCAATTAAATTTCACACTTCAATAGAATAGTTTTTTGATTCTATATCTCTATGTTCACCGACCTGCAGGTTAAACGGCTTAACCGATTGACTTGAAATTTGAAACATAGACTCCGGAGGGGTCAAGTAATCGGTGTGATCCATAAAAAGTGAACTTTTAATCCCAGGACGTACTTTAGCATTTTTTTTCTTCTAATAAGAAACGCATATTGAATTTTTTTTAAGAAATTTTAAAACCCACATACAGTTTAATATAGGTAATACAATTTATAAAAATATATCCGCAATTACTAATTACGGAGGTTTTTTGAGAGAGAGAGAGAGAGAGAGATCCAATCGATTTGATTGGGGAATAATGGAATTAAAATAATTATCGGAAAAGAGGTTTTTTTATCTAATTAGATTTTTCCTCTTATTAAAAACAAGGACTAAATATGAATAAGGACACTCGATGGTGGAGAAGTAATCTCCGGAATCGAAGCTAAAATACAAGGTATATATTAATTAATGTAAAATAATTGGTTTAATAAAATTTATAAAAAAAAAAAAAAAAAT
This sequence comes from Forficula auricularia, assembly GCA_024734495.1. Classification (NCBI taxonomy): domain Eukaryota; kingdom Metazoa; phylum Arthropoda; class Insecta; order Dermaptera; family Forficulidae; genus Forficula; species Forficula auricularia. The sequence continues at coordinate 413,236 of JALMQS010000629.1, read as the reverse complement.
TACTAATTACGATGGACGAGGATGAATGGGGGAGGAGGATTGGAGGAGGATAACGAATCGACTTGATTGGAGAATAATGGAATTGAAATAATTATCGGAAAAGAGGTTTTTTTATCTAATTAGATTTTCCTCTTATTAAAAACAAGGACTAAAGATGAATAAGGACACTCGATGGTGGAGAAGTAATCTCCGGAATCGAAGCAAAAAATACAATGTATACATTAATTAATGTAAAATAATTGATTTAATAAAATTTATAATTACTAATTACGATTGGGGATGAGAGGAGTTGGTTTAATAAAATTTATAAAAAAAAATACTAATTACAACAAATAAAATATTATAAGAGAAGTTTATTATCTGGGAAAAATGGATGCAATATGCAAACATAGTAAATCAAATCATTTTGTAGCTGAAAAATATTATGCATAATAGAATAAAATAAATAAATAAATAAATTATTTTATAAAATGATAAATCTCGAAACGTTTATTAGAAATCCAATTTCGTAAGAAATTATATTTTAAACAACGATTATTTATTATAATAATTAACATCAATTAAATTTCACACTTCAATAGAATAGTTTTGTGATTCTATATCTCTATGTTCACCGACCTGCAGGTTAAACGGCTTAACCGATTGACTTGAAATTTGAAATATAGACTCCGGAGGGGTCAAGTAATCGATGTGATTCATAAAAAGTGAACTTTTATTCCTAGGAGGAACTTTAGCATTTTTTTCTATTCTTATTCCAAGTTCTAATAAGATAAATCTAATTGATTCTAATTCTAGCTGTCGTAGTTACCTTTGAACCTCTTAAATCTGTGTATAATGAAGTTTTAGGATCATTATAATGCCTATCAAAAAATTTCAGAAAATATTTTTAAATTGAAAGTTTTTTTTTGACGAGATTAGCAAAATTTTTATAAATCAAAGGAGACAATAAAAGACTGTGTCTTTTGCAAATATAATAAATAAATATAATATATAATTATATAATATAATAAATAAATAAATATTTTAAAACGCCAGTATGAAGGCGTGTTTCGCAGCTGGTAACTAATATTTCGGATTTTACTAAGTGTATAAAAATTTGAAGCGACTGTGGGTCAGTGGCTAGAGTGTTGGGTCGCTGACTCGGAGATCGCTGGTTCGAGACCGAGTCTCGGCAGATCGTTATTTGCAGTTGCCTCCTCTTGGAAAGTAATGGCAACCTACCAAGAGTATAATTGCCTAGTCAACCTCTTCAAATTAACCATTCGGAACCGGCGTTAAAAAGTAGGTCCCGTATATCTGTGTAAAACAACTAAACACACTCAGCACAGGTATATGTGGAGAGGCGCCGACACCCGTTTCGGGTATGGATGGCACTCGAAGAAGAATACAAATTTCAGAATAAATAATTCTAAGAAACCCACAATCTGCGTCAATTAGATAAAAAAATCCTTCTTTAAGATAACTAATCTTCCATTGTTCTTTTCTTTGTTTTTTTGTTGTTCTATTCTAATATCTACTCTTATTAAACGAGCAAAAATTGTATATTTATTTGTTTGTTTATATATATATATTTATTTATATATTTGTATCTTGGTTCTATTTTGAAAAACGGTCCTACCAGATTTTGATGAAACAAAATCTATTAACAAGTTTTGAGGATGATAAAACGATCTGGCTAGGTCTGGACCTGATAAAAATTCATCTTAATTGATTTTTTCTTAATTAAAGTAATTATTGATAGATGAAAATCTCAATAAAAACAAATGATTTGCCGCATGTCAGATTAGAACCTGAGACCTCTTGCATCAGAAGCATAGACTTTACCACTGGACCATAGAACTATTTTAAAAATCTTTGCTTTTTACTTTTACTAAAATGAATATTTTTGAATTAGACTTTATTATAAGTGTGGAAATAATTGAATATATTATATAAAGCTATGTATTTTATAAATAGAATTTATTGAATAAATTGCGGCCCGGCAAATTTGAAATATGTATAATTGAATAAAGCTGAAAGAAAGACAACAATTAATATACTATATATATTTCTATTTTTTTTAATTTGAAAACGGCTCTCAAATAAAAATCGACCTTTTTGTCAGAATTTTAAATTAAAAATAACATTAAAATAAAGCTTTTAACTGAAGAAAAAGTTACCGAGCATCACTCGGTGCCTCCAGGTACTTATATGTTAAAATTGGATCAGTCTACCTATTAGACAACTCCTATAATAGGATACAATCATAGAAGACAATCAATTAATCTAAAAAATGTATAAGTATAGGTGTGTTCTTAATATTTATAAAATAAACTGCAACGGATCGTTGCTAAACTTTATCCAAATTCATTTGAAATATTAATATGTTCTTGAGTAAAGTACTTTAAAATATAATTTTACTAAAAACTTTATTTAACCTTTTTTGTGGTCCCCAAGGTACTTAATTAGGATATTAAATTTCATCAAAATTGGTTAAGTCATTTTCAAGATATTTAGAAAAAACTAAAAAAGTACTGAAATAAAGTACTAATGTTTGTGGTCCGATATGTACCAAAAACTAATCAGCGCTTCATTTTGTTAAACTAATGGTAGGTTTTCAATTTCATTTCAATTGGTGCAACGGTGTGGAAAAAATCGTGGGCCAAAAAAACGATAACATCCATACATCCATCCATACGCACGCACTAAATGAAAAATCGCACTTTTTGGCCTCTCGACGAGACCCCATGTAATTTTTGGCAAAACCGTCACGTGCTAAAATTCAACCTAATTGAATACTACAATTTGTGACTTTAATTGAGTCCATGGGTTCCGTAGTCTTTACCTGAGGACCCTTTGAAGCCACGCTTGCCCCGAGAGCGATTCCAATACTTTCTCCCATGCTTCGCATTGGATAAAGTAAAAAACTAAGTTCTTTTGTCCTCAATCTATAGGTAGATAGTTAGTTATAATATAGAAGAGTTGTTCTTTTAATGGGGGATTCAATTATATATCGCAACAAAAACAAAAACAAAACAACGGGGACAAAAACATGTCTTAACAAATCATCAACGAAATTGACAGGAAACAGACAATTAGCGCATTTTTCTCACCTTTCAATATATTCGTAGCTACTTATTATTAGGAGAGCAGCCTCATCAAGTTCACAGTCAGAAGACTGGTTTGACGAACTAATTCTCCTCTTTATCCTATTTTATTCCCTTTTTTTTATTGTAATTTCTTATTCGGGGAAAGCGCATGCGTGCATTAATCTATTATAGTTCAACCGATTTATATTTAAGTACCTTAACGTTTACCTATAGAAAAATTGCAAGTTTTTAGCTTCTGGAGGAATTTTAATGAAACTGGATAGAAACTAGATTTTAGAAGTTTCACTTCTTTATTAAAAATAATAATAATAATGCGATTTGTAACAAACATAAATAAAAAGAAATTCCAAAGATTGTAATCGTAATAATCATTTGTTTACCTACGAAATAATTAAAAAATATATACATATAAATAACTATCTAATTAATTAAATTAATTAATGATTATACTGTAAATATTAATTAATAATAAACAATCTTTAACAATGCATGATAATTGTTTGTTTTTTTATATTTTTAAAAATGCTTTCTGTTTGGCATATAGTGGAAGTGGGGTTGTCGTCAGAAGACTGGTTTGACGAACTAATAATACTAATACTCCTCTTTATCTTATTTTATGCCAAGATTATTATTTGTCTTTTTTTTATTGTAATTTCTTATGCGAGTTCGGGCGGACAATACTATATATATGTAAAACACCACTTAGCCTGCCACCTATGTTCCACTTTCGGTACTGCTTATCAGTGGAGCCCTGAATGTCCTGTCTTATTTTATTATTAGATACATTGAATATTATTCTTATGCTTACTAACCTTAACTGTAAAAGACAAGACATTCTATATAAAAGCCTCTCTGATAATAAACTGCAGCTACTTCTCTATATTATTGAAACAACGAATAATTTAATTCTTTCCCAGGTAATCCATAATTGTACACTCCTTCTGTTTATATTTATGTTTTGTAATTATTTATTGTATTGTATTCTTTCCCAGAATAAAATTTCGTAAAAACAATCTTACATATATTTGTCTAGATTAATTTGTAACAACGCTTAGAGAAATTTCTCTAAAAAAATTACCCTATTGCATAAATCGAACCGACGAACTCTTGAACTAAGGGCATGAGCTCTAGCCATTAGACCAATGTAACATTAATATTTATATCTTGATTTCTGTTACTAAAACTATATATTTTTGATTTAGACTTTGTGTCGAGATAATATTGTATTCATTTGAACTCGAATTTTGAAATGAAAGACTCCAATTCATTTTAAATTAAGAAACATTAAATATATTGATAATTGTTCCTCCCCCCCCCCCCCATCGCCACTCAAAAATTAAAGAGGCGAAACTTTTAAGAGACGATGTATTTTCGGTAGTTTACGGGTATACATTTGGAGTGTGGTTTTTTAAAAGGAAAAAAATTTTTGGACCGAGACGCTGCCCGCCAGGGCACCAGCCTTCGGCACGCCCTCGAAGCTCGTTGTTAACTAGTTAATTAACATAGCGTAAGTAGTGGGAAGAACGTGCATGCGTGCATTAATCTATTATAGCTCAACCTATTCATATTTAAGTATCTTGCCGTATAAGAATACAAAATTTCAAGTTTGTAGCTTCTGGAGGAATTGTAATGAAACTGGTGGATGAAAACTATGTAAATTTTAAAAGTTTCACTTCTTTATTAAAAATAATAATAATTTGAATTAATGCGATTAGTAACAATAACACTAAAATAAATGGACAAACAGACACGTTGAGATTTTCAAAGATTGTAATCGTAATAATCATTTGTTTACCTACGAAACAATTAAAGAAATTTATATATAAATAGTAAAATTAATTATTATATTGTCAACAGTAATTAATAATAAACAATTAAAATTTGAATTTTTATTAAAATCAGACATAATTAATTATAATTATTTATTGAAGTACTTTTTTTTGACGTTTATAAAAGATTTTAAATTTTTGGCTTCTGGAGAAATCATGAATGAAACTATGATGGATGGAAACGAGGTTTTTAAAGTTACACTCTTTTATTAAAAATAATAATTTGAATTAATTTGATTTGTAACAAACACTAATAAAAAGGAGAAATGGACGTACAGACAAACAGACACGTTGAGATTTCAATGATTGTTAATCGTAATAATCATTTGTTTACCTACGAAACAATTAAAAAACAATATAATATAAATAATTATCTAATTAGTTAAATTAATTATTATACCTATTGTAAACATTAATTAATAATAAACAATCTTTAACAATGAATAATTTAAAATTCAAATTGAAAATATCTTTTCCTGTATTTGAGGTTATGTATTTCCTTTTGCTTGCCTCACTAGTATTGTGTTTGTCTTTCTCTCTGTATTTTCCAATTAAAAAATGCATTCTGTTTGGCATATAGTGGAAGTGGAAGAGTTGGGGTTGTCGTCAGAAGACTGGTTTGACGAACTATAATACTAATACTCTTCCGATTTTATACCAAGATTATTATTTCGTTTTTTTAATGTAGGTAATTTCTTATGCTTCGGGCAGGTCAAATAGTTAAAATTATAATTATTTATTGAATTACCTTTTGGCGTTTATACAAAATTTTAAATTTTTAGCTTCTGGAGCTATTTTAATGAACTGATGGATGGAATCGAGATTTTAAAAGTTTTACTCCTTTATTATAATTATTAAATAAAAAATTGAATTGATTAGTAACAAACATTATTAATTGATAACAGACGTACGTACAATCAGACATGTTGAGATTTCAAAGATTCTAATCGTAATAATCATTTGTTTACCTACGAAACAATTAAAAAAATAATATAAATAATTATCTAATTAGTTAAATTAATTAATATGTTGTCAAGATTAATTATTAATAATAAACAATCTTTAACAATGGATGATAATAATTGTTCTTTGTTTAATATTTTTAATAAGAGTTTGAATGATTATGTTTTTGTTGTTTTCGTATTTTTAAATTGCCTAAGGGTAGTTTATTCTGGAAGAAAACAAGTTTTCTATATAACAGGATGAGTCCTAAATCTAGTGGAAATTCAATTGCATCTTTGATCTCTATGTGATCGGACATTTCTAATTGTATTGGAGTTGGAGTGGAGTATATACCATGGTAAGACAACAACAAGTCAGATGATGTGTTGGGTGAGGGTGAATATAAATTCGATCTACAAGTGCCTGGATCAACCCTCTACCACCCCACTCCTACACATGCACAACCCCATCATTCTGTTCTCCTATATATGTGTATGTGTGTATGTGTGTGTGTATTCTTTCATCGGCCGATCCTTGAATGTCACCCCCGAATGAATTATGCATTGGATTCTTTGACATTCTAATGACACACCAACCAACCAAGAAAGGATACATAGGGGTGTGTGGGTAGGGGGCAATGAAGAAGAGGCCAAGGGGTGTGGGGGTAGGGGTTCAAATCAAGATTTAATCAGTTTAAAGATTGAATTTCACAAAATAGACAGACAGACAGACACTCTCTCTTTCCTCCATGAGTGAGACATTAGAATTTAGATTTCGTGTTACGGGTGCACGGTATAGTAGTTCTAGCTCTTTCTGATCTGTTTCAGTTGGCAACAGTGATTATATCCCCCGCACATTATAATGCTTATAAGCAAATAAAAATCCATATATGAAGAAACTACATTTAATCAATTTGTAAGTAAGTGATTAAAAGGACTACTTTAATGGATTGCTAAAACATATAGATTTTATTTACATTAAATATACAATTGAATAATTAAGTTATTATATACAGGTTATAATCAATTCTTACCTAAAACATATAGAATTGATTAAATGTAGTTTCTTCGGGATGGATGATAAAATATAAAATAAATGTATAAATTACACTTTAACAATATCTCATCAATTAATATTATTTAATTCCTATTATTAATTATATTAATGTTTGATTCCCTTAAACGTGAATTAGGTGACAGCTTAGGTTAGAACAGTGTTGGCAACCTAACTTATTAGCTGTCCCTAGTTAGTGGCGCTTAAATATAAAATGGGGTATTTTATATTTATATATATAATGTTGATTATTGTTCTTTATTAAAGAATTGTGTAATTATTGTATTATATTAATCAAATCAAAGAAATATAAAATCATAAATAAACAGTTGCAAATCGGTGACAAAAGGTTGGCGACAACCTTTTTGTAACGGTTGCTTTATCATCTTTACGACTATAATTTAACGATAATACAAAAGTTGAAAAACGGAAAAAACGAGACATAACTACCGTTTTGAAACCGTAATTCAACGTAATTAATGACTATAATTCAACCAATCATGTCACCCACACCTTGAAATATACTCTAGGAGGCCGGAAAAGAAACCCTCGCTGTAGCCCTTGATATCTCCAAAGCTTTTGACCAGGTTTGGCACAAAAATCTTCTTGCCAAACTACCAGCCTTTGGATTCACACCAACACTTCGCAAATGGATTGAAAGCTTTCTGACAAACCGAAGTATAAAAGTTGTGGTGGATGGAACATCTTCTGAATCGTTCTCCACAAACTCTGGTGTTCCCAAGGCTCTGTAATCTCCTCCACACTCTTCCTTATTTATATAAACGACCTTATTGATCAAACGGCAAACCCCACTCATTGTTACGCCGACGATAGCACTCTACACGGCAAACCCTCTCTCCCGAATAATCGAATCAATATTGCCTCCTCAATTACTCTCGACCTAGACAAACTGAATAAATGGGGCTCTCAAAATTTAGTTAACTTCAATTCAAACAAGACTCAATGTTGTCTAATTTCTAGGCGCGAAAATAGAGATTTCCCTGATATTCACTTCGATTCGAATACCTCTGAAAATGTGTGACAGCCTATCCATGTTGGGCGTCTCTGTCGCATCTGACCTGTCTTGGAATGAACACATCTCCTCTGTGGCGAAATCTGCAGCAAGGAAGATTGGCTTCTTATTCAGGTCCAAGCGATTTTACAAACCCCCACAACTTCTCACCATCTACAAGGCCCAAATCCGCCCCTGTCTCGAATACGGCTCTCATCTGTGGAGAGGAGCCTCAAAATATTCTCTTGCTACCCTTGATGCAATTCAGAAACGAGCCGTCAGGCTAATTGACGATTCTACCCTCACCGACTCCCTCGACTCGCTGGCTCATCGAAGAGATGTCTCCGCCCTTTCCCTTTTCTATAGATACTATCACGGCAGGTGCTCTGATGAGATAAAATCAATAATTCCCCCCAAAGCATGCTTTGCACGCAGCACACGTTTTGCCGACTCCCAACACTCTTTCGCGGTCAAATTAGAAAAGTGCCGGACCACTTCATTCGCGAATTCATATATCCCCATGACTTCAAGGAACTGGAACTCTCTCCCAGCCTCTATCTTTCCCAGCACCTATGATCTTCAAACCTTCAAAACCAGGGTGCATAGACACCTACGTCTACACGCTCTCACTTAAACAACTTTCCTTCTCTTCGGTAATGCAAGGGTCTTTCGAGATCCATAGGGGCTACATCTTTACTGGTGCACCCCTTCTTGCATTCGATTGCATTAAAAAAAAAAAAAAAAATCAAAAAAGTTGTATTTTGGTCTCTGTGCTATACGGGAGTAGATTATAATAATTGTTGATTAAATTTGATTGTTAATAAATCCATGAAAGTATACTTCTATTGGCAATTTGAACTCTTATATTTAATTTGGAAAAAGCAATTAAATCGTCTTTCAATTTTTGAAGATAGTATAAACTTTGAACCACATTTTTTTTAACCTACATATTATATGACATGGCCATGTGTTTAAATTTAAAATCCCTAGAGAACAAGTAAAATAACGCCATATATCACTATGTCAGATGCCTTCACCCGAGGGGTGATCCGCGATTGGAATTAGGTGTACACCTCTTTGGAAGTATTTTGGAAGTACTTGGAAATATTTAGTAGTACTTGGAAATATTTGGAAGTACTTGGAAATATTTGGAAGTACTTGGAAATATTTAGTAGTACTTGGAAATATTTAGTAGTACTTGGAAATATTTAGTAGTACTTGGAAATATTTGGAAGTACTTGGAAATATTTAGTAGTACTTGGAAATATTTGGAAGTACTTGAAATATTTGGAAGCACTTGGAAATATTTAGTAGTATTTGGAAATATTTGGAAGCACTTGGAAATATTTGGAAGTACTTGGAAATATTTAGAAGTACTTGGAAATATTTAGTAGTACTTGGAAATATTTGGAAGTACTTGGAAATATTCGTAGCACTTGGAAATATTTGAGTATTTGGAAATACTAAGTGGTACTTGGAAATATTTGGAGGTAGTTCAAAATATTTAGAAGCAATTGGAAATATTTAGCACTATCTTGAAATATTCGGAAGTACTTGGACATATTCGGAGGCTACCTTGCAATCTTCAGTGGTATTTGGAAATAGTTAAGTAGTAATTGGAAATCCAATGCGGCATTCCTCTCTGCCCTCTTTCAGTGGCAGAGAGGAAAGTCATTTGGATTTCCTTCGACGACTATTTCAGTAGCACTGTAGAGAATAGCTTGGAACGTCACTTTCGGAAATATTTAGAAGCACTAGTGTAATATTTATCTAGTTCTTTGGAACTGCCTCGATCAGTATCTCGACTAATCCATTTATCAGTACTGTGCTCAAAAATTACTCGGAATCTTATTTAGTAGTACTTGGAAATATTTGGAAGTACTTGGAAATATTTAGTAGTACTTGGAAATATTTAGTAGTACTTGGAAATATTTGGAAGTACTTGGAAATATTTGGAAGTACTTGGAAATATTTGGAAGCACTTGGAAATATTTAGTAGTACTTGGAAATATTTGGAAGTACTTGGAAATATTTAGTAGTACTTGGAAATATTTGGAAGTACTTGGAAATATTTGAGAAGTACTTGGAAATATTTGGAAGTACTTGGAAATATTTAGTAGTACTTGGAAATATTTGGAAGTACTTGGAAATATTTAGTAGTACTTGGAAATATTTAGTAGTACTTGGAAATATTTGGAAGTACTTGGAAATATTTGGAAGTACTTGGAAATATTTGGAAGCACTTGGAAATATTTAGTAGTACTTGGAAAAAGTACTTGGAAATATTTGGAAGTACAATTGGAAGTAGGTGTACAGGATATTAGTTCGCGGTTCACCCCTCGGGTTCATCTCAGACACGGTAGCCATTTTGACCGGAATGCTAATTTTTATTATTTGAATGTTTTTTAGATAAAATTTATTACTTACTTCATTTTTGGACTAATACAAATTTAGAATTTGAGATCTTCTTTTCTATTCAAATAAGAAATATTTTAGAAAATATAAACTTTTAAAGAGGATTAAGAAATAATGTAGTTATAGGGATTTTTAAATAATTTAAACATCATAAAATCTTCATGATTTTTTTAATATACGTATACATACCATATATAAATATTTTAGTACAAAAATAATACAAAATTTATTTTTCTTAGTTTAATAGGATAATATTCATTGTGTTTTACAAAACTAGTCAATCTCTCTCTCCTCTAATAATAATAAAACAAATTTTTAAACAATAACTCATACATTATTACAACAATACAAACAATATAGGTAAATAATCAAGAATTTATTTCCTAATTAAATTTTATCTCACTAGATTATTATATTAAAAAATACAAATCTTAAAAAAAAAAAACAATCAAGAACACGTTTATTCTTAACCAACGTTTCGGTATTTCAAAGAAAAGATTATTTATTGATTGTATATCAAAAGCTTTAAAAAAACAATCAAGAACAATCAATTAAATTTCAGATTTCAATATAATCGTTTTAGGATTCTATATCTCTATGTTCACTGACCTGCAGGTTAAACGGCTTAACCGATTGACTTGAAATTTTAAACATAGACTCCTGAGGGGTCAAGCAACCGGTAGAATTCATAAAAAGTGAACGAAACGTTTCGGTATTTCAAAGAAAAGATTATTTATTGATTGTATATCAAAAGCTTTAAAAAAACAATCAAGAACAATCAATTAAATTTCAGATTTCAATATAATCGTTTTAGGATTCTATATCTCTATGTTCACTGACCTGCAGGTTAAGCGGCTTAACCGATTGACTTGAAATTTTAAACATAGACTCCTGAGGGGTCAAGCAACCGGTAGAATTCATAAAAAGTGAACGAAACGTTTCGGTATTTCAAAGAAAAGATTATTTATTGATTGTATATCAAAAGCTTTAAAAAAACAATCAAGAACAATCAATTAAATTTCAGATTTCAATATAATCGTTTTAGGATTCTATATCTCTATGTTCACTGACCTGCAGGTTAAACGGCTTAACCGATTGACTTGAAATTTTAAACATAGACTCCTGAGGGGTCAAGCAACCGGTAGAATTCATAAAAAGTGAACGAAACGTTTCGGTATTTCAAAGAAAATATTATTTATTGATTGTATATCAAAAGCTTTAAAAAAACAATCAAGAACAATCAATTAAATTTCAGATTTCAATATAATCGTTTTAGGATTCTATATCTCTATGTTCACTGACCTGCAGGTTAAACGGGTTAACCGATTGACTTGAAATTTTAAACATAGACTCCTGAGGGGTCAAGCAACCGGTAGAATTCATAAAAAGTGAACGAAACGTTTCGGTATTTCAAAGAAAAGATTATTTATTGATTGTATATCAAAAGCTTTAAAAAAACAATCGAGAACAATCAATTAAATTTGAGATTTCAATATAATCGTTTTAGGATTCTATATCTCTATGTTCACTGACCCGCAGGTTAAACGGCTTAACCGATTGACTTGAAATTTTAAACATAGACTCCTGAGGGGTCAAGCAACCGGTAGAATTCATAAAAAGTGAACGAAACGTTTCGGTATTTCAAAGAAAAGATTATTTATTGATTGTATATCAAAAGCTTTAAAAAAACAATCAATTAAATCTTAGATTTGAATATAATCGTTTTAGGATTCTATATCTCTATGTTCACAGACCTCCAGGTAAAACGGCTTAAACGATTGACTTGAAATTTGATACGTAGAATCCGGAGGGGTCAAGTAAACGGTAGGATTCATAAAAAGTGAACGAAACATTTCGGTTAAGTATAAACGCGTTCTTGATTGTTTTTTTTTAAGATTTGTATTTTTTAATATTTAATATACAACAAATAAATATATTTTTCTTAGATTATTATAGTATAGTGTTAGAAATATAGAATTTTGAATAGTTAATATTGGAAAATATGTTAAATAAATTCTTGATTGTTATAACAAATAAAAAATATACAAAATAACTTTATTTTTCAAGGCAGTACAGCAGGAATATTATTCCTAATAAAAGACTAAGTATGTAGATAAATTTAGATTTTTTAGGCATTAGTATTTAATTTTTTTTTTAAGTAATTGAACCGCGAAGTTAAATAATATGTTTACCATCTAGTCAGGTTCGAATCCTGGCGGGGGCTCAATTTCATTTTTATTTTTCAAAAAATAATAAAATAATTTCTAGATAATATGTAGAATTAAAATCAGAAATTATTGAAATTTCGCGGTTCAATTACTTTAAAATAAGCGTATATATTCCCCGAGTCGGGTTGGACAGACATACTTTATCATAAATAGGGTGGGGCAGAGCACTTTGCTTATTTAGAAATTCAATTAAGAAAAAACTAACGCATATATATATCTAATTCTTTGAACAGCGTCACGTATAAGGTTTAAATTTTATGTTTACATAACTTTAAAGATGAAAATTTTATCAGGCAGATGGCGTCCGTTATTCACAATACACTGCGAAAATCGAACTCCAAAAAAGTTGCACGGTTTTTTTTTAGGGGAAAAAATGTTTAGGGCTTTTTTAGGGGTAAAAAAGCCTTTTCATGCATTTTTCCGAATTTTTACTCAATATATTTATTTATTATTCTTTTTTTTTATTTACAATAAATAAGTTTTCGGATATCTGCTAATTTCTGTATCATTTTTATTCGAATTATATTGATTTATTTATCTATATTTTAAACAAAAAAACAAACAAACAACCACATTTTCGAAATGCCCTACATTTTAAGAAATATCAGTTTAGGGTTTTTTTTGTTTAGTTTCTGCCTTTTTAGAGGATTTTGACATTTGACATCACTCTTAGGGGAAAAAATTCAAGGGTTGGCAACAATGAAAATACCCTACATTTTACCAAATATCAGTTTAGGTTTTTTTTTTGTTTAATTTCTGCCTTTTTAGGGAATTGACATCACTCTTAGGGAAAAAATTCCAGTGTTGGCAACACTAGAAACCTGAATACTCTACATTTAATAAATATAAGTTTAGGGTTTTTTTCATAAATTTTGGCCTTTTTAGGGGTTTTTGGCATCAATCTTAGAGGGGGGGGGAGGACTTTGCTGTTGGTGACCCCGTCTACAACATTTGGCGACTCTGTCTACAACATTTGGCGACAGATTGACGAATGTTGTTCTTCAAGTGATTTTAGATAGCCTCACAAAAAATAGTCGCAGGGGGCTAAATCAGGCCACTGTGCTGGCTAGTGCAGATCGCCCCTCAAGGAGATGACGCAGTTTATTGAGAATAATGGACGCCATCTGCCTGATATCATGTAAACATACAATTTAAATGTTGTACTTGATACTGTTCAAAGAATTAACTAAATATCTACGTTACTTTTTTCTTAATTGAATTTCTAAATAAGCAAAGTGCTCTGCCGCACTCTATATTTACATTAATTAATCTTCTTTCCTATTTCCTATTTTTAATTCAACTATTTCGGGGCACAAGTCCAAGATCACTTTTTTGTTATACGGCCATAAGTCAATTGTAATATACCTAAGTTGATTTCCACATCTTGTCAAATACATCAACAGATCATCAGGTTTAAAAAAACATAAATCTATTTCGGTAAGTAAAGGTAATAAATACAAATTTTGAACAACATTTGTACTTGGTTGTTGTAAATTTATATATGTTGCTTTTGCAAAATAGAATGAAAAATTGTTTAACCTATGTAATGATGTGTAATAATCGTATATGCGGGTTATACTCAATGTTCTCTTTTCATGTTCACGATGACGGATATAATCACTTAACACATTACCTAAGGTATAACAATCAGTTATACTTTGTAAATTCGGCAAATTTATAAAAAGTTTACACAAACCAGTGAAATATCCCGGGGTGAATAATTTAATCAGCGTAATTTTCTGTAATCCAAGCCGTACTTCCGGTTCATGCTTGCTAAAATCGTCCCCAATCAACAGGTGAAAGAGTGCGCAGCTAGAATATTTCATGCCCACGCGCAGAGATTTCAACTTTGTGCAATGTTTCAGGAGTTTCTTTAAATCGTCCGCGGATTCTTTGGGTAATGGAAAAATCGAGAAATCAATATCCTCGAGATCCCGCGAGCATGTCAGAAGAAAATCAAATATAGTTTTCCGTGTTACCGTTGATTCATGCTCCGAATACGGGGTATATTTGAAGTATTTCGTACTTTCAGTGAGAAACACAAAGATCGAATTCACGTGGGCTTTTTCTGGTATATTATTGGTTGTGAGGAATTTCTCTAACAATGAATTTCTAATTTTAGGTGGCAAACAATTGGCAAGGTCTTTTTTATTATTTAAATGCCAGCTAAATTCCATATTAGGAAGAAAGAATTTGAACGTGGCGTCATGTGCGATATCTTCCAAACTCCTTGGATTAAAACCTGAAACAATAGAAAAAACAAAAATTAAAACATTTATGTTTTTATTTTAATTTTTCATTACTATTAGTAAATAGTAAGTACGGTGTTGCCGCCATGTGGTAGAAATTGAAACTAACGTAATTTGGTCCGCTGCCACCAATATCATATGCATAACCAAAAAATATTAAAATTTAATAAATAGGTTTGGTTTTTGTTTATTTAAAAACTCATCAATCAGCTGTCAGTAGATAGAATATTTTAGTATTGTTAACTAAAAATTACAGATACGCCAACTGGTGGTGAAAGCTTGAACTAGCACAATTGGGTCTTCTGACAGCTGATTGATCAGTGTTTAATTAAACAACAACCAAACCTATTTATTAAATTTTAATATTTTTGATTATGCATATGACATTGGTGGCAGCGACTACTATTGTTAAATGGGAAGTACGGTGTTGCCGCCATGTGGTAAAAATTGAAACTAACACAATTGGTTCGCTGCCACCAATGTCATATGCATAATCAAAAAATATTAAAATTTAATAAATAGGTTTGGTTTTTGCTTATTTAAACACTGATTAAATGAATTTCAGAAGACCCAATTGTGCTAGTTCAAGATTTCACCACCAGTTGACGTATCTGCAATTTCCAGTTACCAATACCAAAATATTCTCCCTACACCACAATCTTCAAATTTTTTTTAACTCCAAACGTGTTTCGGGAGAATTTCTCTCTTTATCAATGGAATTTTTTTTAATTGAAAAAAAGTGTATTTTTCTAAGATTTAAAAAGCAACACTGGACACTGCACCCCCCCCCCCCGCATCCTGGCCCAGGCTGTAAGGAGCCTTAAAAAAACCCTCATAATAAAAAAAAGTGCATAATAAAAAAGAGTAAAAAAAATTAAATTGCTAAATATATTAATAATTAAATTAAGTTCTCACAAAAATCGCATTATAATAATAATTATTTATTTATTTATTAAGAGGGGGGGCAAATTTTAACACCTAAGACTCTAAAAACTAGTTAGTTTTGGCATTGACTTGAATAAAAATTAGAATAAACTCAAGATTTGGTATATTTTTCTCAAAATTTAGTTATTAGTCAAAACGTTTTGAGCTATAATTTAATGCAGCTTTTAAGTACACACTTTAGGGTGTCAAATTTCAGCGCAGTTCCATGCCGAGTTTTATATTTACATGCAATATTGCTAAAATGAATCAGATACCTAAGTATTATGTCCCATTGAATAATAAAATAATTTTAAATTTACCCGCCCAGGGGCTGTTTATTACAATTATTTTTGAACTAGCCCTTAAAAAACTCAACGACCTCCTGATTTGAGATTTAAGAAATAAAATCTAACTATTCGGACTTTAAATTATATAATTTATTATATTTATTGTTATGAGAAGAGTTAATATAAATTATTATAAGAGGTATATTAATTAAAAACAAAATAGGAACAGAAAGCCGTAGAAAGCTTGTTCTTGTACCTAAATGTTTATATTTTCAATGCTGAGAACTGGTACTAATCATGGTTTTCTAGCTTAAGATCTTTTAGTCTGGATTTTATACCTATAACGAAAAAAAAATGAATTAAAAGAACTACTGTTCTAGCTGGCAATCGTACTGAGTTTTGAAAAAAATTTAATTTAAATAAAAAAACAAATAAATGAATCAATAATAATAATAATAATAATAGAACCAATTATTAACTAATAATAATTAATATGATTCAATTTCAATTATTAATTAATTATCTTATTTATTTAAATGATTGTTGAGCAATTAAATTTTAATAAATGGATAAAAAAAATAATAGAAAAAGAGAAAATAAACAATCAAAAGCAAAATTGACAATAGTAAGAATCAAAAATTGAATTGTTAGAGGATAATAATATTATCTTATTTCAATTTATTCAACTTGAGACATTTATTTTAATTTTATTTTTCTCTAAAAAGGAATACGAGTTTTCTACAAATAATTCTCTTCTACAGACCTTTTAAATGCCGTTTTGACGACATTGCTATAAATGACAATCGTACCAATTTTTTTTCTTTTTTAAATAATTTTCCCTTTTCCTTTATTTTAATATTTAAATAATAATAAAACTTAGGGAACGCGGTGTGGGTTTATAGGGAAACATTTTTAAATTATAATAGAGGTTGTAGTTGGTGGTGTTTGAGTTTGACAGGGAGGGAAAATAAAATAATTTGAGTTAAAACATTGCCCCCCCCCCCCATACTAGCCTAACAACAAGAAATATATTGAGAATTTCAAAATTAAATGGTTTTCCTCACTGTCAAACACCACCAACTCCAACCTATTAGAATTTAAATAAAACTTTTATAATAATAATAATAATAATAATAGGTATTTTTCAAAAATTAATTAATAATAGAACACAATTATTATATAATCAATTATTTAATTCTATTTCAATTAAAATTTAATTATCCTAATTATTTAAATGATTATTGTTGAACAATTAAATTTTAATAAATAAATAAAAATAATAACAGAAAAAGAAAACAATTGTCAAAAATAAACAAATAAACAAAAATTAAATTGAAAGAGGAGAATAATATTATATATTGGAATGTATTCCACATTACATTTATTTTAAAATTAATAATTCTTTAACCCCAAAAATATCAGTTTTCTATAAATAATAATTTATTGGATTTTTATGATCTTTCAAACGGCCCTTTTTGACATTGCCCAGGGGCAAGATGGCTGACAGAATGGCCTCGGAAATAGTCTCACTTTCAAAAATCGATTTTCCTTTTATTTTGACCATATGTTCCATTGTTTATCCCATTATCATCACTGATTGTTTAAAACGGAAAACAATCGAAATTTGTATTGTTTTTTGTTTTGTTTTCCCCAAATACACTCAATCCTTATTTCTAATACTTGAATATTGTTTCAATTTACTAAAAGTCATAGGAATAATTTCAAAATAGAAATTTGAAAAGTATTATTATTAGTAGTAATGTTAGTTTTTTCGTAATTGTTAATTAGATAGTTAGTGTGTGTGTGTGTGTGATTGTGACTTACAAGGGTTCCTAACTGAGGTCTCTGGCTGGTCCATTGGAATCTCCGAGAACAAAGCACCTAGTCAACTCAGTTGGCCTGTTCCTGTTCAAATGTTGTTCCATCCACAAAACCACAACGACAACGACAACGCCAAGCAGGGCCAAAGGGCCGGCCAGGGCGCCCTCTTCCTTCCCTTCGTCAAACAGACCTTTCTTTTTTCAAGGGCACTATTAATGACCTTTTTCAAATCTCACCAGCTGAGAGCTCATCTCGATATTTTTTAGGGTTCCGTACAACGATCATATCGATCTGACTATTGTTGTTTTTGTTTTGGCACTAGAACGAACTTTTTACAACGTTCTATTTTTTTATGAATAACTTTTATATAATTACCAGGTGCGAAGCCCCTGGACTCCGCAATAGATTTTAAAATAATAATTTAAAAATCCAAATTTTAATCAACTTTATTTGTCATGAACTATTAGTGGGTTTTTAAAATAATAATTTAAATATTTAAATCTTTTGTTTATTTTAATTGTTAAGTAATAATTATAATCAATAAATTTAAAATGATTGTTTTATATCAACAATTAAAAAATAAATAATGTCAATAAACAATAATCAATTAATGATTATAAGAGATCAATTTTTTTATTTGTTATTAAACTAATTCGTGCATTTTAAAATAATAATTTCAATTTCGAAATTTTGATAAGTTGTATTTGTAATGAACTATTAGTGGGTTTTAAAATAAATAATTTAAATTTCCTAATTTCAATAAATTTTATTTCACATTAACTATTAGTGGGTTTTAAAATTAAAAAATCATATCATCGTCGTCGCACAAGCTGATTATTAGGTATAAGTATAGACTCTAAGGGCCAGTTGAATGTCAGTTGGTAAAGTCTTTGTAAAAGTTGACAAAGGGTAAAACCTTAGAATTCACATTGTGCTCAGCGGGATGGCCAATCAGATGAAAGTGTGTGTCATCTGATTGGCCATCCGGCCGGACATAAGGTGAATTCTAAGGTTTTACCCTTTGTCAACTTTTACAAAGACTTTACCAACAGACATACAACTGGCCCTAAGAATGTCTTTTTTGGGCATTGATATATTCTTTAAATGACCCCACAATTTGAGTAAATATTTTTGGGATTTTCTTAGAATAATACAATTTGGCCCTAAATAGTCGATGCGGCCCAATTAGAGATTCTATCCTTGGCTGATATTTACATCAACCCACTATATATATGTATATACAGGGGTCGGCGCTAGAACTATTTAAAAACTTAAGTATATCGTAGAAACATTTCAAATTTTAAGAAAAATATGTTATATTGTTCGATATAGCCACTTTTAGGGCGGATAATAGTATCGAGTCTATCCGGGAAGGCTTAACACGCTGCACGTTTGTGGTCTGATGGTATTTTGCGAAGAGCAATCTTTAAGGCGTTGATATTTTTTAGTTGATAATTTGGTCTCAAGAATAAACCATGTGGAAAAATCCATCGGGTTTAAGTCCGGGGAATATGGTGGCCATTGTTGTGAAAAAATGAAGATGGAAAAAAACGTTGGGTTTGAGGGTTTTATGGGATGGTGCTGAGTCTGTTTGAAACGTCCAATGGTTTCCACCGAACTGTTTACATGTCCAAGGTAACAAAACATCGTATAAAATCTTTTCACGGTAGTGGTAACATTTCGAGCGCCGACCCCTGTATACTTGTAAAAATTTAATGGGTATTCTGATAATACAGAGGGGTGAACCGCGATTGGAATTAGATGTACACAGTCTTTGGAATTATTTGGAATTCATTAGATAATCTATTGTCTTCTACTAGGAAATAAAAGTGGAAGTAGGTGTACACGATTTTAGGTCGCGGTTCACCCATCGGTTATTACTGAGTACGGACCAGGCAGGGTTTTTGAAGTCCCACCCGTTATTATTCTGATCTATTTATTGAAATTTAATTGTTCAACAACAATCATTTAAATAAATAGGATAATTAAATTTTAATTGATTTTTAGCTAATAATTTGATACTGGTATTATTAATTAATTTTTGAAAAGTATCTATTATTAGCTAAATTCTAATCTTATTAAACGAGCAAAAATTGTTTGTTTTTAATATATATCTTTTTTATTTTGAAAACGGCTCTACCGATTTTGATGAAATTCACGGGTTAGGGGGTTTTTGGGTTGACAATTTGATTTGTCACGGTCTCACCTTTGGCTAAATTATTTTTGATGGGTTTTTTGTTAATTTGAAATAATTATTAACAGTTGGTTGTCTCGATAAAAATAAATATTTACATTTTTATTCACTTTCCTTTTAATAAATAATTAGTTTTTTCAATTTTAAATCCCACAAAGATTTTATAACAAATGAAGTTATGTATTAAAAGCGAGTTTTAAATCCAACAAACAGCTTATTAGAAATATTTTTATATATTAGAATTTGCCAAGTTATTTAATTATAAAACTCGATAAATTGTTATTTATTTAAAAAAGTACTTTATCTATTATAATGAAAAGTGTTATTTAACAAATTATTGGTATAAGGTAGTGAATTTCGGCCAGCCCTGTGGTCTGATAAAAGCTACTTTCGTTGATCTGGTAGAGAATAAGGGCAAGTAAAAGGAAGGGGGTCAGGAAGGGCAGGAGGGGCCTTAATCCTTGATGCTTCACTTTGGTGTCCATTGACTTGTCTTCCTTCGGTCTTGGGGTCTTCGGGGACATATAGGCCTAAATGACACGTGGCTCACTCTGTCTATATATAATACTAAAAATAATCCTTCTTACTCCCTTACACCTTCATAAACAAATATAATTACTTCTTTGATCTTCCACCAACCAACGAATTACCAAATGTTTGTTTCATCCACCCATCCATCCATCCAGTTATTCACCCACACACATACACATACTGTTATCTAAAAATAGAAAGAATTAGATATGGATAGATAGCTAAGTGCAAAAAGGCGATTATTTCATTCAAATTAATAATTATTTTTATACCGAGTATTTAATTTGATAAAAGACAAATCGATGAGGCTCTCCTCTACCTGATACAAAAAAATAAACTGCAACGGATCGTTGCTAAACTTTATCCAAATTCATTTGAAATATTAATATGTTCTAGAGTAAAGTACTTTAAAATATAATTTTACTAAAAACTTTATTTAACCTTTTTTGTGGTCCTCGAGGTACTTAATTAGGATATTAAATTTCATTAAAATTAGTTAAGTCATTTTCAAGATATTTAGAAAAACTAAAAAAGTACTGAAATAAAGTACTAATGTTTGTGGGCCGATATGTACCAAAAACTAATCAGCGCTTCATTTTGTTAAAATACTGGTAGGTTTTCAATTTCAATTCATTCGGTGCAACGGTGTGGAAAAATTCGTGGACGAAAAAAACGATAACACACACACATCCATCCATCCATCCATCCGCACGCACTTCCAAAAAAAATGGCACTTTTTGGCCTATCGACGAGATTCCAGGTAATTTTTGGCAAAACCGTCACGTGCTAAAATTCAATCTCATTGAATACTTCAATTTGTGACCTTAATTGAGTCCATGGGTTCCGTAGTCTTTACCTGAGGACCCTTTGAAGTCGCGCTTGCAGCGAGACCCATTACAATACTTTCTCCCATGCTTCGCATTGGATAAAGTAAAAACATGTACATATTTAGACATATATGCTAAATAAATATGTATATTGTCGCCTTAGAGTGTAAACCTGCTAACTATAAATTATAAATTATGTCAATTCCTAATTATCTAGAGTTGTGCAAAATTTTATTTAGTTCTCACAAGCAGAGATTACCTGAGGTAGAGAGAGGTCATATCATCTTTGTTAAGTTTTTGACCAGGTTTCATTAACAACTTATGGCAAATTTCGGGATGGCTAATGCGTCGTTTGCTCCTGGTATCGAGTTGTGGGTTTTTTTTGCGGAATTATTTAAATTACGTTTCGTCTTTCGATGGAAATCTATGAACATGTTATTTGTTAATGAGCATAAATTTGTATTTTTTTTTCTTTTTCTTGTTTGTTAATTGTTAATTTCTTTTAATTGATTTATATTTATGTTTATTAATTTCTGTAGTTAATTTGTGTTGATGTTTTGTTGACCTAGCCACCGAGGACTTGTGCCTCTAAGCAGGTCCAGTAATAAAGATTTATTTATTTATTTATTTAACTGTGATGGAACTTATGTGACAAGCCGCGACATGGCGTAGGCATGCAGAAGAGCTAGTCTGTCGTTTCTCTTTAACCTACTTCCATGACTTCTTTTGTTCTGACATATACATTCACAATTGTAACATACTCTTAACTCTTTATCAACTATATTATATTATATTACATTTCCTAAACGTGTGTTTTATTCATTTATACCAATTCCGCTACGTCTTACTCGCTATCAAACTGTCAACAAGAAAATTTTACAGGGCAGACAAAAAACAGACAAAATTTAATATTGTTGTTATGGAAAGCAACTATTTTTCAGTAGTCTCGCGATATATATCTTTTTCAAAAAGCACGGTCAAAACAATTCTCGTTAATATATCAATTATTATTTGATATATTAATGAGAAAAATTATAAATTTATTTAACTTCATTATTTCAAGTTAGAAATATATAAGTTCAGATATTATTTTCACTTAATATTTGACAAAAATTACCTGCATTTGATTCGCGATTGAATCAAATGTAGAAAACATAAGATTTATAAATATTTCGTTTTTTTCAGTATCTAGGATGTATATGTTTATTTGGACAAAGCAGAGGATAACCTCATTGATTTCACTTTATGAACCAACAACTCTGATACTTGCCTTAAAACAAAGTCATTTCAATGTTGTTGATTTTTGTAGTAGACCTCAAATTTATGTATATATTATAAGTACCTGGAGCCACCGAGCGATGCACGGTAAGCCCTGACTCCCCCCTCCCGAAACCACACACCACTCCCCCACCACAGCACCCCTACACCGCCCCACCCCACACCAACCGCGCCTCCCACATCCGCCCCACCCTGCACCCAGTTTTTGCACTTCTATCTTTCTAATGGTCTATATATTGCATGTGTCTATTTGTTTACTCGTACACCAATTTGCCCACATTCGTTCATATTAATAGACATTATAAAAAAATAAATAGGAAAATAATAATAAAAAAATAATCGTATAGGATTTGAAATAAAAACATAAATTTAAATAAATTATGTTTCCAAGTTATATAAAAAAAAGCCACTTCAACCACTTTATTTGTAAACACACCTGTTTTGTTATGATTTAGACACCTGTTAATTAAAAACAAACAAAAAATTCCTAATTTTTATAAAATATATTAATATTTGCTATAACCTATTAGTGGGTTTTAAAATTAAAAAACCAATTAAAAATAAAAGATAATTGAAAAAAATGTAAACAAACTTTTTTATTGAAATTTTCATCTATCAATAATTACTTTAATTAAGAAAAGATCAATTAAGATGAAATTTGTCGAGGTCCAGACCTAGCCAGATCGCTTTCTCATCCTCAAAACTTGTTAACAAAGAGAAACAAAGAGGTTGTCCTCTGCTTGATGCAAATAAACATATACACATATATATCAAGATGATATATCTGTATATATATTATTTGTTTGTTTGAGACTATAGTTTCGAGGACTTGGTCATCATCATCAGTCTTTGTTAGTTCCTAGCCTTCCAGCGGTGACGAAGGAACACCAAGTTTTCAATATCCATATGATATTGACTCCATGAAAAACATTTATAATTGAAGAAAGACTGATGATGAAGACCAAGTCTGCGAAACTATAGTCTCAAACAAATAAATAATATATATACAGATATATCACCTTGATATATATGTGTATATGTTTATTTGCATCAAGCAGAGGACAACCTCTTTGTTTCTCTTTGTGAATCAACAACTCTGCTACTCTCGGCAAAACAAAAACTTTTCAATCAAAACTTGTTAATAGATTTTGTTTCATCAAAATCGGTAGAGCCGTTTTTAAAATAGAACTAAGATACAAACAATATATATATATATAAACAATTTTTGCTCGTTTAATAAGAGTAGATTAATGAGTTGTTGAGGGGTGTGAAAGCGGAAGAGCACCCTCCCCTACCCTCTTACCCTTCAGGTTCTTTTACTTAATTTTCTATTTTTTATGATTTTTCACATAAGAACACACAACCCCTTTTTTTATTATATTTTCACTTTGCAGCTGTACCGACATAGGGTAGGGATGAATGATGGTACACGGCTTGTGGATGTGGAGCATAATTCCACTAAAGTCAACGAGATGAGAAGGGGACGGGGGGCATTAATATCCAAGAATAAAGTGCAACAACGCCGAAGACAGGACAAGAAGACCAATCAGCCAGCCAGGGGGGAGGGATGGATGGAAATAATTTGAAAAGTTTCAACAGACCGGAGAAATATTAAATCTATTCCATGTTTTCTGGTATCAATCAATAGATAGAAACATATTAGACAACTTATGTCTGTCTGTCTGTACTGGCAATAATACCCTTAAGCCTCAAGAGGCCTCCCTCCCCTGGCTCAATTTACAAGTTAAATAGGTGTAATGAATACAATATCTTATATTATTACGTATAAGAGCCCCGTCCCATCTCAATTGGCCCACCAATATTTTTTCTTTTTAAATAAAATTATGCTAATTCACGGTAAATTTAATTTAAATATTTATTTTTATTATCATTTGGAACAACATTTTAAACAATTTAAAACATTTTATTGTAACATTTAACTTAAAATTGTTTTTTAATTGTTAAAAACATATTTTTATATAAAAAATAGTTCTTTGCTTTTTACGATTTTTTTTTTTAAGAATCTTTGAATATGTGAAATAATGAAGTAGGCTTTGCCTTTTTCCAACAAAAGAAAGTTTTTTGGTTTATTATTAGTAAAAATGACATGTGGAAAGGTTGTTGATGAAAAAATTCGCTAAATTATTATCAATTTATTTAAAAAAGGAAAATCAAACGAGGAAATTGGCGATCTAGTTAATTTATCAAAGTTTACTGTCAGAAATATTATTCGAGTTTATAAAACAACGAGTACAATAGCTACAAAACCTCGGTATGCGTCGAAATCCAAAATATCAGATGCTGATAGACGGGCATTGAAGAAGATTATTAGAAAAAACAGGCGTTCGAATATGGTGAATTATCTGTTCTTTGGAGCGATGCTGTGGGGCCAAGTGTTTCAAGATCCACGTGCCATAGAGAAGCCTTTAAGTTAGGTTTTAAAACTTATAAGGTAATTTTATTGCAACTTATTCCAAATTTTTTTTTTTTAATTTTACTAATTTTTTTAGGCGAAAGAAAAGCCACTCTTGACATTAAAACAAACCGGCTTAAATGGGCTAAAAGTCACATTAATTGGACGAGTGATGAATGGAATAGTGTCCATTGGAGTGATGAGTCTCGTTTTGAAGTTTGTGTGTTGGGGACAATCGAAGCAGAGTTATTCGTCAGAAAAATGAATTGAATAATTAATTATTTAATCATTATTATTTGATAATTAAGTTGAATAATTGTTAAGATTTTTTTTGAGATCTACATTTTTAAAAAAAATAAAAATAAATAAAAAAAAAAACGTTTTTTTTGACTTTTTGGAATTCATCAAAAAATCCCCGTTTTAAAATTTTAAAAGCTGTTAAATTGTTTTAAACCGGTTTTTGATATATTTTTATAATTGAAATTTTTTTTTTGTTTTTTTTTTTGATAAATTTTTAAAATTTAAAAAAGTAAAATAAATATTTAAACACAATTATTATCAATAATAGGTATATTTTTTATTTATTTATTTTTTTTATTTTCAAACAATAATTTATCTAGTATGCTTGTATTATGAAAAAATCGGTAGGCACGTCAAAGACAAAATTAAGAACCAGGAAATGGTTATGGGGAAATGAGTAAGGAGAAAAAGATTATCATTTGATTGATTAAATCAATCAAATGAGACAAGAAATTCAGAAAAATTACAGAGAGACTTTTTAAGATAGAAATATTTATTATAACAATCTAGTTTGTGAATATTTCAAAAATAAAATAAACAAAAAATGAATAAATAGATATATAATGAAGTGTAATTTATAATAAATAAATGAAATGTTTAATTGATATGTTGAGAATTTAATTTGGAAATTCTTCTTATTCTATTTGGATTCTTAGTGAAGTGAATCACAAGTATGGTAAATGGAACCAGATTGCTTGCCTTGCTCAAGTTGGCTCAAAACATTTATCAAAAACATTTCATCCACTACTAATATTGCTATTATTCACTGTCAGGGCTGGAACGGATTCAATTCAACTTCCGAAAAACTAATAATTTGGCCTACTTCCGTTGTCCTGCCCAAAGTGACGTAAAACTACCGCTGTTTAGGGACTCGAAAACAAAAATATCAGTTTTCTATAAACAATAATTGGTTTCAAATGCCCACTTTGCCTTATTCTCTCCCAGATCAACGAAATTAGCTTTTGCCAGGCCACAGGGCCGAAATTCACTATACCTATACGAACAACGTTAAATAACACTTTTCATTATAATAGAAAATAATAATAAGTACTTTTCAAAAATCAATCAATAAAATAGAACAAATTATTAACTAACAATCAATTTGATTCTATTTCAATTAAAATTTCATTATCTTATATAATTAAATGATTATTGTTGAACAATTATTAAATTTTTTATTGTTAAGGATAAATAAATTGAATTGCTTCTTTCCAGTAATTTATTTTATTATTCAAATGGTTAATCCAAATTTTTCGAGAGCGCTCTCGGCATCTCTTCCTCAGTGGAAGCCACTCCCCACCAATGTGCCGACCCTATCAGCTTGTACAGAACATTGATAAAAGCTGTATGTATATATATAAATTAACATTTAAATGAAAGCGAAAGCTAAAACTTTTATCCGGTCACTGCCCTATTTTGGTGCACTTGGGACCAGACTCGTTTTGATAGTGAACCAAGAGTTGAAAAAGAGATACAGGACCCAGCCGGGTATGATCCGACATCCTCTGCGTTAAAAGCCCGCAGAATGCCATTCTGCGGGCTTTTAACGCAGAGGATGTCGGATCATACCCGGCTGGGTCCTGTATCTCTTTTTCAACTCTTGGTTCACTATCAAAACGAGTCTGGTCCCAAGTGCACCAAAATAGGGCAGTGACCGGATAAAAGTTTTAGCTTTCGCTTTCATTTAAATGTTAATTTATATATATACATACAGCTTTTATCAATGTTCTGTACAAGCTGATAGGGTCGGCACATTGGTGGGGGAGTGGCTTCCACTGAGGAAGAGATGCCGAGAGCGCTCTCGAAAAATTTGGATTAACCATTTGAATAATAAAATAAATTACTGGAAAGAAGCAATTCAATTTATTTATCCTTTAACAATAAAAAATTAATATATCCAGTACTCACCAAGCCAGCAAAATTCTTAACAATTATTAAATTTTAATAATTAGATAAAAATAAGCTGACGTGGCCATCCACTTGACTTTACCATACAACTTGGCGCCTAAAATTATTTATAATCATGTAGGGGGGGGTAGTTTTTGCATTTTTATACTTCTGGCGTCCCACTGATTATTGTATACAAAATTTGGTTGAGTTTGGTCAAACGGCTTAGGTTTTTAATTTTTAACCCCCCTCCACCCCCCTTAATTTTGGGTCGATATGCACCAAAATCTAATCAGCTCTTCATCTCAATGGACCAAATCTACGTGTGAAATTTGGTTTCGATATTCATACTAGTTTTTGAGCTAGCTCGTCCACAAAAATTTGGTAACGCACAAACTAACAGACATTTTGACAAAACAATTATTATCTCGAAAAATATAATTTTTTCGATGTTTACTTATTAGGGCTTTTTTGTAGAGCGAAATGCCATGGATTTGCTCAATTTTTTTAATCAAAATAGTTTCAGCCGTTTTTGAGATATTTTGAAAAAAAGAAAGAAAAAAACCACTTTTTTCATGCACGATTACAATACTTGACTATACCATGTATGGTAAAGTAATAATAACAGAAAAAGCAAAGCAAAACAATTGTCAATAACACTGGGCAACAAAAAAATAATTTTTAAATGCTTCGAGCACTTGATGAGTCAATTCCTACCAATTTTGGGTTGAGAAAAACGAATATGACAATGAAAATTTTTTCTTAGCTCTAGTTTCTGTGAAATACAGTAGGTGGCGGATCAAGAGAAAAAGACACATTTTAATTACATATGCTAACAACATTGAAAGTGCATTTTATTTTTTTACAAATTGTAGTTACATTCTAAGAGTTCTACATTGCTGGAATAATACTTGACAGATGGTCGTGTCTGAAGAGATTTATGTGGTGCCTTCATCAGATCGTCGTTTTTTAGCTTGCCTCTTTTTTGTTGCCCAGTGTTATTAGTCCATCAGGAATTTACAGATTAGTTTTTAAGCTGTAAACTCCTGATGATGGACTAATAATCCGAAATATATTGAGATTGTATACACCTCTTTGAGTTTTATTTCATTCACTCTGAAACTACACTCCCTTTACTTTATTAATGTTTATTATCCTTTATAATCACGTAGTTTTAGTTTTTTAGTTATAACTCGAGTTCTAATTGAGCTACAAACAAGTGGTAATTTGTAAATCCAAGAGGAAGCTGTTTTCTATTAGTTCAACAAAATATTGTGATCTCAAATATTGTTGTTTAATATCTAACGGAACTCGAAAATAGGTCAAAATGGTCTTTTTCACCGTTTTGATCGATTATATCTCCAAAACAAGAGCTAATCGGTAATCTTTATGGTGATTTTTGAATTCAGCAGGTGGAAATACATAAGAATCAGTTATTTTTGAGCCCGAAGCATTTTCATTGTTGGGCAGTGTAATTGGTCTCGTTGGTCTCTTTTGGTGAAAAGACCCAAACCAAACGAGACCAAACGAGGCGAGACCAAGACCGAGACGATATTGTCTTTTTTGACAATTCACGAGACCGTCTCGTGGGAAGCCCTAGCTCATCGGTCGTTATACATGCATTGCTCGGTGATTTTATGCTTTATTTAAATTAGTTTAAATCTATCTATACTTATTATAATCGTTAAATAAATGTATAATTTTTCTCATTAATATATCAAAGAATAATTGATATATCAACGAGAATTATTTTGACCTCGCTTATTTGAAAAATATATTTATTGCGAGACTACTGCGGATTACGCTATTGGAGTCTGCGGAGTATTAAGTCTGGACCAAGAGAGAAAAAGATTATATAACATCTGAGATTTCAAATTCACTTGGTGATCCATCCGAATGTCTAGCGGGCTATACACGAAATGACGTTCGATTGTAGCTAAATGGATCACATATTTTTCTCTCGTGGTTCAGACTTAAGACTCCGCAGACTCCAATAGCGTCATCCACAGTAGTCTCGCGATAAATATCTTTTTCAAATAAGCGCGATCAAAATAATTCTTGTTGATATATCAATTATTCTTTGATATATTAATGAGAAAAATTATAAATTTATTTAACATCATTATTTCAAGCTAGAAATATATAAGTTCAGATATTATTTTCACTCAATATTTAACAAAAATTCCCTACATTTGATTGGCGATTGAATCAAATGTAGAAAACATTCGATTATTATAATCGGCTTGCGCGACGTAGCCAACGTTTAATTTTAAAACCCACTAATAGTTCATGACAAATAAAAGCTTAAATCATTTCATAAATTTTAGTTATTTAGAAAACATATTAACATTTAAGGATAAATGTATCCAAATCCACTCGATTGTAGAAAAAGTATTATAATTACTCCATTTATTTATTTATTTATTTAATATTTTAATTAATTTCTTTGCCACCATAATCTATCTCTATCTCGCTCTTATGTCTTCGCTTTTGTCCCTTTAAGAAGAAGTATAATACCAATTTTTAATTAAAAATCTTTTTTTTTTTTGAAAAGTAGAAGGGACACTTGAAGGGTCTCATTCTCTCTTTCGTACTTATTTCTACAGTCAGTGACACCCCCATCGATTTAAGGGCTTTTGTACCCGGGGAACCAACATCGGGGCATTAGCAGTAGCAATATCGGGGAATTATTTCTCATTTGGAGGAGTGAGAACTTCTAAAGGGGTGGTTGAGGGTTCAGGGGGGGTGAAACGAGAGGGATTATCACCACTGACAGAGAAGGCTCAACCACCCCCGGCTTGTCTGTCAGCACCCACCCCCACACACGAATAATCAGTATCGAATCGAAAAGCTTCTTGAGCGAATATGAATTCGACACTTGGGCTCTTTGTCCAATCTATTGACCCCCCTTTAATTTGAAATTTATCAAAGACCCTACAAAGCATTTTAAAGTGGCCGCCTTTAATCGTCCCTCTATGATGTCATCATTATTTTCTTAATTACGAGGACGGGGAGAGGGGGGTTCAGTAATTATTATTATTTATAATGAAGGATGTAATTAAAAATTTGATTATTTTTATTTAATCAAATTATTAATTCGAATTTCAGAGTTTTAAGTATCAAAATTCACGATTTTGATTTACTGAAGAATATATCTTTAGTGTAAATCGGTGTATTTAATAATGTATTTATGTTTGATGACCATTGTTTGTACATTTGTTTATTTTTTTCATTGTAATAATTAATAATTAAAAGTATAAAAATGTTATTATTTATAAATAAATAATTAACAATAAAAACAAATCATTTTTCAATAATTAATTTAAAATTTAAATTTCTTCTAATTATATAATTAATTAATTTATAATACACCTATGCTCTCCGTTTCACACTGAAAAAAGACATTATTTAAAAAATCGAAAAGCCAAACTAAAACGTGAATTTATTTCAAAGTAAAATAAAACTAAGATATCTTGAAAAATATCAAAATAACAGTCAATTCATAAAAAACAAATATATAAAAGTAAAAATATAAAATTTATTATACATAATATAGAAACAAGAATTACTTTAAGATCCTTAAAAAATTTAACCAATAGTTTAGTTCTAATTCCTGGTCATCACATTCATACTAAGACTATTAATATTTTCTTCTTGATTGATTTGATGTCACTTGATGTTGAAATTCTGTTTCGATGTTTAATGAATTAGAAACAATTTCAGAATGGCGAAACATGAAACCCATAATAATTAACAATTGTGTATTCTTAAATATATTATTTATTAACAGAAAGAAGACGTCTTATTGACAAGATCTGGGATCAAAACATCGTTTATTTAAAATTAATATTTTTGTGTTAATAAATAAATTTAACAGTGCATAATATGGATTTTATTAAGTTTTCTATTATATAGTAAATCCAACCACCAAAGCTTCAATCAATTCATTAACAATTGTGTTTCGTTTTTGGTTAAATCGTTTTAGACCTCGTCATATTGAGTTAAACATTTAATAAAATCTCACTGGAATCGAATGGACTAAAAATATAGTAAGTATAATGTTCACTTTTTTTAAATTGTGTAAATATAGTACTGTGTAAACCAGGGGATAAGCGTAATTAGAAGATATTTAAATTTTAAATGAATTAATTGAAATATGATTTGTTTTTATTGTTAATTATTTATTTATATAGAATACCAATTATATATTTTTAATTAATTATTACAATGAAAAAATAAATCAAATATACAAACAATGGTCATTAAACTTAATAAATAATAAAGCGATTTGGCAAATAATTAAAAACTTTTTGCCTTAGTCAAATAGAAACGAAAATGAAAGTTAAAGTCTATTTGTCAAACAAGAAAAAGGCTTAGCGCGTAGGAAATGACAAAATTTGTATTTTTTTCAAGGGGTGTGTGTTTCGAATGTAATTAAGCGAGTTGAATAGAGGGTGGATTGTGGATTGGTCGTCTCTCTTAAGGAGGAAGGAGGTTGTTTTGTCCTGAGGATGAGGATGAGGATGAGGATGAGGACACAGTAGCAGAATAGAGAGTCGAGATGGCGAAGTATTAGGCTTAAAAGACAGGAGGGTTGTCTAGGTAGGTAGGGCTAATCCACCCTCTGAAAGGACCAACCCTTAAGAAAGAGAAAATGTAATATTTGTTGAGGGAGAGAGAGAATTATCTCCAGGGTTTTTATTTGAGGCGTGAAAATTACTTTCCGATCTCGCGAACGTTCTATGCAGACAAAGCCACGACAGACAGACAGACAGACAGACACCCTGGTTATTAAATCACAAGTAATATCCGGTTCCGGATTTGCTTGCTTGCTGACAAAACTACTTTTGTGCGCTTATGAACGAACCAACCAGAAAACACACACACACACACACACACACACACAGGTGCCGAATTGACAAGGAAAAGGAGGGGATTGTACATTTTTATAAGCAACCCATTGATTGATTGACTAATCGATTTGAAATCGTTATTAACAAATATTTAAACGAGGATGATCGATGATGAATCAAGAGAAAAGTATTCTTCAAAATATCCGACACAAAACACATATTAAATCGAACTATACTAGTACATACCTATATTATATACCTACACAATATTTATTCAATATAATAAATATACATACAATAGAGATTTATTTAAATCTTTTGTACATTTTAATTGTTAAGTAATAATTATAATCAATAAATTTAAAATGATTGTTTTATCAACAATTAAAAAATAAATAATGTCAATAAACAATAATCAATTAAAGATTAACAGATCTATTTTGCTATGAACTATAGTATTTGTGGGTTTTAAAATAATAATTTCAATTTACTAATTTAAAATGATTGAAGTAATTTTTGTAGACGGACTGATTAGACAATTGAGTGGATATGATGACGCAGTCCAAAATTAAAAAAAAATAATAAAAAGAAGATAATTTAAACTACAGTTTACGAGTTTAATTCGTTCCAACATTGAGCTCTTATAGCGAATTTCTCGTATCTAGAAACAAACTTGCCCGGATCTGAAAACCCGCCATGCCTACCAAAAGCCGAGCTCGTTGCTCGTATTTAGAGACGAATTTTTAGCTCATTCTTTCCTCGTATCTCGAATTTCTCGTGTATAGAGGTACTCGTATCTCGGGTTTCCACTGTATCTTTTTATTCGTAAACCGAGGTTTCGGAGGCTTATTCCCTCCTTCTACAGGATCTGTAATCAATTAAAATGAGATTTAGCCATCATTATAATTAAGATCATAACAACAAATTTTTAATATAATTAATACATATATACATTAAAAAAAATTCTACTCACTTTGAAAGGGAATACCTAAGCCTCCGAAACGCCGGTTTAAGAATTAAAAAAATATTTTATATTATCTTTTTTTTTTTTTTGATTTTTGGGCTGCCTCATTAATATCAACTCAATTATAATGATTGTTTTATCAACAATTAAATAATAAATAATGTCAATAGACAATAAATAATCAATTAATGATTAGAAGAGATCAATTTTTGATTTGTTATGAACTATTTGTGGGATTTCAAATTAAAACAATCACATCGACGATGTCGGGCAAGCTGATTATTATTAAGTCTAGATTGCTCATTTAATAATACCATACGATTTATGAATTTTCATTCAATTAATAAATAACCAAGCGTTGCGTATTTAGGTTCAAAAGTCGCCCTTAACGCCCAACCCGTTCTTTATTTTTTCCTCCAACCATACTTCGTTATTTTTTTTACTTGAAAACAGATGTTTCCCGTAAATTCTCACTGCATATGCACGAATTTCATGATTTTCAAAATATAATAGTATTTATGGCTTCTAATTTTAAAATAAAAAAAAAAAAACAGCTCTCTAGTAAAATATAAATAAATATAAATTTAAGGGTTGAAAAAAAGAGAGATCCGGCTTTAGAGGGGGCACCCCCTTTGGTGCGAAAACAAAAAACGAGAGGGTTGTCTGCTGATAGTGTTATCACAAGGAGATGAGCTTTTGAACGGAAATAGGAATATTGTCTGATGGGTAAGAAGGGTTGTTGAAAATGTTGTGTCTATGAACAACAACAACAACAACAACAACAAATAGAACAACCCTTTTGGGTTCTATTCCTGGGCGCTAACCCTTTCTCTCTCTGTAGTAAATAATAAGTCTTTTTTAACAGGGTGATGGAGGATGGGGAGGGGACGCCATTAGCCCTGCAAGCCAGCCAGATAAGCCCCTGCTATTACTATTACTAATACTACTACTACTACTGATTTATAAATAAAAACCAAAAAGCATCATTTCTTCTTCTTCTCTTTATAAAACAAATAATTTTTTCTTCTAACATAAAAGAGTACAGGAGAGAAAGGTCAGATTTATTCTCCTTCTCTAAATGTCTAGATAATATAATATATAATAATAATTTTAGTTATTGTTTATTTAATCAACCACTTCTTTTGTTTTGATTCATATCCATGCTTTTATTCAACCAAATGTTAATAATTCGTTTAAATAAAAGGAAGCCATCACAAGGATAATGAAAAAAATCCGATCGTTTTATTGAAGAATCTCACTTCAGTGTAAATCAGTGTGAATCGGTGTATTTAATAATGTATTTATGTTTGGTGACCATTGTTTGTATATTTGTTTATTTTTTTCAATGTAATAATTAATTAATTAAAAGTATAAAAATGTTATTATTTATAAATAAATAATTAACAATAAAAACAAATCATATTTCAATAATTAATTTAAAATTTAAATTTCTTCTAATTATATCATTAATTAATTTATAATACACCCTAATAATATGCCCTCCGTTTCACACTAAAAAGAGACATTATTTAAAAACCGTGTAAATTGAAAACCCAAACTAAAATGTGAATTTATTTCAAAGTAATATAAAACTAAGATATCTTGAAAAACATAATAATAACAGTAATTCATATAAAAAAATTCATTTAAAATTTTTTAAAAAGGAGTTAAAGAGAGAGCTATTTGTCAAACAAAAATTACTTTAAGACCCTTAAAAAATTTAACCAAAAGTTTAATTCCTGTGTCGATTCTCTACTTACTGTTAAATATATTTATTAACACAAACAAGATGTTTCGTTCACTAGATCTGTCATCGAAACATCGTTTGATTATGATGTATAACTTTTGTGTTAATAAATGAATTTAACAGTGAATAATCTGGAATTTATTAAGTTTTCTATTATATAGTAAATCCAACCACCAAAGCTTCAATCAATTCATTAATAATCTTTATATAGACCTCCTCATATTGGGTTAAATTTATTTATTATTTTATTTTATTTATTTGTTACATTTATTAAAATCTCACTGGATTCGAATGGACTAAAAAATATAGTACCTACCTATGTGCGCAATAATGTTCACTTTTATTTTAAACTGTATAGAAGCTAAATCGTGTAAATATATTACCTACTGTATAACCCTGGGGATAGGTGTAATTAGAAGATGTATAAATGAATTAATAATAAAATATGGACATGGATGCCCACGGAAAGACGGAGGAGAAGAGGAAGACCGAGACGAACGTGGAAGCAGGGAGCAGATAGCAGGCAACTATGGTACAAGAACAAGACATTCTGGATAGAGAGAATTGGCGTGTTGGTGCGGAAAACGGCGCATGCTGTAACAGGTGACTCAACAAGGGTGACGAGGTAGCATATCTCAGAACTAATAATCGTAGAAGTTTGGGAAAAAAATCCTTCAGAGGAAATCGACTAAGCAAAAAT
The DNA here is from genome assembly GCA_024734495.1 of Forficula auricularia. Lineage (NCBI taxonomy): Eukaryota > Metazoa > Arthropoda > Insecta > Dermaptera > Forficulidae > Forficula > Forficula auricularia. The sequence continues at coordinate 377,693 of JALMQS010000629.1, read as the reverse complement.
TGCTGAAATATTTTTTAAGTGCTCATATGTCCACCGCTGAGGTGGCTAAATAGTCTTCGATCGTATAAAAAAACTGCAATTTTTCAAAATTTTCCAATATAGTTTAGAAATGAATACTCTGCTAACGTTACCACTATATAGTCCATCTTTTTTGATAAATGACTTTTTATTGTAGGACGTAAGCAAGGGAGGGGATGCCAAACTTTTGGCGGATTCTCTAGAGTCTATAACTTAAGTTTGACTTCAACGGAAATTTGTTATACAGAGTCTGTGTCCAAGAAAGGAAGGTTTGGTGAATAAAATAAAAAAACATCCATGCCATTTTATTCTTGCCGCTCTCGCTAAGGGGCGTGTTTTATAAGCTAACCGTTTTATTGATTTTGCTCCAAGATCTTAAATAGAACCGTATAATTATTTTATTAGATTCAGAAAAGTAGATCAAATTTGCAATAAAACATGTTCAAAACCACTATGTCTGATTATCTTTTTGCTTAACAGTTATTGCTTAAAGAATATTTTATTAACGAATTTATTAAAGAAACAAAATAGGTAATTGAGTTTTCAATTTTTTTATGTTTCAAAGTTAAGCATGCCATGGACAAATAAAAAAACAGTTTAAAACTTTGTTCTTATTTTCATCTAATCACAACAATAATGATATAACATAACAAACAATAAAATAACAATTAAAACATTAACATCTATTTGTGAAAAATCGCCGTTTCCATAGAAACTGTCAACCAAGTCTTTCACGGCCTTCTAAGAAATTAGACATTTTTGAAATTTAATACCTACTCACAGGCGACACAGAAAAGCGTTATTATCATTATTGTTGTGATTAAATGAAAATAAGAACAAAGTTTTAAACTGTTTTTTATTTCTCCATGGCATGCTTGACTACGAAACTTAAAAAAATTTGAAAACTCAATTACCTATTTTGTTTCTTTAATAAATTCGTTAATAAAATATTCTTTAAGCAATAACTGTTAAACGAAAAAAGATATCGACATGCGGTTTGAACATATATTTGTTGCAAATTTGATCTACTTTCTGAATTTAATAAAATAATTATACGGTTCTATTTAAGATTTTGGAGCAAAATTAATAAAACGCTTAACTTTATAAAACAAGCCCCTTAGCGAGGGCGGCAAGAAGTAGAATGGCATGGATGGTTTTTATTTTATTCAGCAAACCTTCCTTTCTTGAACCAGACCTTGTTAACAAAATTCCGTTAAGTCAAACTTAAGTTATAGATACTTCAGTCCATAAAAGTTTAGCATCCCTCTCCTGCCTTTATTTTTCGTCCTACAATAAAAAGTCATTTATCAAAAAGATGGACTATTATAGTGGCATTAACGTGAGTGTATTCATTTCTAAACTTATATTGAAAAATTTTTGAGAAAATTGCATTTTTTTATACGATCGAAGCTATTTAGATCACCTAGCGGTGGACCTATGAACTTAAAAATATTTTCAGCAATTTTTCTTGGTCGATTTTCCCTGAAGGATTTTTTTCCCAAACTTCTACGATTATTAGTTCCTGAGATACGGTACCTCGTCACCCTTATTGAAACCACCGGTACAACAAACCGCTTTATTATTATATAAATGAATTAATTGAAATATGATTTGTTTTTATTGTTAATTAATTATTTATATAGAATAACAATTTTATATTTTTAATTAATTATTACAATGAAAAAATAAACAAATATACAACACTGGTTATCAAACACAGGTAATAAATAAAAAATCGATTTGTCAAATAGGCAAATGCCTTTTGCCTAGTCAAATAGAAACGAAATAAAAGGGTTAAACCTATTTATTCTCAAACAAGAAAAAGGCTTAGTGCGAAATAAATGACAAAATTTGTATTTTTTTTCCAGGGTGTGTGTTTCGAATGTAATTAAGCAAGTTGAATAGAGGGTGGATTGTGGATTGGTCGTCTCTTTTAAGGAGGAAGGACGTTGTTTTGTCCTGGATGAGTCGAAATGGCGAAATAGGCGTTTTCGAGAAACTCATTCTATATATTATATACAAGAATGGCTCATTTAATAGTATAAGACAACCTTAAACGTCGTCTACACTCAAAAGAAACAATTTCTTTATAATAAATATATTGATAGAGTTGAACATTTTTAATAAGCTCTTATTGATTCCAAAGATATTTTATTAATAATTAAGATATATCGAAATTATTGCAAATATGTGCCAAATTTTTAGGATTTAATTGTATTAGATATCTCTTAATAATTAATGATTTTGTTTACTTGCGTAGTAAAAACCTATTAATTTATATAAACGAGTGTCTTGTTATCATAAAACGATTTAGATTTTCTCTGCAAATAGTGATATCTTTATTAATTAAGATAGTTTTAAAAAAACTTTGCTTTTACATTTATTAATTGTTTTTTTTTTTATTTTAAAATCCTACTATAAGATTATAAGAAATATTAATATATATTAAAATTAGATTAGATTGCTCTGTAGCTTAAATCAAATATATTAAGCTAATTCAACAAAATGAATAATTAAAATAAATATTTATGTAATTCATTTGATTGAATATAGATTCTACATCAAATGAATATTATACTCATCTTCTAGTCAGAAATACATACCTATTTATTTATTATAAATAAAAAATATTCAAATTTATATCATTTCTTGTCGTAATTACGTATTATTCCATTTAAATATCCAACTATTAAATTTAACCATTCCAATATTATTTTACTCAATTTACAATATTTTCATAATTTACTTATTGGCATTTGGTTCAAATAGCGACATCTTAACTATTAATTTATCTAGAGTTTCTGCAAAAATATGAGAATACTTAAAATACGTATATTATTTATTCATTCATATGAACAGAGATCGATTTTGCCATAATTAACTTCACCATCTATTTATATCAAATCTAATTTCTTAACTATAAATATATCATTTTTTCAGTGTAGTCTCATTTTTCTAAACTCAAATAATTTGCCAATTGGCTGGAAATTTTATTGAAATTCTAACTGAATTTTTGTTTAATGATTTATTTATTATATTTACTTAACTTTTTAAAAATAAAACTAGATATATATATTATATAAATAGTGATGATGATGATGTTGATGTTTAATTACTGATGTTGTTTTGACTGTATTTTAGTGAGCGCTCTGACGGCGGCGGCTGAGGAGAAAAATAGACTTTCTTAATTATTTTTATTTTTTCATTTATTTATTTATTTTTTGTTATCTTTCTTTTTTTGACACCTCGACCCTCCTCCCCGGACCCCTTTTGACGACGTTTCGTTTTTAACAAAAACACCCATTTACTCTGTTGGCTGTATTTTTTTTATCTATCTGTCTGTCTGTTCATTACTTTTTCACGAAAAAGAAGAGGAGAGGTTCCGTTTTTTTTTTATTTTTTTTCTTCTAGATAAAAATCAATCGTTATCTGGAAAATACTCTCTATATCTCACCATTTGTCTATATAAAAGATGGCGTTTCTTAACGCCCACACACACACACACACACACACACACACTCAGTCAGACACCTTCCTTGGGAAGAAGGAAGGAAGGAAAGAAGAAGGGCCATCAATCGGAGTGCCGACTGCACTGGCAACCCACCAACCCACCAACCGCCCAACCGCCCTTTGCACTTAAAAATTAAGATATACTTCAACTTGGAACATAAAATAACCAACCAAAGAGGAAAAAAAGTAAGCCAGAAAGGCAGATGGCGAAGAACAAGCAGGACATACACCCCCCATCCCCCACCCACGCCCCTTCTACGTTTATTTTGAATAAATCTTTTTACTATTCCAGGGTTGAGAGAAAGAAAACAAGAAATAAGCCCAAAAAAAAAATCGACCCTCCATTTTTAAAAGATTCATAATAAAACGTTTAAAAGATATAAAAAAAATTAATGAAAAATTAAAATAGATAAAGAAGAGAATAAGCTCTCATTTTCATTATAGAAAAATAATTATAAATTGAAATATATAAAGCATCAAGCAGAGGATAACCTCTCATTTTAATTATAAAAATAATCATAAATTAAAATAGATAAAGCATCAAGCAGAGGATAACCTCTCTATCATTATTATAAAAAAAAATTAAAAATTAAAATAGATCAAGCATCAAGCAGAGGATAAGCTCTCATTTCAATTATAAAAAAATAATTATAAATCAAAATATATAAAGCATCAAGCAGAGGATAACCTCTCATCATTATTATAAAAAAATTAAAAATTAAAATAGATCAAGCATCAAGCAGAGGATAAGCTCTCATTTTAATTATAAAAAAATAATTATAAATCGAAATATATAAAGCATCAAGCAGAGGATAACCTCTCATCATTATTATAAAAAATTACAAATTAAAATAGATCAAGCATCAATGGAGCCTTTGCTAACTATTCTGATTTTTAAAAAGGGTTGAAAAATAGTATTTTATTATCCATTAATCTTCGGCCGGCGTCACCTAACCCCTGGCGGGGAGCGTCTCTCGTTCATACCAATTTAATAATTGAAATTTAAAATGATACTATGAGTATTGAAAGAATGTGCTGAATGAAATTGATTCAACAATGAGATAAGATTTATTTAACTCATTGGCTAAGCATGATCACTATCTGACCAATCAGAATCGTTCTAATAATTTAACGATTTGCCATAGTTCAACTTGGAACATGAAACATAACCAACCTAGCTAAGTGGTGTTTTACATATATATATTTATTTGGATCAAGCAGAGGACAACCTCATTGATTTTTCTTTATAATCCAATTTATACCTACTTGGAAGATACTTGCATCTTTTTTTTCTCTTTTTTAGTCTACGTAGGTAGGTAGTTGGGCATCTGCTATTGAATCGTCTCTCGCCCTATTTAAGCCTCTGACGGTTTAAGGGCTGATGAAGGGGGTGTTGTCTGTGTGGGTTGTATCGTAGTTCTAGTAGTAGTAGTAGTAGGTATTATTCCTGTGTGTGTGGTTGCTATAGATTTCGCATCAATCACCGGTGGCGCTATCTGACGGTAGCCAATAATTGCCTGAGGGCATTATCACTCCCGCCCTTGCGCCCTTTAATGACTATGTAAACCCCCGACGACTGAAGGGCTGCCTGCCGAGGTGAGCTGCTGCTGAATATAGTAAAAAAAAAAGAAAAAGAAAGAAAAAAAAACAGCCATTCGCTTCGCTCGCTAAACTTTTATCTAGAGCGTGACATTTTTAAAAAACCGCCAAAAAAAAGGGCGGGGGGTGGACGTTATCACCGTCGCTCTGATTAGGACGAATAATGAGGGAAATGAGCCGTCGTTTACACTACATTAGGCACAAAAACAACCCCCTACCCCCTGTAGAGAGAGAATCCATGTATAATGATCATGGAAAGAGAATAAAGAGGGGGTGTACTGACTGTACACCCTCCCTTTATGAATTTCACCCCCTGAATACAACCATTTATAGATAAATATGAAGAATATTATCATCCACATTGTGGTTAATTACCAGACAGATGTTCAATTAATTCAGGGGAAAGAGAACAGATAAATCAAACGGACACAGGGTGAGTCAAAAGTTTATATATAGTATCTGAATATGGGATTCGTTTTTGATGAGTGGGTTGACCAGCTTACTATTACAATATAACCAATTTACTTACCAACATCCTTCCAATATTAGTATTTGAAACCAATGAGAAATAATTGATGATGATGGACAAAACTTCGAAAAAACAATGTAATTAATAATTTGAAAGATATTAATTTGCCGATGGTAATAGATTCAAATTTACTAGAAAATCATAGATCAAAGATGGTGTCATCTATTAATTCCGATGGAGTGGAATATTTTTAATTAATAGATGACACCATTTTGTGATCTATGATTTTCTAGTAATTAATAATTAATAGAGATTGTGGTGTTGGTGCAAGGTGAAACATCTTTAATAAAGATAAAAGTAAATAAATATTATATGCAATATTAATTTACTATGAGCTAAAGATTTCTAGAATTCATAGTAAATTAATATTGCATATAATATTTATTTACTTTTATCATTAACAATGTATTTATTATTATTGATATCGTAAATAAATAAACATGTTCTTCGTTCTAACTAATATGTATATTTCATAATTTACTTATAATATATTGAAATATTAAAAGTTATAATAATAACAATATATTGGTTAATGATGTACCTTTATTTAATTTTGAATATATGATAAATAAATTATGAAATACCTATTTTAGCTAGAACGAAGAACATGTTTGTTTATTTTCGATATCAATAAGAATAAATACATTGTTGTTGCCATGGCAACCTAATATATATATAATTATATATATATATCCCTAATATATTATTTTTTGTTTTGTTATTTTGAATCTAATGGGCCTCGTAATTCAACAATCTTTGTTTTTATTCAACCAACCCTCGAAAAATCTTAAATATATATACAAAGAACACCCCCCCCTACTTAATTTCGGGCCCATTAACAATTAATAGTATCTCATTTTAATTATGAGACAACTTTATTAGAAATATCATCTTGCTTCGATTTGTGTTTGAAAATATTTTTGATCCCCCTTCCACCCTCAATTTCTCATAGTGAGCCATTTTTATAAGGTCGTATAGGCTTCATGTACAAAATTTCGTCTTCCATTAAAGGCTCTACGACTTATATGGATAGTTCTAATTTTTTGAACCCCGCCCCAGTTTTTATAACTACAATATTATAATTTTAATCTCCCCTTAATATATGCGAAGTATATTTTTGTCTATTTATGAAAATTAAAAGAATTGAAAAAATGTTTAATTATGTGACTAATTCGGATTTAGAAATATAGGTACATAGTTCTTACATAATGTATTTTAAGTTTTTTCTTTGTTTATAATTTATAAGGTAGAAATAATTGAAAGTTGCATGTATTGTATTTTAATTTGATTAGTAGAGGTGTAGGTGTCGTTGTTTGTTCAGTGGTTGAGTGAGTTAATTCGTTTTCCGGGGGGTTGATTGTTTAATTGTTCTCCGCCAACCCCCGAGCAACAACAGAGCCAGCCAACCCCTTTGTCAGAGGCGGACGCGTTGCGGCCAATTAACCCCCGGATCCTCCCCCAAGTCGGGGTTGCCGGGAATGTGGGAGGGTGCAACAAGTGAATTGTTTGTACCCGGCAAACAAAAAGACAACCACCCCCGGAATTCCTACTAACCTTCCTCTTTACCCCCCTCACCTACAAACAGGAGGAAAACATTTATTTATTGTTACTTTTGTTGTTGTTGTTGCGGTAGCGCCTGGAATCTTGCATAATAATAAACTCACCATATACTCAAAACAACATCATTCAGAAATAGTCTTTTGATCCCTTAAATTGCTAATTAAATACCAGGCAAAATAAGGATTTTTTAGACTATTGGTATCTCTGTCCATTGGTAAACAGCGCTGACTGGTGGTCAAAATATAAACTAACTCAATCGGGTCATATTTATTTTTATTGTATAAAGAAATTTATTAAAAAAAAGAAGAAGAAGAATTCTTTATATGATTGATAACTGACCAGGTTACCCGTTTGTTTTAGTTATATTTTTGACCACGAGATTGCGTAGTGGCAAGAACCACTTACCAATTGCTACAATTTTATGAATACTTTAAAAATCTGGATAGGAAATTGTTTAAAATGTATAAATATATTTTAAAAAAATATTATAGAAAATGATTAAGATGATGGATGATTTATATTATTTTTAACACGTTCCGGAAAAAGATAGAGGCGTGGAAGGTCCAACCAGAAAGAAACACCAAGCTTTGCGTGATCCCAAGGACCCAAACGCAACAAATAAATAATAATAGGTATTATTCAAAAATTAATTAATAATAGAACACATTATTAAATAATAATAATCAAATATTTAATTCTATTTCAATTAAAATTTAATTATCCTAATTATTTAAATGATTATTGTTGAACAATTAAATTTAAATAAATAAATAAAAATAATAACAGAAAAAGAAAACAATTGTCAAAAATAAACAAATAAACAAAAATTAAATTGAAAGAGGAGAATTTCATACATATATTGGAATTTATTCCACATTACATTTATTTTAAATTTAAATTCTTTTATACAAAAATATCATTTTTCTATAAAGAATAAATAATTGGATTCTTGTGATTTTTCAAATGGCCCTTTTTGACATTGCCCAGGGGCAAGATGGCTGTCAGAATGGCCTCGCTTTCAAAAATAGATTTTCCTTTTATTTTGACCATATGTTTTATTGTTTATCCCATTATCATCACTGATTGTTTAAACCTGACATTAACCAGCGTTAGTATAAAACGGAGATATATGTACTATTTTTTGAGAAAATTGATTTTTAATTAATTTTCATTTTATAATTTAACTATTTATTTTTTAATTATTCCCTTTTCTTTTTTTCCACTTTTACATTCCATTCATTTTATTGTTCTTATTTATTTATTTGTTTTTATGGTAAATCAAGAATTTTTCTCGGTTAAATCTGGTTTTGTTTTTTGTTTTTTTTTTTTTTACTTAATCAATTTGAAAATCTCCAATCTCAATTCGTCCTTATAGAAAAAGAGGATCTGATGATGATTATTTTGATCATCATTATCTGAAAAAGATAATCATGAATAAAAATAAAAAATAAATGGAATGATGGTATATAAAAATTCTTCCATCTATGCAGATTCGTAATTTTATATTTATTTATTTATTTTTTATATTGTAACTTGTACTTAATGAGAATTTATTTTCTACTCATTTATTTATTTATTTTATTTATTTAACAGAAATGTAGAAAGGAATCAAAACAAGTATTAAGAGAGAGCAAAATTGGTTTTATTTTATATTCCGTATTTTAAATGAATTGATTTTAATCTAATAATTATAAGTGCCTGGAGCACCGAGCGATGCTCGGTAACTTTTTACCTCTAAATAGATTAAGTTCCGAATTTCAAGGCTCTGCGACTTACCGAAGAGGAGATATGAACGATTAAAATATTTATTTTGCGACATGACTAATTTACACCCCATTCCTTTATTTCAATTGAATTAAAATTTATACACAACTAATAACTCATGTGACTTGATAAGTATACCAATTTTCAGTGAAATCGTAAGAGCCGTTTTCGAGAAACCGATTCTATTTATATATATATACAAGAATTTCCCATTTAATAATATATTAAAATAATTCTTTATAATTAAAAAATATAGACCATAAAAAGAGTTCAATGAGGTTGTCTTCTGCTTGATACAAATAAATATAGATTTTATACTATTAAATAAGGAATTCTTGTATATGTATATATATATTTTTGCTTATTTATTTTTAACAATTGACTAAATAATTAAATAATAATTATTCATTATAATAATAGCATTATTAAAAAAATAATTATATTTCTTCTAATTAATTTCTTTTATACAATTAAATGAGCGATTCTTTTAGGTAGGTATATATTATATAGAATCTTTTTCTCGAAAACGGCTCTAACGAGTTTAATTAAAATCACGAATTAGAGGGGTTTTCTTGTCCACAAATTGATCTGTCAAAGTCTCATCTCTTAAATTTAATAAGATTTTACTAAATTAAAATAATTATTTATAGATGGGTGTATCAATAAAAATTTTTTAATGATTTTTTTTTTTATTTCTCAATTCAGGGGTTTCCAAACTTTTCGAAGTAACGTGTGCCTTATTTCAATTAAAATTTTGCCCTGGCTCTCTACTCTAAATTAAAAGTACCTATACATACCGTATTTCTTCTTTCTAAATACTCTTGTATTAGAATCGATAAAAATACCTATATTGAGAATTATTAATGGTTTATAACGGTAAATCACTCGTATCCATAATAAGCATTAATTAACAGGAATAGCAGGGAATTGGACAAAAATAAAAAACAGAGTTTTTATTGAATGGGCCAGACGTTTCGTCGATTAATTTCGACTTCCTCAGTGGCTCATTCTATCACTCTTTGTCAAAAGACAATTCCACTACGCGACGAAACATCCTTTAATCCTTTTTATTTAAACTATAATACATTGTTGGATCATGCCCCAATTGCTCAAGAATCTTGAACTTTTACACACTTGAACAATCAAAAAATTAAAAAATTAAAAACCTTCAATCAAAATTTATCACAAAAAAAATAAATATGTTTCTACTCTTTAAACAGACAAAGAAACAAAAGAGTTTCTTTGTCTCTTTGTCTGTTTAAAGAGTAGAAACATATTTATTTTTTTGTGATAAATTTTGATTGAAGGTTTTTAATTTTTTAATTTTTGATTGTTCAAGTGTGTAAAAGTTCAAGATTCTTGAGCAATTGGGGCATGATCCAACAATGTATTATAGTTTAAATAAAAAGGATTAAAGGATGTTTCGTCGCGTAGTGGAATTGTCTTTTGACAAAGAGTGATAGAATGAGCCACTGAGGAAGTCGAAATTAATCGACGAAACGTCTGGCCCATTCAATGAGGACTCTGTTTTTTATTTTTGTCCAATTCCCTGCTATTCCTGTTAATTAATTAATGGTTTATTTTTCTATGAAAATCAAAAATTCAGACCATAGGGAAGATTCTTTGGTAAATAATTATAAATTATTTTAATTCAATATTAAATATAAGAGAGAACCCAGATGTATGGTAAAGTCATGTAGATGGCGACATTAGTTTATTTTATTTTTTTGAATTTTGTAATTATAAAAGTAAAAAATTATGTTCTAGGCTAGCTGACGGGTGGGTATAATACGTGTATATATTTATAACTAGCTTCAAGGCTCCGCCCCCTGGACCCCCACGTGGTTCCTTTATTGATGTTTTATTAGTTACAGAAAATAAATATAATTGTTTTATTATAAGTCTTAAATAGATATAATTTAAGATTCTATTTAACTGAAATTTAAATGTACTTTTAAAAAAATAGATAAACCTTTTTCAAACCTATCTTCAATTAGTTTTTTTTTCGCAAAAAACGAAAATTTCTCGATGATTACCATTTTTATTTTTTTTTCTCATAAAAAATTACAAAATAATTATCATATTGTATTTATTATTTGGAAAAAATAAATATTTAGAATTTGAGAAAATCAAATAAAATAAAATAATCTATACAATAAAAATGTTACTAAATAAATACTTTTGTAAAAATGCAGTATTAAATTCTTCTTCAAAGATATTGTGGTTAGAACTATTGAGAATGAATGACAGTCAAAAATCTTATAAACAGGGCTGCCAACACTTGTTTTTTTTGCTAGTTTAGTTCTTTTATTGTTTTGCAAGCTATGTTGGCTAACCTGAATTTTTTTTTAGTTTTTCCTCAATTTTTCAATTTTCCGGGCAACTTTTCCAATTTTCTTTTACGTATAGCCTGAATTGCACTATTACGAACATTTTTAAAAAAAATTAACCAAATCGGTCCAGGCATTTAAGAGATCTGCGCTTACGAAGAAACAAAAATTCATTTTTTTTATATATATATATATAGATATTAGGTAATACGGAACCCTCCATATATGGGAGGCCGATTCGCACTTCTCTGGCTTATTTATTTTCTATTTTCATTTAGCCCCAAGAGAAAGAAATTTTTCAAAAATACAATTAAGTGATTCAATGAGCGAATGAGAGAGAGTTATTGAACAAACTTTGTTGTTTGTTACTTGTTTGAGAAATTGTCAGTGTGTGTGTGTGTGTGTGTGTGGGTGTGTGTTAGGTTTCCTTCCTTGCTTGCTGTTTTGCCAAGTTTCCGCTCTCTCTCTCTCTCTGGATAAGTTTGTCTCCAACTTACTCTCTGTCTTTCCTAATATAATGTTGTTGTTGTTGTTTTGGTGGTGGTTATAGGGGGGGTTGTTTGGGACTCCCACAATTGATGTCGCGCCACTCAATAGAGCTCGCTGTTGACGCTAATGCATAGGCTAATCAATTATATTTGCAAGGATTATGGCATAACGTTCCAGTGACAGACACCCCGGGCCTTTTATTCTACACAAAGCTTGCCAACCCCCCCAAATAGGGGATGGATTAAAGCGGAGACCACGCCTACACAAGGTGATTTACACCCCCTACCCCCACCTTCAAACTGAAAAAACAAACCAGTGCAAATTACGAACTTTAACTTGCATATTATATTGTAAGTTAAAGTAAGAATAAATAAATAATAAATTATATAATGTTGAGAAATTTGTGACAGATATATAAGAAGCTCATTTGAAAAAGGTATTAAATCAATTTCTTGTAAAAAATGAGGTTTCATATAGCTATTATCTCTGTTTATGAGTTCTGGTATCAATTTCATGACAAAAGCTACTAAAATACACGTGAAAATAAGTTTTATTTCAAAAGATACTATATCCAGTGTTGGGTAACAAAATAAATAAATAAAAATTTTAATTTTCTCGCAATTGAAAAAATGGATTTAGTTTACTTTTTGGAAATGAGATTTTCATATATTGTTGCCCTGATCACCTGTCATAAATAAGTCAACGTCATTCGAAATTTTTTGCATCTTTTCGAAATTCTAGCGTTTATAACAGTGGTCATCAAACAAATAAGACCGTCCACACCTTTAAGTCCCAGATGTATAAAAAACGAAACCAATTTACGTACTTTAACTTGCATATTATATTATAAGTTAAAGTTAGAATAATTAAATAATAAATCATATAATTTTGAGAAATTTGTGACAAGCATATGAGAAGAGGTCCATGGATGATCTGGATGCGTCGCATCCCTAAAATTTCAAAAAATTTAGAGTATTTTTATAACTTGTCATCAATTTAATGAGCTAACCACAGGTTTACCCATAGCCAATGGTGACCATCCGTTTATGCAACTGTCCCTTTTAGTCTATTCTTTAGGTTCATGATTTCTCTAGTACACGTATTCTGAAATACGTATACAAGCGAATTAATTAATTTCATGAGTTAACCACAGGTTTACCCATAGCCAATGGTGACCATCCGTTTATGCAACTGCCCCATTTAGTCTATTCTTTAGGCTCATGATTTCTCTAACACGTATTCTGAAATACGTACACAAGCGAATTAATTTATTTCATGAGCTAACCACAGGTTTACCCATAGCCAATGGTGACCATCCGTTTATGCAACTGTCCTCTTTTAGTCTATTATTTAGGTTCATGATTTCTCTAGTACACGTATTCTGAAATACGTACACAAGCGAATTAATTAATTTCATGAGTTAACCACAGGTTTACCCATAGCCAATGGTGACCATCCGTTTATGCAACTGCCCCTTTTAGTCTATTATTTAGGTTCATGATTTCTCTAGTACACCTATTCTGAAATACGTATACAATCGAATTAATTAATTTCATGAGTTAACCACAGGTTTACCCATAGCCAATGGTGACCATCCGTTTATGCAACTGTCCCATTTAGTCTATCATTTAGGTTCATGATTTCTCTAGTACACGTATTCTGAAATACGTATACAAGCGAATTAATTAATTTCATGAGTTAACCACAAGTTTACCCATAGCCAATGGTGACCATCCGTTTATGCAATTGCCTCTTAGTCTATTCTTTAGGCTTATGATTTCTCTAACACACGTATTCTGAAATACGTATACAAGCGAGTTAATCAATTTTATGTTTGTAATTTGAATTTAAAAAGCGTTGGCGAAACTTTCACTGTGTGTGTGTGTAAGTTTACTACTATAAGTAAATAAGTAGAGAAGTAGGTAATAAAACGGTCCATTGACGGATGTTTATCAGTTGTACAAGTATTATTATCAGCCCGGGACAATTTATTTTTCTTTCTTTGATGTACCATATACCCCTTCATCGGAGAGGGCATATTCTCTATTTACTTAAATTCTCCAGAGCACCGGGAAAAACAAGATATTTTTAATAGTTCTATCTTTTTTCTTTAAGACATGCGAGGAAAAAATGCTGAAAGAGAGACGGAATTGAAAAGACAGACCACTGATGTATACATCACTACTTATTTTTCTCCTTGTAATTGAAGAAAGAAATTTGGCAAAGAGAAATGCGATTTTTATCCATTTCTTTAAATATAACTTATTTATTTATTATTATATTGACGACAAAAAAGTTGTCGGTTTCTAGAAAACGGCTCCAACGATTTCGATAAAAATCACAGATTGTGGAATTTTTCGGTCGACTAATCAATCTTCCAGGGTCTTTCCTTCAGGCAAATTTAATTTGTTACTTTTTTCTTAATTAAAGTAATTATTAACAGGTGGGTGTGTCGATAAAAATGTAAAATAAAGGAAAATAAATCGACATACAGTATCAAAAATTATAAAATATAATTATAAAAACGGCTCTAGGAAAATTCATCAACCACAATTCATCGACGATAATTTATCGGAAATGTCGATCAACTGGCGATGAAAACTGATCGTCGGTCTATTGCCTATTCGTGAATTGCCTAGTTAATGAATTATTTATTTTTATGAATTATCGTCGATGAATTTTCCGGATCCTATAAAAACGCTTTGAACAATAAGTAGCTTAGGTATATCTTTTTTATCAAGAGCTATATACCTATATACAAATTTTGGAAAAAATCATTAAGCTATACAATCAATATAGATCTATGTGGCCTATAAAATATAGTACCTGGAATCACCGAGCGATGCACGGTAACCCCTGACCCCCCTCCCGAAAACACACACATCGCCCCCACAACTGCACCCCCACTCGGCCCCACCCCACCCCAACCGCGCCTCCCACCTCCGGATCCCCCACAACTGCACTCCACCTCCTGCATCTCCCACATTCACCCCACCCCGCTACCCAGTTTTTGCATTTCTAGCTTTCTAGTGGTCCATATATTATTTGTTTACTCGTACACCAATTTGCCCACATTCGTTCATATTGATAAACATTATAAAAAAATAAATAGGAAAATAATAATAAAAAAATAATCTTATAAGATCTGAAATAAAAACATAAAATTAAATAAGATTTGTTTCCAAGTTATATAAAAAAAGCCACTTGAACCCCTTTATTTGTAAACACACCTGTTTTGTTATGATTTAGACACCTGTTAATTAAAAACAAACAAAAAATTCCTAATTTTAATATAATATATTAATATTTGCTATAACCTATTAGTGGGTTTTAAAATTAAAAAACCAATTAAAAATAAAAGATAATTGAAAAAAATGTAAACAAACTTTTTTATTGAGATTTTCATCTATAAATAATTACTTTAATTAAGAAATGATCAATTAAGATTAAATTTGTCGAGGTCCAGACCTAGCCAGATCGCTTTCTCATCCTCAAAACTTGTTAACAGAATTTGTTTTATCAAAATCGGTAAAGCCGTTTTCAAAATAGAACAATGATACAAATATATATATATATATAATTATATATATAATTTTCGCTCGTTTAATATATAAAAATTATAATAATCAATTTGTTTTTCAATTTCCTATTATTAATTAATTAATTATTTTTTCTTTTTTCTTTTAAAACTCACAAATACATAGTTAATTAAAGAAATATAATTATATTTAAAATTTTTATTAATTAGTGGTATTTTCTATATTAAAGACGGAGTGGTAGAATTCAATGCTGAATTGATGCAAAGGCAGCCTAATGAAAACAACAAATTTTGAACAATAAATAATAATTTAGTAGAATGTCAATTTCATTGTCTTAAAAAACCCGACGCTTTGGATTATCGTTCCCACTTCTTCAGGGTTTAAAAGGGTCAACGAAGGAAAATCCTTGTATATTAATATTAAAGTTCCTGGAACACCGAGCGATGCTCAGTAAAGTTTTGACTCTAAATAGTTTAATAACTCATGACACTTGATAAGTACAATAATTTTTAAAAAATCGTTGGAGCCATTTTTAAGAAAATAATAAAAAAAAATTCATCGAAATATCAACTTTCGGTGTTTTGCTTTCAAGCAAAAACTTGCTGTACCTGATTTAATAGCAACATTATTAACCCCAAAACTTGATGATGATAAGTCAAAACGTTGGCAAAAAATTAAATTTATTTCAAATTTATTTAATTCTGAATGAAAATAAAAATCCACTTTTTTAATATTACTAATATTAATATATTGCTATTTAAACAGCTCCCCTATTAATAAATAATAACTATACTCGTGGTAGTTGTGTTGTTTTAGTTGACTACTTGTTTTTTGGAATTCCTCCTCTTTTTCCATCAAAACAAGTTGGCCTTTTAATATGTCTATTAAAATCCGCCAAGATATCCCTAGATATGTGTAATAAAATGGCGAATCCGTTGGTTGGTTGGTTGGTTGGTCCCAGGTGGATTGGTGCAGCCGAGTGGTAGGGATGGTAGCCCAAGTGAGAACAGATATCAGCTCCTGATAAACGGATTCCACATTCATTACCAGCAGCAGCAGTCATTCTTCTAATTAATTCGTGAACGAGGGGCAGAAGAAAAATGCGCAACTGCATGCCAAATGGACATTCCATAACAGACAGACAGACATATCTGAGGAGAAAGAATGGCAATTTGTTATACCATGGGACTTTCAATTGTACCTACCTACCTACCTGTGCCGATTTAATTAGTTATTCACTAGTTATATATACGTTAAGCAATAAATGACCGAATCATTTGGAAAACCGGTTATTGTAGCTATTAGGCGAGTTAGGCAACACGATAAACGTTTAGTTATTGAATGGGTGTGATTTTATCTATGGATATACGGCCTAATCAGTTTAATAATTAAAAAAATTTAATTTGTTTATTTTTTAAAACAATTAGACAAAAATGTTAATTTTTAATAAACAATTAAAACATATTCAACAATGAGTATAAATAAACAAATATTCCAATTCGTATTCATTTCCCTGTTTTCTTCGGAGAATCGTCAATTTCTAATATCCAGTTGCTTGCTATTCGGCTATTTCTATTCTAAATTTTATCTAGACCTCACCTATAAAAAGGTTTTTTCTAAAACAATGAGTTTTGGGGTGTCAATTTCAAAATTCATTCAAAAATCAAAATGGATGCTTTCGGACTTGATTTTCAGTGTTATTCAATTCAAATAATAGTAGCCTATAGAAATTGGAATATTTCTTTATTTCTACTCATTGTTGAATATATTTTAATTGTTTATCAAAAATTAATAACATTTTTACCTAATTGTTTTAAAACATAACCAAATTAAATTTTTAAAGCAATTTGAACCGAGAAAGTTAAATAATATGATCAATAATTTCTTATGTTAATTTTACATTTAGAAAATTATTTTATTATTTTTTGATTTTTTTTTTTTTGAAAAGGAAAAATAAATTGAGCATCCGATGGGTTTCTCTCCTTTACGCGAATTACGAAATTAAGAAATATAGGGTCACCCACAAAATATATCGAATCCAAAACTCAATTTTGTTTTATTTCTTTTTTTTGTGAAACCTACCTTGCATCTTGCTTAAGTTTTATTATTATATTTTATCTATATGTTTATTATCCTGTTAGGGGGTGGTGCGTGGTGCGTGTCCGCGCTGCCCGCCTAGTTGGTGGGGACCTAACAATGATTTGGACAGGGAGATGTTCGTGCACTCGCCAGACTTAGGATTAACCTTTGCCCGGGTACTAGCATATAGCCACGACGGAATGAAGGTGGTTGGAAGGGGAAGGCTAAGAAATGAGCAGGCCACATTTGTAGTGAAAATGCTGACCAAATGCTCGCAGGGCGATGTTCGTGCCCTGGTAAATGCTGGAGGTGAGCCCATTGTTAGGTCGGTTGTGCGGTGGTTGTTGGTGCCGGTTGGCGCCGTTGTTCTCGCGTTTATCCGGCCTAGTTAGGGAACCAACAATGGTTGCTCCTCCATTGAACCTCGCAGAGCGATGTTCGTGCCCTGCGTGAATGCTGAGCGCTACCCGCCTAGTTGGTGGGCGCTAGCCGCCTAGTTGGTGGGCAAATGCATGCTGCTTCAGAGCTACTTGATTAATCGAGATTGAATTGCCTTACTTAATACATGACTGAAATGTTATCAGTCATGAAAAGTGTTGCAATGACTGTGTCATCTAGCGGCAGAGTCTAAAGGTTCGTGGCCAAAGCAAAGCAGGCTGCTACAATCCTTTATAATCACGTAGTTTTAGTTTTTTTTAGTTATAACTCGAGTTCTAATTGAGCTAAAAACAAGAAGTAAATTGAAAATCAAAGAGGAAGCTGTTTTTTATTACATCAACAAAATATTTTGATTTCAAAAATTGATGTTTAATATGTAATGGCCCTCGAAAATAGGTCAAAATGGCCCTTTTCGTCGTTTTAACCGATAATATCGAAAAAAAAAGAAATTTTCCGACTTTTTTCAGCTTTTCGCTTATAACTCGAAAACAGTTAATATTTTATAAATAACCGTTCTTAAGTAAATTAAAGAGGACAAAATTATTAAAAAATCTATCCTGTTTTAAAAAATCGGGAAATTATTTGATAATGAGCGTATATAACTCTGCTGGAATCCATTGTTAGGTTTTCGGATACAAATTTTTGTCAACCAGTGCTATTATATACAAGTTCTAAAAAACCCCCAGATTTTTACTATTTTCTCAAATCTTTTCAGTTCATTGACTTTTGTATACCCTTTCTTCATTCCTTGCGTATTTTTATTTCCATAGTCTCTCTGGTCGTGAAATAAGATTTTCACAGGTTTAAAATTTTTATGATCTCTCTTGTTCCAAGTGGACCAGAGAGAGAGAGAGAGGGGGGCGGTTTAAAAGAGGGTCACGTGTTCACCCCCCCCCCCCCCCCCGAGCGTAAATATTTTGCCACAACCCGTAGTTTATTGTTGGTGTCAGTCACTTTGGACAGACCAAATATTTCCAGTCGTAAAAAAGATCAAGAGAAGGCGCGACCTTTTCCCCGCCCTTCACCTCCTGTGCCACCCGCCACCCGCCCATTCATAAGCAGACAGACAGACATACACTGACAAGTCACGCGTTCCAGGAACAAACCCCCCTCCCCCTCTACCCCTTTATTAGAAAGTGAGATTGGGGAATAAACAGACCAACTAACTCACCCAACCAGGCACTCTCTTCTCGATTTCCGGATTTGTCAAAGGAATTACAACCCCCTCCACCCCTCTTACCAGATCTACCTCACCCCCTCAAATATAACCCTTTATTTAAAAATTAAAATAGTCAGTCATTCCCTCACTCATACACAATGCCTATCTACATAGTAGGGAATCGAAAAACCATCTGGGTCTAAATTTAAACAACAACAACAACAGAAGAATACCAACTCTTTTATACATCCTGATGCACGCCCCCTCAAATTTATTTTTTATCCAAAATCTAAAAAAAATATGTGTTAGGCTCAGATCCACATAAGCTCACGTGGGGTAGTGAAACTTATTTATCCTTAGATGTTATTGAAATAATTTAAATTTCCTAATTGCATTTGTCATTTAATATTTGTGAGTTTTAAAAAAATTATTTCCCCTTTATTGTAACAAAAAAAAATCAAACAGATACTTCGCTAAAGAAGTTTCACTTCAATATATCCTTTAATCCAAATAATGAGATTTCCGGACTTGTCAAAGGAATTACATCCCCACCCCCCACCTACCTTTAAAAATTAAAATAGATGAGCACTGAGTCAGTCAGTCATTCCCTCACTCATACACAATGCCTATCTACATAGTAGGGAATCGAAAAACCATCTGGGTCTAAATTTAAACAACAACAACAACAGAATACCAACTCTTTTATATATCCTGATGCGCCACACTCAAATTTATTTTTTATCCAAAATCTAGTGATTCTCATTCACATAAACTCACATGTTATTGAAATAATTTAAACTTTATTTGTCATTTAATATTTGTGGATTTTAAAAAATTATTTCCCCTTTATTGTAACAAAAGAAAATCAAACAGATACTTCGCTAAAGAAGTTTCACTTCAATATATCCTTTAATCCAAATAATAAGATTTCAGGACTTGTCAAAGGAATTACAACCCCCACCCCTCCTGCCAGATCTACCTTCCCTCACCCCCACCCTCTCAGATATAACCCTTTATTTAAAAATTAAAATAGTCAGTCATTCCCTCACTCATACACAATGCCTATCATACATAGTAGGGAATCGAAAAACCATCTGGAGTCTAAATTTAAACAACAACAACAACTGACTATAAACTCTTTTATACATCCAGATGCACGCCCCTTCAAATTTATTTTTTATCCAAAATCTAACAAAAATATATGTGAGCCTCAGATCCACATAAGCTCACTTGGGGAAGTAAAACTTATTTAGCCGAAGATGTTATTGAAATAATTTAAATTTTATTTGTCATTAAACATTTGTGGGTTTTAAAAAAAATTATTTCCCCTTTATTATAACAAAAAAAAAAGAAATCAAACAAATACTTCGTTTAAGAAGTTTCACTTTAATATATTCTTTAATCCATATAGCGAGATTTCCGGACTAGTTCATGACAAACATACAATTTATTAAAATTAGAAAATTTAAATTATTATTTTATAAAACCCATTAATAGTTCATGACAAATAAAATTTAATAGCTTGCTGGCCAAAGGCGGGCTTCGCAGCTGATTAAGAAATATTTATTAATATATACAACAAACCTATAACATGCAATTTGTAATAAATCACAGTCTAATTGATACATATAGGATTAATTAATTAATTAATTATTTTTCGATTATTGAATAATAATGAATGTGTTTTAATGATTGTTATCATATTGTTGTTGTGTTTCTAGGGGAGAGCGGTTGCCTGTTCGATGCCTTGTGGACCCCTGACGGCTCGGTGAGTAAACTACCCCCAACCACCCCCACCCAACTGATCACGTGATCATCCATCCATCCATCCATCCCTCTTTTTAACGCTTAATGCGTTCCGCCATAAATCATTCTGGACAAGAGATAGAGGGGGTGGAGGGGTGGGTGGTTCTATCCATTGGACATCCCTTGGAATCACTTAGACAACAACACACACAACAACCGATCCAATCTTGCCCTGGGGTTGCCCAAGATTAAAACTTTAGACATTGGAGGGAAGGGGAGGGAGAGACATATTAACCACCCCTCCCCCTCCCCTCTCATGAATGACACTTTTGTATGACATGATACTAAAATTATAATCGTAAAGAAACCCTCTCAAGTGTCAGAGAAGAATATGAATGATTGACTAATCCAATAGAAAATACTTTTCATTAATTAATTAAATTTTTTTTTATAAATCTTATTAAACCAATTATTTTACATTAATTAATGTATACATTGTATTTTTGCTTCGATTCCGGAGATTACTTCTCCACCATCGAGTGTCCTTATTCATCTTTAGTCCTTGTTTTTAATAAGAGGAAAAATCTAATTAGATAAAAAAACCTCTTTTCCGATAATTATGTCAATTCCATTATTCCCCAATCAAGTCGATTGGTTCATTCTCCCCGTCAATCTTCTTCATCCTATCAATTAAAATTTCCTAATTTAAATTATTATAATAATATTCGTAGTAAACAATTAGTGTGTTTTAAAATTAAAAATCCAATTAATTAATTAATAAAAGGAAAATTGAAAAAAATAAATAAATAATAAACCAATTCTATATAAATGTTGTTGTTTTTTATAATTTTAAAACTATTATACCCAAATAACAATATTTTCATAATTTACTAATTGGTTCTTGGTTGAAATAGCGGCATCTTAACTATTAATATATCTAGAATTGCTCCAAAAGTATAAGAATACGTATATAATTTATTTATATTGAACAAAGATCGATTTCGCCATAATTAACTTCACCATTTATTCATATCAAATATAATTTCTTAACTATAAATATATTGTTTTTTCAGTATACTGAATCTGAAAATATATATATGTATATTTTTTACGTATCAAATTAAATTTTTTCACAAAGTAAGATTTAATTACGGTACTTGAGTGTGTATTCTAATTGTGTATAAGGGCATAAAAGATGGAAGAAATTGACAAATAAGGAGTGAAATTGAGGGATTTTTTTCTTTTAGTTTATTTTTGTTCATTTTTTAGAGTCTATATATATGTATATGGGGAGGGGGGGGGTCAATGGTTCGGGGGTGAATTGGGAAATACTAGAGAGAGAGGGTGGTTTACTAACCAGTGGTCAGCCATGTCGAGTCGAGTGGCCCTCTTGTTAGTAGTCCTGGCTTCTTCTGTCTTCCTAAAAAAATAAATAAATAAAAGGGTTCAAAAATCATCCTATTTGGAACTCCGTCTATAGAAATTCAACTGAAAAGCAGAGAGAGAGAGAGAGAGCTCTAGTATTATTTATTTTTATTATAATTGGCATTTTCCATTCCTTTTCATGTTTCTTATCATAATTATTATTATTATATTTACGTAGTATTTTTTTTTTGTTTATTTATTATTTAAATTTTGAATCAAAAATGAAAAAATTTCAATTATTGCAATTTAAATTGGTTTATTTATTTATAATTGATTAATTATATACGTATTGTTGATTAAAAAAATCTTTAATAATTGAATAAAAATGTCAACAATGACCTTTTGTTAATTGAATTTTTATTGTTTAAAAGTATGATCATTTCTAAAATTAAATTTTTTCTAAATTCTGCTAGCTATCTAAGATTTTGGTATCAGAAAAAACAAAATTTTCTCTCAGGTTAGTTTAATGGCTAGAAACATTCGAAAGTTTTTGTTCTAATTGAATAACTAATATATTGGTAAATTTTAGATTTTTTAAATATTTTTTTGTCTGCCTTATATGTATGTGCCATCACACAACTTCTAATCATATTTCCTAAAATTATCAGATTGGATATATAGAAAATTCGTTTTGTTGTTATAGCAAGCTACCCATATAAACGAGCTAGAGCTTACTATAACAACAAAACGAATTTTCTATTTATCCAATCGAGTAATTTTAGGAAATATGATTAGATTGTGTGATAGCACATACATATAAGGCAGACAAAAAAATATTTAAAAAATCTAAAATTTACGAATATAAATATTCAATTAGAACTACAAATTTCGAATGTATCTATAGGCATTCCAAATAACCTGGAAAAAAATTTGATTTTTTTTAATACCAACATTTTAGATAACTAGCAGAATTTAGAATACAAGTTTAATTTTAATAATAATTAAAATTTTAAACAATAAAAATTCAATTAACAAAAAGCTCATTGTTGACATTTTTATTCAATTATTAAAGATTTTATTTTAACAACAATATATAATTAATTAATTAAAAATAAATAAACAAATTTATATTGCAATAATTGAAATTGTTTAACAACAATATATAATTAATTAATTTTAAATAAATAAACAAATTTATATTGCAATAATTGAAATTGTTTAACAACAATATATAATTAATTAATTTTAAATAAATAAACAAATTTATATTGCAATAATTGAAATTGTTTAACAACAATATATAATTAATTAATTTTAAATAAATAAACAAATTTATATTGCAATAATTGAAATTGTTTAACAACAATATATAATTAATTAATTTTAAATAAATAAACAAATTTATATTGCAATAATTGAAATTGTTTAACAACAATATATAATTAATTAATTTTAAATAAATAAACAAATTTATATTGCAATAATTGAATTCTTTCGTCTCTAAAGTCTCAAAGAATTCCTTCTCTCTCTCTTTTAAACATGTGTGAACATCCTGGTATAAACTAAAATACTGATTCCTTATATTACTTACCGATTTGGATTTTGGATAATATTATCTACCACCCTTATTTCTTTCTTTTTTTTTACTTTCACATTTATATTCGATATTCTTATTAATATTTGCATTAAGCAGATGACAACCTCATCATTGATTTTTCTTTGTGAATCATCACCAACACACTCTGCTATACTCTCTCTCTCTCGGTAAAACAAAATCTTTTCAATTAAAATTAAACTCATTTATCTCTTTTATTTATTAATTTAATCCAGAGCAAAAAAATTGAAACAGTAATAATTTCTTTGATATATATATATATATATAAATGCGTGGGTGGGTGGATGGGTGAGAAAGGTGGAGAATTTTCAAGTGATGATGGCCTGGCGAGTGCGAAACACAAAATGAATGATATCTATATAGAGGGTAGAGGGTTGGTTCAAGTTTAAGAGGGTAGTTTTTTTTTATTTCTTTCATTTTTGTCATTTCATGCGTGTATTTTATCAAAAAAAAAAAAAGGTAAAAAAGTAAAAATTATCGAACCGACGATTATTCTGGATCAAAAGAAAAAAATTTTCACTTTACGTTAATTATTTCCTCTCCTCTCTGTCTGTATCTTTATGATCTTTTCTCATTTAAATCCTGTTTAGTATTTCTATATATATACAGGGGAGTGACAGTTTCTTTTTAATTGTATAAAAAATCTTTTCTTTTCGGGATCTCAGCCGAAAAACGGCGTTTTTGAATTCCCACCCCCACCCCCTCTTGCTTTTGGTACAACGCACCCCCTCTTATACAAGGGTGGAAAAAAAGAGCGAGAGATGAACAACCAGCGGATATTAATTAAAAGAAAAATCTAGAATTACTGTTAAAAAAATAAAAAAAAATAAATAAATAAAACATAGAGATAAATAAATGCAGCAACGTTAATTCTTTTTGCTCGTTAATCTTTCTTTTTTGCAGAATCCAAATCCATCCCCCCATTTAATGCAATGAGAGTCAGACACCTTGCCCCCTAAATCATTTTTCAATGGAAGATTTAAAAATAAAATTATATTTTAATTTCATTAAAATGATCGTAATTTGACAATTTAGGACTTTTTCACGAAAATGTGTATTATGACGTAATATAACTTAAAAAGTAACAATGGATTAATCGATAGTATTTTAAGATATTTCTAAATTTGAAAATTCTTTGGAATTTTCAATTTCAATGTTTTGAGAGCTTAAATTTATTATTAAATCTTGAAGCACTTTATCCAGCGTCTTTTCCTTTCTTGGAGGTCTTACAGCCTTAAGATCCCTATTCCAATTTTCCATTATGGTACTTTTGGATAACTCAATGCTAAATTAGTTTAATAGAGTATAACTCTATAAGTCGCAGTCTAATCCGGCTCGAAGGACCAATGTGTCAGGCGCGGTTAATGAATTTAGTTGGTGCCTTGGCAGCTTAGAAATGATCGAATAATTGTATTTACGTATGAATGTAGAATGTTAAAGCTCCTGTAGGTTGTTTGAATGACAGCCAATTGTTGAATTCGCAAACAATGAATGTGATTGAAATATCACTTCACTTGACAAACTACTTGTATTTTCTCAATCTCATGCCCTGAAATTATTATTTGAATTAATTTTCTTACAAATCAAAAATTGCATTAAAATTTTACTACATGGCTTAATTAAGCCAGAGAGAAATAACATTTCTTAAACTTATTACTAATTCATTTAAACATGACATGAGTGAGCCATTTTGCTCATTTATAATGATTAAAAACTCCTTTGTAAACAACCCTTATTTAAACTTAAAATCTTAAATATTGTTGAAAAGTTTATTTTAATTGTTTTAATTATTACACTTGTATTATTTACTCTAATTATTATTAAATAATTATTTTTATTAAAAATATAAATAAAATAATTAATTTTAATTATTATAAATTTTCCATTATTATACTTACTATAATTAATTATTATTTTTTTTTGTTTATTTTGTTTGTTTCAAATATTATTTATATTTTTTCGGATTTGACACCCCAATGGTAAATTTTCTATAATAGTTTACATTACAACGTTTCGATTTACAAGCCGTTTTATTTTCGATTGGAGTCAACTGAATTCATCTTAAGTATCTGTTAATATCGACGTTGTTTAATTACTTAATTTAGAAAAACGACAATATTGTATAATTTATTAACATAATATAATCCAAAGTAGTTTTACTTTTTGGGGTTCCGTATAAAAAGTGTAAATCTAAGGTGAATGAAATGAATCAATTATTATAATCGAAATTTGAGAAGCTTTTAATAGAGAATAGTTTTGTTGTTGTTGTTGTTGTTGCTTTGTTAATGATTGTCCAGGCTGTTGGGTCATCGACTCTCGACTCCTTTGCCCCCTGGTCCCCCCCTTGGCCCCGCTTCCTCATTTGGCTGATCCAGTTCTTAAACTGGAAATACCCCCCTCCAGTGGACGACGGATCGTTCAATATTCATTGAAGTTTGTCAATTAGGAAAGTTGACGCCAACCAAAAGATATTCCCAACATTTTTTCAGATTACAACGAAAAGATACGAGATACGAGTCTTTTCTTTTCCACTCGGAGGAATGTTTCGGGTTGCGTATATACCAGGGGTGACTAAACTACGTACTTTAAATGTCTATGTTCGACCTTTGTTAGACAAAAATGAAAATAACATACAAGCATACGATTCGGAAATTATTTAAATTAATTTTCTTCTCAAATTAAAAATCAATTTAAAATTTTACTGCGTGGCTTTTAATTCGAAAGAGGAATCAGATTTCGTTAACTTACTAATTCATTTAAACATGGCATGAATGTTAATTTATAATGATTAAAAACTCGTGTAAACAGCCCTTATTTAAACGTAAAATCTTGAATATTGTTGTAAAGTTAATTTTAATTGTTTTAATTGTTACGCTTGTATTATTTACTCTAATTATTATTAAATAATTATTTCTATTAAAAATATAAATAAACTAATTAATTTTAATTAAATTATCAAATAATCTTTCTGAAAATGAAATTTTTTCTCCTATTTTTAATTATAAATTCTGCCGCCAGAGGAAGATAGATGTTCGACTCACCCCATCTTATTTCTATAATCTTTAAAAAATTTTATATACTTAGCCATTATAGTTAATATTAATAATTAATTATTAAATAACTATAGCCTATATTAATCTCATGATTCATAGGAACAGTTTGATGGAAGTTTCATCAAAATCAGCTCTCTAGTTTAAGATTTATAAAGAAACAAACAAACACCATATGCCTTCCGTTTTATAGATATATAGATTATTAGGTTTAATAGTATTAACACAATATTCTGGAGATAAATGAAAGACTATAAGATTAGATTAATATATTACTATATTCCAATACTATATAACAGGGGTGGCCAGTTTACGCACATTAAATGTCTATGTTTTACCTTTTTTATACAAAAATGAAAATAACATACAAACATACGATTCGGAAATTATTTGAATTCATTTTCTCCACAAATCAAAAATCATATATGTATTTTTTAATTCCAGAGTGGAATAAGATTTCTTTAACATATGACATGAGTGAGCCATTTAGTTAAACGTAAAATCTTGAATATATTGTTGAAAAGTTATATTTAATTGTTTTAATTATTACACTTGTATTATTTACTCTAATTATTAAATAATTATTTTTAATAAAAATATAAATAAACTAATTAATTTTAATTAGATTATCCAATATTATACTATAATTAATTGTTTTTTTGTGTGTACATACTTGCTTACCGTTTAGAGCCGGTCTTGTATAGGTCTATACTGAGGGGTGAACCGCGACCAATATGTGTACACCTACTTCCACTTCCACTTTCATTTCCAAATAGATGACCATAGATAAAGGGGGATTATCTAATAAATTCCAAAATAATTCGACATAATTCCAAAGACGTCTAGGTATTTGTCCAAAAACGAAAAAATGGCAAGGCCTTGGTGAAATTTCTGATTTCGGGAAAAAATTTGAAATATCCAAATTATAGAAATTTTAGTATATTTGAGATCAGACGGTCCTAGAGAATTGAAAAATTATATTTTCCCTACACACCTAATTCCAATCGCGGTTCACCCCTCGGTTTATACTAAAGCGTCGTCTTCTCCGGATTTATTAAAGAATATGGTTATATTTGTTTTTTAAATGATTTTTTTCGCAACTATTATTATATTATTTAATAGCGGTGTTCAAAATGACGTGAAAAAGTTTCACTTTTTCCTCCAATTTGATTATTATTTTTTTTTCCTTTAATATACTTGGCATCGGGAACTAAAAATGCCCATTTAGCCAGTCTTGACAGATTCACGAAGAATAGGTGTATAACCCAATAAAACAAAATAAAGTAAAATAAAACAAAACAAAACAAAATAAAACAAAATAAAATAAAATCATTAGATTATATTTGGAACCCAATGGATACTATGTTTGATAGCGGATTCTGCCAATGGACCTCCTCCTGATTATTGTTAAACCTGGTAAGTTTTCAATGAGACTAGTTAACAAGAAATCCTGCTCTACGTAATAGATTTATTTCCCTTAATTTTTGATTCCCTTGCTGCTGTTGCTACTACTACTGTTGTCTCGCCCTGTCGGGTGTACAGATAGATGCGTGGGTGGTTGGGGGGTTTGTTTCCCGGAGTGCTTGCTCGTCGGTTGGTTTGCTGCTCTGCTCGTAACACAATTAGCCACGACGATGCATTAAACGGCGTGTAATTTGCATCAAGCATCTCCAACATCAAGATTTAACGAACTTGAGATTAACTCGAACCATAAACATATTCGCCCTCTCTGTCTGACAACTCACAAGATGCGGGGGTGGCTGACTGACTTCTGTGATCTGCTCTGTCGCAGTTCACTTACCCTACCAAGGAAGGCGTCTTCTTACTTACAACTTGTACTGTCTGTCCTATAACAGGGGGGGCGGAGGATCCCAAACTCCACCAAACTTGGAACACGCAGTTTCTTCTCCCCGGTTAATTATTCAGCAATGAGGCCCGCCCGACCGCCAACCACTGGCTAGTTGGTTGGTTTCGCATTAAAAAATAATCCCCCCCCCCCACAAAAAAGAAGATGAAATTAAAAATAAAATTGAAGAGAGTGAGAGACAAGAACCCTTTTGGTACACTCGAAATATTAACAGAGCTAACTTCACTCGAGTTCACTCTATCATATTATAAACTTTCCTACTAAACGAGCATCCGGGGGTGGGGGTGGGGGGGGGGGATTCACTCAGCTTTATATACCCCCCTACAAAATTATACTTACCTCTATCTCTTCACCCTTAAATATAGTACATAATATATTCATCTAATCTTATAATACTCTTTCAATTATCTCCAGAATATTGTGCTAATATTAAACCTAATAACACTCGACAAAAATTGCCTCCCGTAAATCTTACAATGGATTCCAGTAGAGTTATATACGCTGATTATCATGCAATTTCCCGATTTTTTACAACAGGTCAGAATTTTGAGATAGTATCGGTAAAAATGAGTTAATATATGAGCACAATAATGGACTGAAATATTATTAACAAGTTTTGAGGGCTGACTTCCAATTTTTTATAGTAACAATAATAATAATAATAATTCTATAATAATTACCAAACATATTTTTTTTTAATTGTAAATTCTGCTGCCAGAAGAAGAGATTATTTTATATAGCCATTATAATTAAAATTAATAATTATTTATCAAATAACTATATCCTATACAATCTCTTTATTCATAGGAACAGTTTGGTGAAAGTTTAATCAAAATCAGTCCAGTAGTTTAAGATTTATAAAGTAACAAACACCCACATGCCTGTTTCAAGCAAAATTTACAACAACATTTCCGGCCCGCAACACTTTTTTGTAGATCAAAATGCCATGGTTTTGCTCAATTTTTTTTATTACAATAGTTTCAGCCGTTTCTAAGATATTTTGAAAAAACTAAGCAAAAAAACAACACATTTTTCATGCACGATTACAATAGTTTACCATATCCTGTATGGTAAAGTAAAAAATAAAAGTAGGATATTGTGTTATTCTATATAACTGGTAAGTTAACCTTACGAACTATTGGTAACTGGATACGCCAAGTGGTGGTGAAAGCTTGAACTAGCACAATTGGGTCTTCTGACAGTGTTTAAATGACATATAAACAAATACCATTGTTATGATTATTCTAATGGCATTTATGACACCAACCCGATTGCGTTAGTTTCAATTTCTACCACATGGCGGCAACACCGTACTTACCATTTACCAATACAAACCATTCTATGAAAATACTCGATGGTGCAAAAAATAATATGAACCATTTCTGCCAAAATTAACAACATCAAAGTGCAATAAAATCTACTTATCAATTGAATTAAAAAAATTCAAGGAATTCAAAAAAATAAACCCAATTACAGCTGATTCATTCAATTTGTCGATTCATTGATTCATTCAGAAATTCTTTCATTCAAAAACGCAAATACACACACACCTACACTATAGCTTATCTATAACAATGACTTATTATCAAAGTAGGCAAAAATTTTTATTTTCTTTGAATAAAAAACAAAACTCAACTAATATTATTATTACTAATAATAACAATAATATCATTCTGATCTGATTCATTCTTTTCTTATACCATTTTTTTTTTTCTAATGAATAACTCTTCCTCTCTTTCTTACTTATTGTAATAGATGACACACACACGATGAATAATCAATCAATTGACACATTCTTTGATTGTGAATCGATTATAGACAGGAACAAATAGACACACAAAGTAGAATTATTCAAATAGTGCTTGTTGAGTGATTAGGATTAGCATTGCTGGATGAATCGATCATTGAAAACGACAACAACAACAACAACAACAATTCAACAACCATTCAACAAGTAAATTTAATACACTCATCAGTATTAAATATATAAATAAATTAAATATACTTTTTTAAAACTAATTAAAATTAGTTTGATACAATATTAACAATTGAAAGGTTAAATTGAATGTTTTTGCCGAGAGTAGCAGAATTTTTATATATATTGAAGGAGACAATAAAATAATAACAAAACAATAAAATAATAATAATAAATTAATTCCTGTGAATCCATTGTAATAGACTGATGAAGAGGGCAAAGCCCTCGAAACTATAGTCTCGTTATAAATAAATAAAATTTATAATTCCAGCAGAAGACACACTCTTTTATTGTCTCCTTCAATTGAAAGGTTAATTAAATTTAAAAAATAATTAATTATCT
The DNA here is from genome assembly GCA_024734495.1 of Forficula auricularia. NCBI lineage: Eukaryota > Metazoa > Arthropoda > Insecta > Dermaptera > Forficulidae > Forficula > Forficula auricularia. The sequence continues at coordinate 346,719 of JALMQS010000629.1, read as the reverse complement.
AATAATTAAAATATTTAAAAATTCAAATTGAATAATTAAACTTTTTGTTTACATTGTTTCAATTAGTGTATTTCATGAAATTTAAATGCTGAATGGCAACACAAAACGGAATTTAAAGATGATTTTAGAAATGATCGAAATTTTAAACGACAAAAATTAATTCACCTAACAAAAGGTCAGATAAATGGACTGATTTTCTTTTTTTTTTTTATTATTATTTATCAAAAATTTTTAGAGACAAATTATTTTTCGTAAATATTTATTTATTTATTTATTATTAAAGGTAATATCTTCTCCAAGACAACCTGTATTATTTCCTATATTCTTTGAATGTGAATCAATTATAGGCAGGAACAAATAGACACACAAGTTAGAATTATTCAAATATTGTTGAGTGATTAGGATTAGTATTGGATGAATTGATGATTGAAATGGACAACAACAACAACAACAACAACAATAAATTTAAATACACTCGTCAGTATTAAATACATACATAATATTAAATATACTTTTTTAGAACTAGTTAAAATTAATTTGAAACAATATTACCAATTGAAAGATTATTTAAATTTTAAAAATAAATAATTAATTATTATCTAATAATTAAAATATTTAAAAATTCAAAATGAATAATTAAAATATTTGTTTACATTGTTTTAATTGGTGTATTTCATGAAATTTAAATGCTGAATAGCAACACAAAACGGAATTTAAAGATGATGATTTTAGGAATGATCGAAATTTTAAACTACAAAAGATTAGATATGGATTTTCTTTTTAATCTGTTTTTTAAATATACTATTAATAGTAATATTAATTGAAGGAAACAATAAAACAGTGTCTTCTGCTGGAATTATAAATTTTATTTTCAACTAATATTAATTTTTAATACTAATTAAAAATACTTTTTTTAATTTGAAACAATATTAACAATTAATAGATCAATTAAATTTTAAAAAATACTAACTATCTAATAATTAAAATACTTAAATATTCAAAATGATTAATTAAAATTTTTCTTTACATTGTTTCAATTAGTGTATTTCACGAAATTAAAATGCAGAACAAACTAAAAACGGAATTTAAAGATGATTTTAGGGAATAATCGAAATTTTAAGTAACAAAAATTAATTTAACAAAAGGTCAGATATAAGGACTGTTTTTTTTTTTATTTATCAAAAATTTTTAGAGAAAAGTTATTTTTTCATAGATATTTATTTATTTTATTTATTTATTTATTTATTTATTTATTTAAGGTATATCATCTCCAAGACAACCTGTATTAATGCATATTTTCAAAATATGTATTTATTTATAGTGTTTTATAGTTTCTTTTTTAATCAACTATGTACCTATTTTCCCAAAGAATTTCTCACTAAACGTTTGAATTTTTAATAAAAGTTTTGAGACTGAGTTTCTATAAAATAATTGCATTTATATTTAATATATTTTAAAATTTTTAAGAATCCTTAACCTTTTATTTTTGGTTCGATTTCAGGCAAAGATCTAATCAGACCTTAATCTCAATGCACTAAAGATACATGTGAAATTTTAATTTGATATAACTACAACCACCAATTCAACTCAACAGTATTAAATATACTTTTTTAGAACTAATTAAAATTAATTTGAATCAATATTAACAATTGAAAGATTATTTAAATTTTAATTAATTATGTAATAATTAAAATATTTAAAAAATTCAAAATGATTAATTAAAGTTTTTGTTTACATTGTTTCAATTAGTGTATTTCATGAAATTCAAATTCCAGAACAACAACAAAAAACGGAATTTAAAGATTATTTTATGAATAATGATTGAAATTTTGAACAACAAAAATTAATTTAACAAAAGGACAGATATATGGATTATTTTTATTTTTATTATTGTTATTTTAATATATATCAAAGGTAATATCATCTCCAAGACTATCTGTAGTATCAATGCCTATTTTCAACATTTTTATTTATTTATTTAGACCTGTTTTATAGTTACTTTTTAATCAGCAATGTATTTTCCTAAAGAATTTCTCAGAAAACATTTGAATTTTTAATAAAAGTTTTGAGATTGAGTTTCTATAAAAGAATTGTATTTATATTTAATATTTTTAAATGTATAAAACCCTCCTCCCTTAATTTTTGTTCGATTTCAGCCAAAATCTAATCAGACCTTAATCTCAATGGACTAAAGCTACCTGTGAAATTTTGTTTTGATATACACCCTAGTTTTTGAGCTACAGCGTAACAAACATTTTTAACAAAATAACTAATATCTTGTAAAGTATAATATTTTCAATAATCACTCTTTAGAGCTTTTTTGTAGATCACAACAACATGCTTTTGCTCAATTTTTTTTATCAAAATATTTTCAGCCGTTTTTGAGATATGGACGATTACAATACTTAGACTTTCCCTCTATTAAAAGGTTTTGAATTTCTTTCTATTACTTTTGAATTCTGTTAATATACCTTGAAAGTTAAAGGAATACGTGTTAGGGTGTACATGGGTACATCTATTCATTCTCTCTTCTATAATTATTCATTAATTTTTCACTTTTTCTTTTACTTTTGTGTCAATTGAAAGTGTGCACGTGAGACAAAAGCTTTTTGAAAAGACTTTCTTCAGGAGAGAGAGAGAGAGTGTCCCTTTTGCTTTTTTGTTTTGATTCTTCTTGCTTGTACTTATTCAACCACCCCCCCCACCACTAAACAACCCTCAATGATAAAAAATTCCATTCTCTGTTTCGCTTCCACCCCCCTCAAGCCTCTCGTTTTGTTTTTTCATCCCTTGAGTACCGACAACCACTGCGGTCTAAAAAAATACTACAATATAATACTCAACAACAACAACAACAAAAACAAAACAACGACAGGCAGGCAAGCTCTTTAATGAGAAAACAAACTTTTCAATAGAAATTTTATATATATATAGAGCGGAGTGAGAACAAAAACGGGCTGAATAACAGTAGTAGTAGTAGGAGTGGATCATCTCCAACTGTAGAGAGGCCCTTCAGGAAGAAACAATTGACGTCATTAGCGCCTGCGACACCCCCCCCTATACTCACTCACTCTTGCAAAAAAAAACACTCATACAATCACTTTAAATAGACAACATAATAGAATAGAAAGAGAGGGAGAATTTTGTATTTTGAAAAAATATCCCTTTCAATTTTACCATAGATAGGTATAAATAAATAATTAAAATTATATATATCTAGAATGAACAATGAATAAATAAATAAAAATTTGTTTAGACATTTTAATATGAAGGAAAAACATTAGTACCTGGAGCCACCGAGCTGATAAAAAGGTCGATTTTTATTTGGATTGAATTAAGGTCCCGAAATATAAAAAATTCTCATTTGGGTTCACGGGTCAAATTTTGAAAAAAATAAAAAAAAAAAGAGATCCGGTTTCACACCCTGCCCCGAGCTCCACCTTCACACAACTTTTAATATATAATAATATTTGTAATGATCTTTGTGTGGGATTTAAAATCAGAAAAAATTAAATATTAAATGGAAATTGAATAAAAATGTAATTATACATTTTTATCGAGACAACCACATGTGAATAATTATTTCAATTAACAAAAAACCTATCAAAAACAATTTAGCCGAAGATGAGACCGTGACAGATCGAATTGTCACCCAAAAAAACCCCTAACCCGTGAATTTCATCCAAATCGTTAGAGCCTTTTTCGAGAAACCGATTCTATATATATATATATACGGTATATATACAAGAATTGCTCGTATAATATAATAAGATTTTCGGGGATGAAATAATATCGCGAAAAAATTTTATATAACCTCATATCGGTCAATGTGTAGTGCATTTTGTAAGCGCTACACCATAAAGGGCAATGGGCAGTGTTTTAATGTTAATTTTTATGGTTAGATAGAGATTTAAATTTTTTTGTGTTTTATTTTAAAAAAAGAATACATATTCACTATTGTAAAAAAAAAAACACTCATACAATCACTTTAAATAGACAACATAATAGAATAGAAAGAGAGGGAGAATTTTGTATTTTGAATATATATCCCTTTCAATTTTACCATAGGTAGGTATAAATAAATATATAATATAAAATAATCTCCCCCCCTCGCCCGAGCATCAGCCTCCCACAACTTTTAATATATAATAATATTTGTAATGATCTTTTTGTTGGATTTAAAATTAAAAAATTAAATATTAAATGGAAATTGAATAAAAAATGTAATTATACATTTTTTATTGAAACACCCACCTGTGAATAATTTGCTCATAACTTTGGTCCAAATTCAAAAAAAAAAAAATTTGTTTTTTTAGATACTTTTTCAAAAAAAAAAAAAAATTTAAGTGTTTTAATATGCGATTTTTGAGTTGGAAAATTATAATCTTGTTTTTGAAACTGTATGTACTTTTCGATTATTTTGATAATTTTTTTTATTTTAAACTTCTATTTGTTTTACAAATTTTAAGACCGGTTTGATACTGGTCCTAAATAAATAAAAGATTTTGTTATTATTAAACTAAAATACTAATTATTTGCAAAAGGAGTTTTGAACTTTATTACAATTAAAATAAATAACGATCATATTGTTATAAAAGATTTCACTGTCGATGGTAACAGAATTGTTTTATTTTAGGTTAAAAATAAAATAAAATGAGAGAGTCTTCGAAAATAATTTTTAATTATTTCTAGAGACTATATTGAGCTTGCCTTCATCATCAGTCTATCACAAATATTTCAAATTAGTTAAATTAAGATTTATAATATACATAGAAAATTTTAAAAATATATAAAATTATATATTTTTCAAAATTTATTGTATATTATAAATCTTAATTTAACTAATTTAAATAGTTTGATGCTGATGATGAACAATCCAAACTATAGTCTCTAGAATAATTAAAAATTATTTTATTTAAAACAGAAGACTCTCTCATTTTATTTTATTTTTAACCTAAAATAACTATCCTCTGAATCGTCGATTTTTTTTTTAAGACGATGAAAATGATAATCTAATAAACTATTATATTCAGAATTTGTGGCTTTCATTATTCTTGTGTCTTGCTTTTACTTTTGCATTAATACAGCATTGAGTTCTACCACTCAGTCTTTAATAGAAAATACCTATAATTAATAAAAATTTCCTAATTTTTATATTTATAATATTATTTTTATAATTAACTATTTGTGAGTTTTAAAAGAAAAAAAGAAAAACAATTAATTAATTTATAAAAGGAAATTGAAAAACAAATTAATTATCATTTTACTATTGTTATATTAATAGGCCCAATAGATGATTCTTTATTGATTGTATAGCCAAAGGATTTTTCCGTATTTTGAACACCTATACTTATATTTAAGCCCTTGATAAAACAGACGTAGTAGTAGTAGCTACTTGTTCAAAGCGTTTTAATAATATTTGATCCTGTGCTTGTTTTATCTCTTTAATTTCCTTCTTCTGTAAATAATATTATGTTTTAGAGGGATTTGTGATTCAGTCCAGTTGCTCTTTAAGAAATCGTCCCCCCTAATAACAAGAAACGACATCGGGGGTGGTTTTTTGATCCAACTCACCGAGCAGAAGGTGTCGAGGGTTAGTTAGGTGCTAGAGTGCAGTACCCACGAGCCAGAATTCTATACCCCAAAGTAATTAAGCAAAAGAATCGATAGGGCTTGAGGAGGGACAGACACACACAGATTAACGTCCGTCTGAATTGTTCATCAAAGATCAAAGCAAATCGAAATATATAGATATAGAGAGAAAATGGAGGAGAGGGGCAAAATCAACCCCTCCACCCACACAAACACTACAACCCCAACCCCCTTACCAAATATTATTATTTCGAGAATACAAAATATCTCAGCTAATATAAACAGTTTGTTAATCGTTACATCAATTATAATCAATAGAATATAGTTTTGGGATTCTATATCTCTATGCTCACCGACCTCCAGATTAAACGGCTTAACCGATTGACTTGAAATTAGAAACATAAACTCTTGAGGAGTCAAGTAATCGGTGTGATTCATAAAAAGTGAACTTTTAGTCCGAGAAGAATATTTTTTTGCTATTCTCATTCCAAGTTCTAACAATAAGAAAACTCTAATTGAATTTTTTCTACAAATTTAAATTTAATTAATCAAGTATGTTATAGCAGGTATTTGGACGGGAAAGTAACAAATAAAAAAATTCTTATCTAGTTTCGACAATTTTATTTCGGCTTCATCAGGCGTCTAAAAACACAATAATCATTGAGATATGTTGTGTGTGTGATATCATTATTTGATTTAATCAGAAAGAAATAAATAAAGGTAAATTTTGTAATTTCTCTGAAACTATCCTTTTTGTGTTTTTTAGACGTCTGATGATTCCGAAAAAAAATTGATGAAACGTCGCCGGTTCTACTGAACCTAAATAGATGAAATTATTATCATTTTACGCGTAATTTAAAGGACTTTAATTTATTTAATAGATATCTTTTTGATTTGATAAGGGGTTTTAGAGTTATTAAAGAAAAACTGAAAAAACTCTGAAATTTTTCAATTTTAGGCGTTTAGAAAAATTTCCACAACATAGATTTGGGAGATAAACTTAGGGTACTAATAATGGAGTACCAATAAAGGTATTCCAACAATAAAATCTTTACCGGGAATTATTTCCTGTTTACGCCATTAGTTGAGAACTCTCAGTTTACAAGCCCAACTCTCACTTGTCCAGGTTATTTTTTTTCTCATAAAGACAACAATAAATCCCTCCCTTACCTTACAAAATATCTCAAAAATATGACCAGTTTGTTAATCATTACATCAATATAATATAGATTTGGGATTCTATATCTCTATGTTCACCGACCTCCGGATTAAACGGCTTAACCGATTGACTTGAAATTTGAAACATAGACTCTTGAGGGGTCAAGTAATCGGTGTGATCCATAAAAAGTGAATTTTTAGTCGCAAGGATATGTTTGTTCACAGACCTCTTTTTTTGCTTCTTGCTATTCTTATTCCAAGTTCCAATAATAAGAAAACTATATATATATCCCTAATATATTAAATTTTATAAGTAATATTGGAGTATCAATAAAGGTATATTCCAGAAATAAAATCTTTATTCGGAGTTGTTTCCTGTTTAAGTCATTTTTTAAAGTAATTTGCCTGGACTAAACTTTTATTTATTAGTTATAGAGAACTCTCAAGAGTATCCAAGCCCATCTCTCACTTGTCCAGGTATTTTTTTTCTCTTTTAAAGACAAATCCCCCCCCCCAACTTCTCTTGTGTGTGTGTGTGTGTGTGTGTGTGATGATAAAAAAATGAAGGAATTCAATCGAAAAATGTTCACCTTTAAGCGGATTATCGTTTCTTCTTCTTTTTTTTCCAATTTGTCCTCCTTTATTTTTATTTTTATTTTTATCTCGTCTGCTAATTTTGATTAACGGGATCCAGAATGAGAGAGATGGGTGTAGACGAGAGCAGATGAGATGAATAAACTTGGGAAGAAAACGACTATAGAGAGTGGGGGGGGGTGGTGGGGGGAGAAGGAGAATTTGTTGTAGAGCAGGATATATATTACTACTCAAATTTTTATTATTAGCTGTAGGTAGGTAGGTATTTATCAGAAAAGAGGTTTCAGTTAAAAGCGATTAATGTATTTTCATATCTATCTACTTTTATTAAACGAGCAAAAATTGTATATATATTTGTATTTTTTTTTTTTTTTGAAAACGGCTCTACCCATTTTGATGAAACAATCTCTATTATCAAGTTTTGAGGATGAGAAAACGATCTGCCTAGGTCTGGACCTCAATAAAATTGATCTTAATTGATCTTTTCTTAATTAAACTAATTATTTATAGTTGAAAATTGCAATAGAAAAGTTTGTTTACATTTCTTTCAATTATCTTTTATTTATTAATTGGTTTGTTTAATTTTAAAACCCACTAATACCTTATAGCAAATATTATTATAAATTAAAATTAAACAATTTTATTAATTATATGATGATCAGATGATAATTAAAACCAATCGACTTGATTGGGGAATAATGGAATTGAAATAATTATCGGAAAAGAGGTTTTTTTATCTAATTAGATTTTTCCTCTTATTAAAAACAAGGACTAAAGATGAATGAGGACACTCGATGGTGGAGAAGTAATCTCCAGAATCGAAGCAAAAATACAATGTATACATTAATTAATGTAAAATAATTGGTTTAATAAAATTTATTAATTATAATAGGGAATGGGGACTGGATCAATGGAATTGAAATAATTATCGGAAAAGAGGTTTTTTTCTTTAATTAGTTTTTCCTCTTATTAAAAACAAGGACTAAAAGATGATCAAGGACAGTCGATGGTGGAGAAGTAATCTCCGGAATCGAAGCTCAAAAAACAATGTATGCATAAATTCATGTAAAATAATTGGTTTAATTTATTAATTATAAATAGATTAGTTAATAACAAATATTATTATATATTAGAAATTACCAATTTAATTGATTATTATAAAAATTTAGCTAAAAAAAATAATTATACGGAATTTATTTATATGCTTATATATACGAGTATACATAATCTGTGGGCCACTAGAAGGTTAGAAATTCAAAAACTGTGAGGGGGTGGATGTGGGGGGTGCAGTGGTGAGGGGTCTAGGGGTGGGTCGAAACGCGGTTTTGGGGGTGGGGTGGAAGTGGTGTTGGAGTGGGGGGTCCGGGATGGACCGTAGTGCGGGGTTTCGGGGGGGGGGAGGGGGCAGAGGGCGTGTTTTATATATATTTGTATTTTTATCACAATTTTAAATTAAAAATAATATTAATATATAGCTTTTAACTGAAGCAAAAAGTTACCGAGCATCGCTCGCTGGCTCCAACTACTTATTTTTTAATTCAGATAAAAAAAGATCAATTTTTATTTGGAGCTAGAAGTGCACAAAATTTTGAACTCAAAATATTGGAATTAAAAATAAACACAAATCTCTTGACAATGGTTTTAATAATTAATTAAAATGTAATAAATAAATAAATAAAATATCAATAATGAGGTTGACAATTAGTTTAAAAGTTTTTAATTTTGTTGAGTGAAAATGGTGTAGGTTCTTCTTGGTGAAACATATTAAATAAAATAAAAAAAAATTTGAATTTTTTTTTCTTCTTTCTCAGCTGAATAGCCAGGTAGAATTAAAAAATGTTCTGAGAAAGAAGAAAAAAGAGCCAAGCCGTCGAAACTATAGTCTCAAACAAATAAATCTTATCTTATTATATTAAACGAGCAATTCTTGTATACCATATATGTCTATATAACCGGTCGGGTTTTCGAAAACGGCTCTAACGATTTGTATGAAAATCAGGGGTTAGGGTTTTTTGTTGGCAATTCGATCTGTTATGGTCTCATCTTCGTCTAAGTTGTTTTTGATGGATTTTTTGTTAATTGAAATAATTATTCACAGGTGGTTTGTCTCGATAAAAATGTATATTTGCATTTTTATTCAATTTCCTTTTAATAAATAATTGGGTTTTCAGCTTTAAATTCCACTAATAGATCATTATAAATATTATTATATATATTAAAAGTTAGACAATTTAATTGATGGATTGATTGGGGGGATTGGAGAGAAGATAGACCAATCGACTTGATTGGGGAATAATGGAATTGAAATAATTATCGGAAAAGAGGTTTTTTTATCTAATTAGATTTTTCCTCTTATTAAAAACAAGGACTAAAGATGAATAAGGACACTCGATGGTGGAGAAGTAATCTCCGGAATCGAAGCAAAATACAATGTATACATTAATTAATGTAAAATAATTGGTTTAATAAAATTTAAAAAAAAAAAAAAAAAATTAATTGATTAAAAATCGAGTTTTAAATCCCACAAATATTAAATATTAGAATTTGACAATTTAATATCCGGGGTGGTGGAACTGCCGGGGTGGGGTGTGAGTGTAGGGTCCAGGGGGCGTGTAATATATATTTAGCTTTTAACTTGAAGCAAAAAGTTACCGAGCATCGCTCAATGGCCAGGTACTTTTTATTATTAGTTAGGTAGATATTTATCAGAAAAGATGTTTCAGTTAAAAGCCATTAATGTATTTTAATCCAGGTAAAAAAGATCAATTTTTATTTGAAGATACAATTAAATAAAAATAATTTAACGTTTTGACTCACACTCTCCGGCCATCATCAATAAAGCATCACTGTGCACAGTGTTTTGAACTCACAATATTGCAATTAAAAATAAACAAAAATCTCTTGACAATGATTTTAATAATTAATTAAAATGTAAATAAATAATTGTTTTATTATATTTGTGACAAAAACAACACTTCAATTTAAAAAAGTAATTAAATAAATAAAATATCAATAATGAGGTTGACAATTAGTTTAAAAGTTTGTATTTGACCGAGAGTAGCAGAGTTGTTGAATGAAAAAAATAATTTTTATAAAAAAAAAAAATAAAACCGATTTCAAAAAACTTAAATGGAACAAATAAAATAATAATAACTTAAAAAATAAAATAAAATCCACTAAAAGGTATAAAATAATTATTATCTTATTTAGTTACAACTAAACGACGAAATATTAACATGAAATTACTTTTTTGAAGTCGGTGCCAAACATATACATTTTATGAATCGGCACTCGACGGATCTTACTTAGTATGTTTGTCGGGTACGCTCGCTTATATGTATAGTTTGTTTGGCACCGACTTCAAAAAGTAATTTCATGTTAATATTTCATCGTTTAGTTGTAACTAAATAAGATAATAATTATTTTACACCTTTTAGGGGGTTTTATTAGTTACATTTAAGTTTTTTGAAGTCGGTTTTATTATTTTTTCTCTTTTTAGTAATGTTATTAATAGTGACTTAATATAATACCTTGCATGCATCTCGTAAGAGAAAGGGTCGGGCGAATGAATCAGAAAATGATCATAAATAGAGAAATTCTCTCGAAACGTTTGAGGGTTTTAAATGTATGTTATAAGATTTTTTTTATAAAAGATTTTATTTATTATAATTTCGAATATTTGGTCATAAGAATTGGAGATTTACGTTATTTCGTCATTGATCATATCATTAGAATTTGACCAAATTAATAGGGGACCATCCCTAAGATACCACCTTTCCAATAAAAAAAGATTCATAAACAAAGAAGTTAGGCCTGAACAAACCTAACAAAAAAGGTCTAGTACCAATGAAAAAAAGCGGGACCAATCGGAAGCTAGACTGAACCCAATTCAAAAAAATTTCAAAATCGGTTCACAATTGGCGGAGATATGAGGTAAGATAGACACAAAAAAAATTCACTCGAATAGAGAATCTCCTCCTTTTTTGAAGTCGGTTAAAAATCAACACAAATCTCTTGACAATGGTTTTAATAATTAATTAAGATATTTATAAATAAATAAAATATCAATAATGAGGTTTGGAACTGCTTCGGGAAGGGAATTTAATTAATTAGCTGACCAACAAGATGACCAACTAATGTTTGATATAAATTCGGTTCTCGAAGTGCCAGTGAATGAAGCTGATCCGGGATATAATGAAGGAGTCTCTTGAAAAGCTTATGTGTTTATTAAAAATAAATAAACTAAATTGTTCAATTATTAAGCTGTTTTTCGATATGTAAGTAGTGGACTGTTAAATAATAATTAAATATCTTTTAAAGGTGATAGATGAATGTTCAAGGTTTATCAGGTAAAGAAACGTTAAAAATAAAGCAATTTTATTAAAATGGAAACAAGTTAAAGGTTTGAAGACAAAGATGGAAGTTGTTAATTGATTCTTAAGATAAAGGTTTGTAGGGTGTGGGTAGCCAAATCCCAGTTTGCGACCTCGAAAGCGTGTAGACTTGAGTAACGAGAGCAATGGAGAATGTTTCCAAGTACTTCTAAATATTTCCAAGTACTTCCAAAATACTTCAAAAGAGGTGTACACCTACTTCCAATCGAGGATCACCCCTGAGACCTGATATGACACTTTAAGAAGAAGAATTAATTAATAAAAGGAAATTGAAAAAAATGTAATTATTTATTCATATTTTCACACCCACTTGTTAATAGTTACTTTGATTAAGAAAAAAAATCAATAAAATTAAAGTTAACCGAAGATGAGACCCTGACAGATCGAAACCCCCTAATCCGTAATTTTCGTCAAAATCGTTAGAGCCGTTTTCGAGAAACTGATTCTATAGAAATTCACTCGCTAAAATGACAATCAAAATTGAAAACCAACGTTAGCCCTTTTAATCTATCTTAAGACTTCAATCTGCACTCGAAAACTTCTCCGGAAATAAGAGTCGAAACGTCGTGCACTCTGATGAGTTTATCTCATCAAAATTTCTAATATATTAAGTTGTTTCAGCCGAAACACCTTTTCCGATACACAACTCAAAAACCGAAGTATCAAATCTTCAATTATTATTATTATTATTATTAATTTCTCATCTCTTTGGGTGAATATAAAATTTCAAATTAACTTACAAACCTAAAAAAAATTAATAATTAAATTCAAATGAATTATTTATCTGCTGCTTTTTTTTATTTTTAACATTTAATAAAAGACAAGTTTTTAATTAAAACGAACAAAAAATAAAAGAAGTGATTCTCTCTGTCATTCAGAGAACATTTTTATTTTCAATCCAGTGAGAGAAATTTAAATATTTGAAGTTAGCTAAAAGGACAAAAAAAGACGTAATAATAATAATAAGGATAAAAAGTGGAATTAACGGTCAATGACATACGTATAAATTAACAATCAATAGGCATACTCTGTTTGAAATTGTTTAATTTAATTGTTACATACCTAATCTAGACAACAATTGATCTGGACATTAAACTTTTTTTTATTTTAAATGAATATGCAAATAGGAATTGGTATGTGCAAAAATATAGTAATATATTCCGTTATATTTAAGTTGGAATTATAGCTCAGTTCCCACGAATGGTGGGGTTTTTTTTATATTAGCATTCGTACAGTGTTTTTTACTATTTAAATATTTTTATTTAATGTCAAATAATTGGTTATTAGATTGACAGCGGGAAGCTAGCCATTTTTTATTTTATTTTATATTAATTAAATGTTTCTCAGCGATTTTTTCGTATTATAATTTAAATTATTATACTCTTACAGTTCTTATTCATTGTTATAAATATAATTTGATTGTTTATATATACATAGATTACATATATAGCCCTAATATACTTAATTTTTAAATTGTTTTAATTTTATTGTTGCACACTTAACCTAGACAACGAATTGATTTTAACATTAAACTTTTTTTATTTTAAATGATTATGTAAATAGGAATTGGTATGTTCAAAAATATGGTATATTAATTGTTTATATATATATAAATTCATATATATCCGTAATATTTTAATTTTAAATTGTTTACTTTTATTGTTGCACACTTAACCTAGACAACAATTGATTTGCACATTAAACTTTTTTATTTAAAATGGTTATGCAAATAGGAATTGGTATGTGCAATAATATAGTATTAATGATAGTATATTTTTCTCCCAGAACGATTCGAAGAATTATCTCCTGGTCCTTCGTCCTTCGTTGGTGTTTTTCTTTTTTCTTTTTCTTCATTCTTTTTGATCGATGATAATTTTTCATCTCTTTCGAGAGGACAGTTGTGTTTCTATCTTCACCTCATTTATATTTGCCAGCCAACAGTTTAGTTTACTTTAGCCATTTTTTACTTTTTTTCTTTTCTTTACTTTCAAGGAAATTGATCGGAAATTTATCTTTAGGTATAGATCGTCAGTTTGGAAAAGATTAAAAACTTTATTATATTCGCTAGCAACTCTACTACTATTACTACCTACTATTAAAAACAATATCAAGATTAATTGTTGAAAAAATAATAATACAATTTTGTTAGCTAATACTTAACTCTAGTGTAACAACAAGACAAACTTTATCAGGTTTAAAAACATTTCACTTATACGAGTATATTAAAAGTTTAATTTTTATGCTTAAAAAGTGCGCACATGTAATTACTATATATCAATTTTCTCAGGTATAGCTCGGAAAAACCTAGAGATATTGAAAATTTGAAAAAATATGTTCTCATTCATCATTTAATGGTATTTTTTGAATGAAAATTGAATTTTTCTAAAATTGAGGAAAAAATTTCGTTGTTTCTCGTAAATATTAATATTTTTTATTTTTATTCAAGGTAATTTCATCTCCAAGATCAATCTCTATCATTGTCTATTTTCACAATATTATATATTATTTGTTTTATATTTCATTTTTAAAGCAAATATTTTCCAAAATTTTCATTGATAAAGAAAGAATTTTCCCCTTTTGGATAGCCAAATAACCAAATTTTTGTGATTGAGTTATTTATTATTATTGTATTTATTTAATAATAATAACAATCAATAAATTATTTAAATAACAATATAATCTATTTATTTACATATATATATATATCCCAAATATATTAAATTTTATTTTTTCGAATTTTCGTGACTGATGGCCAATGGATTGACAATCTGATGTGCTTATAGAAATAATCTGTTGTCTAAATAGGAAGGCTGGGGTTCCGTATAACGGATTAAGAGAAGTAAATGATCTGTTGGCTCCGATAAATCTCTACTTAATGATTTAATAGGAGAGAAAGAGAGAGAGAGAGCATACTTGGAATATTTACCCCCTCTCTCTCTTTCCCTCTAATTGGAATAGACAGAGAGATTTATTTTAGTATATTTTATTATATGTACAAAAACACAATACTAATACTAATATTAACGAAATATGCGTATTGATTAGTTGCTCTGATCTATTTTGTTCTTATAAAGAAGGCCCTCTTTGGAATTCAAAAAATATTTATATTAAAATTGATTTATAATTCTAGTATATGACGTCTATAATAGACAAAGATTAGTTAAATAAAGATGCGACATAATTGATTAACATAATAAATTAAAAAACCACTATCAAAATATGTTTTTTAAATTAGATAATTTTGCCAAAAAAATAGAAATATTTTTTTTCTAGAAAAGAAAGTATAAAATGCTGTATCTCCATTTTTAAATCTCAACTAAATGGGCGAATTTTTTTAAATAACTTGCCATGCTTGTTTACTAGACTTTGTTTTACACTAAAGATGATTCAAAGTTATCAGATCAAAATTTTTAAAAACATAAAGTCCGGCAAAAATATTGTTTTTCTCCAAAAGTACACTGAAAAAACAATTTCTTTAAAATAAATATATTAATAGAGTTGAGCATTTTTAATGCGCTTCAATTTATTCCAAAGATATTTTGTTAATAATCAAGAAATATCGAAATCATAGTCAAATAACAATATTTTCACAATTTACTTATTGGTGTTTGGTTCAAATAGCGGCATCTTAACTATTAATATATCGAAAGTTGCTCATAAATTATGAGTATACTTAAAATACGTATATCATTTATTCATATTGAACAGAGATGAATTTTGCCATAATTAACTTCACCATCTATTCATATCAAATATAATTTCTTAACTATAAATATATCGTTTTTTCACTGTAGATATAAAAAAAAAAGATTTTATCTGTTGTTGTGTTTGTTGTTAAGATTTAGATATAAGCGAGGGGTGAACCGCGACCTAATATGCTGTACACCTACTTCCACTTGTACTTCCAAATGTTTTCAAGTACTTTCAAATATTTCCAAGTACTTCCAAATATTTCCAAATATTCCCAAGTACTTCCAAATATTCCCAAGTACTTCCAAATATTCCCAAGTACTTCCAAATATTCCCAAGTACTTCCAAATATTCCCAAGTACTTCCAAATATTCCCAAGTACTTCCAAATATTCCCAAGTACTTCCAAATATTCCCAAGTACTTCCAAATATTTCCAAGTACTTCCGATTTCCAAATATTTCTAAGTACTTCAAAATATTTCCAAATATTCCAAGTACTTCCAAATATTTCCAAGTACTTCCAAATATTTCCAAATACTTCCAAATATTTCTAAGTGCTTCCAAATATTTCCAAATATTCCCAAGTACTTCCAAATATTTCCAAGTACTTCCAAATATTTCCAAGTACTTTCAAATATTCCCAAGTACTTCCAAATTTTTCAAATATTTCTTCCAAATATTTCCGAAGTACTTCGAAATATTTCCAAGTACTTCCAAATATTCTAAGGACTTCCAAATGTTTTCAATTACTTTCAAATATTTCCAAGTACTTCCAAGTACTTCCTAATATTTCCAAGTACTTCCAAAATACTTCCAAAGAGGTGTACACCTAGTTCCAATCGCGGATCACCCCTCGGATATAAGTATATCGAATTAATTTCATAAGCGAGTAATGCTGGAGACTTAATTTTAAAACCACCCCCGCATTTTCCACCCTTTATTGAGTAAAAGCGGCGCTATTATATATTTATAGAGTGTGTGTGTGTGTGTGTGTGTATGAGAAGAAGACGCCGAGTGAGAGTTGACCCCTTTGAAGTCGAGTTATTATTCGCAATAGTGTGTGTGTGTGTGTGTGAGGGAATATATCTATAGGGTTGTTTCAGTTGAAACTCAATCATCGACTTGAATGAAGTTGTCAAATTCCCTGGCGTTTCGTTCCACCTAAAACAGCTGGAAATGAGTTATTATCGGCCCCCCTTGAGGGGTCCCTCAAGTCGCGCGATTAGATTAGACCCTAAAAGAGAGACGGAGATCAGACGCTAAACGAACACACACACAGGCTCAAATACTGGTACACGGGGGACAAACAGACATACGGACAGTCAAACACCTGTTCTCTCCATGTTTAATTACATTGTAATAGAGTAGGGCAGAGGTTAAGGTTAATTAACCCTCGGATAAACTATTCACTTGGGCACACACACACACACACACACAGTCTAATCAATTTAACAAAATAAAAAAATAAAAAACATATTAAATAATTTTTAAGTATGGCACGGGCGGAAAGTCAACCCCCGTAATTCATACGCCTCATCTGGCATAAATAAAAATGTACTGTTACGGTTAAGTGATACGTTGAAGGATCTCCGAAAGTTCTTCACCGATTTCATTGAAATTTTCACACAACATTCCATTCAAATACACGAGTGTTTTTATAGATATCACACCTGTGGCATGTAAAAAATTTTTATTTTTTTTTTTGAGGAAACTACGTCAGCGCCTCTCTGGGGGGTAAAAGCAAACAAACAAGATGGCCGATAATATCTTTTTGGAAATCTTTCAATTATTAATATTATTTTTGGTTAAGGGAACAATTTTGACATTTAATATATAATTCATTTACTGTTTTTTACTACCTATTCTATAATACTTCAGTGATACGTCCAGTGATTTAGGCGTGAAGCATAAGAGTTAGTCACAGTAACGCGTGGTCGGGTCACCTATTATCTATATAAATTTTGACCATAAAACGAGACGCTCCTCGCCAGAGGCTTAAGGTGACGCCGGGTCGAAAGCCCGAGCGTCAGCTAGTAGAATATATTTTTGTAATACCAATCGAGAAAGTATATAGAGATTTGAGAGGGAAATTATCAAGGCAGTGCATAAATTACGTCACACGAATTTCAAGACTTTTAGACCCCTCTATGTCACATTTTCAATGAGCCTCTCCCTGTATTGTGACGTCACACTATTACTTTTATAACCTATAATTTTAAAAAATTTTGAAGTGAAACTTCTTTAACGACGTATTTGTTTGAATTTTTTGTTACAATAAAGGGGAAATGTGACCTAATAGAGGTGAAATAAGAAACAAAAGCCTTGATTTTAATATAAAATCATTTAAATTTCCCAATTTTAATAAATTCTATTTGTCATGATCTTATGAACTATTAGTGGGTTTTAAAATAATAATTTAAATTTTCTAATTTTAATACATTTTATTTGTCATGAACTATTATTAGTGGGTTTTAAAATTAAATTTTCACTTCCCCCGTGAGCTTTTGTGGATGAGGCTCAAACATTTTTAATTTGAATTTTGTGACATCACAATTTTTAAGATCCCCGGACCCCCCTGTTACAAATCTAAGATATCCCCTTTAATGTGTCATGTAATTCATAGATGGCGACTTTTTTAGTAAAATCTGTTGTGTTGTTAAGTGTTATTAATTTCTTCGATCTTATCAGATTTAAAAATAATAATAGAACTTAAAATCAATTATTATGATCTATTTTCGTATCTATACTTATTATAATCGGCTTGCGCGACGACGACGAAGTGATTTTTTTTTTAATTTTAAAACCCACTATAATAGTTCATGACAAGTAAAATGTATTTAAATTATTAATATATTATTAAATTCCACTACGGAGTCCAGGTAGAGGTGTAGAGTTTGGCCAGCAAGATGCTCACCGAAGGCGGGCTTTGCAGCTGCTCACTAATAATAAGAAAATCACAAGAGGGTGTCATCTTATAGATCCGAGATGGAATTAATTATTTGAAGAGTTGTTTTTTACCCTCTTAGGAATCGAACCTGAGTACCAATTGGCTACCCTGTGTGGGGATTGTGAACCCCTGTGATTGCTATTATTGGCAATCAAGGGAGTAAAAAACAATCCTTCTGACATATAATTAAAACTCATTATAACCAATTCCATCTCGGATCTAATAAATGACACCCTCTTGTGATTTTCTTAGATAATTTAAATCTATTTCTATCATAATAATAAGATAATTTATTTAGACAACAAAATCAATACCTTTATAAGTACCTATAGGTAGAATTTATTTTTTGTTCAAGATAGTTAAAAATACTAAATTTGTTTTTCCAATGATAAATTTTCCCAAATTTATCAAACTTGAATGTATTGCTTAATTAAAGTTATTTATTTTTTATCATTACATAAATTGGATCATTAAAATTTTTCCTAAATTAATTGTTAAAATCATTATTGAAAGATATTTTAAAATATAATCTAGGTTATGTATTGTTGTCTTTAAAAACAAACAAAGAAAACGAAACAATACATAAACATTTAATTTAAATTATAAAAAAGATTAACAATAAAAAGTATTAACTATGTATATCGAAAGGTGAATTTGCACTCCCCTTTGAGATGAAAATCGAATTGTCGTTGAATGCGATTAGACTTTAGAGGGAAAGCACGGCAATAAATAAATCCCTGAATATATATTGCTTAAAGTTATTTATTTTTTATTACTTATTACATAAATTAAATCATTAAAATAAATCAAAAAAACATTTTTATTTATTAAGTTCTTAAATTAATTATTAAAGTCATTATAAAAGATAAAATATAATTGAGGTTATGTATTGTTGCCTTTAAAAACAAACGAAACAATGTATAAACATTAATTAATTTAAATTATAAAAGAGTAACAATAAAGAATATTAACTATGTATATCGAGACGTGAATTTGCCTCCCCTTTGAGATGAAAATCGAATTGTCGTTGAATGTGATTGGACTTTAGAGGGAAAGCACGGCAATAAATAAATCCCTCCCTCCCCAGCATGACCAGGATTCTTCCTCGTTCCCGTGAATGATTCAATTATCCAGCGATAATGTAAATAGTAGGGTCGGTTGTCCAGGGATGGGTTGGCCAACTAACTAACTACCCCTGGCTCTGTTTCCAAAACCCACCCCTAAAGAAGAGGGAGCCGGGATCTTAAGGTCCCGTCCGCCACCTCAATCGATCCGCTCCAGCAGGGCTGAAGCACCTTGCGCCCGCCACTCCCCACGCCACACCACCCAACCATCGAGGGGGGGAGAAGCATCCCCTCCCCTTGCGAGCCTTAAAACACTGAGTGGGAGACAATTAGTAAGTATTAAATAACACTCCACGCTGATTATATTATCTGCTAACAGAAATTGGGAAAGAAAAAAGGGCTGGCTACTGAAACACCTGAAACAACCCCCTCCCTAACTCTTAAACCAAATTACAACCCCTTCGAATTAGAACCTCTTTCAATTTTTCGTGTTTTAACTACATCTTCTTTAAATTAAAAAATAAATGATTGTTATAGCCACTACAATTCTATGTATTTATTTGTATTTAACTAATTAGAACTTTTTGAAATTAGTTCATTGTTACGAATGGAATAAATTATAATTTTTTATTTGTTTATTTGATAAGCAATCACAATAACAATAGATAACCTCTCTTTTTTAAACAAAATACATTCTAGAGAATAAAATAGGTACCTATTTCGACCTAATAACCTTAAGATAGCTGATCCTTCAATAAATATTAATCAAAATTTAGATTTAGTTTAATAGGATTGAAAAGAAACCATTGAAATGTCGCAAATCAAAAGATATATTATTATTGTTTGTTTAGCCTGTTAATTTAAAAATATAACAACTTTTTAAATTAAACGATAAAAAATCAGATATTGACCGGTTGACCTATCTCAAATGTATTTTTATTTATTTATTAACGGCATAAATCTACTTTACATGATTATCTAAAAATAATATATAGTAGGTACTATAAATAATTTAGTTTATCTACTTCTTCTTAAAATAAAAAATAAATGATTGTTATAGCCACTACAATTCTATGTATTTATTTGTATTTAACTAATTAGAACTTTTTGAATTAGTTCATTGTTACGAAACGGATAAATAATAATTTTTTATTTGTTTATTTGATAAACAATCACAATAACAATAGATAACCTCTCTTTTTTAAACAACATACATTCTAGAGAATTAAATATGTACCTATTTCTAACTTATTACCTTAAGATATCTAAATATTAATCAATATTTAAATTTAGTTTATTATAAATGAAAAGAAACCATTAAATCAAAAGGTATTATTATTATTGGTTAGCCTGTTAATTTAAAAATAATAAGAACTTTTTAAATTAAACGATGAAAAATCACATATTGACATATTGACCTATCTCAAATTTATTTTTATTTATTTATTAACGGCATAAATCCACATTACATGATTATCTAAAAATAATTTTCTTTATTATTGTGAAATAATATCTCGACTAATTAATTAACAATGCATTTTTAATTAGGTAAACATTCTTAACAATACATTAACCTCTTATTTATGATTAAGATTTAGAATAAATATATAGCGCATTTCAAAATATGTAAAATTGTTTTTAATTAGTATTTATTTATTCTGAAAATAAACAATTTGCCCTTAGGGTTTTTGTTCGTTTATTTATTTATTTTAAAGAATAAATAACATGATTTTTTTATTTTTATTTATTTTATTATTATTTAGTATATCTACTTATACAGCAGCATATGTATATGTATGTACATGTACACCTGCGAATCAGGCTTAACAACTAATCAGCAATTTCTAAGCATAATTTTTCAAATTAAAATACACGATTGATTCTTTAAAACGGATTTATTTATTGGACTGGCGGCGACCTATCCTGTTGGAAAAGTGGGGGGGATTTTTTTTTGTAGCGGACTGCAAAAGAGCGCAACAATGCTTTAAAGTGGCTGCACCAGGGCAGGGTGTGCGGCGCTAGTGGTCACCTGGCTAATAGGCGGGGTCTGTAAGTGGTGGGGAGAGCGGTGGGCGGGGCTTAACGAGTGCGCATGCGTTGTAGGCGTGGTCTGGCGCCGGGAACGCTCAGCGTCTTGTTGAATCTGCTCAGTGCCCTGTCGGCGGCCGAAAGCGACGCACGTTCTTTTGCAAATACACTCTTAAATCACCCACATACATTCAAGTCATCATCTATCCATCTCTGCATTTGGGGAATTTCTTGGACATCAGATCGTCTTGGTTGTTGGTGGACGAGGCCCCGAGTCCGCGAAGAGGACCCGCAGGCAGCATCACGAACGCTCTCAGCGCCGCTCATGGCCTGGCGGCCGCCGGCCAACTACTAATAGGAGGACAGGCCGCCGCCCCGGCGGCAGAGAACAGCGGACGATCGCCGCGCCGCCGCTGGTGAGTGCCCCACCGCATCCACAACGACCCATCCAGACAACAGGTGTTAACTTGATTGATAAATTACCTGTACAAACCCTCTTCTTCAATTTCGGCCTCATTCAGGCGAGAAGACACCCGAATTTGCATCAAATTAACACCACGAGCCCCAAAATCAGTCAAATTTTACACAAATTATATATCCAGAACCTGAATAATTTTTTCGTTATTCTTATTGTGATTGTGATTGTCAGACAACAATTGAAATTCATTATTTTTAAATTCTAAAAAACAGTTTGAAAAATTAACGATAATTCATATTCTTTAGCACTTCTAATAGTAAATAAGAACCGGAACGCAGTTCAACAATCAAAATAATTCCTAACAATGATGATCATTGTTAAAATTTGCTGTCAGAGTAACAAAAAAATGAATAAGTTTTTACTAATTTGATGGATATACTTTAATATTTGTTTAATTTGTCAAATAACCCGAAATCACACGCACTCTCAGCCAAATTACCCCAAAAATTATATTATTATGACCTACGCTCCAGAATCCAATTTTTCATAAGACGAGATTAATTATTCTTATTGTGATTGTGATTATCAGACAACAATTGAAATTGTTGAAGTTTTTATTTTTATGATTAATTTTCATTTAAATCACACACATAACAATAATTATTGAATACGAACAAATAATATCTACAATATAACTATGACGTTTCGATCGGCTTATTCTCAAGTATTGGCTCAGTTAACCTATAATCCGAGTGGGTGGGTGCTCAATATGCTCATAATTGAGAACGATCGCAGAATAAGTCGATCGAAACGTCATAGTTATATTGTAGATATTATTTGTTCGTATTCAATAAATAACTATAATTAATTATGTGTGTGATTTAAATAAAAATTCAAATTTTAATTGAAATTGATTATTTTTGACAAGGGCTTAATTTAAAAAAAAGACCCGAAACTTTTAGCACTTCTAAGTTCTTGTTTGAGTAAAAAAGAACCGAAACGTAACTTAACAATCAAAATAATTCTAACAATGATCATCATAGTTAAAATTTGCTGTCAGAGTAACAAAAAAAATAAATAAGTTTTTACTATTTGATGGATAATCTTTTTTAATATTCTTTTTAATTCCAATTATTTATTTATAACCTTCGGCTGACGGTCAGCTTGACTATTAACATAGTTCCAAAAACATATTTAATATACTTAAAATATAATAATTATATGACAGCAACATCAGTAAAGATCTCACTCACATTCTTTTTTCTGCCATGTGCTTGATAGAAAAGAATTTGTGTAATTTTTAACTAAAAATAATTTTTAACAACCCCTGAATTCTATTTCCGATTAGTAATAATTATTTCAAGCCCTAATGACTCAAGCGGATTGACAACTTATTGAAATTTACCTATAAATATTATTTTCTAACCTTTTAAACGTATATTTGATTAGAAATAGAGGTTAAGTATTGTTATTGTGATTGTTGGTCAGATTAACAATTGTGGAATTGTTTTTTTGCTGTTTCTTAATAATGAGAAAAAACTTTAATAATTAATTAACATTTTAAAGTAAAAATAATGAAAAATAAATTGATTATAAGAGAATTTATTTTAATTGATTTACCTTATTGTTTAATTTTAAAATTCTTTGCCGTATTTTTGATTATTTAAAAAAAATGAAATTTTCATTAATCTTTTCATTGAAATTTACTTATTTTTCTAACATCTTAAATGTATATTTGATTAGAAAAAGAGGTTAACTATTCTTATTCTGATTGTTGGTCAAATTAACAATTATGAAAATGTTTTTTTTTGCCGTTTCGTAATAATGAGAATAAATTTTAATAAATAATTAACATTTTAAAGTGAAAATAATGAAAAATAAATTTATTTTAATTGATATACTTAAGTATTGTTTAATTTTAAAATTCTATTACGTATTTTTGATTGTTTAAAAAAATGAAATTTTCATTAATCTTTTTTATTTAAATAGTGAAATTTGAGAGTCTGTGGATTTCGATGAGATGCCCGTACAAAAGATTTGCATCTTCTTTTCTATCTATCTTTTGTTCCATTGTTAGAAACGAAAATCAAAGAAAAAATCATCTGACGTATGTCATTGTTGTAGTGAAATTTGATATAGGTACCTACCTAGGTTTAGTGTAGGTATCTCCAGATGCTAATAAATAAATTATTAAATAAATAGGTACATGAAAAAAAAATGATTTCCGATTATTTATTTTTTTTATGTTTGTATGACTGATAACAATGAAATATACAAGGGTTGTCAGATTTTAACAAGAATCTACGGATTTTATTTAATTATTATTTATTCAAGAAATTATTCAACTTGCGGATGACTTTTCTATACCTACTAAAACCAATAAATATGTGATTCTATGTGTGCATATGTGTGTGTGTGTCAGGGGTGTGCATTATTAAAATTAATAGATATTTAAACCAATCGATATATGAACGTTCAATTTATTTTTTTCTTATATTTATTTATTTATTGACATTTTTAGTAGATGTGGATTCGATTTTTATTTTATGGAATCTTTTTTTTATTCTACAAATCAAGCGAATGTTTAATTACTACATTTTTTATTGTTTGAGAGAGGTTATCTATTGTTAGGTACTTTTGTGATTGTTTAATCAATAAAAATTGTTTATATTGTTGATGAAAAATAAATAATAGGAAAATAATTATAATTAGTAAAATTAATTAAACTAGTGTGGATTATCAAAATTAATAGATATTTAAATGAATCGAAATGAACGTTCAATTTATTTTTTTCTTATATTTATTTATTTATTGACATTTTTAGTAGATGTGGATTCGATTTTTATTTTATGGAATATTTTTTTATTCTACAAATCAAGAGATGTTTAATTAATGCATTTTTGATTGTTTGAGAGAGGTTATCTATTGTTGCTTTTGTCATTGTTTAATCAATAAAAATTGTTTATATTGTTAATAAAAAATAATTCTAATTAATAAAATCAATTAAAGAATATATTATTATTATAAATTTTGTTCAAGATATGTGAGATTAAATAAGGAAAATATATTAGAATATCGCTTCTGGTAATTAAAAATCCGGGATTTCCTCTTTTTTTTAGGGCTAACTTCATTCTATAATATTAATATTTTCAAAACTTAAAAACATTTAACTAAACTGGCGCTAAAATCGACAAACTCTAAGCCTAAACATATAATTGAAACTGAATTTTAAATAATTCTAAAGTATTTTTATTATTGAAATACTACATTAAACTAATACTCTTGTAGTAAATAATCCCGTTTTTTATAAGAATTTAACCAACCAGAAGCGATTCTAATATATTTTCCTTATTTAATTTAATAACATATCTTGAACAAAATTATAATAATAATATATTTTTTTAATTTTTATTATCTATATTAATAATTTACAATTAATTCTATTAATTAAAATTGTTTTTCATTAACAATATATACAATTTTGATTGATTAAACAATCACAAAAGTAACAATAGAAAACCTATAGAGCTCATGAAATTTATCCAATTGTATAAAAAACCGTCAAGTGAACTACAGTAGTGAATATTCAATCGATTTAGATTATATATTAATATTAAGAAATGTGAAAGAAATGCTAAATAATACATTTTCAAATTTTGGGACAATTTGTATTGATGGGGATTCCCCCTATAGTGTTCAGAGAATTGTGCATTTTATTTTTCCCTTTCTTAATCAACAATAGATTCGTTGATTGTTCGTGAAAATTAATTGTTAGGAGAACATGAAATTTGTAATTCAGAGTACTAGGTAGGTAGTGAAATTTTTTTAACCACCCTTAAGCCATAAAAAACCCTGAAGGTGTCTTTCGTCAGGTTTTTTTATATAATAAATAAATAAGATATTAATTTTTAATTTAAATATATGTAAAAACTTAATACGACTATTTGAAATGTAATCTGAGTGAAGAGATACATTAATTGTGCCAATTAATTAAGGAACTAACTGATAAAAAAATAAAATAGGTTATATCTTTGAAAAGGGCTGATAAAAAGTATCGCCATTTTTAAATGTTACGTCATAAAGTAAATAAAATGTTATCCGAATAAAAACGATTATTAGAAAATAAATAAATTCAATTGTTACTGAAATTCTTTGTCTGTTACATTGTTAATAATTATTTCATTTACAAGCATATGGCTTACAAATTACAAATTACAAATATTAGGTTAAATTACATTTCATATTTGGATTCGGCTTTATTCGAAAATCTTCGTTTGTTTTCGGTCAACTTTATTTAATTTATGACGTAAAATTAAAATGGCGGATTTTTTCATCCCTTTTTTAATGGATTTAAATTATTTCTTTAATTAAACGCCATTTAAAGGAAATGTAAAGTTATACGCTGTATGTTTATCTAGAACCGCCTGTAGTATTAATTTCACTCGACTCGAGTAATAAATAAAAGTTATCTACCAATTGAGGTTAGGTATTATTTTTCAATAATCCCCTCAGTTAATAATGATAATTCAATAACTTGATATTTTTTGTATAAAATTGTTAATTACCAAGCAAATGCACTAAATAGCAGTTCAGTAAGTAGGTATATAAGATATCACGCAATCGGAATCCTCTTAACTGCATTCTAAAAGAGAGAGAGAGAGAGAGAGAGAGCTCTCTTTCAGGCCGTATGAAGGGGGAATCACACAGTAGATATCAGATTTCATTGCCTGGAACCAAATTTGTCCCATAAAATGCACCTGATCTTTCGGAATCCGACATTCCTTTAGCTTTGTCATTTTCCTAACAAAAGTTTTAATTCCTTTCTCACATATACCTATATACTAGTTTTTTTAAGTGAAAAAAATAATATATTAGGGATATATATATAATTATATATATAATAATATTTTTTTTTTTTTTTTTGGCTTTTCGGCCATGGTAGCCATAAGCCATTTACGATACTATTTATTTTTATTTTAAATTTGTCTCTACCTCGGGGGTCAGATTTTTGGCCGGATGCCTCGAGCCGGATTCGAACTCGGGTCCTCTTGGTTAGCTGGCTGACATGCTACCGACTAGCCTACCCGACCCTCCATATAATATATTAGGGATATATATATATCCCTAATATATTATTTTTTCGTATAATTTGTATATTTATTTATATAATTTAAAAAATCAAATATTATGGATATATTTGTTTGTTATGTGACCAGCTTATTTTAATTTACCAATCAGGTATTTAAATGTAATGAGACATAACAGATAAAATATTTCTTAATTAAAAAGACTGATGATGAAGGTCAAACCTTCGAAACTATAGTCCCAAACAAATAAAAAATATATATATAAATATATATATATATATATATATATATATATATATATTTATATTTGGTAAATATATATGTACCTATAGGTATGTTTATTTGTATCAAGCAGAAGACAACCTCATTGATTTCTCCTTATGTATCAAAAACTCTTTACTGTCTGTAAAAGAAAATCGTTTCAATAATGGATACCTATACCTACTATATTTATATTTAGTAATAAAAAAATAAAAATTATGAATATATTATATAATATATATCTATACTTATTATAATCGGCTTGTGCGACGATGTCGACGTGATTTTTTTTAATTTTAAAACCCACTAATAATTCATGACAAATACCTAAAATTTATTAAAATTAGGAAATCTAAATTATTATTTTAAAATTCACTGATAGTTCATGATAAATACCTAAAATTTATTAAAATTAGTAAATTCAAATTATTATTCTAAACCCACCACTAAGTCCAGGGGGCGTACGTAGCCTGTTGGCCAGCAAGATGCCCGCTGAAGACAAAAAAATAAACTAATATATTATGTACTATATACCTAACCCGTATAGAAATAAATAGATTTTCGAAATATGGTTTTTATATATTTTTTGAAAATAGTATATTAAAAATATAAAATGTGTTAAATTTATATAAAGTTTATTTTTTCTATAGGTATATTCATAAATTATAATTATTTTTTATGTCACTCTAGTATAAATTTTATATAAATTTAACACAAAAATTTTATATTTTTAATATATTTTCAAAAATATATAAAAAAACATATTACAAAAATCTATTTATTTCCATATGGGAATAGGTTAATGTATATTTATATAATAAATAATAAGAATAAAAAATAATATATTAGGGATACATATAGAATTATATATATAGATACAGTGATTGACATTACCCCGTTTTGAATTTGCTTATTTCTCTCTCCATATTTGTACTATGTTAATTTTTTATCCCTTAGAAAAAGAGATAAAGAAATATACAAATTAAGAGTTCGTTTCCCTGACTTCTCTTTTTTTTCTTCATTTTTATTAGATTCCTTCTTAAAAATAAAAAATCCTTACCTCTTAATTTCTAATCCATATTTTAAATAGATACTATTCCATCAAATGTTGTTGTTGTTGTTGTTGTTGTTGTGCGTGGGTCTCTCTCTTTCCAGTGAGTGCGATGATCTCTCTCAATCCCATCCATCTGTTTTCTCTGTTCTTATTCTTTTTTGACCGCCACCTTGCTTTTGCTTTTGCTCTTGCTCTTGCTCTTGCTCTTGCTTGCCACCAAAACTTGTTGTCATAAAATTAACATTCCTTTTATCTTCCTCTATCTCTTTCTCTATATATAACTATATCTATCTTCTATATAATGGTGAGTCCCATGGATGGACCAGTTTCCCGTTTTGCTATTAAGTTAGCCGTTTTATTGTTCCACTCTCCTCCCCTCTTTTTCTGTTGCAAACTTGACACAGGAGTTCTAATATAATATGTCCTCTTCTCTCTTCTCTCTATGGCTATGCATAGGTACATGGCACATGTTCGTTAGAGGGGAGAGGAGGGGAATGTGTTTATTCGTTGCTTAATTAACAACCAGCCAACCACTCCTCCTCCACCTTTATCTTTATCTTCTTTTCTTTTTCTTCTTCCTCAATTCCATCATCATCTAATGAGCGAAATCATCATGGCTGACAAATTCAAACAACAATCATCCTCAACTTCTTCTTCAAGAATAGACAAAAGCAACAATGACATATCTATTATTTTATAAATAAATAAAAAACAATGGTGATAACAACAATGAGATAAAAAAATAAATAATAATTCGAAATATAAATTTTTCACACAATTATTGTTAATTATTATTATTCAGTTCCATTATCAGAATTAGATGTGACAAATCAGAGGAAAAAAGGAACAATTAAACAACTTGCGATCAATTGCAACGTTTCGCCAATTTATTACGGCTTCATCTTTCAAAGAATGAAAACGGGGTTCTAAAAAATTGTAGGTATTTTTTCAAAGCAACTATTTTTCCAAATTTCCATTGAGAAATTTAGAATTTCTCTCCCGAAACGTTCGTATTTTTAATAAACGTTTTTAAATTGTTTTATAAAAGAATTGAATTTATTTAATAATACGAAAAACAATCAATAAATATTAACAATACTAATTAAATATTTATTTACAATTTATATATATCCCAAATATATCATTTTTCACCAATTCTATTTACTAATGAGCATATTGGATAGTAATCTCAATAATGGCTTAGAAATACCGGAATTTGCATTGTTTTCTCCAATTCAACAGTTCGAAAACAACAATAAAGAAATCGCAAGAACCGCAATAATTAAAACATTTTACAAAATCAAATTATTTTTATTTATTTCATTCTTTTATATAAATTACGGAAATAGTTTTCAGCAAAAAAAGCCTAAAAAATGTTACATCGTAAAAAATTTATTACTTCATTAAAATACTTTGCTTTCTCACAATGTGTCGGGTTTTTTTTTGGAAGATTTAGGTACTAGTTAGTTAGTTCTCGATTAATGATTACTGACTGTTTTTTTTTAAAAAAAAAAGCTTGATTTTCTTCTCATACGTGTAAAAAAATTTAAAGAATGATTTTGAATCAAAAATGCGCCACTAAAGAAAGAAGTAAAATTTCGAAATGTTTTGGTTTTATGGGCTGGAATCAAAGAAGTATACTTGCATAAAATAAATTCTATTTAAACACCTGTACAACAGAGAAAGACAAATTGTCTTAAAAAAATAAAGAATAGCATTATGAGCATCAATAAGTGTAAATATTGTTCAAATTTTAAGAAAGTTGCTGTTTTCGAGAAAAAATATGAGTACCTATAGAAGTTGTAGATTCCTAATACCTTGAACAAAATGCGAAGTTTGGCCTTGTTAAAGGCGTGAATTCGGTATGGGTTACGATAGTTAACGTCCCTGTAAAATGAAAATAAAATAATTATATAGATCATATAAAAAGTCTCCGCGGTTTTTTGATACATTTTTGAACAAACCATTTCTTTATTGAAAATCAATTTTAATCAAGTACATATTGACCATTATTATCTATGACCCTTTTTGGGTAGCTTCATAATTCCATCGGTGTAGATCTTGTGTGGTTTATCGTCGAATAACTTGGCCAAGTGATTTTCGGTCCCACACATCTTTGATGACTCGGAACTTGGTTGGGAAGTTTTGATGGATCCACCGTATAGTCCGGACCTTGCACTGTCTGACTACCATTTGTTTCGGTCTCTACAAAACTCTCTTCATGGTAAAAAATTGGCCGACCAAAGCTCCGCTGAAAATTACTTGGCCAAGTTTTTCAACAATAATCCACAGAAGTTCTACTAGCGGCATCTTAACTATTAATATATCTAGAGTTGCTCCAAAAATATGAGAATACTTAAAATACGTATATTATGAATTCATTGTGAACAGAGATCGATTTCGCCATAATTAACTTCGCCATCTATTCATATCAAATATAATTTCTTAACTATAAATATATCGTTTTTTCAGTGAATGTACTTGATTAAAATTGATTTTCAATAAAGGAATTTTTTGTTCAAAATGCACTAAAAAACCGCGGAGACTTTTTATATGATCTACCAAATATTTTTTAGGTTAGTTTAAAGTGATCAGATGTTTTACAATGCAATGTGGAACTCAAGCAAAGGACACACTCTCATTGATTTCTTCGTATAAATTCCATCATTCTCTCTATATCAACGATAAATTTGATATCTCAAGTATTTTAGAAGATATTAATGTACTAGTCCGTCTCGCACTTGGCCGGTTTATTTAATGAATAGCTGCTACTGTTTTGCGAAATAAAAGATGACGTAATTAATATGATTGGAAGATGTTTAAAAAAAGGATGCGAAATAAAACAAACGGCGGATAATGTAATAGTATGTTCAAAGAAAGAAACAAAAAAAGGACAGTAAAGTGGAGGAGGAGTAGTAGTAGTAGGAGTAAATCTGTTTGCCTTCAATGGATGGATGGATGTCATCTGGTGATGTTGGTGATGTTGGTGGGTGAAACAGCCAACCGATTGTCTCACTGTCATTAGAGCATGGTCTTGATGTGCGAAGCTGACTAAGACCATCTAGTACTACTACTAATACTACCACCACTACTACTAATACTAACATAAGACAAGAGACGAGAACAAAAACATAACCAGATGCGAATCTAAATGGCAAGCAATCTCATATCTCTAATCACTTTTCCTAATGCTAGATTTTATTTACGTTGTTATCCTCCATATTTGAAAATCATTTGCTAAATTTCGACTTTTTAGATCAAATTCAAATTCCCCATAATTTGATTATTTATCGTTGCTTTATAAATATATTTTTTAAACTAACTATTTTTCCAATATTTCTTTTGATAAATTGAGAATTTCTCCCCCGAAATTTGTGTATTTTTAATAAACGTTTTTAAAAGAATTGAATTTATTTAATAATACGAAAAACAATCAATAAATTATTGAAACACAACAATATAATAAAATATTTGTTTACAATATATATATATATATATATATCCCAAATATATTATTTTTTTCTAACCAATTTTATTTACTAATGAGCATATTGGATTTTAATAATCTCATTGGCTTAGAAATGACAGGATTTGCATTGTTTTCACCAATTTTACAGTTCCAAAACAACAATAAGAAATCGTGTAAGAGCCAATAATTGGAATATTTTATAAACGTCTGGTCACTTTAGGTTGGTTTGATAATAATCAAAATAAATACTTTTATTAACAATGAAAATTATTTATACATATTAGTGTTATTACCAAATTGAAAAATAATTAAAATTTTGATCTTTTCAATATATAGTATAAAACAGTTCCGTGACAGGGTGTGTAGATTGCCTGAAGAAGTCGAAAAGTATACGACGAAACGTGTTGCAACTTCTGGAAATTTATCTTTTAATTATTTTGTCATGTCCAAAATGCCAATATCCAGCTAATTAGCTATATTTTATATTCTGAAATTTTTATACACTTACTAAAATCCGAAATATTTGGAATGCTTTACTTTAATCACGTTGATAAATAATAATGATCGTACGAAACGTCGCTTTTTTAAGAAAATGAAAATGAGATTTTCCCATAAATTATTTTATTCGAAATTTGATTTTTTTCATTATTCTTGGACTGCCTTTCTATCAATTCTTCATTGAATTTTACCAATACGCCTTCTAAAAGAAAATACTCTAATCTAATTATTTAGTTTACGTAATATCCGAGGGGTGAACTGCGATTGGAATTAGGTGTACATGTCTTTGGAATTCATTAGATAATGCCCTTTAATCTATTATCTTCTACTTTGAAATGAAAGTGGAAGTAGGTGTTCACTATATTAGGTCGCGGTTCACCCCTCGGTAATACTTATATCAATTCAATTAACAAAATTTTAATTTTATAAATTTTTATTATTTTAATTATTTTTCAATTGGTTTATAACACTAAAATGTATAAATAATTTTCATTGTTAATAAAAGTATGTATTTTGATTATTATCAAACTAACCTAAAGTGACCAGACGTTTATAAAATATTTTAATTATTGGTTCTTACATGATTTCTTATTGTTGTTTTCAAACTGTAAAATTGGTGAAAACAATGCAAATCCTGTCATTTCTGAGCCAGTAAGATTACAATACAATATGCTCATTAGTAAATGGAATTGGGGGGAAAAAATGATATATTAGGGATATATATAAATTGTAAATAAATATATTATATTGTTGTGTTTAAATAATTTATTGATTGTTTTTCGTATTAAATAAATTCAATTCTTTTATAAAACAATCTTGAAACGTTTATTAAAAATAAAAAGAAAGAATGGATAATCATTGTATACCACTCAATGTACGTAATCAGTTATAATTTTCAGAATAGAATCTTTGGACCGAATCAGCATTATTTAACTCCAGTATTAGTAGCTTTTATTAAAAATATATTCAGTATTGTAAAAATGGGGAGATGACTTGCGCCTTTCTTTGCAGGGTTGACTGATCTGCCAATTCGGTTGTCTAAATTGCAGGGGCTCCCATTTCCATTATACTAGGTGTGGTTATTAAATAATCTGACGTGTGCTTAGAAACGGTGAAGGCATATTGCAAGCGAAATGCAATTTCTCCAATACTTGTAAGGAATTTTGTAACAACATATTACAAAATGATGAATTATTGAAAAAAGTTCATATTACATCTGGTTAATTGTTATGTTAATGTTTTACTTTTATATGTAACCGCTCTTATTCCATTATGTCAGGCTCTTAGCTTTGAGTAACTTGAATTGATTGATTTTTTTTATTAATTAAAGTAATTATTTACAGGCGGGTGTGTCAATAAAAATTATTAATTACATTTTTTAAATAATTAATTGTTTTTTAATTTTAAATACCACTAATAATTTATTACAAATATTATTATATGTATATTAAAATTAGAAAATTTAATTAATTAAACATATTTTATATATGAATACGTATATAATATCTATAATGAAAAGATACAAATTTAAATAAAATATAATTTTATAGATAAAAAGTCATTTTTTCATCTTCTTAAAAAATATGACAATTCGGAGGATTTTCTCTCCTTCTTCAGGGATTAAAAGCGTCAACGGAAATAACCCTCTCCATATATACCTTATTAATATTATTTTTAATTTTTTATTGTTAATAATAAATAAATTGAATTGCTTCTTTCCAGTAATTTATTTTATTATTCAAATGGTTAATCCAAATATTTTAGAGCGCTCTCGGCATCTCTTCCTCAGTGGAAGAGCGCTCTCGAAATATTTGGATTAACCATTTGAATAATAAAATAAATTACTGGAAAGAAGCAATTCAATTTATTTATCATTAACAATAAGAAATTAATATATCCAGTACACACCAAGCCAGCAAAATTCTTATGATTATTTTTAATTGCAACTAATTTCAAAACTTTGCACATAGGACTTCACTTGATGATGGTTGGGGGAGTATGTCAAA
The DNA here is from genome assembly GCA_024734495.1 of Forficula auricularia. Classification (NCBI taxonomy): domain Eukaryota; kingdom Metazoa; phylum Arthropoda; class Insecta; order Dermaptera; family Forficulidae; genus Forficula; species Forficula auricularia. The sequence goes on along the minus strand of JALMQS010000629.1, from coordinate 312,459 downwards.
ACGTTGGCAAAAAAATAATTTTTTTTTTAATTCTGGCTGAAAATAAAAATCGACTTTTTTAACTGAATTTAAAATTAAAATAACAGGTAGATACTACATGATTATAGGAACCGGAAATTTTGTATTTATAAATATTATTAAATGGCGGTCATTAATTATCACGCGAATTTAATTTCAATTAAATAAAAATTACAACTTTTTATACACATATTATATTATCGTATATAATAAGAATATCAGAGATCGTGATTTCCCCCTCTACTCTATACTCCACAAATTAATTTCAAGGTCATTTATCTAGTAGATAAAATAATATGATAAAGAAAAGACAGAGAGAGAGAAACGTCGCCCAGTTTTGTAGTTTTTTTTGTTTTTCCGTCTCTTTCTTCAGAAATTAATAAAAAAATAAAAAATAAATTAAAACAAATAATATATTCTGATCAAAGTACAGACACATTAATAATAATATTATTATTATTATTATTGATTAAATTTTTATTTTTTATTTTTAAGTCTCTCTCCTAATTTTAAATATTTTATTATTAAATTTTGTATTACAAATAATATAATTATTCATATGATAAAATTATTTTTTTAATTTATTACGCTATTCAATAATAATAATAATAATTATTATTATTATTATTATTATTAATGATTGATTTTTCTTTTCATTTTATGCACTTGTGTGTCGATGCATCAATGATGATGAATCAAGCAAGAAGAATAAATAATTAATTGATTTGTTACGATGAATAATAAATAATTATAGAATAGACACGCCAACTAAGTATTATCAAGGCTTACTGGATGCATTTTTAAGTTAATCAACAATAAAACATATCATTGAAATTTCCCTTGTTTTCTCGGCTCGAAGGACCATCGGTTAAAACTAATTCGATAAATTAATCAAATCAGGTCTGATAAAAGGGATTGTTTTTTCTTTTTTAATATTTATCAAAATTAAAAAAAAAAAAAAGAAAAAAATAGTATTTATATTTTTTATTTTTATTCAAGGTAATTTCATCCCCCCAAGACAATCTGTATCATTGTCTATATTCAAAATAATTATTTGAAGGCGGGCGTCGCAGCTTGTTGTATATAAAGCAACACACAAAAGGGTGTTTGTCGATTTAGGTATAAAAGTACAATTTATAAAGTAGGTTATTTTTTATTTTTGAAAAAAAAAATTGAATTCCATTGATAAATGAATAATTTCTCCCGAAATGGGGTTTGGATTTTTAATAAACATATTCTGTGGTGTCTTATAAAAGAATTTTGTATTTATTTAAATACGAAAAACAACAATCAAAATAAACTTTTTCAATACTAATTATATATTATTTATTTATAATTTATATATATCCCAAATATATTATTATTTTTTTCGAATTCTAGTAATTGTTAGTCATTGGATTTTGTAATCTCACATGCTTTGAAATAATCTATTGACTAAATAGGGAGGCTGGGGGGTTCCGTAGAACGGATTAAAATAAATTAAATGTACCAAATAAACGTTTGAATATTATTATTATTAATTAACAGGAATAGCAAGGAATTGGACAACAATTAAAAACAGAGTTTTTATTGAATGGGCCAGACGTTTCGTCGATTAATTTCGACTTCCTCAGTGGCTCATTCTATCACTCTTTGTCAAAAGACAATTCCACTACGCGACGAAACATCCTTTAATCATTTTTTTTTTTAAGGATGTTTCGTCGCGTAGTGGAATTGTCTTTTGACAAAGAGTGATAGAATGAGCCACTGAGGAAGTCGAAATTAATCGACGAAACGTCTGGCCCATTCAATAAAAACTCTGTTTTTAATTTTGTCCAATTCCCTGCTATTCCTGTTAATTAATGCTTATTATGGATACGAGTGATTTACCATTATTATTATTATTATAAAATATTTCTATTTAGAGACCTATAGGCGATGCAAATTCTCGCTTTCTTATATTAAAAAAATAAATATAAATTAGGTGTACACTAAAATCCTATCGTGTGTGTTTATGTTAGGCCAGATTTTATTCAGACAATCTCCACTATTAACAGAGGTAATATTGATTTGATTGGTTCCATATTTCTATATTAGGTCGGTGGATTATCGTGTGTGTGTGTATAGGTGAGGTTAGTGGCTAGTTTGAACGTGTCTTGTCTTGTCAAATAAGCTGAGGGGGGCTAAACGGCTGTAGCAGAAGCGAATCTCTTTAGTTTGGTTTTCTTTCTGGTCTCCATCTGGAACCCATTAGTCGATGTGTGAAAGAGCAGCGAGGAAGGAGCCAGAAGGGGATCGAAACCCGAGATTTGGCCGGGACACAAAAAAGAAAAAAGAAAGAAAAACGACCTTCACAACGAACAATAATACACTCTCCAGCTCCAGCTCCAGCTCCAGATGTGCTCGCTAAACGACAAGACAGCCCGAAAGAACAAGAAGTTGACCCACTGAAAGAAAAATCGTCTATTTTTTTTATAAATAACCTTCTCCTTTTTTCAACATCAGTTAATTATTAGATAATGAAAAAATAAATATATTATAATTTAATATATTTAATATCTACTACTATTAAATGAGTAATTTTTGTATATATAGGATCAGTTTCTCGTAAACGGCTCTAAAAAATAATATATTTGGGATATATATAAATATAACGATTTCGATAAAAAAATTATTATGGGGTTGTTAGGTCAACAAATCGAACTGTCATGATCTTATTTTCGAGTAACTTTATTTTTTTTTTTAAGTAATTATTCACAGGTGGGTGTGTTAACAAAGATTTATAATTTAAATTGAAAGTTTTTGTGCCGAGAGTAGCAGAATTTTTATAAATTAAAGAAGACAATAAAGGAGTGTGTCTTTTGCTGGAATTATAAATTTTTAATTTATAACGAGACTATAGTTTCGAGGGTCTTGGCCTCTTCATCAGTCTATTACTGTAAATCTCACTTACCATTCATACATTAATTCATGAGAATCATATGTAATAGACTGATGAAGAGGGCAAAGCTCTCGAAACTATAATCTCGTTATAAATAAATTAAAAATTAATCATTCCAGCAAGGGACACTCTTTTATTGTCTCCTTCAAAGATTTATAATTATTTTTTTTTTCAAATGCTTTTTAGATAGATAATAATTAATTTTTTTTTATTTTAATTTTAAAACCCAATAATAGATCATTATAAATTTTACTATATATTAAAATTAAGAAATTTAATTAATTAATATTGGAGGGGAGAGAATGGGAATAGTGGAATTGAAATAATTATCGGAAAAGAGGTTTTTTTTATTTAATTAGTTTTTTCCTCTTATTATAAACAAGGACTAAAAAGATGATCATGGACAGTCGATGGTGGAGAAGTAATCTCCGAAGTCGAAGCTCAAAAACAATGTATGCATAAATTCATGTAAAATAATTGGTTTAATAAATTTCAACATCATATATATATAATATAATATAATATATAATATAAATTTATTAATTAATTAATTTTAGACAAATTGATTTTTAAACTGAAAGTTTTAATATTTTTGTTAAAGCAATTAATTATTTATAGGTATTTTCTATTCAAGGCGGAATGTTAGATATAGAATTCAATGCTGAATTGATGCAAAAATAATTAATCAAAACCACAAATTCCGAGTAAATGAATTTATTAGAACGATATTATATTTATCGTTTTTTAAAAAACAAAACAAAAACTTACGTTTCAAAGGATTGCCCCTCCTTCTACAGGGTTTACAAAAATGTTTAACGAAGGAACCTCTGTGTATATTATCTAATATCTATTTGTTTTAATTGCAATTAAGCTCACAACTTTGCGCAATGCCTTGAAGATGCCCTGAGCGGGTCAAAACGTTGAATTTTTCTATTTAATTCTAGTAGCAAATAAAAATCGACCTTTTTACAAAAATTAAAAATTATACCTATTAATATATCGATTTTAAATGAAGCGAAAAACCAGGTACTTATATTATCATAAAGGGAAATTGTTTAGCGTTATTTATGCGTGCAATTTTTTTTGCCGAAAGGTTGTTATCCTTAAATAGGAGGATATTAGAGGGTTTTTTATTTTTATTGAGAGGATATAATCATTCATCCGTTCTTTCAATGTTTTTGTTTCGATATTGAAAAAGATGATAAAAGACGTTAAGTTTGTATGTTTGTATGTATATATGTGTGATCACCCCCCCCTATTGCCGGGGGGGGCGGAAACGCAAGGCACTTGTTATTTCCTCCTTCAATTCAGGCGAATGTATAAGTAATCGTGTTTCGTCTACTACTATATTGTGATGATTGAGGGTGAGTTGGTGGTGGGTGTGGGGGGGGGTGAGGGGGTGCGTTTGGCTCATTGAGCCTCTAAAGACAGCCACAAAGAAAAATTGCCATTTTCCGTCTTGCGGATAAAAAATATATAGAGAGAAAGAGAATATGGGGGCACGGGGTGGGATGGGGGTTGAATATGCCCCACCCCCCCCCTTTTTCATTGGTGGGCAATGAATAGCTCTGAAACAGGAAGAGAGACACACGAGACGGTCAGCCGTGAAATGGAAACTAAAAAGAAAAATAAATAAATAAATAAATGGTATTTTTTTTTGATATCGAGAGAATTTTTATTGTAAATGAATGGAAAGAAAGCGAGGCTGAGAAATCATCATCCGTATTATTTATTTATTTTCAAGATATTCAATAGAATGGAAGAAAAACAGAATCTAGATTTATAGCTGATCAATAATAAATAAATAATAGAGAGGAAAAATTATTCAATATGCGCGGATTGATATCAAGAAAGCCCTGATACTGATTGTTTGTTGCAACAATAGATAACCTATAATGCCCAGTCAACCTCACAAACTTTATAAAAAAAAACGGGATAAAAAGAGTTCATATTCAATATGCGTGGATTAATATTAAGAAAGCCTGATCGTTTGTTGCAACAATACATAACCTATAATGGCCAGTCAAACTCACTATCTTATGTTATTTATAAAAAAACCCGGAATAGAAAGAGTTTATATTCAATATGCGTGGATTGATATTAAGAAAGCGGTGAGATTGATTATTTGTTGCAACAATAGATAACCTATAATGGCCAGACAACCTCACAATCTCCTGTAATTAATAAAAAAAGGGGATAGAAAAAGTTGATAATCAATATGCGCGAATTGATATCAAGCTAGCCGTGATACTGATTGTTTGTTGCAACAATACGTAACCTATAATGGCCATACAACCTCACAAACTCCTGTAGTTTATAAAAAAAAACGCCACAGAAAGAGTTCATAATCAATATGCGCGGATTGATATTAAGAAAGCGATGATACTGATTGTTTGTTTCAACAATAGATAACCTATAATGGCCAGTCAACCTCACAAACTCCTTTAGTTTATAAAAAAACCTGCATAGAAAGAGTTCATAATCAATATGCGCGGATTGATATTAAGAAAGCGATGATACTGATTGTTTGTTGCAACAATACGTAACCTATAATGGCCATACAACCTCACAAACTCCTGTAGTTTATAAAAAAAAACGCCACAGAAAGAGTTCATAATCAATATGCGCGGATTGATATTAAGAAAGCGATGATACTGATTGTTTGTTTCAACAATAGATAACCTATAATGGCCAGTCAACCTCACAAACTCCTTTAGTTTATAAAAAACCTGCATAGAAAGAGTTCATAATCAATATGCGCGGATTGATATTAAGAAAGCGGTGATACATTGTTTGTTGCAACAATACATAACCTATAATGGCCATACAACCTCACAAACTCCTGTAGTTTATAAAAAAAACGAGATAGAAAGAGTTCATAATCAATATTCGCGGATTGATATTAAGAAAGCCGTGATACTGATTGTTTGTTTCAACAATAGATAACCTATAATGGCCAGGAGAGACCATCATAAAGGGAAAAATAAATAATGACTTTCTACGAGTCGGAGCGTGGAATGTTAGGACGCCAAAGGGAATAGATAAACTAATGAATTTAAAGCGGGAAATGGATAGACACAAATTGGACATTATTGGGATTAGTGAAATGAGATACCCAGTAGAGGGAGATTTTGGTTTGAAAACAGCCATAGAATCATTCATACGGGGGGCAGAATGGGCAGGCAGGAGTGGGCATTATTATGAATAAAAAATAGGGCAAAGGGTAAAGAATTATCTTCAGGTAAGCAAAAGGATTGTTATGATCACAGTGGATTCGAAACCGAAAGATACTGTGATAATCCAGGTATACATGCCTACTAGCATCATATAAGGTTGACCAAGTTATAGAAGAAATGTACGAACAAATCGAAAACCTGATGAAGCGCGTTAAGGGATGAAAATTTAATAATCATGGGGGATTGGAATGCAAGAGTAGGAAAAGGCAAAGAAGGAAAAGTGGTAGGCGAACACGGTTCTAGAGATAGGAATGAAAGGAGGCAAAAGATTAATTGAATTTTGCAGTAAGCACAGTTTAGTAGTAGCAAACACACTCTTCAACACCATCCAAGAAGGATCTACACGTGGAAAATGCCAAAAGACAAGGGAGATTTCAAATAGATTACATATTAGTCAAACAAAGATTCAGAAATCAAGTAAAGGACTGTAAAGCTATCCTGAGGCTGATATTTTTAGTGATCACAATCTAATTAGTGATGAAATGCCAACTAAAATTTAAAAAACTAATAAAGGAGGCGTTGAAAAAACTGGGATATATCTAAATTAAAAAATAAGAAACCCAAAAACTTTTCGAAAACGTAATGAATAAGAAACTGAAGAAAAAACACCCACAAATAATAAAGAAGAAGAAATCGAACAAGAATGGAATGCTATGAAATCAAGCCTGACTGAAACAGCCAACGAAGTCCTTAAATCAAAGAAAAACGAAATTAAAAAGCCATGGGTAACAGACGAAATACTGCAACTGATTGACGAACGAAGAAAATTTAAGAACAGAAAAGACGAAGAAGGAAAGAAACATATAAAAATTAAGATGGAAAGTTATAAGAGAATGTAGAAAAGCAAAAGAAAAATGATTCAAGAAAAATGTAAAGAAGTCAACTGAAAATCTAGTATTGGGAAAAGTTGATGTAGCCTATAGAGCAATAAAAGAAATTTCCAAGAAGACAAGCCAAAAGCAAGAACATAAGAGATAAAGGAGGCCACATTATTCTAAACGAAAACGAACAGGCAAATAGATGGAAGGAACACCTAGAAGAACTCTATGGAGAAGAAAAACAATGAACCCAATAGAAGAAGAAGAATCTGTGGACGAAAACGAATTAGGAGACCCCATACTCAGGTCAGAATTCAGAGACAGCTTTGAAGGAACTAAAAAATAATAGAGCACCCGGAATAGACAATATACAAGCTGAAATCCTAAAGAACTCTGGGGAAAAGGCACTTGACAAACTCTTTGAACTAATTAGCAAAATCTATAAATTGGGAATCATCCCAAAAGATTTCAAAAAACAAAATAGTCACACTTCCCAAAAGACAGGCGCGGATAAATGTGAAAATTTCAGGACCATTAGCCTAACCTCACATGCCTCCAAAATCCTAACCAAAATAATCCAGAGAAGAATAGAACAAAGAGTTGAAGAAAATCTGGGAGAAGACCAGTTCGGCTTTAGAAGAAACAGAGGCACCCGAGAAGCAATTCTCTCTCTTAGACTAATAATAGAAAGGGCTTTTATCAGGGAAGAATCTGTCTACATCGGATTCATAGACCTAGAAAAAGCATTCGATAACGTCAATTGGGAAATTATGTTTAAAATATTAAAACAGGCGGGAATAAAATTCAGAGAGAGAAGACTAATCTACAATCTATATCAAAACCAGACGGCAATTATAAATATTGGAGATGAGCAAAGAGAAGCCAAAATAAAAAAAGGTGTAAGACAAGGATGTGTGCTGTCACCCATGATTTTCAACTTATACATAGAAGAAGCGATTAAAGAATTCAAAGACAAAATTGATACAGGTATAGAAATCCAAGGTCAAAAGATCGCTATGTTAAGATTTGCCGATGACATTGCCCTTCTAGGAAGCAATAAAAAAGAATTAGAGGACGCCTTGAATGGAATTAACCAAATCCTAATAGAAGAAATCAAAATGAAAATAAACAAGAATAAAACCAAGGTCCTAGTATGTACAAAAAAAGAACAAACGAGACAGGAATGCATCAAAATTAACCAAGAAAACCTAGAAGGAGTTAAGGAATTCCGCTACCTAGGAAGTAAAATAACATGGGATGGGAGGAGCGAAAACGAAATTAAATCAAGAATTGCCCAAGCAAAAAATGGGGTTTAATTCAAAACAAAACCACTATGCTCCTCCTCAATCAGCTTAGCAAACAGGAAGTTGCTATTGAAGACATATGTATGGAGCATAGCCATGTACGGGTGTGAAACCTGGACAATTAGAGAAGCGGAGAGAAAGAGATTAGAGGCTTTCGAAATGTGGTGCTACAGAAGAATGACGAATATCAAATGGATGGATAAAATTACAAATGAAGAAGTTCTTGGAAGAATCGGAGAAAGAAGAACCTTGTGGAAGAGTCTGAAGAAGAGAAGAGGTCAGATGATGGGGCACACACTGAGACATGGGGGACTGCTTAGGGATATCTTGGAGGGGAGGTGGGAAAGAAAAGGGGAAGGGAAGAACCAGATTAGAATATTTCAACCAAATAATTGGGGATATGGGATGCCAGACATTTAGAGAGGTTAAACAGCTGGCAGGGGACAGAGTCGAGTGGAGACGGATTGTTGCATCAAACCAGTCTTAGGACTGTATACTCAATGATGATGATAATGGCCAGTCAAAATCGCAATCTCTTTCCAACAATACATAACCTTTAATGGCCAGACAACCTCACAAACTCCTGTAGTTTATAAAAAAAAAAACGGGTGTATAGAAAGAATTCAAATTCAAAATTAAAATGATCTCGCTGATGTTTTGACCAGAGGGAGAAAAGTTTTTCCACTTAAGGGGGAGAAATCCCTCTTATCACCCCGAATTTGCATATTTAATAGAGTTATTTCAGTTGATGCAGTGAATTAAGGCAACATATCTAGATTAATACAGACTTATTTTGATCAATTTCCAAAATTAATAATAAATAAAAAGTCATATGTACACTGTATGTAAAAAACTGTTGGTATAAATATATACAGTATATGTTTTATTTTTATTTATTTATTTATTTTTAATTGGACATATAAGACATGACACTCTCAGATGGATTTAATTTTTAATAATTTAAATAAATAATTAAAACAAAAATATCTAATTATTATTATTATTGATTATTAATTTTTAATTATTGTCATTGTTTGAATTTTATTGTTAGAAAATTTAAATTTAAATAAATTCCATAAGTTTAAATCTCATATTTCTTAAAAATAATACTTTAGTATCAATTTTTCTTTGACATTATAGGATCAAGTTTATCTATAGGTATGGTAAATAAATAAGATAAAAATTTTAATACGTAATAATAAGATAATTAATTTGTAAGGATCAAATAGGCTAATTACAACAATGAAGGCTTGCTTGATGAAGATTCAATTAAAAAATAAATATTATGGATATTATATAATTATAAATACATAATATAATTTATATTATCATGGGTTTGCTCACTTGACAGGCAATTTTATTGTATTTGTTAACAAAATAACACCTTTACAGCGTAGAACGCGAGAATATAGTTGAGGGTAAACATTGGTAATGCAAGGAGTATCAGAATTCCAAAATTTAATCCAATTTTAATGATTTTTAATATTCTCAAATGATATTTCACACACACATTACCTATTGTTTTATTTAACTGATTATTTAATTATTAAAACGTACTAAAATTTTGTTTTGATTCAACCACTAGATTCATTTTTATTTAACCGCCTTATAATAATTAGTTTAATTAGAAAACCTTTTTCCCAAAATTATACTTTGAAATAAATTCTTGATTATTATTTTTTATTCTATTAAATGAATAGGTACCTACAGTTCTTTATAAAAATAATCATAAAACGTTTATTAATAATTAAAAAGCATTTATTTAATTGAGAAAAAACAATTATCTAAAGATGAGACCCACACAGATCGGTTTCTTGACCCGAAAACCCCATCATTCGTATTTTCATCGAAAACGTGTGAGCCGTTTTCGAGAAACTATTTCTATATATGCATACAATAGTTTAATGAATATAGTATAAAACCTAATCAGGGAAGAAGTTGTTGCGTGGTTGACTCATGAGGTTGCTATTTATTTTGGGTGAGTTGTATCGGAAGTGGTTTTGTCGGTTGTTCTGTTTCTGGAGATCACAGCTTCTGGCCTGAATGTGTTACTTATATATGGTCCAGGTGGTGGGGGTGTCTGTCTGTCTGTCTTTAAGCGGCAAGTTAGGCAAGACAAAAAGTCCATTCTAATTCCGAATATGATTTACGAGGCTTGTGAAGGACTTGCACGTGTTGGTTCCTCGGCCGCCCTTCTGGACAATATCTGGGCCACCCCCGCACCCACACCCCCGAAATCCTAAGAAAAAAATAAGCCCAAGACAGACCCGACAGCCGTAAAAAGCTTTGTCTATCTATCTATCTCTATCTGGCTCGTTCTAAACTGACGATGGATGCAGGACAGTCCAAGTGGACTGGGGGACTGGCGGGCGGGCGGCGTTTCAGAACCCCCCTTGTGCTTTAGAGTGTCTGGTTTATTTTAATTATTAACGATTCGTTTTTTGAAAGAAGGGAAAAACGATGTTTAAGTAGACAAAAAATACAACAAAAGCATTCTGGACCATCACAAAAGAAAATCAAATAAAAATGATAAAAGAAGCGTTTGGTTTGGTTTTGGATTCTTGTTAGAGGTAGAACAACAACAATAACTGAAAAAAACAATAAAAAAAGATTCAAAGAATAAAAGGAAACAAATTTTGGAAGCAACAAAACCGACACTCAAAGAAGAAATTAATATAAAAGGCAAATAAATTGGATGTTTACCTAATAACAGTAATAACAATACCTAACCAATAGAAATATCAACAGTCAAACCTGCAATTTGGAGGTTAAAATAATAACAATTATTATTTTTTATTGTTGAAAGGAAAATTCCGTATATTAAGGTTATATATTGTTGAAATTATTGATTAATTGAATATAAATAAATATAAGTAATTATTTTATAAACAAACTTTAAAATTTTAAACTAAAGCTGGATTTTTTAGGTTAAAATTGTTTTAACAATCAACCCATTATCATCCCAAATTTATATTTTGCCAGGTGATTTACAACCAACAATACCTACTAACAATTCATGGAATTAATTTGATATAAAATTCAAAGATTTTTTTAATTATTATCATTGTTTGAATTCTATTGTAAAAAAATTAAAATCTATTACAATTCCGAGTTTAAAAATAAATCTCACATTTCTTAAAAATTATACTATAGTTATCACATTACTATTATTATTTTTGTTTGACATTAGGTATATGATATTTTTATTTATATTTTGCTATTTTCTGGAAAGGTATTATTTATTTATTTAGAAATCTCAATTTAAAATTACAAATAAATAAGAAAAGCTCATTTTAATTTAATAAAAAAGATTCAAAGAATAAAAGGGAACAAATTTTGGAGGCAACAAAACCGACACTCAAAGAATATATTAATATACTAGGCAAATAAATTGGATGTTTGCCTAATAACAGTAATAACAATACCTAACCAATAGAAATATCAACAGTCAAACCTGCAATTTGGAGGTTAAAATAATAATAATTATTATTTTTTATTGTTGAAAGGAAAATTCCGTATATTAAGGTTATATATTGTTGAAATTACTGAATAATTGAATATAAATAAATATAATTATTTTACATACAAACTTTAAAATTTTAAACTAAAGCTGGAATTTTCAACCGACTTCAAAAAGGAGGAGGTTCTCTATTCGATTGAATTTTTTTTTTTTTTTTTTTTTTTTTGTGCCTATGTTACCTCATATCTCCGCCAATTGTCAACCGATTTTGAAAATTTTTTTGCATTGGGTCCAGTCTAGCTTCCGATTGGTCCCATTTTTTTTCGATTTTTTTTCATAGGTATTAGACCTTTTTTATTAGGTTTGTTTAGGCTTGTTTAGACCTAACCTCTTTGTTTATGAACCGATTTCGATGGTTCTTTTTTTATCCGAAAGGGGGTGTCTTAGGGATGGTGTCATATTAATTTGGTCAAGTTCTGATGATATAATCACTATTAATAACATCACTAAAAAGAGAAAAATAAAAATTTTTAAGAAAAAAATAAAAACCGACTTCAAAAAATTAAGTGCAACAAATATAAAAATACACTAAAAGGTATAAAATAATTATTATCTTATTTAGTTACAACTAAACGACGAAATATTAACACGAAATTACTTTTCGAAGTTGGTGCCAAACATATACCTTTTATGAATCGCACTCGACGGATCTTACTTAGTACGTTTGGCGGGTACGCTCGCTTATAGGTATAGTTTGTTTGGCACCGACTTTAAAAAGTAATTTCGTGTTAATATTTCGTCGTTTAGTTGTAACTAAATAAGATAATAATTATTTTATACCTTTTAGTGTATTTTTATATTTGTTGCACTTAATTTTTTGAAGTCGGTTTTTATTTTTTTCTTAAAAATTTTTATTTAGGTTAAATTTGTTTTAACAATCAACCCATCATCATCCCAAATTTATATATTTTGCCAGATGATTTACAACCAACAATACCTACTAACTATTCATGGAATAAATATGAAAATTTTAAAATATTTACATACTTTTTGTCAAAATCAAAATTTTTATTTTAATTTTTTCAAAAAGTATCTACCTACATATATTTTCAAATTTTCAAATTAATTCTATGAATTGTTAGTAGGTATTGTTGGTTGTAAATCATCTGGCAAAAATATATAAATTTGGGATGATGATTGGGTTGATTGTTAAAAAGATTTTAAACTAAAAAATCAAGATTTAGTTTAAAATTTGTAAGTTTGTTTTATAAAATAATTATATTTATTTATATTCAATTATTCAATAATTTCAACAATATAAATTACTTAATTTATGAAATTTTCCTTTCAACAATAAAAAATAATGATTGTTATTATTTTAACCTCCAAATTGCAGGTTTGACTGTTTAGTAAATCGATTTCTTAAAGCCCATGAGATTCCAATCCAATGCTCATTAGTCACTTGGAATGAAAAAAATAAAAAATAATATATTAGGGATATATATAAATTATAAATAAATATATTATATTGTTGTTTAAATAATTTTTCGAATAAATATCCTAATTAAATTTTGCTTCCTTTTGTTACTGCTCTGTACCTATATAGTTGTCATAGAGATAGATAGATAGATAGTATTTAGGGATTTAAGGAATCTAATTAAGTACTATATATAGAAAGAAGACACCGCAACAGCAACAGCAGCAGCAGCAGTAATGAATGTTCTCTGTTTTAGTAATATTTTTCAAACTCTAGATGATAATTCGACGAGACAAGTTTTTTCCGTTTCTTTCTTTTTTTTTTCCTCTGGTCATTCACTTCTTGACATATTAAAGCAAATTCCTTCTCTTCTTTTTTTTTATTTAATCCCAATGAGAGCCTTATATGAACAAAATAGAACATCAGAGAACAACTATCCTACCAAATAAATCAATACGCATATTTCGTTAATATTATTATCTAGTATTGTGTTTTTGTACATACCGTATATATTAAAATAAAGTAAAATAAATCTCTCCCTGTCTATTCCAATTAGAGGGAAAGAGAGAGAGTGGGGGTAAATATTCCAAGTATGTTTCTCTCTCTCTTTCTCTCCTATTAAATCATTAAGTAGAGATTTATCGGAGCCAACAGATCATTTACTTCTCTTAATCCGTTATACGGAACCCCAGCCTTCCTTCCTATTTAGCCAAAAGATTAGATTATTTCTATAATCCTATTAGATTACAATTCAATGCCCATCAGTCACGAAAATTACAAAAAATAAAATTTAATATATTAGGGATATATATGAATTGTAAATAAATATATTATATTGTTATTTCAATAATAATTGATTGATTGTTTTTATTATTAAATAAAACGTTTATTAATTAATTATCAATTAAACTTTTAAGAAATATAGTTGATTTCAAAAGAAATATAAAGCAACTAGAAACACAGAGAAATATTTTCAAAATAGACAAAGACACAAATTGACTGTTTTGGAGATGAAACTATACCTACCTTGAATAAAAATAAAAAATTATTCCGAAAAAAAACAATCTCAAAACCTTTCCTAGAAATTCCCTCACCCTTTATCAATCAGAAATTTGGAAAAATAATTTGCTTTAAAAAAATTATATTAAGCAACTATAATAAAATAAATATTTCGACAATAAACAATGATACAGATTATTGTTTGCTTGTTTTTCTAAGATTGATCAGAAATTTTTAGAAAAAAATTATTGCATTTTTATTTTTATTCAAGGTAATCTCTATATCCAAAATGATCTCAATAGTATTTGTTTATTTTCAAAATAGTTTTTAAAAAGTTCCATTGATAAAGAGATTGTTTGGATTTCTAATAAACGTTTTGAGATTGCGTTTTTTAAAAGAATTGTATTTAATTAAATATATATAGTAATCATAATATAGGAAAAATTCCATTTGGAATTGAAAAATTATTAAGTCGAGATTTATATGAATAAATTATTTATTCTAATCGGTTCTACGGAACCCTAGCCTTCCTATTTAGTCAAAAGATTATTTCTATAAGCCCATGAGATTACTCATCTGTATGAAAAAAAAATATATTTGGGATATATATAAATTATAAATAAATAAATTATGATTGTTTGGATTTCTAATAAACGTTTTGTAACAATTTTTAAGGATATACAAGGGTAGTACCCTTGAAATAAAATTAAAAGCCCTTATTTGAAATGGTAATATAAGCTATACCATATATTCTGCTTTGTCCTGTAATAGAGTTGAAGAGCATATATTTCTTGCGATGTTGTCAAATGTGTTTTTTAAATCAAGGTTTGGATGATAAATTTAATCCAGAAAAAAAAAATTCCAGATGTTTTAGAATAAGATTGCATGACAGCAGAACTTGTATTAGCTATTTTAGAGATTCTTATTCCTGACCTTCTGTCAATTTATTACTTTTTTTATTTTCATTTATTTTTATTTCACTTTTATATTTGATTTTTCAATTTTCATTTTATTTTTTTTTTAGTTGGAGAGAAAAAACAAAAAATTTCTATTTCTAATTTCATCACTATAATAAACTTGAAATTGAAATAATAATAATAATAATAATAATAATTAAAATAATAAATTTAAAAATATCAAAACAAAATAAAAAATTAATGATTATCATGCATTTTATTTATTCATCATTTTTTTAAAAAATATTTTTGCCAATATAAACATAGATATATATATATATAGAATAATATTTTAAATCGAATTATTTTATTAATATCTATTATAAAACCATATATACATATAAAAATAAAATAAAAATTATATCCCTATAAAAATAAGGGACAAATTTCTATTCACAAAAGGCATTTTTTGTGTGTAATTGGATTTCGTCCCTTGTTAGGGACCACATTTTTTTTACTTATAGATAGAGTAGTAAAATTCAATGGAGAATCGATGTAAAGGCAGCCCAAGGAAAACGAAAACTTCAAATTAAAAAACGACGTTTCGGATGAACTTTACTCTTTTTCAGGAGTTACAAGCCTCAAGGAAAGAATCTTGTAACCAACTCATATTTCTTGTCTTTTTTAACGGGGATAGAAATTCATCAGTGACGTCATCAAAATTTTGGAAAATTATTTAAATAAAAAAAATTCTCAATTAAAACGTTGATAATAGAAATGAATAAAAACTGTCAACTATTAAGTAAATTTTCGGTATATCTGAGTCGCCGGCCATTTTGTTACGAGATTTAAAAAACTTGATTGTTTCTGTCAACAATGCATAACCTGAAATGCGCTCCCATGTATGACAAATCTAAAACAACAATCAAATCAATAATACTAAATATAAAACTTACTATTTATTTTAATAAGAAAATTATTGACAATGTTTCAAGATTTTCAGTCATGCGCGGAATAAATAAATAAATATTTCTTTTCCCATTCCATTCCATTCCAAATCATTAATTCGCTAATGGAATATTCTCTATCTCTGTCTTGCCCCATTGAAGAGATAATAATTTATCTTTATAATATCTATACATATATCTATAATTAATTAAATATCGAGAAACGCAACAATATAAACAATTTGTATTTATATTTATATATATTATTATAAATTAATTATCGAATTGTTTATATTGTTGCATTTATTGATATTTAATTAATTTTTAGATATTATTGTCCTTATTTTAATAAAAATATATAAATAATTTGGTAACATCAGGACATTTGAAGAAAAAACAACATCTGCGTACTTTCATCTTTGTACTTCATCAGGGTCAAAATTATATAAAGCATTTTTTTTTCATTAAGTTATTCATATATTTGAGTTGTTCATTAAGACTTGTTTCAGACTATAAGTGATTAATTTCTTAATTTCGATTCGTTATAATCCTAGTAGCACATTGTTTCAAATTATATAGTAACTATATAGTGCCTATATAGATTCTCAAAATCTTTATAGGGACAATATAGTTACTATATAGTTTGAAACAATGTGCTATTAGGAATAATCAATTAAATTACCAAATTCTATTATATATAATATTTGTTATTAACTCTTTGTGGGATTTAAAACTCGAAATTATAATCAATTAAATTGTTTAATTCTAATATATAAATTAATATTTGCTATAAAGTATTAGTGGGTTTTAAAATTAAAAAAACCAATTAATAAATAAAAGATAATTGAAAGAAATCTAAACATTTTTTATTGATATTTTCATCTATATAAATAATTACTTTAATTAAGAAAAAGTCAATGAAAATGAATTTTGATGAGGTTCAGACCTAGCCAGATCGATTTTTCAATCTCAAAAGTTGTTAATAGAGTTGGTTTCATCAAAATCGGTGGAGCCGTTTTCAAAATAGAAAAAAGTGATGGGTGAACCGCGACCTAAAGCCGTGTACACCTACTTCCACTTCCACTTTCATTTCCAAGTAGAAGACAATAGATTGTCTAATGAATTCCAAAGACGGTGAACATCTAATTCCAATCGCGGTTCACCCCTCGGAAAAAATATACAAATATAGAAGTATACAATTTTTGCTCGTTTAATAAGAGTAGATTATTTAAAATTTGCAATACACCGAAAGTGTTAATTAACAGAGAGCCTTGGAAAAAGTTTCACTTTTTCTCCAATTATTGTTTACTTTATAATTTATTTGAATTTAAATTGAACTGTCGTGATATTAGTAACAGGTGCTGAGGGAGGGGATGATGCACCATTTGTGTTGCTATCTTCTTTTGCTTTTTGCTTTTTTTTCTTCTGCTTCTCTTGCTCTATTTTTTGCCACACTTATATTTAGCGTGAGTTTTTTTTGCTTTTAATTTTTCCCATTGATATTTTTATCCATCGATGAGTAGGATGAGTAGTAGTAGGAGGGATGGATGTATGAGTGCAGGCTTGTGTCTTTTGCTTGGCTTGGCTTTTGGGTTTGCTTCTCTCGTGAATGCCAATGCGAAAGTAATGGACGGACGGACGTGGATTGTTTGCTCGGTACGCTCTCCTAGGCTATAGTTTTTGACTGCAGATCAAACGAAAGAAAGTTGCCCTCGTATCTGTTTATGCATGAGCCGCAATGGACCACTGGTCAAAGCTACACGCCACCCACCCACCCTCATATATAGTACTCACCCAGACACCGAAACAACCAACTCAACTCAACTCAACAGACATTACCAGAATCAAAAGATCACTTCCATCCATCCACCATCCTCCTTCTTTCTTTTTTAGCTTTTGACAATTTTATCTGTTTTTTTTTTTTGTTTTTATTTTTTGTTTACTTTCTCCACACACGCTTTTTTTCACTTATATAAAATTTTATACAAATTATTTTTTTGATATTAATTTAAGATAATTTTTATTATTTATTTATTATTATATTTTTATTTCTATTTTTTTTGACTTGGAGGTTATACCAATAATAATATAACATCCAGTAAACTCGTGCAAACTTGGCCACCAGAATGCGCTGCTTGCTCCCTACCGATTTCACAATTTTAATTGTAGAACTACATTATACTAGATCAAAAAGTAATAGATGAGTTTGCGAAATTTCTTTTTATTTCACGTCGATAAAAATGAAATCAGTGAATTTGTGGAATTTTTCCAGAATTTTAATCTTAAGTATTTGTAGGAATTTGAGCTGGTACAAAAATTCTTTTATTTGTCATGAAATATTTTTGGATTTTAAATTCTAAAAAATCACATCGGCGTCTACAAATTTACTATGAATACAAATAATACAACATCAGTCCTGTCATTTAATAGCCATAGGTGTGTCACCTCCTGTAATGGGAGCCCCTGCCATTAAGACAACTAAATTGTCAGATCAGTTAAGGGTAATACATTGCAAGACATTTCTCTATTTTTACTTTATCGGTCTCGAGTCAAGCGCGACCAAGGGTCCTCTGGTAAAGACTACGGAACCCATGGTTTTTTTCATACCGTTCAACTGATTGAAATGAAATTTAAAACCTACCATTACTTTAATAAAATGAAGCGCTGATTACATTTTGATACATATCGGCTCACAAACATTAGTAGGTACTTTATTCCAGTACTTTTTTAGTTTTTTCTAAATATCTTGAAAATGACTTAACCAATTTTGATGAAATTTAATATTCTAATTAAATACCATGAGGACCTCAAAAAATGTTAGGTAAATAAAGTTTTAGTGAAATTATATTTTAAAGCACTTTAGCCTAGAGTAAGATAGTACTTTTATAATTTTTTTTTTAAATTTACATATGGATGGCTTGTCCCTGCGTCCAGACTCGTTGAGATGTTATCCAAACCGAATCGTAATCAATATATATATAATCAATTTGTTATTTCCTAAGTACTATCCTCTTTCTAGAAGTCGTGTCCCTAGTCTCATTGCTATTTCTGATAATAATACTATATTCCTGATCTCTTGGCTTATCGATTGCTAATCCATCAGTTTTTCCCTCTACTGCTACTGTTGTTGTTGTTGTTGTTGTTCGGCTCAGTCCAGAGTCTCCATTTCTAATATAATCAGATTATTATTATTATTATTTTTAATGATTTCATTTAAATTGTGAAAAGAGACGATTCTACAATATTAAAACATTTCAATTCTTCTCTCTCTCTTACTAATAATGATCTTTTGAAAATTTATTGTTCAAGTTTTTTTTTGTTCATTCTACTACAAATGACATCATTTGGATTAGATTGAAGGAATTTTGTTCTCTCTGCAAAAGGAGAATATACGAGTATATAGAGAATCAAGAAGAATCTCATCACATAAAAATAACTCACTAATGAAATGAATCTCGCTTTTTTTATCTCTTTTCTTTTATATTTATATGTATATATGTATATATCAAAATCGAAATTTTATTATAAGTGTTTTTTTTTAAGGATTTTAATTGAATCATTAAGAAAATGAAGAATCCGTTAATCTGCGTTTTCAGAATAAAAGACGACAAGTAAAACATAGAAAAAAACGCTATATACATATTCATACATATATAAGAGAGGGTGAACCGCTACCTAAAATCGTGTACACCTACTTCCACTTCCACTTTCATTTCCAAATATAAGATGACAATAGATTATCTAATGAATTCCAAAATAATTCCAAAGATTGTGTACACCTAATTCCAATCGCGGCTCACCCCTCGTATATAGGTATATAGAGAAAAAAATTATTGATTGTATCTGGACTGTTGTATTTTGGTCAGATCTTGGGTTCTTGTGCCATTCACACATCCAGAAATATCAAAGATAATTACATATCTAATCTTTTTGTTTATTAAAATATAAAATTTAATCAACAATTGAAAATTATCAACAATAAAAAGGCTTTATATATATAAATATATATATATATATCCCAAATATATTATTTTTTATATTTCTAATATTTAGTTAATAAGAGTTGATTAGAGCGCTTTAAACAGGTGATTCCTGTGCGTGAGTGCCCCTTGAGGTTAGGATTTTAATTGAATCATTAAGAAAATGAAGAATCCGTTAATCTGCGTTTTGAGAATAAAAGACGACAAGAAAAACATGAAAAAAAACGCTATACATTCATATACATACATACTTATAAAGGTATATAGAGAGAAAAGAATTATTGATTGTTTTATGGTTAAGAAAGGACTTTTGAATTTTGAGGTTTATATGTATTGTTAAGAGAATTTTAAAAATAGTTTCTTTTAAATTTTAATGTATTATGAGAAAATTGAATTTGTTAAGATCCATACAGCCTGGATACCCCTTGAGTAACTTATATTAGGTTGTTTCAAAAGTTTTGTCCGTTTTAATGTCATGTGTTTTTGTAGCTCCATATCTCAATAAATATTTATTCTACTGTGTCATAGTATATACTAATCGATAGAGAATGTTGTACTCTATACATTGATGCTGTTCATTTTTTTTCCAAATTTTAATTTTTTGCCTCTTTTCAGGTTATTACTATTTATATGATGTCGTTAAGCGATTTTCGGGCAATTTTCCAAAGCGCTGCCGAAACAGCCCGAAAATTTAACCAGACATTTGGCAATGATAGTGTTAATGAATGCATTGTTCGACGTTGGTTTGCGAAATTTCGTTCCGGAAATTTTAGCCTCGAAGATGAGCCCCGAAGTGGTCGACCTAGAGTAATCCTGGACGAGGATTTGAGGACCCTGGTGGAGACTGATCCATCATAAACGGGATGGCGGAGGAACTGGGCGTCTGCTCCCATACGGTTTTTGATGGTTTAAATCGTATTAGAAAGGTCAAAAAGTTTGAAGTAGGCTCAGATAAACGGACAAAACTTTTGAAACAACCTAATACAAAGGTCTTTATCTTTTAAGTAAAGCTCTCAAACTCCATTGCCGAAGCCATGTATCTATCCTACCCCTACAAGGAAAATATCAATTTCAAAAATATATTATCCAATCTAAATACCTATATGAATTTATATCAAAAATTAATATCGCGAATTTGCGATTCGCGACAGTAATAAGACAAATAATACTAATGAAATGAATCTAATAGTTATTAGGACATTGGAGTTTGTAAAAGCGATGTCAGAGATTTTTCAAAACCATCCAAATAGTACACAAATTATTATTATTTAATTATCAAAACATCGTGTAAACTACAAAGAATACGAACCTGATATATGGTAAATGATCCCTTGCGATGGGATCACCCATTGGGTAGAGAAGCAGAGAACCTGGTCTGGTGGACTCTTGTATCTTGGTCAGATCTTGGGTTCTTGTACCATTCGCATATCTGGAAATATCAAAAATAATTAACTATTTAATCTTTCTGTTTAATTTAATTTCGTTTTCGCTCCTCCCATCCCATGTTATTTTACTTCCTAGGTAGCGGAATTCTTTAACTCCTTCTAGGTTTTCTTGGTTAATTTTGATGCATTCCTGTCTCATTTGTTCTTTTTGTACATACTAGGAACTTGGTTTTATTCTTTGCTTATTTTCATTTTTGATTTCTTCTATTAGGATTTGGTTAATTCCATTCAAGGCGTCCTCTAATTCTTTTTTATTGCTTCCTAGAAGGGCAATGTCATCGGCAAATCTTAACATAGCGATCTTTTGACCTTGGATTTTTATACCTGTGATCAATTTTGTCTTTTGAATTCCTTAATCGCTTCTTCTATGTATAAGTTGAAAATCATGGGTGACAGCACACATCCTTGTCTTACAACCTTTTTTATTTTGGCTTCTCTTTGTTCATCACCAATATTTATAATTGCCGTCTGGTTTTTGATATAGATTGTAGATTAGTCTTCTCTCTCTGAATTTTATTCCCGCCTGTTTTAATATTTTAAACATAATTTCCCAATTGACGTTATCGAATGCTTTTTCTAGGTCTATGAATCCGATGTAGACAGATTCTTCCCTGATAATTAATTAACAATTGAGAATTATCAACAATAAAAAGGCTTTATATTATATATATATATATCCCAAATATATTATTTTTTATATTTCTAATATTTATTTAATAAGAATTGTTTAGTGCGTTTGAAACAGGGGATTCCTGTTCGTGAGTGCCCCTTGAGGTTAGGTGACCATTTAGGCAGGAGTTGTCGAAATGGATACGCAAGGAAATTTGATTTCGTTGCATTTTCAAGGAATTTTTCGAACTCACTAATGAAATGAATCTCGCTTTTTTTTTATATCTTTTCTTTTCTATATATTTATATGTATATCAAAATCTAAGCTTTTTTTTAAGGATTTTAATTGAATCATTTAGAAAATAAAGAATCCGTTAATCTGCGTTTTGAGAATAAAAAGGAGACAAGAAAAACATGGAAAAAACCCTATATACATATATAACATATACATACATATATAGGTATATAGAGAGAAAAAGTATTGATTGTTTTATAATTAAAATAAATACAAATGTTTTAAAAAACAATCTTCAAAACGTTTAATAAACCAGACGTTTCGGAGAATTTCTCAAAAAATTTGGATATTATGGAAATATATAATTTATTTATAAAAATCATAATTTTTATTTGTTTCTAGTTGCTTTAAATCAAATCTATTTTTCATTCATAATTAATTAATTAACGTTTTATAATAGAATTATATTTACTTACCTCATAATAAAAACCACCAATAAATTATTTTTACTCAACAATATAATATATTTATTTATATTCTATATATATCCCAAATATATTAAATTTTATTTTTCCCAATTTTTGATAATGGGTTCTCTCTAAGGTTTAGAAAGGAACACTAAAAAATTCAATATTATTACCCTCGTTATTACCCAATTGGAATTAAAAAAATTCGTTTTGTTGTTATAGCAAGTCAGCTACTAGATAAACGATTGAGCATACAAACAGAGGACAACCTTATTAATTTCTTTTTATAAATAATATTTATTAAATTTCTATCTGAAAGCTTATATTTGTGTGAGCGAATTTATTAAATTTAATTTTTTTATTTAAATCACATATAATTTATTAAGTACTAAATATTTATTGAACATAGCAACAATTAAAACATTATATTTCTGACGTTTCGATCGGCTCAAGGCAGCTAATCCAATTAACTGTTATTGGCCGTTAACTTGGAGAACAATCGCAGAATAATCCGATCGAAATGTCGTAGGTTATATATTGTTTTATTTGTTGCTATGTTCATTAATATCTAGTACTTAATTATAATAGGTGATTTAAATATATAAATTGCAATAATAAACATATAAGCTTTTTTAGCTAGATATCTAACAATTAATATATAATATAATAATTGATAATTATCAATTTGATCAATTGTTTAATTTTAATTAATTTTATGTATTAGTAATTATAATTAAATTTGTAAATTGTTTCGATTTTCTGATCAGAGATGTCGTTCGTTTAAATCGAACGGAAATAAATCAATCTATTTTATTCCAATCTTAGAAATAAGAAATTAAATTCTACCTTTTCTGGATTTCTTATTATTTATTTATATTTCTGATGAATATAAAAAGAGAGAAATAAAAAAAAAGAATAAAAAGAGGGAAAGAAAAAAGTTTTTTTTTTTGTAATTTCGTTTGACGAGAAAAGAAAATCGCATTTTTTTTGTGTATTTCTTATTATTTTATATTTATTTTGATTTCCTTTATATTCTTCATCAGTGAGTGAGTGGGGGGTGCGGGGGTGGTGTAGGTACGAGGAGTTACTTTTGCTTTAAATTCGCTTTATTGGTGGGTGGGTGTAGGGGTGTGGGGGGCGGGGGCGGGTGTTTTAGGTCGCAATCGAGTTTGATAGACAGACCGAAAAGCGGAGGGGATGAAAGAGGGGGGGACAGGGGAAGATGAAAGACGAATTTTAAGGAAAAAGTACGAGGGGCGGAAAATAAAATGAAATGAATTTGTAGATATATAATATTATCAAAGGTCCATTTGGGTTTTATCTTATTAAAAATACTTGAGAAAATCAAATAAATACGGTATACACTATAGGTATATAATAATAAGAAGACTTTTTCAAAATTACACTGTAAAAAACGATATATTTATAGTTAAGAAATTATATTTGATATTAATAGATGGTGAAGTTAATTATGGCGAAATTTATCTCTGTTTATTGGGATTAAATGATATACGTAATTTAAATATTCTCGTATTTTCGGAGCAACTCTAGATATATTAATAGTTAAGATGCCGCTATTTGAACCAAACACCAATAAGTAAATTGTGAAAATATTGTTATTTGAGTAAAAATAGAGGAATAGTTAAATTTAATAATTGGGTATTTAAATGAAATAATATGTAATTACATATTCATTTGAAGTAAAATATATATTTAATTTAATTGTTCTTTGGTTGAATTAATAAAAAAAAATTTAATTTAATTTTCTATATTTATAAGGTATAAAGTAATAAAATTTTAATATATATTAATATTTCTTATAATCTTATATAGTGAGTTTTAAAATTAAAATTAAAAAAACACAATTAATAATGCAAACAAAATTTTTATAATTTTTTTTTAAATATATTATTTATTAAGATATCACTATTTGCAAAAAATCTAAGCCGTTTTATGATAAAAAAAATCATTCGTTTCGATATAATAAGAAGTTTCACTAGAAGTAAAAAAGACATTCATTTGATATTAAGAGATATCTAATAGAATAAAATAGAGATCACTCAAGTATATAATATATTTGCATTAAATAACTAAAAATTTGGTCATATTTGGAATGTAGTCAAAAGATTATTTCTATAAGCCCATGAGATTACTCATCTGTATGAAAAAAAAATAATATATTTGGGATATATATAAATTATAAATAAATAAATTATGATTGTTTGGATTTCTAATAAACGTTTTGTAAATAAATTTTTAAGGATATACAAAGTTCTTTTTACTACCCTTTAGAAATAAAATTAAAAGCCCTTATTTGAACGGGTAGGTAATAAGCTATCTTATGATGCTGCTTGTCCCGTAATAGAATTGAAGATCATATTTTTCTTGCGATGTTGTCAAATGTGTTTTTTAAATCAAGGTTTGGATGATAAATTTAATCCATCTTGATTATTAATAAAATATCTTTGTAATAAATAAGAGCTCATTAAAAATGCTCAACTCTATCAATATATTTATTATTAAGAAATTGATTTGTTCAGTGTACCTACGCTCTTGATAATTTAGTAATTTTTTTATAGTTTCCTAGATATACGTTTTCTAACTAGACAAAAACATACATGAATTATCTAATTCGTTCTTATTTGCCGTTTTTTAGGGAGAAAATAAAATTATTTTACGCATTTTTTTGAAGAATTTTAAAAATATGTCATTGTTTATTTAAATCGAGCAAGTACAACAATCATCTAACAATTGCCACTTTGTTGCTCTTAATTATTAATTTTAGAATTATGTAAATAAAAGGAAAGGGAACGCACTTTACAATGTTTGTCAGTCTGTCAGAGCATTGTTGTAGCCCGTAAACAAAATAATTGTATGTTTAGTCATTTTTTCGGGAATAAAATTTAATTTTTCTCGAATAATTGGGTATTTTAGAGAGAGTCAAAAATAAATAATCAATATAATAGTTTTGGGATTCTATATCTCTATGTTCACCGACCTCCAGATTAAACGGCAGAAATGATTGACCTGAAATTTGGAAGATACAGTCCTGAGGGTCAAGTAAACGTTGGGATTAATAAAAAGTGAACTTTTAGTGCCAGGAGGAAAAAAGTATAAATTTAATCTTTTTAAAACCCACACACAGTTTAATATAATACAATTTATAAAATATATCCGCATTTCCTTATTAGATCAAATAATATATACTAGTATATTAAATAATAATAAATTGTATGATATCTATTGGCTAATTTAAAAATATTACTGCCAAATTGGATTGTTATTTTGTAAAATTAAGCTTCTTTGATTATAGACTATGAGATATCACTGTAAAGATCACCTTGTAAGGAGAATTAGGCTGGTTCTTTAAAGTGCAATTCGCTTCAAAATGTTCTTGTAGGAGAGCAACAAAGTGGCAATTGTTAGATGATTGTTGTACTTGCTCGATTTCAATAAACAATGACTTATATTTAAAACTCTTAAAAATGCGTAAAATAATTTCATTTTCTCCTTAAAAACGGCAAATATAAGAACGAATTTGATAATCCATGTATTTTTTATATATAAATTTATAAACTTTCACTTAATACCAACTTGAAAAGTTCCTCCTGATACTAAAAGTTCACCTTTTATTAATCACCCAGTTTACATGACCCCTCAGGAGGATAGGTTTCAAATCTCAAGTCAATCAGTTGACCCTTTTAACCTCGAGGTCGGTGAACATAGAGATATAGAATCTTAAAACTACTATATTGATTATTTATTTTTGACTCTCTCTAAAATACCTAATTATTTGAGAAAAATTTTAATACGATTTTTGATTCCGGAGAAAATGACTAAACATAGAATTATTTAGCTTACGGGCTACAACAATGCTCTGATAGACTGACAAACATTGTATAGTGCGTTCCCTTTCACTTTTATTTACATAATTCTAAAATTAATAATTAAGAGCAACAAAGTGGCAATTGTTAGATGATTGTTGTACTAGCTCAATTTCAATAAACAATGACATATTTAAAACTCTTAAAAAATGCGTAAAATATTTTCATTTTCTCTTTTAAAAATGTCAAATAAGAACGAATTTGATAATTCAAGTATTTTTTAAATATATATTTATAAACTTTCACTTACCAACCCTTTTAATTTAAGACAAAAAAAACAACAAAGAAATCATTGGTTATAATGAAAAAAAAATTTAATGGAAATCTTCTTTCTCTTTTCCCCCATACTTTGTTTAAATCTCTTTTAAAACAACTTGAAAGATAGAAAAACAAAAAAGAAGAAAGTAGAGAAAAAAAAGAAGACTAGTAGTTTATTTTTCCAATCTTCACTATCGTTTTATCTTTTATTATAGAGAGATAGAGAGTTTATAAAAAAGTCATTAAAATTCTTTTTGTCTTTTCAGTCAGTCAGAGAAACAAATTAAATTAAATTAATGTGATTGGCTTGGATCAGAAGGCAAAAAAAACGGCTTAACATTAAAAATATATATAAAATTGAAAAAAAAATCAATTTCTTTTTTGAATATTTCCTGGGAGAAGAAATGAGTAGATTGGAATTATAAACAAATGTTAATAATAACTCTTCTTGCTGATAAGAGATGGCACCACTAGATAATTGTATTATTGATGAATGATAACAGATTATTTATTTTATTTATTCGTGGAAATCTTGGCTGTTGATCTTGCTGTTGGAAAAAACATCCAAAAAGCAGCAATATTTCCTCAAATTAATAATAGGAATATATTTAATATATTATTTTGTTTGTTTACTTTTATATGAATGAAATGTAAACAATAAATCTATGTGTTGGTAATAGATGGCACCACTGGTCAATTGTATTATTTTGATTAATTATAACAGATTATTTATTTTATTTATTCGAGGAAATCTTGGCTGCTAGTCTTGATGTTGGAAAAAACATCTAAAAAGCAGCAATATTTCCTCAAATTAATAATAGGAATATTTATTATATTTTGTTTGTTTACTTTTATATGAATGAAATGTAAACAATAAATCTATTTGTTGCTAAGAGATGGCACCACTAGGAAATTCTATTATTTAATTTATCTCTGATGGATTATAGCATATTATTTATCCTCTTTTTCATTTTTTGATAAAATCTTCTTGTTGATCTTGATGTTGGAAAAAAACAGAAAAAATCAGCAATATGGTATATCCTCAAATTAATAAATTAATAATAGGAATATAAATAAAAACTTTTCAATTAATAATAGGAATATTTAATAAAATATTGTTTGTTTATTTTTATATAAATGAAATGTAAACAATAAATCTAATTGTTGGTAGGGTTATCAATTCTTTAATTTGAATGAAAACAATGCCCAACAATGAGAAAATGAAGCTGTTTTCTATTACGTCAACAAAATATTGGGATTTCAAATATTGCTGTTTAATATCTAATAGGAATCAAAAATAGGGTTAATATGTCGTTTTGATCGATAATACCTCAAAACTCTCACCTGTTGTAAAAAATCGATAGTCAGCGTATAAAACTCCACTGGAATCCAATTTTAGGTTTAGGGTTACAAATTTGTGTTTAATCTTCATTGAGCAGTAAAATCAGTTGATTTGGCGTTAAAATCAGCATGGAAATCGAAAAGTAATGAAGTTTTATCGTCCCAAAAAATAGAGGAAGGTATTGATTAAAATCAATTATCTGGAAGTACTAATTTACTTCTAATGTATCCGAATGTTGTAAGTTTTCTCGTAAAATCGATCATGCACATTGAAAGTGTTTAGCCTATTGTCCTACTATAATGTAATTTATTAGATACTTGTAAAACACGTTCTTTATTGATGTTTCCATTGTTATTGTTTCGTGGATTCTTATTGTTATCTTGTTTATTTTTAGAAGATAGTTAAAAGTGATTTGTTGTATGTGTTTTAAGCGCAATATTGCGCCAATCCAGTTTGGCGATGAGGTTCTTTTTCTGTTTGTTTGTCAAATATCCTGCCTGCGACCTGACAGATAATAATAATCTGATACTTTCTTTCTTTCTCTCTTTCCATTTCCTTTCTTTCTCTGTTGCTGTTGTTGTAAAAATGCCAAAAGTTTCTTTTCTTTTTCCACCACTTCCTTTTTATTGTCTCTCTCTCTCGCTTATGAAACTATCCAGACACATGAGAGCTGAAGTGTTGTTCTTCTTCTCCACTAAAGAAGGGGTATATACATTTATATATATATCGTATACGTAGATGATGTTGTTTCGTTTGTCTCTCGAGTCGAGTGTTGTTCCAAGCCCCTATAACTGCCAGGTGTTGTCTGTTGGGTGTTGGGTGGTGTTCTTGCTTTCTGGCTCTCAGAGCATCCGATTGCTCTGTTTTGTCAGCCGTTGGTTGCCAAATACCATCCAGAACAGACACCAACGCGAAAATTCATCTTCAATCATAATAACACACACGACATTCATAATGTAGAGATAAATTTGGATTTAACTCACTTGCTTTTAGAAATAGAGAATTTTCGAAAAATGAAAAAATTCGGAGAAAGTCAGATCTTGGGTTCTTGTACTATTCACACATCTGGAAATATCAAAAATAATTACCTATTTAATCTTTCTGTTTATTAATTAACAATTGAGAATTATCAACAATAAAAATACATTATATATATATATATATATATATATATATATATCCCTAATATATTATTTTTTATATTTCTAATATTTAGTTAATAATAGATATGATAGAAGACTTTAGCAAGATTGAGTAATCTCCTTTTTAGAGGATTTACAAAAATCAACCATGTCTTTGGCAAATTAAATAATCAGAGTATCATGACAGGTTTCAGGAACTATGTTTATTCATAGCCTGTGTGGTGAAATCATTGTTGAATAGTTTAGATCTTCATAACTCCTTCCGGTCGCGAGAAATCGTAATGTTGCTGATAATCTTTCTTGGGGGGGGGGGTTATAACTTCTCTCATATTCGTATCCTTCTTTTGAATTTAAGATGTATCGAGTGATAAAAGGCTTTTCATTGATAATTATGCCAATCACGCGGATATATCTTCAATTCACTCAGTAAATTAATATAGGAATAAGTTTTTCTTTTCATAAACGCCTCTTTACACCACATATCACGTTAGTTCTTTTGTGGACAAGGCAATATGTAGCCAGAGCCAGCACATCTTTGTCCAAACTCATTATCATCCAAGAGCAAAGTGGCCCATGTGCAAGCATACTTGTTCCATGTGGTGACGCGGGGAAATTTACCGTACTTGTACAAAAAGACTGATCATGGATACTTGTCAAGTTAGCAGTTACGTGTGTAACTACCTTAAGCCAGGTATCCTACCCCCTACAAGGAAAATATTCATTTTAAAAAAATATTATCTAATCTCAAAAACATACCTATATATGAATTTATATCAAAAATTCATATCACGAATTTGCGATTCGCGACAGTAATAAGACAAATAATAATATTGAAATAAATCTAATAGATTAGGACATTTGGGTTTGTAACCAGTGTCAGGAAATTTTCAAAACCAATCAAATAGTACACAAATTATCATTATTTCATTATCAAAACAACGTCTAAACTACAAAGAATACGAACCTGATATAAATGATCTCTTTTTGTGGTATCACACATTTGGTAGAGAAGCAGAAGATCTGGACTCTTGTATCTTGGTCAGATCTTGGGTTCTTGTACCATTCTCACATCTGAAAATATCAAAAATAATTACCTATTTAATCATTTTGTTTATTAATTAACAATTGAGAATTATCAACAATAAAAAAGCTTTATATATAAATATATAAATATATATATCCCTAATATATTATTTTTTATATTTCTAATATTTAGTTAATAAGAGTTGATTAGTGCGCTTTAAACAGGGGATTCCTGTTCCTGAGTGCCCCCTTGAGGTTAGGTGACCATACAGGCACAAGTTGTCGAAATGGATACCCAAGGAAATTCGATTTCGTTGCATTTTCAAGGAATTTTTCGAACAGCCCTATTTATCAAATGCTTTTTTTTCTAAATCTTCCTATTCTATTGAGTTCTACAAGAAATCGGAGTTAAATGCGTTGTTGTTGTTATCTCTCGCATTGTACTCTGTACCCGAATCAAATAGTTTCTAATATATTTATATAAAGCTTATCATTTTAATTATACTAATTATCTGCTCTGCATTGTTATTATTAATGAATCTATAACATAAATAAATAATAAACAAACAAACAAAAATGGAGGGAATCCAATATCTCTTATCTATCTCTAACCTAAAATATTATCTCGCTTTCTTTTAGCGTTTTTTGTTATCAAGAACTGATCGATTGATATTTAATACGAGGAATAGAACGATTTATTCAGTTCGGCTTTCAATGACATCTAAAACTGTATCATTCAAATATTTAATCTTCATAATATAATACGTAGAATATTCATAATAGTGGATTTTTATTTCCATTACACAAATAGAAAAGAATTAATGGAAATTTTTAATGAATATTTGCAGTTTTTCTCAACTAGCAAAGTAGCTTTATAATTTTTTAGGTTATACAACTGTTATGCTTTGATGCTATTTTATAAAAGCTATTGATACTTGAAGAACTCTTAGAAAACAATAACTAAACGTAACATTTGCCTAACCTAAAAATTATAAACCTACTTTACTAATTAGGTTTCCATTTCAAGGACTCCTTTTTGTCCTGGGTGCAAAAAAATAGTTTTTAGAAAATGTTTGAGTGTATTTACCTATTAGGCTACCATATATGGTATAGGTGAATAACATCACTTTTTAACTGACTTCAAAAAAAAGGACGTTATCGATTCGTCGGAATCTTTTTTTTTATGTATGTTCACTGATAACTTTTTACTATGTGGACCGATTTCCATGATTCTTTTTTATTTGAAATTGGATACATTGGGGGTGGCCCCATATTAATTTGGTCAATTTCGAATAATAGGATCAATGCCAAAATAACGGAAATCTTCAATTATTATCAGCAAATAATGGAAATGATAATAAATAAAATCATTTCGTCAAGGTATTTGTGAAAAATGACCTGACCCAGCTCATTAACTGCGTGCATACAAATGAGAAAAGAAACCTTTTAAAAAAGCGCAACTTAGGATTCCCCGACTGGAAATTTTATTGTAAGCCCTTCCGGGAACCCACTGGGTTCCCAGTTGGGACCCTTCATTGGGATGTAACGCAAAACCTGCTTGGGGTCTAATTGGGCAATCCCAATAGTGTTCCAGTTGGGTAATCCCAATTAAAAGCCAGTTTATTAATTTTCATCGAATGATTGTTCGATGAAAATTAATATTTATTGAAAAATAAATCGAACCTCATTACTAGGTATAATATATCGAAAATCTGTGTAACATTTTCAGGAACCTTTATTTTTTATTAGAAAAACAGTTTCTGTATATTAAATAAAATTTCTATATATCCAACAAAAATTTTCTCATAACAAACCTAAAATCCTATCAAATTAAAATTACTCGAATATGAGACTCTTACCCTCGATTTCTAGATCCAAAAACCCACTAATCCATGATTTTCATTAAATCGTAAGAGGGTTTTCGAGAATTGATTCTCGAAAATTGCTTATTTAATAGTATAAGATTAATAGTCACAATTTTGTTAAAATATTCAACTATTGACCTAGTTTGTAGGTATGTCATGTTATACTTGAGATGATGATGATAAAAACAGCTGTTTAGCAAAAACAGGGGGCCACATTTCGATTAAGTTTTATAATTTGGCGATTTTTCTATTCTTGCCATCATGCCACATTTATTTATTTTTTACGATAAATATTCTTTTGTGGATTGCGAGAGAAACGTTTTGGTTTTCCACCCTCCGGATAAAAGAGAAGAGGGGGATGATGTGTTTCAGTTGTGATGAGAGATTCTGGTCCATTCTGTTCTCTTGTCTGGTCATTCATCCAAGACACTATTCTTGAAAAATAAAGAACTCGTCGCCGGGCACTTGGGTTCTCAAATGACCAGCAAACTAAACGATCCGCTATTAATCAAGGGGGGCGGTTTTGTCTTTTCAAAGCAACAAAACAATCCCCCTTGAGACCACCCCTATATAGGCTTTTTTGCTTTCTTTTTAGCCATCCATTAAAGAAAATCTTTTTACATTATCTGTCCACTGCAACTTAAGGGGTTTGGGACTGTTTATCATTTTGTAATTGTTAAAGAAAAGTCACTTCCAAAACTGTTGATTAATTAATAATTTGTTAATTGTTAAAGAAAAGTCACTTCCAAGATTGTTGATTAATTAAAAATTTGTTAATTGTTAAAGAAAAGTCGGTTTTCATATTGTTGATTAATTAAAAATTTGTTAATTGTTAAAGAAAAGTCGCTTTTGATATTGTTGATTAATTAAATTTTTAATTGTTAAAGAAAAGTCCCTTTCAAGATAATTGATTAATTAAATTTTTTAATTGTTAAAGAAAAGTCCCTTTCAAGATAATTGATTAATTAAATTTTTTAATTGTTAAAGAAAAGTCCCTTTCAAGATAATTGATTAATTAAATTTTTTAATTGTTAAAGAAAAGTCCCTTTCAAGATAATTGATTAATTAAATTTTTTAATTGTTAAAGAAAAGTCCCTTTCAAGATAATTGATTAATTAAATTTTTTAATTGTTAAAGAAAAGTCCCTTTCAAGATAATTGATTAATTAAATTTTTTAATTGTTAAAGAAAAGTCCCTTTCAAGATAATTGATTAATTAAATTTTTTAATTGTTAAAGAAAAGTCCCTTTCAAGATAATTGATTAATTAAATTTTTTAATTGTTAAAGAAAAGTCCCTTTCAAGATAATTGATTAATTAAATTTTTTAATTGTTAAAGAAAAGTCCCTTTCAAGATAATTGATTAATTAAATTTTTTAATTGTTAAAGAAAAGTCCCTTTCAAGATAATTGATTAATTAAAAATTTTTTAATTGTTAAAGAAAAGTCGCTTTCAAGATTGTTGATTAATTAAAAAATTTTAATTGTTAAAGATAAGTCGCTTTCAAGATTGTTGATTAATTAAAATTTTTTAATTGTTAAAGAAAAGTCCTTCCAAGATTATTGATTAATTAAAAATTTGTTAATTGTTAAAGATAAGTCGCTTTCAAGATTGTTGATTAATTAAAAAAAATTTAATTGTTAAAGATAAGTCGCTTTCAAGATTGTTGATTAATTAAAAAATTTTAATTGTTAAAGTAAACTCGCTTCCATGATTGTTGATTAATTTGAGCCTAGAGTGATGAAGCCTAAATAAAATTATCGAAACGTTACGCATATCAATGTGAATTATTTGATCGTCTGTCCCATTACCGAGAAATAAATTATTGAAAATTTTATTTTTAACATGTAAGTAAATGAAGCTAGCTTTTAAAAGGGCTATAACTTCTATACAAATTATACTATTTTCAACAAGTTTATACAGATCAATATAATTCAACTTTTATAAATCGAATGATACATTTTTCAATAGATTTAACAATCTAGTTAATTAGTTATTGATAAATGTAAAAATAAAAAGTTATTTTCACCCAACAGAATATAACAAAAGCACTAGTGTAGAATTCCAACTCTATTTTTTGAAATCGTTTTTGGGTTAAATAAATGTTTTTATAATGAGAAAAAATATATCTCAATATTCTTTTTATTAATATCATCAAAAAACAAAGATTTTTATTCGAAATTAACCTCATTATTAACAATTATTTTATTTATTAAAAAATTTAGTAAGCATAAGTTGTCACTCTGCAGAAATATAAAAGATTTTTCTCGTAGATCAACCAGATAGATAAGCTGTCCCTTAACGAAAGAAAGCAAAATAATCACTTGAAACGAAAGAGTGCCCCCATTTATTTATTTATTTCATTTTAAGACTTACCTAACCGCATTTTTAAAGATTCTAATCAAAATTTAGACTAAACACACAGACACACACACACATACACTCAATTAAATTGAATTTATTTATTTATTTTTCTCCGTTGTTCACTTTCAACTCATTTCACAAATAAATATACAACTTTAAAATAGGTATACAATATAAATAAATAAATACACCATTTAACAAAATGATTCAATAAAATAGCTTCTCTCATTTTTATTCCAACTTCAACAATGAAAACAAATAGAATAATTATTTAACAATACACACTAATTAATTGGAGTTTTATTTTAAAACAATTATTATTTAATAATGTCAATAAATTAGGTAATTAGAATTTTAAAACTGATGTCAACAATTAAATTACAATTTTTCTCTATTGTTCACTTTCAACCTTAGGTATTCACAAATATACAACTTTAAAATATATAAATAAATACACCATTTAACCAAATGATTCAATAAAAATATTCTGGCATGTGTACACACTACATGACTTTCACTTATTATTAGTATTAAATAACAATTCAATATTAAGATTGAAAAATTATTAAAAATAATATTAAAATTTATGGAGAATTGATGGAAAGGAAAAATAATTAAAAATAATATTACGAAAAAAAGATTTACTGTAACGACATTTTCATTTGCTTAAAAAAATCGACGTTTCGAAAACTCTTCACTTCTTTTTCAGGGTTTAAACGGGTCAAAGAAGAAAAGATACAAGAAAATATCCTTCATGTCTTCTCCAAAAAATATTAAATTAATAATTCTGTAAAAATAACAATATTCGAGCAGTGAACGAAATGTTTTTACTTGCTTCACGTTTCAACCTGGAAGAAGAACCGAGAGCCTTCAAAACGTCGATTTTTTTTTAAGAGAATGAAAATGGTATTTTATTTTTAATTATTCTTGGGGTGCCTTTCTTCCATCAGTCTGTTTTCAAAAGAAAATACTTCTAATATTTATACAAAATATAAAAATAAATTATAAAAACTAATTTTAAAAAAATATATATATTTTAATAGATATTTTTTAACACACTAATTAAAAAAAATATTGAGAAACTTTAAACAATTCAAATTAACAATGAATATAATTATTATATAAATAAACTAATTAAAAATAAATAAAATAGAAACATAACCTTAAAATAAATATTTTTTATTTTTAATTGCAATTTATTAGAATAGATTGAACACAGAATAACATATTTTTCTTTCTTTTTAATGGAAAATTATAAAAAAAAAAAATTGGATCAGAAAAATGAAAGAAGACTGTTTGTTTATTGACACACATGTCATCCGGCTTGTTTTTCTGTTTGCTAACTTCATTCATATGCGTCTAGCTTAAAAAATAATAGCGTTGCTATCCTCTGATTAATAATTATTGTTTCTAGCATGACTCTCTTTTGACTAATTGCAAACTTGGTTGCCTCCCCTCCCCCACCCGGTTCAATTCTATTTTCTTTTAAGATGATAAATAGAGATTTGATTAGAGCAACTTGTGCCATAGTTCATTTCCGGCCCCCCCGGGAGCCGTTCCTTAATTGACCATCGTCAGGGAGTAGGAGTAGGAGTACTCGTGCAACGCCCTCAAATATAATCGAATTTATTGCAAAGGATCGTAACCCCTACCCCCACACCCCTGTTGATTTTTGGGGGTGGTTTCTCCACGTGGCCTCCTGAATGGGGGAGGAAATCGCATTTCTTCGACGTGGCGGGAAATTGACTCTCCCTCCCCCTCGCCACCCCCGCACATTTCTACCTTCCCTTTTCCCCCCTTATCATCTTCCTCGAAATGTCTCAATCTTACCCCCTCACCCCCGCCTGGTTTAATTCTTACCCAATTATACCAATTTTTCCGATATGACGTGAAATGAGAAACTCATTTTATTCAGTTTTGTTTTATTTGTTTATATTGTTGAACGATTATTAATGTTTATGTCAACAAAACACAATAAAAGCTTGAGATTATTAAAATAAGAAAACTATTTATTTATTTAATTGTGAACATAAGAGAGTTATGAGCCAACTGCCAAAATTGCCAACTGTTGAACAAAAAATTGCATTTATATTGACATTAAATAAATATCTATAACGCCCTGCTCAAAATTATAAGAATTAATTATAATTTAGTGAAAATATTTATAGCATAAAGACAAATCTTATCTTATATTATTAAATGACCAATTTTTGTGAATATATAGAATCGGTTTCTCGAAAACGGCTCTAACGATTTCTCTAATAATTGGTGAACTTATCAAGTCTCATGAGTTATTAATCTATTTAGAGGCAAAAAGTTACCGAGAATCGCTCGGTGCTCCAGGCACTAAATATATAAATATCTACAACGCCCTGTTCGAAATTATTAGAAATAATAATAAGTTATAATAGCTATATAGTAATAATATCTAACAAAACACAATAAAAGTTTGAGATTATTATTAAAATAAGAAAACGATTTATTTATTTAATTATATAAAATTCCATTTATAAAGCCATCATGCTTGGATTAGAGACAAGTGAACATAAGTGAGTTATGAATTGTGAACTAATATTGCCAACTGTTGAACAAAAAATTAAAATAATTAATTATAATTTAGTGAAAGTATTTATATAATAAAAGGCAAATATTTTATGAAAAAATACAACTTCAATTGTTTATTAAAATCCCACACGTTTCGAGAGAATTTCTCACTTTATTATGAAATATGCTCAATCAATTTTAATATTAATATTTCATTAATTAGCTTAAATATATAAGACTTAGAACATAAAAAATATATTTTTTGGACTTATACATTTAATAAAATAACTATGTTTCAAAAATGGAGTACTGGATATATTTTAAAAGAAATTTTTTTCATATTCAAATTTTATTTATTTTTGAGTATTTTAAGCGTATTTTGATGGAAAAAAGTGCTTCCTTTACCCCAGTAAATACAATATTTATGTATGTTTATTATTTTATCAATTTCACCTGAATAATTAAAATGATTCAAAAAATACGAAGTCTAGAAGTCAACAGTGAAGTATTTTTGTTCGTTTTGCTAATTACCCTACTTAACAATAATTAAACAAAAAATTTATAACCGTTAACCTGACAATGAATTCCAGTAGAGTTTTATACGCTGATTATCATGCAATTTACCGATTTTTTATAATACGTCAGAGTTTTGAAAATTATAGGACAAATCGGTGGAAAAGGACATTTTTGACCTATTTTCGAGTCTCATTAGATATTAAACCGCAATATTTGAAATCAAAATATTTTGTTGACGTAATAGAAAACAGCTTCCTCGATTTTCAAATTACCACTTGTTTTTACCTCAAGTAGAACTCGAGTTATAACTAAAAAACTAAGTCCACATGTTTATTATCCTTTAAAGTCACGTAGTTTTAGTTTTTTGTTTTAAATCTAGTTCTATTTGAGCTAAAAACAATAATGTAATTTTACAATCAAAGAGGAAGTGTGATTTCAAATATTATTGCATTTAATATCTAACGAGACTCGAAAATAATGTCAAAATGTCCTTTTTCGTCGTTTTGACCGATAAAATCTCCAAAACAAGAGCTAATGGCTAATTTTTATGGTGATTTTTGAATTCAACAGGCAGAAATATCTACATAAGAATCAGGTATTTTTGTGCCCGAAACATTTTCATTGTTGGGCATTGTTGTTTTCATTCACATTAAAGAATAGATAACCCTACCAACAATTCGATTTATTGTTTACATTTCATTTATATAAAAATAAACAAACAATAATTTATTAAATATTCCTATTATTATTATGTAATGAAGCTATTAAAGCTTTTATTTTTGTGATTAATATTATTAAAGTTTGAATTTTTATTTAAATCACACATGATTAATGTGTATGATTTAAATATGATCTTTTGTTTTTTTCAACATCAAAATCAACAGCCAAGATTCCCTCAAAAAAAATGAAAAATAGGATAAATAATATCATAATATGCTATAATATTTATTTAATGGGATTCGAAAATAGGGTCAAAATGGCCTTTTTCTTTGTTTTAACCGATAATATCTTCAAAACAAGAGCTAATTGTAAATTTTTATGGTGATTTTTGAATTCAGCAGTAGGAAATACATAAGAATTAGCTATTTTAGAGCCTAAAACATTTTCATTGTTAGGCAGTATTATTGATGAATCTTTAGTAGTTTTTAAGGAATTTGGTGTTGGTACTTGGTGAAACATTTTTTAAAATTATTGGATAAAAACTTGGTAGGTTTCACATTAATGTGAAACCTACCAAGTATTTTTATCCAATAATTTTAAGTTCTTTAGTAGGTTTGTTTGAGTATTAAGTATCGTTAAGAGAAGCCACTTGCGATGTGGCTGGACCATTAAGTGGGTAAACTTTGTATATGGTACATAAATATAAATATAATAGAATATATGTTGGTAAGTAATGGAATTTGAATGGTTAAAAGGATCGGATTTGAATAAAGGATTAATTTTAGAATTATATAAAGAAATATTTAGAGAGAGAGAGAGAGAGATCAGAGAGATCCCTCTTTTTTTATTTATAGGAGGAGGTTTTTTTTTTCTTTGAGGGCGAAGATTCGAGATAATCTCGAGCTTAAGTAAATATCATAAAATAGAAGCTGTATGGAAATTTTAATGTACTTTTGCACAATCACAAACTATTGGGAGATGGAAAGCAGATGGGCTGCCGCATGCAGACTTCGCACTCCTGGTATTGCCAGTGCATTCATTCACATTGGTATTGCCATTGCTATGCCACTGACACTGCCACTGCCATTAACACTAGCCAATAAATCATTATCCCACCTGCAATAAAAGCCATCAATATTAAACGAGCAAAAATTGTATATATATATATATATATATATATATATATATATACATCCGAAAAGGGCTCTAACGATTTGGATGTAATTCACGGGTTAGGAGGGTTTTGTGTTGGACATTCCATCTGCCACGGTCTCATCTTCGGCTAAGTTGTTTTTGATGGGTTTTTTGCTCAATTATTCACAGGTGGTTGTCTCAATAAAATTCTATATTTATATTTTTATTCAATTTCCTTTTAATAAATAATTAGTTTTTTTAATTTTACATCCCACAATAAGATCATTATAATTATTATTATATATTAAAAGTTGGGCAATTTAATTGATTAAAAATCGAGTTTTAAATCCCACAAGCACATTTTTCTGTATTAGAATTTTATAATTTAATTGATAAACTCAAAAATGGTTATTTAATTTAAAAAAATTATTATACGGTATTTATTTATATACCTATTCATATATACACATAATCTGTGTGCCATTACAAGACTTGGAATGCAAAAACTGGGTGAGGGGGTGGGGGCGAGCGTGGAGGTGACGGTGGGGTAGACGTGGAGGGTGCAGTGGTGGAGGGGTACGGGGGGGAAGTGGTTTTGAGGGTGGGAGTCTAGGTGGAGGGTAGGAGGTGGGGTGACGTGGTGGGGGTTCGGGGATTAATATATAGCTTTTAACTGAAGCAAAAAGTTACCGAGCATCGCTCGGTGGCCAGGTACTAATTATTAAATGTCCTCGATGAATTAAGTTGCTTGAGCGACCGCAGGGGTTGCCTACCTTTAAGGCGCAAAACCAACTCTCCAGAATAGAGGTGTCCACTCTTTTGGCTTCCATGGGCCACAATTTAAAGAAAAACATTTGTCACAGGCCACGCATAAAATATCTTATATTACATGAGCAATTCTATGTATATATATATACATAGTACCTGTAGCCACCGAGCGATGCTCGGCAACTTTTGCTTCAGTTAAAAGTTATATATTAATTAATCGAATGTTTCCTACATTTGATACAATCCGCAGACTCCAATAGCATCATCCGCAGTAGTCTCGTGTTATATATCTTTTTCAAAAAAGCGCGGTCAAAACAATTCTCGTTAATGTATCAATTATTCTTTGTTATATTAATCAGAAAAATTATAAATTTATTTTATATATTAATATTATTTTTAATTTAAAATTCTGATAAAAACCACCACGTCACTGCACACCACTCTGGCAGCCCACCCTGGACCCCACCCCCATACAAGCCCCGCCACGCCCCCTGGACCCCGAACCCGCCACTCCACCAACCCTGCACCCCACCCCCACCCACAGTTTTTGCATTTCTAATTTTCTAGTGGCCCACAGATTATGTGTATATTATAGGTATATAAATAAATTCCGTATAATTATTTTTTTAATTAAATAACAATTTATCGAGTTTTATAATTATCAATTAAATTGGCAAATTCTAATATATAATAATATTAGTTATTAACTCTTTGTGGGATTTAATACTCGAATTTATCTCTGATTTATTTATTAATTAATTAAAATTTCATTTTTTTTTCTTTCCTTACAAATTTCAAAGAATTCTCTAATAATTAATTTGGTCGTGTTTAGTCTTTGTAAAAAGAACGAAGAGTGTCTGGCTGGTTGAATGAGTGAGTGAGTGACGTGTTCAGTTCATCAGTTCAGTTGCTGTTCCTTTTCTGTTTATTTTCCCTTAAAACCTCCTCTCTCTTTCCCACTTGTGTATCTCTAATCTCTCTCTCTCTTTCTCTTTCACTCCACTGACAAATCCGCCGACCGAGAATTGTTTGTTTTCGTTTTGCGCCCAACCAACCAACCAACTTGCATCCTTTCTTGCTTCCTTGGCTCAGAAATAAGAATCTTCCTTTATTTACACCTCTTGTTATCTTAAATGAACAATAACCAAATGATTCTTATAATGGCCTGGAAATTATATACGCACCTCAAACGGAATTTCTCTCTAATCTCGATTAACATTGAATTTAATACGTATTTCCAAGAGCGTACCAAGCTTTTTGCTTGAAGAGGATACTGTGCATTACAAAAATAAATTAACTTTAAAAAATTGAGAAAAACTTAATCTTATTACCTATAGGTGCTATTGCCGAAGGTAGCGCTCTCTTGTGTTTATTTATTCAAATAATTTGGGAGAATTGGGCAAAATGTTGTATTATAGTATATATCATAGATAAAAGAGTGCACGGAGCTTAGAGGGCTATGAGCGAGTCTCTTTGTCTTGGACGTTAAATAAATCATCCCCCAAAGCTTACATTTTCGTCGCCAGTTGGCACTAAGGTCGGGACGCACGGTCCCTATATTAAATTAGCAATTCTTGTATAAATTTATTTTGTTATATATAATAAAATCGGTTTCTTCGAAAACGGCCCATATGATTTCGATGAAAATCACGGTTTAGTGGGTTTTTGCGTCAACATTTCAATCTGTCACAGGGCCCATTCTTCGGACAAATTTAATTTAATTGATTTTTTATTAATTAAACAAATTATTCACAGGTGGTTGTGTCAATAAAATTTTTAATTTTCTTTTAATAATTAATTAAATTTTAAAATTAATAATTAATTGGTTTTTTTAATTTTAAAACCCACTAATTGCTCATTACAAATATTATTATATATATTAAAATTAGAAAATTTAATTATTTAGAGGTATTTTCTATTTTCTATAAAATAATTTATTAAATTGTCAATTTGATTCTCTTGAAAATCGCTACTTCTTCAGGATTTAAGATGCTCAACGAAGGTATTTTAATATTCAAAACGTTAGTACAAAAATAAATTAAATTTTATTTAATTCTGCGTATCAATAAAAAAATCTAATTATACGATATTCGAGCAAAGGATATCCATAAAAAAACAACAACAAAAAATTACAGAAATATTTTGTAAATAAAAGTCAAAGTTTAATAGAGACAACAATCATAACAAAGTATGATTGTTACCTACTTATTTAATAAAGTCAACAATCATAACAAAGTGTGATTGTTACCTAATTATTTAATAAAGACAACAATCATAACAAAGTGTGATTGTTACCTAATTATTTAATAAAAACAACAATCATAACAAAGTGTGATTGTTACCTAATTATTTAATAAAAACAACAATCATAACAAAGTGTGATTGTTACCTACTTATTTAATAAAAACAACAATCATAACAAAGTGTGATTGTTACCTATTATTTAATAAAAACAACAATCATAACAAAGTGTGATTGTTACTATATTAATAAAACAACAATCATAACAAAGTGTGATTGTTACCTACTTATTTAATAAAAACAACAATCATAACATAGTATGATTGTTACCTAATTATTTAATAAAAACAACAATCATAACAAAGTGTGATTGTTACTTACTTATTTAATAAAAACAACAATCATAACAAAGTGTGATTGTTACCTACTTATTCTTAGATGTAGATATAGTATTTGCTTGTTTGATATCACATCGTTGGTTGCGTTTTTAATTGAAATTGAAATTTCCTCCCCCGCCCCCTGTGTGTGCGATCCTTTTCAAGGGTTTTTATTAATTATTGCCGTCCGGAAATCACCGACCACTTGATTCTCATTTCCGGTTTCGGTATGTACCTATATGTGAAACACACGCTTAATGACAAGGTGAGAATTTCATTTCCGCACCCTAAAATCGGTTATCAAAATTTCCCTCTTACCCTCTTAATTCTATCAATTACAATGTGGATGAAATGTGGCCGGGTTATCATTAAAAGTGATTTATTTTAGAATAAATCAAACAAATTCATTTTTAATTTTAAACTAGATATCTCAACATTTTATAATATAGAGGAAAGGTCCCTAATATGAGACACCCTTTTTAAAAATTAAGATTTAATAGATAATAATTATTATTATGTTCATTATTATTATATCTGGTGTACATGTGATCTGTGTAAATCATTAAGAATCGATCAAATTTGCAAAACTAAAAAGCCCTACAATGTTATTAGGTGTACAAATAAGTTTTGAGGAATTCATAAAAGATGGCGTAACTAGCATTAAATTGGATCTGATCACCCTGTTACTATATTCATGTTAAAGCGTAATCATTTCCCTATAAAATTCAGTATCTATCATTTCTCTGAAGTGTAAGCAACATACTTTCTTTGTGCATATCTCAAAAAAATGTTAACAAATCTGCGAAATTTAAAATGTCCTAATATGGGATAGTGCCAAGATAATACCAAAACATGTTAAATACATCAATTCTAAAAGGTAATTTAACTACTAGATGCCATTATTCTGAGGGATAAACTTGCTATTAATTCAAAAGGATTAGATTTCACAATAGGGAGCAGCGTTGCCTAAAATGAGATACTGTCACATATTAGGAACTAACCATGTTGCATAAAAAGTGACACTTCACAAAGTTAATTAAAATTTAATCTACCATCCCTAATTATAGACAAGTCTATGACAAACAAGAATATATAAAACATTTCAGAATATTCACTCCCCTTTTACACTTGAAAACTCAACAAAATTTTATTTTATAAAATACAATCTATGCACGGACTGCAGCCGAAAGTAGGGTTCTGTGACATCAATGTCGTCTTCATACAAACTTGAAATGTGTTTGACA
Organism: Forficula auricularia; assembly: GCA_024734495.1. NCBI lineage: Eukaryota > Metazoa > Arthropoda > Insecta > Dermaptera > Forficulidae > Forficula > Forficula auricularia. Next base: position 268,288 of record JALMQS010000629.1, on the reverse strand, counting down.
TTGTTTTCGGTAAGTTCTCCACCTCCTTATAGCTAGAAATAGGTGGTGTCGCATATTAGGGAACTATCGCATATTTGTTAACTTTCCTCTAAAGCAATAATACTTTTACTAAATCGTTTCCAGAAACATTACAGGAAATGATTTTTTAATAATAATTTATTCATTATTCTTTAGATATATACCTAGAAGGTTAAATTTTTATTTAAATCACACATTATAAATATTTATTAAACAACTACACAATTATGACTTATGATTTTCAAAACATGTAAAGCACAATCTAACCAAATGCAAAAGACAACGAAAACAATTATTTAACAATACACTAATTAATTAGTTTTATTTTAAAACAATTATTTAATAATGTCAATAAATTAGGTAATTAGAGTTTTAAAAATGTGATCAAATAATTAAATTAAATAACTAATTTTACGTAGGTATAATTGAAAAGATTTAGGTAGTGAGTGGGCGGCGAATTATAGGAAGATTGGTTCTGTTCCAGGAGTATGTCCTCGAAGCGGAAGTCGCCGCCGAGTAAACTCGCTGACGGCGGCGGCGGCGGCGGCGGCGTCGGCGGGGGCGGGGGTGCGGACCCGGGGGCAGACCCGGGGGCGTCCGCCGGCTCGACCACCCCGCCGGCCTCTTCCTCCGGCTCGGCGTGCTCGGGCTCGGACAGCGAGGACCCGCCGCAACCGAAACGTCGCTTCCACCATAACAACAACCTGCCAGGGCAGACTTGCCATAACGCAGCTGCAGCGGCTGCAGCAGTCGCTGCAAGCCACCCCCGCGCCGCCCACCCCCGCACCATGGACCACGTGCTGCAGCGGCTCAGCTCGAAACGTCAACAGCAGCCGCAACAGACAGCTTCCGCTTCCGTATCCTCCGTATCGCAGCCAGCGTCTCCAGCCTCCGGACACAGCAGGTGAGACAAACAAATACCATTCCTAACTTGACACAAAAGAACTCGCAACTACTACTATCAAACAAAATCAAGTTGTTGTTGTTGTTGTTGTTTTGTTATTATCTACCATAAAAGTTCACGGCCGATTCCTCAACTATTCTCATTCGATTTCAATGTAATCTTCTTTCCCCTCCAATCATTACAACCCTCTCCTCTATGGAACAGGAAATCATCGAAAATTATCTCATCTTCAATGATTTTATATAAAATTATTTCAAATGTGTATTTTGTGTGCGTATAAAAATTTCTGATGCTTCAACAATCAAAACAATAATTATTTAACAATCCACTAATTAATAATTAGAGTTTTATTTTAAAACAATTATTTAATAATGTCAATAAATTAGATAATTAGAGTTAATATTTAAATCAAACAATTAAATTAAATAACTCATTCTATACCCATAATTGAAAAGATTTAGTTTTTCCAGAGAAACCGATTTGTTGATTTATAAGAAGAAATCAATAAGGTTGTCCTCTGCTTGATGCAAATATACATATATAAAATTTATTTGTTACAAATTATAATTTCGATGGTTTTTAACCTTAAAACCATCAGTCTTTTTAATTAGAAACATTGTATCTTTTTATTTCTCTCGGTTTTAAATACCCGATTAGATCAAGGTTAATTTGTAATAGCAAGCTGGTCCAAAAAAACTATTAAAAATTTAGTTTTTGTTATTCAATAATTACATCCAAACATAATATGTGACATGAAATAATAATAAAAGAACATATGTACGTAACACGTACGCCATCTTATCATTGAAAATGGAATTAATTTACCTCCTCACTACACAATTTTCTTGAATTTATTTCTGTTTTCTAATTTTATATTCTATGATTTTTTTTTACAATCAAACTATTGTTGTGGACTTATTTACATTGTTAATTATTAAATACCCATTATTTGATTAACAAGGATTGTTTCATTCAAATTTCTATTTTAATTTTTTCTATTAATCTAAACATAATGTGTCGTATGAAATAATAAAAGCATACGTACGTAACACGTACGCCGATGGGTGAACCGCGATAGGAATTAGGTGTACACCGTCTTTGGAATTACTTTGGAATTCATTAGATAATCTATTGTCATCTATTGTCTTCTACTTGGAAATTAAAGTGGAAGGAGAAGTAGGTGTACACAATTTTAGGTCGCCTCGACGTATGCCATCTTATTATCATTGAAAATGGAATTAATTTACCCCCTCATAACACAATTTCATGAATTTGTCTCTGATTTCCGTTTTCTACTTTTATATTCTTTTTTTTACAATCAAACTATTGTTGTAAACTTATTTACATTGTTAATTTTTAAATACCCATTATTTGATAAACAAGGATTGTTGTTTCATTCAAATTTCGAATTTATTTATTTTCTACTGCGGTTTTCCCATACAACTTTAAGCCCCTTTTTCTTTCTCCCCCCCCCCACTCTTCCCTTTAAGAACCCCCCTCTTGAATTTGAATCCCCAAGGGCGCCTCTTTCTTTCTCGTTTTACTTTTTTAATGTCTTTCTAGGAAATGGAGTGTCGAGTGATACTCTCGATGACTTCAACAGACAGACAGACAGACACAGAAGAAACAGAGAAAGAATGATGGGTGTGGGGGAGGGAGTTGAGTGTTTAGAGGGGTCCGGGGGAAGGGGGGATGAAAAGAGGAAAGAATTCTTAGAAATCAGAGCAGATTTTTATGTAAATATTTCTTTAATTTTAAGATTAAGTGTAAATTTACTTTTTTCTAATACTACTATTATATATACGTTTATATGTATAGTGTACTATATAATATGGATAATTATTTATTCTAAATAAGCGTTGATTGCTTTGATTTTGAAATTCACTAAGACCTTAAAGTATCATAATAAAAATCCATAATCTTGACATTTCTTTCCGCATTTTCCTTTATGGGCTTCAAATATTTTTTTAATCATTATTTTTTAGTAAGAAGTAAATAAAATATTGTTCAAATTCGTTAAAGATCTATGATCAATTTTATTATTTTTTTTTCAAAATCTCAGTCTATGGGGCTTTGAAATTGAAATAATTAAATTAATAATAGAAAATATATATATATTTTTTTAATTAGCTATTTAAATATTAATAATTCATTTTTATTTAATTAATTAATTGTTTATATATTATTATATAATATTTTTGTTTCTTTTATTTTTTCACAATAATCAATCAACAATGAAATCAAAAAGAATATGGAATTTTTTTTAAATGCCCTTTTCCTCACTTCTGAATGGTCGCTGCTTTTGAGTAAATGTGATTGGATTTAACCTATTTCCAAAATAATAAACTTTAATGAAATTTAATTTTGAAAATTATTATAATAACTAAATTTACAGATAATAATATGTTCCAATAAATCTCACAATAGAGTCTGTGACGTCAGATGGCAAATGATAATTATTTCCAAGCCGTTTAGCATTCAAATTTTCATTTAGTTGGTTTTTCAAAGATTCAGTTTTAGATGATGAAGTCGGTTAAAAAAACAAGTCCTGTGTACCGGCATCGGTTAGAACGGGCTTTATTCTGAATTCTTATAAATCACCAACTATGATTCTTTCATTTCAATTTCAATACGTAGAATGAGTAAATTAATTTAATTGTTTGATTTAAATGTTCACAATTTTAAAACTTTAATTATCTAATTTATTGACATTATTAAATAATTATTGTCAAATAAAACTCTAATTATTAATTAGTGCATTGTTAAATAATTGTTCCCTTTGTTTTTAAATAAAATATGGTATATATGTATATGGACTTTTATCATATGGTGTTATTTTTTAAAGCAGGTACATTTGTTCTATTTAGATTTTTGAAATAAATAAATGAAAAAAGAAAAAGATAGAGAATACCTATCTTTAGTGAATTTTCTCCTTTTCACTTTCTATTTCCTCACTAATACAGAAATAGATAGAATGTGTGTGTGTGTGTGTGTGTCCAGTGTGCAAAGCCCATGGTGAAAGCCCCATAATATCGTTTAGTCTGCAAGTGGGGAAATAATTGATGCCCCCGGAGGCGATACAATAGGGGGTAGGTAAGTAAGATGCACCCCCAACCCCCAACCTACCCTTTTAACGGCACGTGCCCTGAATTATTGACAAAACAAGACAACGAAATGTCGTCTTGTGTCCTACTCCTACTCCTACTCCTACTCCTAACTCACCCTCTTTTTCTTCTTTCTTGCTTTTATTTATTTCTGCCAACCCCTTAAAAGACACACATAGTCAAAAAAAGACAAAGAGACAATTCTCTTCAATTGTGAACAAATTGCATTAGAAATTGCCATTATATAGTCAATAGAGAAAAAAGAAAAATCACTAAAAGCAAAAAATTTATTTATTTATTTATTTATTAAGAAAGATTCTAAATTTAAGGTCCAATTTTCTAAGATTTTAGTAGAAATAATTTTATATTGATTATCAGAGGGGGTTCATCCCTTCAGGAGTTGAACCTGACAACCAACATTTATGATTAATTCCAATAAGCAATATAAAATTATTTCTACTTAATTCTTTTAAATTTGGACGTTGAATTTAGATTCTTTCTTATTTATTTATTTATTTTAATTGTTGTGTTCTCAAATTTTGGGATCGAGTAAGCTCTTAGCTCTGACAAGGAGCATAAAAGTACCTAAATAAAAAAAAATATATTTGGGATATATATATATATATACGTATATAACAATTATTTATTTCTGCCAACCCATTAAAATTTAAAAGTTTTTTTATAAAATATCAACGGTATTTTCCATCGTAATTTGAATTATTATTTTTAATAGAAAAATACAAAAATCAAAATAACTAAGTAACTACATATAATATCTAAAAAGATTTAAAAAATCAAATAGAAAATTAATATTCTTTGATTATGCGTATGACATTTGTGACAGCAACCCAATTGTTTTAGTTTCAATTTCTACCACATGGTGGCAACACCGTACTTATCATTTACCAATAGTGTGAAACAGGTCTGGGCATCGTGGCAATTTTAGTTAGCATCTTTGCAGTTCTTTTAGCTCTAAACGTAGACAAATTATTCTACCCGCGCCCTTTTTATCATTTTCCTTAACAAATCAGATTCTAATCAAAGAATCGCTCACCCGCGCATATTTTATTAAATAAAAAGAAAAAAATGAACACACATAAATATAGTAAAATATTTTTATTATTAATCGGTATTTCTGCGTGTGTTTGTGTGTATATGTGAGTAGAAAGGATTTTGAAGAGGCTTCTCTCTTGAGTGCACAAACAGACATACAGACATACAATATAAGACTATAAAATTAGAACATCAATGTGTGGTGGTGCGAGGAGATAATTTTTTTTTTTTTATTCTTATGATAAAACATTTATAATCATCGTCTGCTGTTCTAAATACATATTTAAACATCTTACGATTTAATAATAAAAATCAAACTGGACTGGAACTCGCACCCAGCCACCGTCTTCTCCGCGGCTTATAACCTTCTACTGTTTAAGACCCGTATCCACATGAAATACATATAATACAAATTCCAAGTAAAATTGTTGAGATTTTAAAAATATTTTAAAATATCAAAATAATGGAATAAGAATCGAATTACAGCCTTAAATAAAAATAATATCCTAAACAGAACTTTTAAGAAAGAAACACTAGCCCTACTAATTATAAATATATGGTAAATATCTCTATTCTCTAAATAATAACGTATAATATCTGAAGCTAAATCAAATTATTCTTATATTAATAAATGCTTCTAAATTTCAGACTAAAAAATAGTATTTATCTAATATTTTAATTGTTTCAATATTGATGTCATTTATTATCAACAATTATCAACAATTATTATTATTTAAAAGTTTTATTTACTAAAGACAATTATTATCATTGAAAATGGAATTAGTTTACCCTCTCATAACAGAATTTTGTTCATATTTATAAATATTATACCTATTTAAATATATAAATATATTTTACCTATGTAAATCCCTAATATTGAAAATTTAAAATAAATTAATTTCTATTCTAGCTATAGCTATATAAGTTTGAATATCAATTTAAAGTGGATCGTGTGTGTGCATTGATTTGCTTTCTCTGAAGATGATTCCGTTTGGATTATTAGAACTGTGATAATAATAATATGTATGTAGTTTTCTCAGTCTCAGATGCTGTTGCCAAATCCATTTGCAATTAACTCTACTATAATAGCAAGTGGCAGGAGTAGTAGTACCGTAGCATCATTTCTCGTATCGTAACTCATAAAAGAAGCCACGTTGCTTGCTTGCCGGGGTGAGGGGAGGGGGCAAATGAAGTCATCTTAGAATAAGTATCATCCTAATCAATGATCTTGAATTGTAAAGAATTTCCATCATTCAGAGAGAGAGAGAGATTATTTTTTTTTTCATTCACATATGGAAGATTGCGTAATAGGACACAATTGGAATTTTTTTTGTAACGAGAAGAGTGATTCAATTGCTATATTGAACAATAATAGTAGTAGTAAGAGTAATAATATAAAGTCAAATTACACAAGTCGACTTTTGAGTTTTGAGTTAGGTGTCTCTAAATATTGGCATTGAGTGAGAAGCAGGTTGTACAACTTAAGGGGCTAGTTCAAAAAATATCCAAATAGATAGAACGGCATACTTGATTGATTCTATTACACCTAAATCAATAATATATTATACGTAAACAACGTATTTATTGTTGAAATAAATAGTTTTATTGATCTTTGAATTATTTGTTAAATAATTAAGTGATAAGTGATGGAAATTGGCATGAAGAAGGCCTTTCTAGATTTATTGGATATTCATTTTTTTCACCCCCTCAAAACCAACGTTTCGGATGATTTTTCTCCCTTTTATCTTCTTCTTCTTCAAGTACCATACTCGATTCCGAGCGTCGTCGATTACAGTGGGAATATCCTCTCCACTGTAATTTTCCTGGGGAAATTTTTCACAGGGGTGGTTTCCCATTGCTTAATTATTATTTTAAAAATATCAAAATAATTGAATAAGGATTGAATTACATCTTTAAGTAAAAATAATCTCCTAAGAAAGAAACACTACCCCTACTAATTATGTATATATGGTAAATATCTCTATTCTCTAAATAATAAGGTATAATATCTGAAGTTAATCAAAGTATTCTTATACGTATTATGAAATGCTTCTAAATCAGACTAAAATATAGTATTTATTTAATATTTCAATTGTTTCAATAGTGATGTCATTTATTATCAACAATTGACAATAATTATTATTATTTAAAAGTTTTATTTACAAGAGACAATTAAATAACAATGAATAAATGATTATTGATAAATAATAATAATAAAATATATTAGCTTTCTTGATTGATTCCAATCTAGAATATTTATTTACGTTAGGTATAAGCAAATTAATTATAATAAAGATCTCATCTCAAAATAAAATGAAAAATACAAACACAATAATAATTAATTAATAAATGATTTGTTTTGTATCCGCTAGAGGGCTTAACATCACAGTTACCTTTGCTTACATTCCGACTTGACATGGATAACAAATGGACTTTGCCCCCTGACCATTCATCATGTTCCGATTTGGATGACGCTTTTGCGGATATCGCAATCAATTCCTTCTTGGCTTGCTTATTCTCTATTTTATCTGCTTTATCTCTCGCTAATAAAAATTAAAATTGAATAAAAACTGATCATCTGTAGCCGCGTGATTTATTGGATCCCATTTCAGTTCAAGAGATTCAATTCCATGAAACGACACTAAAAATAGAATCAAAAATAAATTTAAGCCAAACCATTTTTTTTTTGTTAATATAACAAATCAAAAACGTTGATATAACGATCAAGATTGATAACTATTTTGTTGCTTTAATCTATATTCAAAGTTACACGGAGCAATATTTCAATTAAATTTAAAAGTTATTTTTTTCATTTTTTTTATCTCTGCCTAGTATAGTACATGTGCATTTGCAAGAAAAAGAACGTATAGACTATTGATAAATTCTTTAACAACGTAATATCTACAGTAAAGACTAAAAAATAGTATTTATCTAATATTTTAATTGTTTCAATAGTGATGTCATTTATTATCAACGAATTAACACAGTTATTATTTAAAAGCTTTATTTACAAGAGACAATTAAATAACAATGAATAAATGATTATTGAAAAATAATAATAATAAAATATATTAGTTTTAAATAAATTTACTCCAAATATTGGAAGTAATGGTTAATTTGAGTTAATAATTAGATGGTTTATTAATATAAAAGGCCGAATAAAGGTTCGTTTTTATTCTGAAGTTTTGTAGTGAGACTATAGATAATAAATGAATCAACAAAATTCACTTTTTTTATTTTATAATAGTCGTGTTGCTTGCATTTCATTAGAATCATTAACGAATACTTAATCTTGAGAGAAAGAATAATTGTGACTAACCCAATTGAGCCCAAATTTCAAAATGGATTCTATTAGCACGGAATTTTCGAACTTAAGCGTAGATTTCAAAATAATGTAAAAATTTGGGAAAATCTTTTAATTATATCTACACTCAGTCTGGATTTTTTCAGAATTGGTTTTTAAATAAATATTCACTACAGTAAATATAGGATAACTAAATGTAACTACTAAACTATTTAAGGAAATTTGTAGGTATATTTTACTTATGAATCTTATTTTAAACCATTTAAATGATCAATTCTTATATATATACAAAATATTATAATGATTTCTTCACCCAAAAATGATATAATCCGTGATTATATTATTAAAGTAGTTAGGGCCGTTTTCGAGAAACCGATTCTATATATATATATTTCTCGAAAACGGCTCTAATAATTTCAATAATATAATCACGGATTAATGGGTTTTTGGGTCAAGAATTCACTTTAATATTTTGCAAATGTTTTTGAAATTTTTATTTTATTGTATAAAAATTCTATATTGCCATTTGTTATGCATGATTTTATTATTTTAAACTTGAGTTTATCATCTTTTTTTTCTATAGATAAAAACAAAAAGATCAAGAAATGCATGCAAATAGAGATATATAAATGGGAGTAAAAGAGGAGTAGTAAGAGTAGTAGGAGTAATAGTATTAGAATAGAATCAACGGAGGAGGGAGAATAAGAATAAGAATAAGAATAAGAAGAATAAAAATGGAACAAATGTCTTTGTAATTAATAGTGCTGCTGATGCAACCTTCGTCTTCTTATTCTGATTGGAAACGACGTAGATGATGATTGGAGGGGAAATAGGGAGGGTCAAAGGTCTTGAACAAGAACAAGCAGCCCTCGTGACAGACAAACAGACAGACAGACAGACAGACAATACCCATATTATCTATCTATTTATTCATAATTCCCCCCACCACTTCGCCCCTGCCCCTTCACCCTCCCTGCACGCATCATCATCTTCCTCTTTCGCTTATCAGACAACTTCTACTACTACTGCTACTACTACTACTCTTTCGATCTCGGTCTACTATTCGAATTCGAATTGTGTCTGTCAATCCGTCTATACGGATTATATAAGAAAATAAATGAAAACAACTATAATACAATCGATTGGATTTATTTATTTATCACATCCTTCACGAAAACATTTCGGTTTTTTCTCTCTCTTTCTCTTTCTTAGTTCCGGTTATTATAAATGATGATTAGCTCATATTCATACTTTACACTATGATGAATTATTATTATTTATCGAGAATTTCTATTTTTAAAAGCAGAAAATAAAAAAATATTATGCGCCATACGCTGATTACAATTGATATTATAAATAATTATGAATATTTAAATCAAATTCATTACACGCATATTGCATATATAATAAAAATGTTTGCGCTAGAAGAATGAAATCCAGGAAGCTTATAATTTCTTTTTAATTGTTAAAAAAACAATTCAATAATGTAAATAAATATTAATTATTTGTTTTCAAATGAGGCAATTAAACCATGAGAAAATTTAACAGGTTCTCGTAAGGATTTTTCTTTAAGAAAAACCCAAAAACTTTTATGTCGTGGGCAATGTTTTATTTAAAACTAGGAGACAATTTCGAGTGAAACTTTCACGACATCATCAGTCTGGGATCCGGAAAATTCCTCGATGATAATTCATCAAAAATAATTCATCGACTAGGCAATTTACGAATAGGCAATAGACCGACGCCCTATTGGTCGACGATCAGCTCATCAACAACAATTCATCGGCATTTTCGATAAATTATCGTCGATGAATTGTGGTCGATGAATTTTCCTAGAGCCCTAATGTACTATTAAAAAACTGAGGGTGGGTGGACTGTTTTTGATCTTAATTTGTATTACAATTATAATGTTTATGTGATTGTACTTTTTAGACTAATGATGGCGTGAAAGTGTCAGCCGAAACTGTCTCCTAGTTTTAAATAAAAAATTGCTAAGGACATATAAGATTTTGGGTTTTTCTTAAGAATCTTTTCTCCTTACCAGAACCTGTTAACTTTTCTCATGGTTTTAATTGCACTCTATTTGAAAACAAATAATTAATATAAACAATTTGAATTCAATAATAATCCATTGTTTAAATCGAAACAATTCTTTAAATACTAATTTGAATAATTAAATAGCATACACATATGGTATATTTATACAATTTTACAATTTCATAAAATGTTTGCTAGAAGAATGAAACCCGGAGGGAGCTTATTATTTTCTTTTATTGTTAAAAAATAAAACAATTCAATAATGTAAATAATTATATTTATATTCAATAACAATCCATTGTTTAAATCGAAACAATTACTTTAATTATTCAATTTGAATAATTAAATAGCATACACATATAAAATTTGGATATGATTATTTTATCTCGCTTGGATTGACACTGTGTGATGAGAATAATTTGAAAGCGGAATTATTTCAAAGAAGTCGATGGTGTAAGCGAAAGTCGTTTAGTGAACCCACCTAGTAGATATGGTGTAGCTAACTATACATATATATAATGGAATTCTATATTTTCTACTGTGCCTAGAATAAAAGTGTTGGTAGACGTTTCGGTCGATTTGTCCCCTGGGGGTTTCCCCTTGCTAGATCAATCCATCTATTGCTATGTTCACTTAACACCCACCCACTGTTTGGTGTCCCTTCTCCTTCAAATACTCCTTTTTGACTAACTAATTGACCCTGGTGGGGGGGGGCGATAACATATTGGCATCTCTGTTTCAGATGGTTTCGATTTCTAATTAGGAAAATAATGATAATTTCTAACCCCATTTTTCATTCTATTTTCTCTCTTTTTTTTTTTGACTTTCTGTCGCTCATTAAAATCCCTTTTTTCGAAGAAAACGCTATCTATGTGTCACGACCTCGTAAGGGAATCTCACAATAAAACGTTATTGACGATTTAGTTGGTGGTTTAAGCTATAAGGGTTAAGCAATACGATGAGAGGTTTAACAATAATGAGAAATATGATATCTACAACAATCAACTTTGTTTATATTTTAACAACAAATAGTTATCTAGAGGACCGTGCTTCACTCGATATTTATTTATTTTTAATTATTATTTATTTATTTAGTGTGTTCATGTCCATATTTTAATAATAAATAAAAGATTCATTGGTTAATTTAATCAAAAATTGTCTGAATCGGTTTCGACATAGATATATAGATTTATATTGACAATCCACCTGGGAATAATAAATCTATATAATAAAAATGAATTTCTGTTTCTTCGTAAGCGCAGATCTCTCAAATGCCTGGACCGATTTGGCTAATTTTTTTTTTTTTAATGTTCGTAATAGTCCAATTCAGGTTAATACGTAAAAAAATTTGGAAAAGTTGCCCGGAAAATTGGAAAATTCAGGAAAAACTAAAAAAAATTCAGGTTAGCCAACATAGCTTGCCAAACAATAAAAGAACTAAACTAGCAAAAAAACAAATGTTGGCGGCCCTGTTTGTAAGATTTTTGAGTGTCATTCATTCTCAATAGCTCTAACCACATTATCGTTGAAGAAGAATTTAATACTGCATTTTTACAAAAGTATTTATTTAGTAACATTTAATATTTTATTTTATTTGATTTTCTCAAATTCTAAATATTTATTTTTTCCAAATAATAAATACAATATAATAATTATTTTGTCAAAGTTTTTTTATGAGAAAAAAAATTAAAAATGGTAATCATCAAGAAATTTTCGTTTTTTGCGAAAAAACAAATTGAAGATCGGTTTGAAAAATGTTTATCTATTTTTTTTAAAGTACAATTAAATTGCAGTTAAATAGAATCTTAAATTATATCTATTTAAGACTTATAATAAAACAATTGTATTTATTCTAACTAATAAAAAATCAATAAAGCAGCCACGTGGGGGTCCAGGGGCGAAGGCGGGCCTTGAAGCTAGTAAATGAATAAATCTTTATTACTCGACCTGCTTAGAGGCACAAGTCCTCGGTGGCTAGGTCAATACAAATTAAATACAGAAATTAATAAAACATCAATACAAATCAATTACAAAAAATTAACAAACAAGAAAGAAAAAAAAATAGAAATGTTTGCTCATTAACAAATAACATGATCATAGATTTTCATCTAAAGACAAAACGTAATTTAAATAATTCAGCGCAAAAAAATCCGATACCAGGAGCAAACGACGCATTAGGCATCCCGACATTTGCCATCATTTATATAAGAATAAACCAATTCAATTAAAGTTACTCGAATATTAGATCCAGATAGATTGATTTATCGACCCAAAAACTCCATGATCCGTGATCGTTAGAGCCGTTTTCTAGAAACAGATTCTATATACATACCTGAGGGGTGAACCGCGAATGGAATTAAGTGTACACCGTCTTTGGAATTACTATGGAATTCATTAGATAATCTATTGTCTTTTACTTGGAAGTAGGTGTACACGATATTAGGTCTCGGTTCACCCCTCGGACATACCTATATCTACTAGAATTGCTTATTTAAGGGTATAAGTTATAGTTAAATTACTATTATTTTAAAGCTAAATAAAATATTTCTATTAATTTAGAATTTATTCCCCACCCCCCACCCCACCCCTTGTTCTAATTATTAGCGTTTCATATTTTTATTTTTATCTAAAATCGACAATTTCGTAAAATTCCTGCCGACTTCAACAAATTTTTCTTCCTCTTTTTCATTTTTTTTTTTTTTTGTTATTTAAATCATCACTATATTTCTCTTTGATATACAATATAAATAAATAAATAAATAATTTCATTTAATGAATACGTGTGCAAGTTTTTTCTGCCTTTTTTTGTTTTTTTTTTTTATTCTCCTCCTGTGGGTCTCTAATCGTATCGATTTATATAAAGGAACAAAAACAATTTCGGAATCTTACAAAGGAAAAAAAAATAGAAAGAAAAACAAACCTTAATGAATGAATAAATCTTCTATTAAATACAAAAATAAAGCAAATATTAAATTTCAAACCAAATCATCGGCATTTTCAAAAAAAAAAAAAAAAAAAAAAATCTTTTGGGATTAAATAACCTGATTTTTTTCGTAATTTTATCTACATAGAAAGGAAAACTAAATCCGATGAGGCTCGCACTTTTCAGATTGCCTAAAGCATTATTTTATTTCAAACACTAGTGTCATCTATCAGCAAATTGTTAAAGGAAACTTTCTCTCTCCATTTATAATACCTGGAGGCACCGAGCGATGCTCGGTAACTTCTTCCTTCAGTTAAAAGCTTTATTTTAAAATTATTTTTAATTTAAAATTCAGATAAAAATGTCGACACCTCCACCCCGCTCGACCCCACCCCCGAAACTTCGCCCTACCCCCGGATCCCCCACCACTGCACTCCGCCTTCTGCACCTGTTTTGATTCAACCACATGATTCATTTTTATTCATTCAATCAAAATCCAATAAAACCTATCAAAATGTGTTATTTTTTAAGAAAATTGAGACCTGCTCATGCGAAATATATTTTTAAATAAATTCTTGATTATTTTTTATTCTATTAAAATAATAAAATTTAAAATAATAAAGTTCTTTATAAAAAACAATTATAAAACGTTTATTAATATTTCTAACGTTTAGGGAGAACAAAATATGTTAAAATCCACAATCACAATACTTCTTCAAGGCCTTTGTGAACAATGAATTATCAACCAATTGTCTGCCTGAGTACAAAAGAAAAAGAGTAACCTTTTTAAAAACCCTAAGAATGGGATATGTCTACCTGAGAATAATTAATTTGATTACGAAAAATCCCATCAAAAACAATTTTGTCGAAGATGAGACCGTGACAGATCGAATTGTCACCCCAAAAACCCCTAACCCGTGAATTTCATCAAAATCGGTAGAGTTGTTTTCAAAATAGAACCAAGATACAAATATATATACAAACAAATATAAATATAAATAAATAAATATACAATTTTTGCTCGTTTAATAAGAGTAGATACGCAATAATTAGGATTTATGAGAATAGAAACAACGTTTCGATATCTCATGTCTTTTCTCACTTTTTCAGAAATCAATGTAGGTAAATGGAAAAAGTTATTTGCACCTCCTTAGTTTAATTGATTTTAATTTTTTATTTCAAATTCAAAATAAATCTTTTATAATATTATATATATATATATATATATATATATATAATACTACAATTTTTGAATTTGATTAGGTTCCGTAGTCTTTACCTGAGGACCCTTTGAAATCGATCCAATACTTTATCTACTTTGCATTGGATAAAGTAAAATATCCTTGCCCCTTTTTTCCAGGGTAGGCATAACCTTAACTGATCTCCCAATTCAGTTGTCTAAAATTGCAGCGGTCCTATTATAAGGTTGGGTTGTGGCTATTAAATGATCGGACTTATGCTGCTACTGGCAGAAGGTCTGATGAAATGTTTAAATCGCGCATAAAAAAGTTTTATTTTTTGCTTTGTATTTTTGAAATATCTCAAAAACGGCTGAAGCATTCTTTTATTTCAAACACTAGTGTCATCTATTAGCGAATCCTTAAAGAAAACTTTCTTTCTTCATTTATAGTATGCAATAATTTTTATATAAACTCAATGCAGGATTTTATCTAATTTAAAAAGTATAGAAACGACGTTTCGATGTCTCATCTCATTTCTCACTTATTCAGAAATCAATGTAGATGGAAAAAGTTATTTCCACATCCTATAGAATCTCCTTAGTTTTAAAAAGTATCTGGAATTCGATATTTAAGCCCAAAATAAGAAAGTGGGAGGAGTTTAAAAAAATGAAAAAAAAAATGTGGAACTTAAGCCGTAGATGTTATTGAAATAATTTAAATTTTCTAATTTTAATAAATTTTATTTGTCATTAAATTTTAATGGGTTTTAAAAAAATTAATTCTCCTCTATTGAGTCATTTCCCCTTTATTGTAACAAAAAAAAGTAAAAAATCAAACAGATATTACACTGAAAAATCAATTTCTTAATAATAAATATATTGATAGAGTTGAGCATTTTTAATGAGCTCTTATTTATTCCAAACATATTTTATTAATAATTAAGATATATCGAATCATTCCAAATATGACCAAGGTATTTAATCGAAATATATTATATACTTGAGTGATCTATTTTATTCTATTAGATATCATTTAATATAAATTAATGTCTTGTTTACTTCCAGTAAAACCTTTTATTATATATAAACGAATGTAGATTTTTGTAAATAGTGATATCTTAATAATTAAGATATTTAGAAAAAAAATAACAGAAATTTTGTTTACATTATTAATTGTTTTTTTTTAATTTTAAAACCCACAATAAGATTATAAGAAATATTAATATATATTAAAATTAGATTACCTTGTAACTTAAATCAAAAATAATAATTCAAATTTTTATCTAATTAATTCAACCAAATGAATAATTAAAATAAATATTTAAATAATTCTTTTATTGGAATATATGTAGATTCTACATCAAATGAATATATTATACTCATCTTCTAGTCAGAAATACATATATTTATTATAAATAAAAAATATTCAAATTTATATTATTTCTTGTCGTAATTACTTATTATTGCATTTAAATACCCAACTATTAAATTTAACTATTCCACTATTTTACTCAAATAACAATATTTTCATAATTTACTTATTGATGCTTAGTTTAAATTGCGGCATCTTAACTATTAATATATCTAGAGTTGCTCCCAAAATATGAGAATACTTAAAATACGTATCTTATTTATTCATTGAACAGATATTGATTTCGCCATAATTAACTTCACCATCTATTCACATCAAATATAATTTCTTAACTATAAATATATCGTTTTTGTAGTGTAGTTTCACTTCAAAAAAAATGTCTTAATTGAAATATTTCAATTTTAAGTCATCTCTGAATAATATTTAATAGTTATAGTTATTCTGATTTTGTGACTGGAAAGTTGTCTGCCTAGCACAGAGAAAGTTGTCATTTTATTTAGTATAAACATATTTAGTTATTTTAGTCGAAATTCTTCAATTTGTCATCACCAAAAGAGAAATGTTTTGTTTTGAATCCTGATGGAATTCTTCTTTATTTGAGTTTGAGAAATACCGCCCCTCTACACCCCCACCCTCCCCTACACCCTCTCTTTAAAGAATCCATCAATATGAGGTGAAGAAAAAAGAAAAAAACATAAAAAGGTGACAAACACAGAATAGGAAGAAAAGAGAGGGGGGTTTCTAACGAATGATGCGGGGGTGACATTTAGTGCGGGGGGGGGGGGGGGCGATGACTGAGTGGGGGTGAAGCATTTAACTACTCATCCCCTCCCCTCCTTCTTTTAACCACCGACACTCAACAGGACACTCTATGAGAAGCGAACCAAAAACTCGTAAAAATAAATTGAAAAATTAATATGAAAAACTATAAAAATCAACTTCTATTATATAGTAGTAGGCAGGGACTTATTCATTAAAAACAGGCCCGGTTTAAAAGCGTTGATTAGTTTTTGGTATACAAATCCACCCATAAACATTAGTTTTAGTAACAGGAATATAGTAGGGAACTGGACAAAATTAAAAACTTTTAATTGTTTCAATACTGAAGTCATTTATTATCAACAATTAATTATTATTTAAAAGTTTTATTTACAAGAGACAATTAAATAACAATGAATAAATGATTATTGAAAAATAATAATAATTAGTTTTAAATAAATTTATTGAAAATATTGGAAGTAATAGTTAATTTGTCTTAATAATTAGATGGTTTATTAATATAAAATGCCGAAGAAAGGTTCGTATTTATTATAAAGTTTTGGGAGATAATAAAATGAATCAACAAAAAATTACTTTTTTATTTATTTATAACAGTCGTGTGCTTGCATTTCATTAGAAACATTAACGAAGGTAAAATCTTGAGAGAAAGGATAATTGGGACTAGCTCAATTGAGCCAAAATTTCAATTTAATTGTCAAAATGAATTCTATTAGCACGGAATTTCGAAAAATTTGAGAAAATCTTTTTAATTATGTAGAGTCTGGATTTTTTCAGAATTGGCTTTTTAATAAATAACTACAGTAAATATAGGATAAATAAATGTAACTACTATACTATTTAAGAGAATTTTTCGCTATATTTTACTTATGAATCTTATTTTAAACCATTTTAAATGAGGAATTCTTGTATATATACAAAATATTAAAATAATTTCTTCACCCAAAAAAACATTAAGCCGTGATTATATTATTGAAATTGTTAGAGCTGTTTTCGAGAAATCGATTAAAAGATTTTATTAAATGGGCCAGACGTTTCGTCAGTTTATTCTGACTTCCTCAGTGGCCCATTTTATCACTCTTTGATCAAAAAATAATTTCACTATATATAAGACAAAAAAAAAACATTATCAAAATCTTTCTTTAACATATTCTAGGCTCAAATTGATTCATAATCTAAAAATAAAATAAATAAAAATTGTTTAATTGTTAAAGAAAAGTTGCTTCCAAGATTGTTAATTAATTAAAAATTTTAATTGTTAAATAAAAGTCCAAGATTGTTAATTAATTAAAAAAAATTTTAATTTTTAAATAAAAGTCCAAGATTGTTGATTAATTAAAAAAAGATTTAATTGTTAAATAAAAGTCCAAAATTGTTGATTAATTTAAAAAAAATTTAATTGTTAAATAAAAGTCCAAGATTGTTAATTAATTAAAAAAAATTTTAATTTTTAAATAAAAGTCCAAGATTGTTGATTAATTAAAAAAAGATTTAATTGTTAAATAAAAGTCCAAAATTGTTGATTAATTTAAAAAAATTTTAATTGTTAAATAAAAGTCCAAGATTGTTAATTAATTAAAAAAAATTTTAATTTTTAAATAAAAGTCCAAGATTGTTGATTAATTAAAAAAAGATTTAATTGTTAAATAAAAGTCCAAAATTGTTGATTAATTTAAAAAAAATTTAATTGTTAAATAAAAGTCCAAGATTGTTAAATAATTAAAAAAATTTAATAGTTAAAGAAAAATCTAAGATTGTTAATTAATTTGAGCCAGGAAAATATATTATAAAAAAAGATTAATGGTGTTTTGTCGTATAATGAAATTCTTTTTTGACAAAAAGTGATAAAATGGACCACTGAGAAAGTCAAAATAAATTGTTAAAACGTCTGGCCCATTTAATAAAAACTCTGTTTTTAATTTTGTCCAATTCCCTACTATTCCTGTTACAAATTTACTATGGATGCCAATGATACAACATTTAATTTTCGATTTTGATACAAGATGGCAGCACTGAGTTTCTACAATCATTCAATCGTTAAAGTAGAACACAATATTACCTAGATTTTATTTAGAAATTAATCAATTGAAAATTTTAATAAAATAGTATAGGTATTATACTTACTCTTGAATAGAAGTATGACTAACGCCGGTTGTGTTTTTTGTGTATTTTCTAGTGAATCAGGAGGAAGTGGCGGTGGCTTGGACGGCAGTGGCGCATTTAGTCCTCCACCCCCGCAACAGCCTATAACGGCGATGCTGGAGGCGGCTGCAGCTAGTGGGGTGCAGCAGCCCTTCATCAGGCCCTACAGGCTGATTCCCTGGCAGAAAAAGAACGGAGACTTAGTGAGATGATTCTGCAATTGCAACTTGTCAGAGAGAGGCTCGTCTCGCAACACGATATCGACTCAATCAGCCTCAAGGTAAAACTCAACACCAACGAACGAGCATTCCCAAAATGATTCAATGTTTCTTTCATCCGCTAACAGATGTCACCACTTCATTCTATTCAACAGAGATACCCACTTTTTAGAAATATATTCATAGACTGGATTATTTATATACTTTTATTTTATGATTACAGTTAAATTTGATGGTAGATTTTTATTTTCTTTTTTACAACCAACAGCTAGTACTATAATTTTATATTTTATCGACCTCATAGATCAATGTAGTGTGGAAAAATGGCGCAAAATATATATATATATATATATTTTTATTTAAACTTTTTCAATTATCAAAAAAGAAGATGATAATGTGCTCCCTTCTTATCGAAGGGTGAACCGCGACCTAATATAGTGTACACCTACTTCCACTTCCAATTTCATTTCCAAGTAGAAAACAAAATAGATGAAGGGATATTATCAAATTAATTCCAACATAATTCCAAAGATGTATACACCTAATTCCAATCGCGGTTCACCCCTCGCTAACTCAAAAATGAAATTTCTAACTTGGATTATTCTCCAGAAATTTAACATATTTTGACGCAAGTTAATTGGCACAATATTGTCCATAAAAACGGATTAGGGGATCCTATTACCATCCCTTCTGATATGAATTTATCATCTCTAATAAAATTTTTGGCTTTTAAATTCTTGGTAACAATTTAGCGTAATTATAGCATTTAGTCTCAGGTAGCACAAGAATAATCTATAAATATTCTGATAACATCTTTTCTGGACATTGAAATATCCTGTGAATAATCTTTCAATTTTCCTGGATATTCTAGAAATATTCTTAAAACTAAAATATTCGTGTAGGATATTTAATTTACTAGAATATTCTTAGTTGAACATTCTTAGATTATCCACCAAAGGATATTCCTAGAAGATTCGTCTGTGCAAATATTTTAAGAATATCCTGAGGATAATTGGGATATATATGTACTTTTAATATATATGGTGGATATTGGTAGAATCTCTTGTGCTACCTGGGGTGGGTGACGTTACATTTTTAAGAAAACCCTCAATTTTCCTTTTTAAATTTTATGTCAAAGGAAAAAATAAATTTAATAAATTTACTAATAATAAATTGAATGTCTTGAAAAGATAAATTATGAAACAATGAATTTATAAATAAAATTGATCCATTATTAATTTATTTATAAATGTAAACAATGTAAACATAATAATGCAACAATTTATTATTATTATTTATTTACTAATGAGAAAAAGAATTTTAATGAATTAGATAAATAATAATAATAAAAATCCTCTTATTTTTCGACTAATCGTCCGTTCGCCGTCTTTTTTTTCTTCATTTTGTCTTGTTTAAATTGAGGTTAGGTTTTATGTTCTTTTTTTTATTACACTATCTCTATTATTTCTCACTAAGAATAGTTTCGATACTAGTGCCATCTATCAGCAGTAAGCAACATCAATATAAAAACAATTATTGAAATAAAATTACCTAATTAAAAATTATTAATAATTAATTTAAACAAATAAATACAAAGAACGTCTGGAAAGCAAGTTTCGACATCTCTATTTCTGGAGTAGTTTTCAAATCTATAGATAAAAGTCTATTCACATTTGATTAGATTTTCTCATTAAAAATTTACAATCTAGATGATTTTCAAATCAAAGACTAAAGCATTATTAAATCTACAGCATGTATATTTGTTTGTGCCTTTATCATAACAACCCTTTAAAATCTCAATAAAATTCTTACATGAATATAACATATCTAATAAGATTATTGTATTTTAAATTCTTGGTAACAATTTAGTGAAAATATAGTCTCTAAGTGACGTTAAATTTTTAAGAAAACCCTCAATTTTCATTCGAATAATCTTGACTAAAATTATATTTCAAAAAGAAAAATAAATTTACTTATAATAATTTAATGTCATGAAAAGATAAATTATGAAACAATGAATTTATAAATAAAATTGATCCATTATTAATTTATTTATAAATGTACACAATGTAAACATAATAATGCAACAATTTATTATTATTATTTATTTACTAATGAGAAAAAGAATTTTAATGAATTAGATAAATAATAATAATAATAATAAAACGGCTCTCTCTTTTTCGACTAATCGTTCGTCGTCTTTTTCTTCATCTTGTTTAAATTGAGGTTAGGTTTTATGTTCTTTTTACTTTTTTTTATTGCTGCCAACTTAATAATGATAATAAAATCCGAAAATTAAAAAAAAGCTCATTTTCGTTACATTCTTAATTTGTCCCTGTAAAAAAAAGATTGTAATAAAAATTATATTTCTATAATTATAACCTCTAAGCGCGATAAATTCGTTTTAATATATTTATCTACACGACAGATGAGAGAAAAAACATTAAATTTCTTCACGTTAGCCAAAAACGTTTACGCTTTTTTTCATTTTCTCACCATTATCATTATTTTATGAACTTAAATAAAGAGATAATGTGCAATTTTATTCCATTTTAATATTAAATTATTATCTTTTTGAATGGTGAAATTAATTTTTAATTCCAGTTATAAGTAAAGAATAGAGAATCTACTGATATATACCTATATACATTTTTTAAATGATAAGGGATGAAGTATCGAGTTTACGTTCAATTAAAAAAATGTAATTAACTATTTTAAAATTAACAATTAAAAACAGCCTTTATCATAACAACACTTTAAAATCTCAATGAAATTATACAAAAAATATATTTTATGCATTTTTGATCATAAAGCTCTGAAGTTAGTAAGAAAATTTGAATCCATTATTGATTCAAATAACTAACAATGTCAACAATAATTGTTAGCATTTCTCTTTTTTATTCTAATATCAATTGTTGATATAGCATTATTGAATAAAGGGGGATTTTATTTATTTAAGAATCTCTTTAAGAATCATTCTTTAATCTCTGTATTTTTTTTCAATGATAAGGGATGAGCTATCAAGTTTACGTTCAATTAAGAAAAAATGTAATTAACTATTTTAAAAACTGAAATCAAAAATTTTAATCCATTATTGATTCAAATAACTAACAATGTCAACAAACATTGTTACCATTTCTCTTTTCTATTCGAATTTCAATTGTTGATATAGCATTATTGAATAAAAGGGGATTTTATTTCTTTAAGAATCATTCTTTAAGCTTTTTTAAGGCTTAACTAT
Organism: Forficula auricularia; assembly: GCA_024734495.1. NCBI lineage: Eukaryota > Metazoa > Arthropoda > Insecta > Dermaptera > Forficulidae > Forficula > Forficula auricularia. The sequence goes on along the minus strand of JALMQS010000629.1, from coordinate 246,015 downwards.
TTAATTATTTAAGCGTGACCATAATCGGCCTATAATCTTCTTATATTATTTATGTACATTGAACACATACAGAACAACCAAAATTATTTTTAAATAATAAAAACAAACCAATTATATTCTAATAATTATTTCAACATCTATGTCTTTTAATTTCCCATTAAGAAGAGTTTCGATAGTAGTGCCATCTATCAGCACGGAGCAACATCAATATAAGAATAATTATTGAAATAAAACTACCTAATTAAAAATTAGTAATTATTAATTTAAACAAATCAATACAAAGAACGTCTGGAAAACAAACATTGCCGACTATAGGGCACGACGTTTCGACACCTCTATTTTTGGACTAGTTTTCAAGTCTTTAGATAAAAGTCTATTCAGAAATAAGTGTCCCATCTTGATGAAATTTTTCTTATTAAGATGATTTTCAAATCAAAGACTAAAGCATTATTAAATCTACATCATGTATGTTTGTTTGTGCCTTTATCAAAACAACACCTTAAAATCTCAATAAAATTATACAAAAAAATTTATTTTCTGCATTTTTGATCACAAAGCTCTGAAGTTAGAGAGACCAAAAACCTTATAACTCAAAATACAAACATTTTATTGGAGGGTATTTTAGCTGGTTCTTGGACTAGATAAAAAAATGTATCTATCAGCGCCCCTAGCGTACTCTTAACAACCAAATAAAAAACGCTTGTATTTCTGGTTGCCGAACAACCAACCAGGCGCGTTTTAAGTCATGAATTGATCTGATGAATATAATTTATTTATTTATTTATTTAAACCGATTATTATTCATTATCTTTCATTTGTTTTTCAAAAACTAAAGCATTATTAAATCTACAACCTGTATATTTATTTGTGCCTTTATCATAACAACACTTTAAAATCTCAATAAAATTATACAAAAAAATATATTTTCTGCATTTATGATCAATTAATAATTGATAATTATTTCAACATCTATGTCTATTATTTCTCACTAAGAATAGTTTCGATAGTAGTGCCATCTATCAGCATGAATCAACATCAATATAAGAACAATTATTGAAATTACATATACCTAATTAAAAATTATCAATAATTAATTTGTGGAGGGGATTATTTAGCTGGTTCTTGGACTAAAGCGTTAAATTTTGCTATCAGCGCCCCTAGCGGACTCTTAACAACCAAATAAAAAAAACCTTGTATTTCTGGTTGCCGAACAACCAACCAGGCGCGTTTGAAGTCATGAATTGATCTAATGAATATAATTTATTTATTTATTTAAACCGATTATTATTCATTATCTTTCATTTGTTTTTCAAAGAATAAAGCATTATTAAATCTACAACATGTATACTTGTATTTACTTGTGACTTTATCATAACATCACTTTAAAATCTCAATAAAATTATACAAAAATAAAATATATATTTTCTGTATTTTTGATCAATTAATAATTGATCAAGTAGTAATTGATAATTATTTCAACATTATGTCTATTATTTCTCACTAAGAATAGTTTCGATAGTAGTGCCATCTATCAGCATGAAGCAACATCAATATAAGAACCATTATTGAAATTACATATACCTAATTTAAAATTATCAATAATTAATTTGTGGAGGGATTATTTAGCTGGTTCTTGGACTAAAGCGTTAAATTTTACTATCAGCGCCCCTAGCGGACACTTAAGAATCAAATAAAAAACGCTTGTATTTCTGGTTGCCGAACAACCAACCAGGCGCGTTTGAAGTCATGAATTGATCTGATGAATATAATTTATTTATTTATTTAAACCGATTATTATTCATTATCTTTCATTTGTTTTCTGCTCTGCTTTTTTATTTTATTTTTTAATTTGGCAAACTCTATTGAAGTTAATTTCATTCCCTTCTCTTTCTTTCTTGCTTTGTGTCGTTTTAGTCAATCACTGCTCTCTTTATAGTGTACCACATAGTCTAGATATATATATATATATATATATATATATATATATATATATATATATATATATATATATATATATATATAAAGCCTCCTCTCTTTTGATTCAAGAGTTTATTTGCATTTGTTTGATTTCGTAAATGCAGCCAAGCAGAAGAACCAGTCATTACTTTTCTCTTTCTGACAAATGGCTAAAATAATCACACACATACACACACACACACAAAGAACAGAACAAATCAGAGGAGAAAGGAGGGCCCTTTTAAGAAATTATATATATATATATATACTCGGTATATAACAAGGACAATTTTCAATATTATGGATTTATTATCTAGATCAGGATGCGGCCCACCGCTAAGATGAATTCGGCCCGATACAAAATCGCAAACTTCTTAAAATCTTTGAAATTTGTTAATATATACATATTAACTAATTAGGTAATTGATTCTAATTAGGTTGCCATGGCAACAACAAATGTAATCTACTCTTATTAAACGAGCAAAAATTAAATATCTATTTTTTATTTTGAAAACGGCTCTAACGATTTTGATGAAACCAACTCTATTAACAAGTTTTGACGATGAGAAAACAATCTGGCTAGGTCTGGTGCTCATCAAAATTCATCTTAATTAACTTTTTCTTAATTACTTTAAATTATTGATAGATGAAAAAATAAATCAATAAAAAATGTTGTTTACATTTCTTTTAAGTATCTTTTATTTATTAATTGGTTTTTTTAATTTTAAACCCCACTAATACTATATAATAAATATTATTATATATTAAATAGAAAATTTTAATATTTTTTTTTTTTTATTTAATTGTCTTCGGAACTAGATGCCCATTTATCCGGCCCATCATAATTAATATTTATTATACCGGGTGAGTTTTTTTATCTTGAAACAGTCTAATAACTCAAATACAATTCATTATATGAAAAAAAGTTTAATTATATTAAAAGGGAAACTAAACTACGCTATTGTTTTTCGGCCTAGAACAAGCTTTCAAGGGTATTTCGAGATCAAGTTCTGTTTTTTAAATGGAAACCTATATGTTTCTGTACATATTCTGAATCTACAAAAAAACTGAACAACTTTTATAAGAACTATTTTTTTATATGACATCCAATTAAAAAAAATATTAAATTAATTAGATCTAAAAAAATCCTAATAATTATTTTTAACAATTATTCAATTTAATTATTGAAAAATAAAGATCAAATATTTAATTATTAATTAAATGATTATTAAATCAAAAAGCCACAACAATGAAAATAAGTGTTTATAAATATCTTAAAACTTCATTATACACGCAGATTTAAGAGATTATTTTCTACTTAATAGAAATATTTAAAATTCTTAATTTTGAAAAAGTTTATTTCTCGTGTCAATTCAGTAGATAGTTCTATTGTATTACTAAAATAAAAATGGAGCATTATTTTGTTGAAGACAGAATGGTCTTAATTTATGGGGAATGTGGAAGAAGTGTTATGGGACTGGCATTGAAATGGATACCGAGCGTTTTCCTGATAAAAATACACCCTCACAAGCTTCATTTTATCGTGTTGTAAATCTGTTAAATTGGAAGTGGAATTCATTCAAAAGACTTGCAATACAGTCTGGAATGTCTCAGAACAGTGTTCCAAAATTATTAAATTATTTATTTAATAATTAATTATTTGATCATTATTATTTAATAATTAAGTTGAATAATTGTTAAAAATAATTATTTATATTTTTTTGAGATCTAATTGATTTAATAATTTTTTTTTATTTGATGTCCTATAAAAAATAGTTCTAATGAAAGTTTTTCAGTTTTTTTTGTAGATTCAGAATATGTACAGAAACATATAGGTTCCCATTTAAAAAACAGAACTTGACCTCGAAATACCCTTGAAAGCTTGTTCTAGGTCGACAAAGAAATAGAACAGTTTAGTTTCCCCCTTGATATAAATAAACTTTTATTTGAAACTTTTATCATATAATGCACTGTTTTTGAATTATAAGACTGTCTCAAGATAAAAAATTCACCCGGTGTATTAATTAATTAATTGATTCTAATTAGGTTCCTATGCCAACAACAATGTAATTATTATTATTGATATAGAAAATGGAAAGGATGTCAAAAGGTTGGGCACCCCTGATATTTAGTTAGAATCGGTCCATTTCTGAGATAATTTTCCACTGTCATTTACACAGAAAGATGAATAATAATTGATAGAGTAAATAAAATTAATAAAAATATTCTTATATTTAGTATATTTGGGATCAGACGGTCATAGAGAATTCGAAAAAATATATTTTATTTGAAATATTTCAAAAAATTTACGCACTAATATGCTTCCGTTTTACAGTTTATAAACGCAACCCTAAAAAGTGAAACAACATAAGATTATATGTTAATATTTTAAATATAAAAAATATGAATATTTATTTGAAACAGAGGTTAATTAGAAATAAACAAAAAAATCATCTTAATTAAAATTAATTAGTTTATTTATATTTTTAGTAGAAATAATTATTATTCAATAATTAGAATAAATAAATACTTATTGAAACAATTAAAATTAAGTTTTCAACAATATTCATGATTTTAAAATGTTGACAGACTTTTAATTATTATACCATAATTTAGTAAATGGTTCACTTTGCCATGTACAAATGAATTTGTAAGTTAAAGAAATCTTATCTTATCTGGAATTAAGCCACGCAGTAATAATCTACGGTCTTAGAGAATTGAAAAAATATATATTTTTTTGAAATACCTATCTCAAAAAAAAAATTGTCAAAAAACGAAAAAATGGCAAGACAATAGCCTTGTGAAATTTCTGATTTTGGATTTTGGAAAGGTTGGGCACCCCTGATATGTAGATAGAACCGGTCTATTTCTGAGATAATTTTCCACTGTCATTTACACAGAAAGATGAATAATAATTGATAGAGTAAATAAAATTAATAAAAAATTCTCATTTTCCAGTTTATTATTATATTTAGATCTTATTATAATAAGAATAGCCTATAAAAAGTACGAAGGCTTCTCTCTTGATGCTACAATACTGGATATCCTTGAAGATTGAAAGTTGTAGGAATTGAAAAAAAAACGCCTTGGTTAAATTTATTTTATTTATACTTTCATAAATCATGTATTTTGAAGCTTTTGTAGAGATTATTGACTTCATTTCAAAACGATATTTACTATGGGAAATGATAGGAATGATTTTACAATTTTTCAATAAACTTTGAGCAATAGGAATCTTTAATGAATAAATAAATTAGGGAAGTTCTTTTACGGCAGAGCCTAAATTTTACGCAATCTTGAAGCAGAGGTGACGAATCGATTGCCTATATTCAGGCGTATATGGTGCGTAGGTACAAGGCTAGAATTTGTCTTTAGGAATAATCTAAGAAATAAACAAACGAACAAACATCCATATTATTGATTAGAGAATATATATATATTGCCTGAAGCACCGAGCGATGCTCGGTAACTTTTTGTCTCTAAATAAGTTTCACATTTCAAGGCTATGCGACTTTCCGAGGAGGAGATATAAACGATTAAAATAATTATTTTGCGACATGACTAATTTACACCACCTTTCTTTATTTCAATCGTATTAAAATTTATATATATAAGAATTGCTTATTTAATAATATAAGATATATATATATAATTATATATATATCCCCAATATATTATTTTTTCATAAACTTTTCAGATGTACAATTTTTGTTAATTTTCGAATAAATAAATGAATGAAATAGATTTTTGTTATTTGTATCTATGTGTGGTGGCGGTAGTGGAGGCGGGAGGAGGGGAGGGAAGGTCACGAACTTTGTGGAACAGGGTTGTCCAACCTGAATGAGACTCAGTTCTGCAATGAATACGACCCGGCATAAAAACATAAACTTTTTTAAATCAGTGAAATTTGCATATAGGCCTATATGTACTTAGTCGAAAACGTATCTGATAAAATTTACCCTGATAAAAAAAGCCACTTTTTTACAAAATAAGTATCTCATTAGTATTTTATAAAAATTGATTAATGATGTCACTTTTGTAAGTATTTACCATAATGTAAGAATGGAAACACCTATTTTTAATTAAAATTAGATTTTGAAGTACTATAATCGGATCAAAATAATAATGAAGTTTTGTTAATTAAAAACCTATCTTTACATTTTTAAAATATTTCTTATTTTAGAGATTAAAACCTACTATACCTACTTTGTGATTAAAAAAAAATAAGTTAAAAATTATTAGGTTATACATTGTTGTTTGTTTCTCATTATTAGTGATTCCATTATTTTACATTGTTATTTGATAAACAACAATTGTTAGAATTAGTATAGGTTATGTGTGGATTGAGATACATTTTTTTATCTTAAAATTTAGGCCAAATAAGCCCAAAGTTTGGACACTCCTGATCTATCTGGTGGATGGATATATTGTATACACACACACACAGAGAGAGAGAGAGAGAGTCTCCTCTGACCAAGTTAATTAAAATACAGATTTATACAATGGATTTATTTATTTATTTATTTATATTATAGGGCTCGTTGACACAAAGGGTCGCCCGGTCGGTCAAAGGGATTCCTTCTAAGCCCAAAGGGAACAGAAAGAAAGAAAGAGAGCGCAATTTAGAAAAGGAAGGGACAACAGAGACCCCCTTTGATTGATTCCCCTCCCCCTCCCCCTCAACCCCCTCCCCTCTCTATAGAGAGAGATGACAAGTTCTAAATAAACTTTGTTGTACGCCTTTATTACGAGAACAGAAAAGAGAAGAACAACTTTTTCTAATTAATTTCGATCAGTTTTTGAATTAACAAGAGAGAGAGAGAGAGAGAGTTTTTGCCTCCCTACAGATAATACTGTGCATTTTCAAAAATCAGAAACATTGAAATTAAATATATTATTAAAACAATAATCATTTTTTATTAGTAATAATTAAGAAAACAAACAATTATATTTTTTAATTAATTAATTAATAATTAGTTTTTATTTCAAATTTATTTTAATTGTTGTTTTAAATATCTAATATACTTACACTATATTTATTTATTAAAACAAAACGATGAAGAGATAACTAATATATTTTTCACAGACACTGTGCATTTTCAACAATCCGATACAATGAACAAATTAAATTAAATACGTTTGTTAAAACAATAATCGTTCTTTATTAACAATAATTAAGAAAATAAACAATTATTTTTTCTTTAAATTAATTAATTAATAATTAGCTTTTATTTCATATTTTTTAATTGTTGTTTTAAATATCTAATATACACACTATATTTAATTATTTATTTATTTATTAAAAATAAAACGATGAAGAAATAACTAATATATTTTTATTACTTGTTTGGGGTCTAGCAAATGAATAATGTGTTTTTTTTTATAGAAATGATTTGAATGTTTATTTTTTTAATTTATTTATACATATTTATAAGCTGATCCATGAGCTCAGACATATATCTGCGGGATTACTGTCTTATTATCTATTATTATTATTTTAAAAGGAGAGATTCTCCGCTTGAAACATCTACTTATATATAAGCGATATGTTTATTTAAATCAAGCGGAGGACAACCTCATCAAATTTTAGAATGCAAATAACATATCCCATACTGTAGTGTGATCAGCACACACCCCGAATGTGATATTCTTACTAGCCAAATCCAGTCGTTTTTAGGGGTAAATAAATAGCCACTGAAGATGTCAAAAATATTGTAAAATCAAGTCATTTCTAAATGGCTAAATTTGATTTCAGGATATTCCCACAATAACAATATTTAAAATTTCAAGGGGTAATTTCAGAAGATCTGTCTTTTTATGAGTAGTTCAGAAGCTCATCCAATTTCAAGACCACTTTTCGAAAATGTATAGATTTTCGTAAATTCTTAACCAAAAAATAAGGTTTATTATTTTTGTAAAAAAAACTACTGGCTCTTGTTTTCATCAGTAGAGCCTTCTTTTTATTTGTTCTGAAATTGTTTTCTAACGAATTTGGGATTTAAAAAGCATACATTTTTTGGTACTTATAGACATAATTGAATTGGCCTCTTAACTGCTCATACATAGACGTATAGATATATTATACTTATACTTAAATTTGTATAAATTATTAATAAACAATATTTGAAAACATTTATCCGAGCAGTTAGCTATTATTTGTCGGCCTAGAACAAGCTTTCAAGGGTATTTCAAGGTCAACTTCTGTTTCTTAAATAGAAACCTATATTTTTCTTTACATTGCCTAAATCTACAAAAAAAATTGAACTGAACAACTTTCATTAGAACTATTTTTTTACACGGCATCAAATAAACAAAATATTAAATCAATTAGATCTCAAAAAATCCAAATAATAATTATTCTTAACAATTATTTAACTTAATTATCAAATAATAATGATCAATTATTTAATTATTAAATAAATAATTTAATAATAATCAATAATTTAATCATTTTTCGACAATGTTCTGACATCTTTCTTCAACAAAATAATGCTCCATTTTTATTCTGGTAATACAATTTAACTGTCTATTGAATTGACACGAGAAATAAACTTTTTAAACTCAAAAATTTTAATTAGTTCTATTAAGTAGAAAATAATCTATTAAATCTGCGTGTATAATGAAGTTTTAAAATCATTATGAACACATATTTTCATTGTTGTGACTTTTTGATTAAATAATAAATATTTATTTAATAATTAAATAATTGATCATTATTATTTGATAATTGAGTTAAATAAATGTTAAGAATAATTATTATTTGGATTTTTTGAGATCTAATTGATTTAATATTTTGTTTATTTGATGTCGTGTAGAAAAATAGTTCTTATGAAAGTTGTTCAGTTTGTTTTCTAGATTATGTAGACGTAACAAAAAATATAGGTTTCCATTTAAAAAACAGAACTTGACTTCGAAATACCCTTGAAAGCTTGTTCTAGGCCGAGAAACAATAGCGTAGTTTTGTTTCCCCTTCGATATAAATGAACTTTTATTTGAAACTTTGTTTTCATATAATGTTTCAAGAAGTTGATGATTTTATGTCGGGCCGTATTCATTCATTGGAGTGCTTGGACAACCCTGAGCTAGATATAATATGTTGGATGGAGAGACTTGACAGACTCTCTTTGGTAGCGAATCAATTTGATTGGCCTTATGGCCTACTGGTAATTACGAGGAAAAAAGAGCAAGTCCCTTTTTGGGGTCGTCTTTGATCTTGGCTGGGCCCTTCGTAATTTGTTTATTTTCCTCCGAGGGGGTTGTTGTTGTCATTCTTTAGTTAGTTTATTCATAGATTATTCATCGTTGGTTCGACTTTGTCTCACCCTTTTTATTTTTTTCAACCCCCACCCCTAAAGAAGGGAGGATCCATAATATATGCACCATTCTTTTTGCCATTGGCGTTTTTTTTGGGTTGTTGTTGTTTTAATCTATTATTTACGATATTGCATCTCTATAGAGAGTAAGTAAGGTTGTGGTTAAAAGTTACAAAACAGGGTGGAGGATTTCGAAAAAGCAACCTAAGAGAGTTAAAAGGGACAGGGGGTGCAGGGGGGGGGGTTTAAGTCAACACAACCACAAAAGCAACGCATGCTATCAATTTTTAAACCGATCAAATAAATAAATACATTCTGGTTAGCCCAAAGAGCATCAAAAACCATCCAAAATAAAACCACCCTCTATCTTTCTTTCTCTCAACTAATAATAAGGAAAAAGTTTTTTATTTTGTTGTATTTTTTAGACCTACTCTAAAATTAAAAATCCCCCTCCCCCTCTACTTTTATTAGAAGGTGACCAATAAGAACCCATGAAAAAGTTGTTGACAAATTGTACGTCAACCTTAGCTAGAGGGTGGGGCGTCGTCACTTGCTTATTTTAAAAAATCATAACACAAAAAGTATTGCCCGTATCGATTTAATTATTTTTTCTGTATACAGGGGTACATTTAAAGTTTTATTTCATTAGGTTTTAAAAATGACATCTCGAAGGTGGCCACCGTCCTCGTCAATACACTGACATAGCAGAGTTTTGAAATTCGTCGTCTTCAGCTTGATTGCAAATTTTCCTATCTACGGTCCTAGAGAATTGAAAAAATATATTTTATTTGAATTATCTCAAAAAAAAAATGCAGAAATATGAAAAAATGGCATATATATATATAGCCTTGTGAAATTTCTCATTTTGACAAAAAATTTGAAATATCCAAATTAAAAAAATTTTAAAATATTTTGGATCAGAAGACGGCCCTTGAGAATTGAAAAATAGATTTTATTTGAAATATCTCAAATAAAAATTTGTCAAAAACCGAAACGTTGTGACGTTAACTAGAAAATTTTACCCTGAGTGTTTTGTTTAATCCGAAAAAATATGAATATTTATTTGAAACTCAGGTTAATTAGAAATAAACAAAAAAATCATAATAGTATAATTTAATTAAAATTAATTAGTTTATTTATATTTTTAGTATAAATAATTATTATTCAATAATTAGAATAAATAAATACTTGCGTAATAATTGACGAAACAATTAAAATTAACTTTTCAACAATATTCAAGATTTAATTATATACCATAAATTAGTAAAATGGCTCTCTTTGTACAAATGAATTACTAAGTTAAAGAAATGTTATTCCTGGTCTTTGGAATTAAGTAATCCACGCAAGTAATAAACTAGGTCATCTACCATAGATCCTTGAGGCTGAATTCAGAGGCTGTATCTTTCTTGTTGAACACAGAGTCAACTGATTATTAATTATTCTGGAGAAATCTATCCATGAATAGTTGTCTATTCTTTCTTTAACGATGAATAATTCCATTTTACGTCATCGAAATATTATTTAGCGAGAGAGAGAGAGAGATTTACGAAATTTCTCATTTCCGAATAAAATAAAAAAAAAACCCGGAATCTTTTGGTTGACGCTTTTCTTTGATATATTCTAACCCCCCCCCCCCCCCCTCACCCTTTCCACTCTGTTTATTATTTTAGAAAATAAAGAGAATGTCAAATAGCGAGAGCGATTTTAAAGTCAAATCACGTGATATATATATATAGAGAGAGAGTGGGATATGGATATAAAAGAATCTTAAAGAAGTCAATTTTAATGTGCTTGTCGTCTCCCACCCCCCCCCACCCCACCCCACCCCGCACCTCATTTTTGACTTTTTTTGACATCCCCAGTTCGTTCGTTTCGTTGCCTGTTGAGAGATGATTTAGTTGCGGGGGTGGCTTTTCTTTCTTTTTTCCATTCCATTCAGGGGAGAAGCCATTTATTCTTTTTTCGGGGGTGGCACTCTCACCATCCGGAGGGGGTTGAAAAAGGGCCGTGGGACAACACGTGTGGCTTTGGCTGCTTTGTTTTAAAAGAGCATTTGTCCCACCGAAAAAAAAGAATAAATGGGGAATATTGGAACACGGAAGTGAACGAGACAGATTAACCAAAGGTTAAACCACGAGGGTTAGGCTTACACATTCCCTGGTAAACCATTTACAATACCAATTAAAGATACAAGACCAGAATGTTTTTGAGCGATCCCATTTTGGTAGAGGAAGTAAATAGTGCCATATATTCATTGAAATGTGGAAAATCTCCTGGTCCAGATGGAATTCAGGTAGAGTTTTTAAAGTTGTTGTCTATGATGAAATGGCTAACGGAGATATTTAACCATATATACAAAAATGATATCATTCTCCAGATGTGGTTTAGATCGGAATTTATCCCCATCCCCAAAAACCAGGGTCCAAGAGTAGCAGCGATTATCCGACTATTTATTAGCCTGATTGGAACTTTCAACAATTGATTTAATTATTGAAATCTAATAATTATTTATAAAATTTATTTTATATTTATATTAATTGTCGAAATAATAATAAAGTCTGTTAGTGTCAATAATTATTAAGATTTAATTACAAATATTCATTATATTATGAATGTAATTGCGCTTCTATTGTTCATTATAAGGAATATATTTTATGTTAATCATTTATCCATCAAACATTATAAATTACTAGTTCTTCTTTGTCATCAAAATATAAATAATGTTTAATTCTTTGAGACTTGTATACGTATAGTTAGAGATCAACTGGTGGCGAATAAAATTTCTTTCACTTACTAATTCATATCAAAATAAGCCATTTTACTAATTTATGGTATAATAATTAAATCTTGAATATTGTTGAAATGTTAATTTTAATTATTTCAATTATTACAGATGTATTATTTATTCTAATTATTGAATAATAATTATTTCTTTTATAAATATAAATAAACTAATTAATTTTAATTATTTTTTTTTGTTTATTTCTAATTAACCTCAAATAAATATTTATATTTTTTCGTATTAAACAACACTTAAGTTAAAATTTTCTACTTAACGTCACAACGTTTCGGTTTACAAGCTGTTGTATTTTCAACAGATAATGTTGAATTCATCTATGAATTAAAATAGACTCTGTCATTCCACATTTATCACAATCATTTTCCCATTAATTATTAATTTAGAAAAAAGACAATATTGTATAATAAAATATTAACATATAAAATTGGATGTTGATGAAAGCAGTCCACGGTGGTTGTAAAAAAATAAGACTATAGAGGTTTTATTATTTTACATTTATTTGTTAAACCGACGTTTCGGAGATTTATTCTCTCCTTCTTCAGGGTAACAAAAAGTCAATGAAAGTAGTTCAAAACATAATTACTTTCTGTCTCCTTTGACAATGCCAAAAAAACACTATAAACATTTTTTTTCATCTCGAATAGAAAATAAAGTAACAAGCAATTGATGATCAATATGTTAATGAGATACCATATAATCTGATGTCGTTTCACTTTTTAGGGTTCCGTTTAAAAAGTGTAAAACGGAAGGCCTATTAGTGTAACATGTAAATTATATGAGAGATAAAAACTTGAATTTTAAAATTATATTTAGTTTGAATATTTTTGAAAAAACTTAGTTTTTAAAGCCTCTCTTCGAAGGGAGATTGATACAAAGGGGGGACCCTTATCAACTTGATTGAAATTTTTTAATAAAAAAAATATTAATTTTTAAAAAATTAAACTCATTTTAAATAGAATATTTTATAGAGAGTTTAAAATATATATTTTCATTTGATATCTCGAAAAAAAATTAGTTTTTGAATCCTGTCTCCTCGGGGAGATTGATACAAAGGGGAGACCCTTATCAACTTAATTGAAAATTTTTATATTAAAAACAAATATTATTTTTAAAAAACCACCGACTTACACTTGGCCACTTTAGTATTAAAGACGTATTCCAAAAATTGATTTCAATTATAATTATATATATAATATTTATTCATAATAATTTGATTAGAGAGTGTAATGGATAGAATTGAAAGAGATAGATAGCCCCATAATGAGAAATTGAATAACAATTTACAATTTTCCAATATTGATTGATTCATTTGGTATTCTGTCAGAGGATGAATTAATTAAAAACTAACTCAATGGATGAGTGGATGTGGGGGTGGGGGTGGATCGATAAAGCCTTTTGGACTACACTCAAAACAACCACCCTTATTTATAATAACTATCTAGGATATTAACATATAAATATATTAATAAATTATATCATGTGTAATTTACACTGAGACATCACACAGGCTAATAACCCGAAATATATATCGAGTGAATCAAACTCAAAATAAACATACATTTGTTTTAATATTTCCTTTTTGTGAAACTTAACCTAGAAAATTCTCCTCATAAGTTATTTATAATGTTTCACCTAGAACCGACACCTAAATCCTTAAAAAAAAAAGATTAATAATAAATTCAGTGGATTTTGATGAGCCAGTCCAAAATTAAAAACAGATATAATTTAAATTATTGGTTTTTAACTTCAAATTCTGACTTTTCCATATCAAATTCAGGATTTTATAAATCTAATTCATACTTTCTCAAATCAAATTCAGTAGATATTTATCTGCCAACAATTCTCTCGAGGTTTGAATTTAGTTTTAGAAAAAAAACTTCTCAATTTGATTAAAAAAAAAGTCCGAATTTAAAGTTTAAAACCTATATTCGAGTCAAAAATTTAATTTTAGGAAAAGAGGTAAAATATGCATGGTTTTATAGAAATTCTGAATTTGATTTTTAAAATCCTGAATTTGATATTGAAAATTCTTATTTTGATTTTTAAAATTCTGAATTTGATATGTAAAAGTCCGAATTTGAAATTAAAAACTTATATTTTTTTTTTTTTATTCAAAATCCGACGTTTCGGAGGCTTATTCCTTCCTTTATCACAGTTTTGAAATGTCACTGAAAGCATTCCAATGTGACATTCTCTTCTGCCTCCTGTTTCCTTTCCAATCCAAAACAATTTTTTAATAATAAAAAAAATGATTGATATTTTTAGTTTCACAATAATATATAGGTTAAGTACAATTAAAGAACGCGTAATTATAAAATCCGGCTCGAGAAGACCATCACAATATAGACCGAGAAGCAAGTGCGATGTATACCTACCCCTTTTCGCCGCTAATCCCACAATTCACTTTGCGTTGAGGGGATGAGGGGGGTGTATAGAAGCGAGGTTAAAGCAATCAGGTGTCCCATTCAGAGGCGAATCAACCCTCGGATTGTCTTCGGTCCTTGGGGTCTGACGAAATGCAAATCGTGCTTATTGTCCCCTGTTCGTCTCACACAAACCTTCCTACGTGCCATTGACAGACAATAAATGAAATAACCACCACGAAAACAACAACAACAACAACCGCAATCTCTGCCTCTCTCTCTCTGGGCGCTTTTCATCCGGCCCTATTCATTCATTTAACTTTCCCGCCCTTTGTTCTCTCTCTCCAGATATATCCAAATGGAATTTAACCCGCATATTCTTAACTATTTTGTTATACGAAAATTGAATTGAAACAAAAGAAAATAAACAAAACAATAATCACACATGCAATAATGGTTAATTATTGATTAATTAAATTTAAAAATTAACAATCTAAAAAGATATTAAAAGTTTAATATTAATTAGCTTGTTAGATTTAGGTATAAAGTAAAAATTCTTAAAAAGAAATAATTAAGAATGATTTCTTTTGGTTGATGGAAATAAACATATTCCTGGATATATATTAATTAATTGTTAAAGAGACAATACTATCAAAGGTTTATTCTTCATCATAAGTCTTTTATGTCTAATTATTTAGAAATATTTTATGCCTATGTTAGAAATTTCTCAAGGGTTCAAATACTCGATTACAAATAAGTAAATTCGTTTTGTAGTAATAGTAAACTGGTTAATCAACAAACAAATGCGAATTTACCTAAATCAATTAAGGTTTTTGAACTCATAAGAAATAACAGGTAAAAATTTCTCATTAAAAAGAGAAATGATAAGGTCAAACCTTTGGAAATATAGCCTCAAAAAATAAATTATATAAATTTGTTTATTTGCATCAAACAGAAGACAACCTCATTAGTTATTTCTTTTTAAAGATTTTTACTTTATACCTAATTCTAACAAGCTATCCGAATTATATTAAAGGTTTAAAATCTCTGGATTGTTAATTTTTAAATTTAATTAATCAATTATTTACTATTTACTATTGATTTGTTATCCATTATTGCGTGTGTGATTATTATTGTGGTTTGTTTATTTATTTTAGTTTCAATTCTATTTTTCTATATATATATAGGGATATAAATGAAAAAAATACAAATCTTTTATAAAAGCAATCTAGAATACGTTTATTTAAAAGCCAAACGTTTCGGGAGAATTTCTCCCTTTATCAATGGAACATTTTTTTCAAAAAAGAAAAAAGTTGCTTTCTAAATTTTAGAGAAAAAATTATTCCATTGATAAAGGGAGAAATTCTCCCGAAACGTTTGGTTTTTAAATAAACGTATTCTAGATTGCTTTTTATAAAAGATTTGTATTTTTTCATTTATATAAACAATCAATAAAATTTTTTTCTTTTCTATAGGGATATAATATATGTTTATTTTCAAGAAGCTGGATTATACCATATTAAAAGTTTAAAATCTCTAAAAATAAAAAATATTTAAAATCTCTGTGTATTGTTAATTTTTAAATTTAATTAATCAATCATTTATTATTTAGTATTGTTGTCTATTATTGCGTGTGGGATTATTATTGTTTTGTTTATTGATTTGTTTCAATTCTATTTTTCTATGTTTATTTCTCTTTAGCAACTTTACTACTCTATTCAAACCAAAACTTTTCAAGTAAGTAGTACTTAGATTTTATTAATATTATTAAATTTATTCCTTTTACTGATATTTTAGCATTTTATATATTAAATTTCGATATATCTAAACGTCATATAAACGGGGCAGTCTCATTTATTTGAGACAACAGGCTTACTTTAGAGTCCCTATATGCCTCATTTAATCAAAATCCTTGTAGGATATAATAATTATTTTTCCCTAAATAAAACGGAATTATTATTATTTTTTTAAGTCCTTCGAGCCGGATTTTTGTGATTATTAAAAAAAATCCCTGCCCATCAATAAATAAATAATCTATTCACTCTAACTGTTCATTTTATTATTTATTTCTTTGATCTATTTTTTTATTCTATACAAATATAGATTTATTATAGATCATTTCCCAATCAAAAAAAAAATAACTAAATAAAGTATTAATCCCCGATTGCAAGACTTTTCTTCATATCTCCACTGAATGAATGAATACCTATCAAACGTATCGTTTATTTATTTTTTTATTCTATCCTATACTCTATATATACTAATCACCTTCAATTAAGTGTCTATATCTATACACACAGAGAGATAGAAATAATATCAAATATATGGCCGATTTGACTTTTCGAGTTGTCGTTATAATAACAAATAATAGCACATTTGCCATAAATCTAAATCCGGCTGTGCTTTGTGCTTGCCCCGTGTATGATTAGCGAGAGGGAGGCCAAATGGAACCCACCACCCCCACGCGGGAGCGGGTGGTGGATGCATCCCTATGGATGGATCCATGGCGCCAATTCGGTTTCTGTTTCATAATTTCTGTTTGATGCTAAACACAGCTTTTAGCATTGATATATACGAATGTGTTATCGTTTCATTGGGTGACGGGTAGGGGGGTGCGCGGCTCGGGGGTAGGACAAGGGGTTGAATCACAGAAGGGATGATGATATATTGGTCCGATTGACTACAGGATGTTTCACGGACTAAAACAAATTCATTCTCAATATATAATCGGATATTATATAAACGAGGTGCTCTTTACACATGATGTTTAATTATTTATTTTGAAATTTATTTATTAGTACACTAGTATATAAAATATATTATTAAATAAACAAAGGAAACTGAAAGAAAATGTACGGACATGAATTATTGGTAGCTCTGTACATTGCAGATACGCCGACTGGTGGTGAAAGCTTGAACTAGCTGAATTGGGTCTTCTGATTGATTCCTGTTTAAATGACATATAAACAAAAACCAATGTTTATTTATTCTTTGATTATGCAAATGTGATTTGTGACAGCGACCCGATTGTGTTAGTTTCAATTTCTATCACATGGCGGCAACACCATTTACCAATAGTGTTTTGGCGATGATGATTTAATTATAAAGAGGCAGTAATGAGGTTGAATGTCCTCTTGTTAGATTTACTGTATCTTTTGCTATATGAAATAAATAACTAAATAAGTAGAATCAGTTTCTCGAAAATGGCTCAAAAGATCTCGTAGAAAATCAGGGTTTAGAGGGTTTTTGAGTCGAGAAATCGTTTACAGATTATTTCAATTGATATTAAAGACAGAGCGGAAGCCTAACTTCCCTTTGGCTATTTCTAGTGATTGTTTTAATTTTTTGATAGTTTAAAACAAAAGATCAAAAGAGCGTACAAATCGTATTCATATATCAAAAAATAAATAAAAAATCATTGCAAAATCTAATTAAACGAGATTTTAATATAAAAGTACCCTTAAAGTTTTGAAATTTTAGGGATGCATACACAGCATTCATGGACCGCATGCAACTTCCAACCACATACATCTTTTATCGACTCGGGGAACCTTAAAACGTGTATTTACGTTGAAAACTAGAATTACTTATATCGAAATTTTATTTAAAATGACAAAATATCACTAAAAGCAACAACTTTACTAGTATCTTATAATAAAATCTACTACTTACTTGAACAGTTTTTGTTTGATTAGACTAGCAGAGTTGCTAAAAAGAAATAATTATAAGGTTGTGTCTTCTGTTTGATGCAAATAAACATATCCCTATATATAGAAAAAAATATATAATTGAAATTAAAATAAATAAACAAAACAATAATAATCACACACGCAATAATGGACAACAATTCAATAGTAAATAATAAATGATTGATTAATTAAATTTAAAAATTAACAAACAGATTTTAAACCTGTGATTCGAAAACAATTTTTTAATAAAAAAAAAGCAAAATGATTGATGTTAGTTTCACAATAATATAGGTTAAGTACAATTAAAAAACGTTTAATTATAAAATCCGGCTCGAGAAGACCATCACTATTTATACAATATACACCTTCGATAAGAGAGAAGCAAGTGCGAATTGTACCCCTTTTAGCCTCGAATCCCACAATTCACTTCTTTATCTAATTTTGTATCTCGAAATCAACCTTTCACAAAACATTGAAGTCGAGAACTAGGCATATTTAATAATATTTTAATCTATTAATTTGTACGTTGGAAAATTTTCTAAATGAACGTTTAGCACAAAGCCTGCATGAATCTTTTATCTATGACAAAGGCTTTGAATATCCTATGACTATGATCTTTGAATAGCTCTTAAGGACTAAGAATAATGTTCTCCGAGCCGATAGAGAGCGCTTTTCGATATTCGGTGCGCTTCCACTATATTTTACTCTATGGTAAATAGTTTCAGAATGATTTTATTTAAAGAAGACACTGATAGATGTCACTAAATGCACATGTTTTATTAATTTGAGGTTATGTAGCTAGAAATATACATATTTCTATAAATTTGAATAGAATTTCTATTTCTATGATATCAGAAATCAAACGTAAATAGCATAGAGTAATATAGAGTGGAAGGCTCCATAAGGAGCCAATGTATTTTAGCGAATACGAGTTACAGAGCTCTCTGGGGAGACCAGGGCGAGACTATTGGGCAAAAAATGGCGGAAATCGCTCTCTTCTGGGCAAATTTTGGTGACAATATCAAGAATAAAAAATTCAGTATGGGTTATGTAACTTTTATCTATGACAAAGGCAGGCTTTGAATGTTGTATGATCTTGTGATAGCTCTTAAGAACTAAGAGTTTTCGCCCTGCAGTCGCTAGAGAGCTCTTTTTCGATATACGATAGCCTTCAAACTTTATATTACTCTATGGTTAATAGTTTCAGAATGATTTTATTTAAAGAAGACACCGATAGATGTCACTAAATGCACACGTTTTATTAATTTGAGGTTATGTAGGTAAATAAAAACATTTCTATGAAATTTGAATAGAATTTCTATTTCTATGATATCAGAAATCAAAAGTAAATAGTTTGAGAATGATTTTATTTAAAGAAGACACCCATAGATGTCACTAAATACACATTTTTTATTAATTTGAGGTTATGTAGGTACATATATACATATTTCTATGAAATTTGAATAGAATTTCTATTTCTATGATATCAGAAATCAAAGGTAAATAGTTTCAGAATGTTATTTATCATCATCATCATTAATTATCTATTGAGTATATATATATATATGAGTTTGTTTCTCCCTTTCTCTTTGGTTTGTAATTATCCTTGTATACTAAGAGGAGAAGAGTAAATTATTTGTGAATCAGGCAGGGTTCAGTCCCCTCATAAAATGCCCATTGCCCCCCCGCCCCCCCCGGCCCGCCCTTTGAGTTGATTTCAGACAAAAGCCCATCATTGATAGCACACAATATCAAATGAAGATTGATGGAGAGTTGCCGGCCGTCGCCACACGTGGCTTGTGGCGCCACCGATTATTATTATTTTGAGTCCTCTTGTAGCGGCCTTTGTGTGAGTGTGTTTGTGTGTATCGCTAATGCCCTGTCATTAGGGCCGAATTAGTCCGGCATTGTGGCTGCCCTGTGCAGCGGCCTTTATTAATAACCAATAGGCAATGTGCGCATTGAACCCCCTCCCCTTCTACAAACCCACTCGATGGATAATTAAGCCGGGTGAATCCGACAGGGCAGCCAAGCTGGCCGCAAAAAATACACTAACACAAATAAACTAGCACCAATAGGGCGGGCGGGCATCGATACCGCCCTGGCATCATGGAATACGCACGCCCTCACCCTGCACCCCCACCGCACCCCTTTGGCTCGTCCATCCATCCATCCATCCATCCCCTCAGCACAAAGGGATATTTTAATCCACCGGGAGTCAATTATTCTCTTTTACAATTTGTTTTATTCACAATTCGACAAACAACATCCGCAGTTCACAATTATAGTATAAATCCTACACAGATATAGAGTTTTTTTTTTTTTTTTTAATTATAAGCATTATTATTACTACGGTCTTTTTGTATATTCTGTTTTGTTTGATTTTCAAATTTCTCCAGTTTTTTTTTTTTTTTTTTTTTTTATTTGACCAAATGCTTTATTCATGGGATTCAATATATATGTACATATATACGCGGATATTTTTTAAAGCAGCCATATATATTGCGCAACACTGAAAAATACAAATTTGTTATTATTTGAAAGATTTTGATTTGAAGATTTTTTTTTGGAAAATTAATAAAAAAAAAGATTTAGTTTACCGAGAGTAGCAGATATGGAAAAAAGTTTTAAATAAAAGTTTATTTATATCAAGGGAGAAACTAAACTAGGCTATTGTTTGTCGACGTAGAACAAGCTTTCAAGTGTATTTCGATGTCAACTTCTGTTTTTTAAATGGAAACCTATATGTTTCTGTACATATTCTGAATCTACAAAAAAAACTGAACAACTTTTATAAGAACTATTTTTTATATGACATCAAATAAAAAGAAATATATTAAATTAATTAGATCTCAAAAAAATCCTAACAATTATTTTTAACAATCATTCAAATTAATTATCAAATAATTAATTATTAAATAAATATTTATTAAATCCAAAAATTACAAGAATGAAAATAAGTGTTTATAAAGATATTAAAACTTCGTTATACTCAGATTTAAGAGATTATTTTGTACTTAATAGAACTACTTAAAATTCTTAACTTTAAAAAAGTTTATTTCTCGTGTCAATTCAGTAGATTAGTTATATTGTATTTACTTGGTAGGTTTCCACCTGAAACCTTCCAAGTATTTTTTATCCAATAATTTAAAACATGTTTCGCCAAGTACCAACACCAAATTCCTTAAAAACTATCCAATTTATATACCTAAAATACGGCCAAAATCAAATAGGTCTACTACCAGCGACTCTAGCAAAAATTCTTATTTATTTTAAAAACACATTTATAAAGTTATTAACCCCGTTAAAATTATTTATTCGAAATTTCCAATTCAAAATATAATAAAATTTTCAAAATATTTTTTTCTTAACCGTCGGGCACAACCTGCCTGAGAGGTACAGAGCTCTGACGTTTTCGTTCACACTTTCACCCCCTAAAAATTGAATGAGTGTCCTCTTTCTGGTAGTCGCCTTTCTTGAGGGGATGGATGTTTAGAGACCTCTTATTCAGTTTACCCTCAGGCGTCGTGGAGAGCAGTTATCACCATACTGGCCTCGCACCCGAATTCGCCCTACATTTGAAGGTTCGTAATATTAATTTTTCCTGGAGTTATAGGAAACATTAAGAAAACTCAAACTGAATGACAATATTAATATTTTTACTTAACTTTTAAGTTCATTTAATTTGTTACCCTAACAATTTAATTCAATTTAGGTGGTGGATCGGAAATTTTGATATTTTTTTTAAGTTAAGAGTTTTTTTGAAAAATAACCTTTGGAATACTAAAATTATAACTACTTATTAAATTATAATATTAATAACATAGTGCGCCTCTCAGGCGCATTACGTCCGATCTGAGGAGTTCGAGTATTGCGTTAAATTAGAAATAATATTCTAATTGTTGTGACAACGTCATTGATGACTTCTCCTTAGAAATAATAATCGAGGCAAACTAAATTTTTTAAATTCAATTTAATTTTATTATTTATTGCTAAAGGGGGCGGTTCTAGTATGAGACCGTCTACTAAATCTTGAAAAAGCTTACATTTTTCTTCCCATTTGCTTCTGTATAGGTAGGTATTTTCAAATTTTAAAAAAATTTAATCTTATACATTACGGTGCAAAAAAATCGACTTGCTAATAAAAACTTTGTTAAATAGGAAATTATTTTTAAATGATAGAGTTTTTCTTTAGGAGACGGACTGGTATAAATATGCAATTGGATGTTGATGAAAGCAGTCCACGGTGGTTGTAAAAAATAAGACTATAGAGGTTTTATTATTTTACATTTATTTGTTAAACCGACGTTTCGGAGATTTATTCTCCTTCTTCAGGGTAACAAAAAGTCAATGAAAGTAGTTCAAAACATAATTACTTTCTGTCTCCTTTGACAATGCCAAAAAAACATTATAAAAATTTTTCATCTCGAATAGCAATTTGCTTTTTACTTTATTTCTATTCGAGATGAAAAATTTTTATAATGTTTTTTTGGCATTGTCAAAGGAGACAGAAAGTAATTATGTTTTGAACTACTTTCATTGACTTTTTGTTACCCTGAAGAAGGAGAGAATAAATCTCCGAAACGTCGGTTTAACAAATAAATGTAAAATAATAAAACCTCTATAGTCTTATTTTTTTGCAACCACCGTGGACTGCTTTCATCAACATCCAATTGATTATTTTTAAAATTTTTACAAATATTCATATAATTTGTTGAACTAATTCTTAAACTAATATATTCTTGTCCACTAAGTACATATGATATGCCTAGAAGAATGCAAACCAAATTAATACGTCTACGAATAGGGCACTGCTTTTTCTCACATGGGTTCTTGATTCTTAGAGAAAATACCCCATGGTGTGGTATATGCAACTCTAGAATCACAGTGGACCATGTATTAATTGAGTGTCCTTTATATAGTTCTGCAAGATTAAAATTTAATATTGGAAATATATCTATCCTAAATCTTCTAGGAAATCAAGAAAATTTTGAAAATTTATTCGGGTATTTAGATAAAATAGGACTTCTAAATTTAATTTGATTTTTTTTTTTTTTTTTTTTTTTTCAAAACCAATAAAAGGTTACGTTTTGTTCTGTGATATTTTTGAGTTATTGTTGCTATCACTTATTAGATATTTATTGAATACTATTTCGAACTCTATTGGCGTAAACTGTAAAACAACGGACAGATGGATATGACCTGATAAAAAAAAAAAAAAAAAAAAACACTAGATTGAGACAGATGATTAAATGGATAAGATAAGTTTTCTGAGGCGCTAATGGCCCTAGCAGTCGATGCGCCCTTAATTAAAAAAAAAAAAAAAAAAAAAACTAATATATTCAATAAATATTGTTGATAATTTTTGAATTTTATAAAAAAAAATAAGTAAAATTAAATTAAAAGATACAATTACAAATTATCATACTTTCTCAATATTACTTTAAATTTAAATAAAGTTTTAATAAAATATCAAAATCCATTTGAAATATCAATAAAATGAATAATTTTGAATTAAGCATCATTGATAGAAAAATGAAATTTAGAAAATGGACAACAATCAAAATAAACTTTTTCAATACTAATTAAATATTATTTATTTATAATTTATATATATCCCAAATATATTATTTTTTTCGAATTCTAGTAATTGTTGGTCATTGGATTTTGCAATCTCACGGGCTTTGAAATAATCTATTGACTAAATAGGAAGACTGTGGGGTTCCGTAGAACAGATTAAAATAAATTTAATGAACCAAATAATAAATGTTTGAAGATTATTTTTATAAAATATTTCTATACTACGGTTTAAAAAAATCGATCCACCAATAAAATCTTGATTAAATACCAAATTATTTTTTAAATTTTTAGAAATATTCATATAATTTGTTCCATTAACTTTTTAACTAACTTATTCAATAAATATTGTTGATAATTTTTGAATTTTATAAAAAAATAAATGAAATTAAATTAAAAGATACAATTACAAATTATTATCCTACTTTCTCAATATCCCTTACATTTAAATAAAGTTTTAATAAAAGTTCAAATTCCATTTGGAATATGAATAGAATGAATAATTTTGAATTAAGCATCATTGATAGAAAAATAAAATATACAAAATGGATATTTCTCAAGTTCAAGCAGTGGCAAGTACATTTGCAATAAGTAATAACTTCAATAATGTATGGTTACTTGTAAAAAAATTAAAAATGATTTACTATTTAATAAAGCTTCTACTGGTGGATCGATTTTTTTTGCACTACAGTGTAGATGGTCTAACCCGAGGGGTGAACTGGGACCTAAAATCGTGTACACCTACTTCCACTTTCATTTCCAAGTAGAAGACAATAGATTATCTAATGAATTCCAAAGACGGTGTACACCTAATTCCAATCGTGGTTCACCCCTCGGTCTAACCCTAAAGTCTTTCAAATATTATTTAATTATGACAATATTGGATGTGTGGATCATCTATGTAAGAGGAAGATCAGGTGAATATGAGCAGAAGATGAAACGCTTTTTTTTTGTTGTATTCAACAAGTGGAGGGAGGGGTTTAGGGGATGACAAAAGAGGGCGTTAAGGCCATTCTGACAATCGACAAGAAAAGATTTTAGAGAAAGAAGGAAAAATAGAAGTGGAAGTGGGGGGTGGATGGGTGGAAATCGTTCAAGATTTGTACAGAATGTGTCAAAGGGAAATCCCCCCACCACCCACACCTTCACCTTTCTCTTGAAGAGATTAAGTGAAATGAATTCATTGCTCTACTGCTGATAAGTAATTAATAAACTTTTAAGTAGAACCAGAGTAAAATACTGGCAGTTAATTAAATCGTTTATAGAAAAATAAATAAATAAAATAAATATTCGCAAATAAATAATAAGAGAAATAAATTGACTTGGAAGAAGAAGAAAGTTAAGCAAATCTCTCCCCTCTCTATTTTGTCCCCGTTCAGGGATGATAAATATAATATTCTGATCCATGTCTTCTACTTTTCACGATCGAGGAGCCAACACAGACTTTTATGGAATGCACCTCTTTGGTGTAACTTCTTCTCTCATCAATTTCATTAAAAAAATAACGTTTAAATTTTTGTGATTATAATTTATTTAATTTTGTATAAATCACACATATGGCGCGGTTATGTTCCGGGAGCCTAGTGTCTCGAGAAAGACTGAGCTCTCGAGTCGAAAGGAATAGAGTAATGAAGACGTGTAGGTTTTACAAGCAGCGTGGCAAAATGGTCAAGTGAAGAAAAAGTGCTCTGTTTTCGTTGTTTTTTTATCGTCTATCGTGGGGTTAATATTTATTTATCGTTTCGTGTGATTAAGTGTCGTTGTTGTTGAGAGTAATCAATAACAGAATCAACAATAATTTTTATATTATATCTTATATTTGAAATATCTATAAATATTTAATTTTATTTATTCGGCTCTTTGCCGAATTTTCTAAGTACAAAATATTGTTTCGATAATATCATTATTTGTTCTTTCACCTTAAATTATATAACTTCATTTGATTAATAAAATCCAAGCTTGTTTGACCACATTGTTATACACAAGACCCGGATTAAATAATTATACTGTTTTAATTAACAAATATTTTATTTTAATTATTTTTGCCATCAAGAGCAAATTGATCATTGCTGAATTTTCTAAACAGCACTGTAGCAACACGCTTTGGCTACGAGCTTTTAGACACGGCCGCTAGATGACTCAGTCAGATGATGACTGATCATCGAAGGAGGAGCCATCCACCAACTACGAGCTCCTCAACCGCCAACTAGGCGGGTGGCGCCCAGCCCGGCTCTTTACCAGGGACGAACATTGCCCTGTCCAAATCATTGTTAGGTCCCCACCAACAAGGTGGGCAGCGCGGACACGCACCACGCAACTACGCAACCAACCCCCTAACAAGCACAATATAACTACGAAGTTTTGACCGGCTTATTGTCAAGTATGAGGATTAGGGCGGTCCTTGTTTTGGAAATTTTCGAATTTTTACGCTGACAGAGGGTGATTCGTAATAAATATAAAAAAATACCCCCTAAGTTTCAACCCTCTATCTCAATTTTAACCTGTTCCGCATAGCGATGTAAGTCTCTAAATGGAGTTTTTGGCATTGAACGATTAAATTTTTATTCCCGACAAATTAATCAAAATTCAAAAAGGTTGAAACTCTGTGAACTTTATCCTTATAATAGTAGCTATTTTTCAGAATTTTTACAGATTTTTAGCTATTATATTTTGGAGACTATAACTTACTATCGAAGTTCTTATGAAATTATTTATTTTGTACTATAAGAACTTCGTTTGAATAATCAATATTTGCGCTCATTTTGGGAGATGATTTTGAACATCGTCAAAAAACTGTTTCCCGTATAGAAATAAATGGATTTTCGAAATATGTTTTTTATATATTTTTTGAAAATATATTAAAAATATAAAATTTTTGTGTTAAATTTATATAAAGTTTATGTTTTCTATATTCTTAAAATAAAATTTTTTTATGTCGCTCTAGCATAAATTTTATATAAATTTAACACAAAAATTTTATATTTTTAATATATTTTCAAAAAATATATAAAAAACATATTTCGAAAATCTATTTATTTCCATACGGGTTATAAGTTTATTATAAATTGTAGCTGCCTGCTTTGCTTTGGCCACGAGCCTTTAGACACTGCCGCTAGATGACACAGTCAGATCATTAAGCAATCAACAATATCACATAATGTATTCAACACTTATATATTGAATTATTAATTGTATGTTTCATGCTCAATCTATAAAAACATTGTTCATATTTATATTACACCAACAAACAATTACGATTAAATAAAGATGTTTTAATTGTGACCGAATTGCACTACGCACATTGCATGACTGATAACATTTAAGCCATGTATTAAGTAAGGCAATTCGATCTCGATTAATCCAGCGTTCACCTGCCCGGCTAACTCAGTCGGTAGAGCATTCACCCACCAACTAGGCGGGTAGCCGTCAGCATTCATGCAGGGCACGAACATCGCCCTGCGAGCATTCGCTCAGCATTCACCACACACGTGGCTTGCTCAATTCTTTTATCTTTCCCCTTCCAACCACCTTCACTCCGTCGCGGCTATATGCTTGGACCCAGACAAAGGTTAATCCCAAGTCTGGGAACAGTATGAACCTCGCCCCTTACAACTTCATTGTTAGGTCCTCACCAACTAGGCGGGCAGCGCGGACACGCACCACGCAACAACGCAACCCCCCTAACAATTTGGTGACCCCGATATAAATAATCAACTAACTGTCAAAAGATTGATATTTCCATGGTTAGTTAAAATTAAATTCATTAAAATGTAATTTATCTCGAAAAAGCGGCTTTATTAAGAAAACTTGATGTTTTAGGTATAGGGACATGATATATCGTCTTAAAGCATTTTTCTTCGTCTTTCAATTTATTGAATAATATACAGGGGGTCTCATTTGAAAAAACGAACTTTTCTATAACTATTCTTTAAAAGTTTTTATTAAAAACAAAAAATTAACTAATTTTACCACAATTTCTATTTCATCAATTTGAACAATAAAAATTTAACAAAAAATAAATATATTATACTAGGTGTAGGTACTTATATTTATAAAAATAAAAATATGATACATCAATAAGAAAAACGAAAAAAAATTACAAGCGCTCGAAATGGATGCGATGAGAAGGAGTTGCAGAGTGTCGAGATTGGAGCATATCCCAAATACAACTATAAGGGACAGGATGAAAATGGAAAACGACATAATAGATAGAATAGAAAGGAAGAGATTAATATGGTACGGACACCTCAAAAGAATGCCGGAAGATAGGTGGCCTCATAAAATATGGACCTGGATGCCCACGGAAAGACGGAGGAGAAGAGGAAGACCGAGACGAACGTGGAAGCAGAGAGTAGATGAGGCAATGACCAGTAGGCAACTACAAGAGCAAGACATCCTGGATAGAGAGAATTGGCGTGTTGGATGCGGAAAACGGCGCATGCTGTAGAACAAACCGCTTCATTATTATTAAAAATATGATTTTCTACGTCATGTGTTAAAGTTGTAATTTATTAATAAATTTCTGAAGATGTTTGTCATAATTTTTAATCGGCTTACCATCTTTTTTTCTTGTCCTATTTGTTCACATTCCTTCGCCCACCCACAACCCACATAGTTAGTATTCCTACTAATTCCGAAGTTGTTTTTTCGACTGCACCGGAAGTCATTTTTGACATGATTGCATCGCATAGGTGAGCTTGCCAAATCGACGAAGCTAAATATAAACAAACAAACAACTGGGCAAATACGTACTCTGGTTAGTGTACTTGTTTAAATTGTTAGGCATACTTAGTTGGGTTGACGCAAACCCTGAGCAGTTCCAAGGGACGAACGAGGCTCCTCCCCAAAATACCAACTCTACGATATACCTAAGATATATTATTATTATTATTATTATTGATTCAATTTAATTCTATTTAAGATCTTGAAAAAAAATCAATCACGTGAAATAGTAAACACCATTTTTATCCCAACAAACAAATTATATGTATCTAAAAGATATAACCATGAAGATCAAAACTATAATCTCCAACAAATGACATTATTTATACATGTATAAATGTGTATATATATATATATATATATATATATATATATATGTTTATTTGCATCACGCAGAGTAGAGAACAACCTCAGTCAGTATATTAATAGGAAGGAAAAGAAATAAAAATAAAATTCTATTATTTACATTGTTTAAAAATATATTATTAGTTATTAAATTTAATTATTGCATCAAAATAAAAATAATTAACAATTAATTTTCAATTCAATTAATGTTTGTTGAATAACCAGTTTACCAAACTAGTTTACCTATAGATCCAATCGGGTATTTGAACCCATAACACTGATGATGAAAGTTAAACCATCAAAAGTATAATCTCCAACAAATTATATTATATATACATGTATAAATGTATATATACATATCATTGCTGATATTACAAAACCTCGTTCGATAAGTGATTTAAGTGGATGTCGATGAGGCAGT
This sequence comes from Forficula auricularia, assembly GCA_024734495.1. Taxonomy (NCBI): domain Eukaryota; kingdom Metazoa; phylum Arthropoda; class Insecta; order Dermaptera; family Forficulidae; genus Forficula; species Forficula auricularia. Next base: position 216,829 of record JALMQS010000629.1, on the reverse strand, counting down.
CCAAAAAAGAAGAAGATAATATACACTATCTTTTTATTCATAAAACCGACGTTTCGGAGGCTATTCCTTCCTTCTTCAGGGTTTTGAAAGGTCAGTGAAGAAAATCATTATAACACTATAACATTATAATTCTGCTGAGAATGAAATACAATATATTATTGTTAGTTACTGCCACTGAAAGAGGAGACATTGCATTGGATTTCCTTCACTGACTTTTCAAAACCCTGAAGAGGGAGGGAATGGCCTCCGAAACGTCGGTTTATGAATAAAAAGATAGTAAATTATCTTCTTCTTTTTTTGGACTGCCTAATCGATATCCACTTAACCATAGAGGATCCTTAATTACGATTACCTATGTTTTTTAGCCAATATCAGCCTGAAATACCAAGAAATGATAGCTTCGGAAAACAAATTGAGTTTCTCTCTCACTATGATTCTATTTTTGAGAGTTTTGTAGATGACAGGGTGCTGTGTTCCCGGTGAAAACAGCAAGGACACTCACGCCCAAATTGCTTTGTGAATCGGCCATTTAGGGATGGCGCGATGCCAGACCCGAGAAAATATACCATCGAAAGATATACATTTGTGTAAAATAGATGACCGGAGGGGGGGTACTAGAACCCCCACCCACCTAAAAGAGGGAGGGTATTTGAAAGGCCATCGATGACAGAAGCACTCAGGACGGTTTTCGAAATAGATTCAAAAAACACTCTCTCGCAATGTGTAATATATGTTGGGGGGATGGTATATAGAGAAAGTTGAAGAACACCCAGAGGCTATTATAATGAGAGAGAGGGAAAACAATTAAAGACAAACATTTGAAATTGCGCGAGGTTACATATTGACTTTGTGGGCTATATCCATCCAATATACATATACACACGATACACCCTATATATATATATATATATATTATATATATATATCTACGTCAGTCTTTTCTATAGGTTTGTTTAATTACCGGGCATATTTACTGTTTGGTGGTTTCCTTTTATAACAACAAATATTAATTCCATTTTGCTCAAAATGGGATAACAAACAGAGAAAATAAATCATTTGTTTATTTATTTTAACATATTATATAAATCAAATTACGATTCATACTATATAATAATGTACAAAGTTAGATAACTAAAGCTTTAGTTAATTTTAGATTTTTTTTTAGGTTGAAATCTATATAATTGTAATTTTCGTTTAATATTCATACTATATTGATATAATTGTCATTTTTATTTTCAAATAATCAACAATGTCAACAATAAATATTCTTTGAGGTTAGATATTTTTGTTTTAATATTGTAATTATCCGTCGTCTTATAGTCAACAATTAGAGATTTGAGGTTATGTATTCTTGTTGGGTTTGGCGTTTGTTTATTTATTTTAACATATTATATAAATCAAATTACGATTCATAATAAATAATAATCTACAAAGTTAAATAACTAAAGCTTAGATTTTTTTATAGGTTGAAATCTATATAATTGAAATTTTTGTTTAATATTCTTACGATAATGACATAATAATTGTCATTTGTATTTTCAAATAATCAACAATGTCAACAATAAATATTCTTTGAGGTTAGATATTTTTGTTTTAATTATTATCCGTCGTCTTATAATCAATAATTAATAATTAGAGATTTGAGGTTATATTAACATGATCAAAAAATATCCGGTCAATGTTTAATATTTTAAAAACTAAAACTTTTTTCATCTTATTTGTAATCGTCGTCTTCGAAGTATAGTCCCCATTGGCACCAATGCACTTATAATTCAGTTTTCGAATACCATATGGATCTCAATTTTCGGTATAGTCAACAATACCTCTTTCGATTTTTCTTTTATCGCTTCAATGGTTTCTCAAAGTGGTTTTTTTAAGTCGATTCAACAAGAAAACGTCACAGACAGCCAAATCAGGAGAATTCGGAGCTTGTTGCATGGTATTTGTATTATTTTTGGCCAAAAATTGATGAATAATCAATGCATTGTGAACTGGTGCAATATCCATGAATTGTTTTTCCACAACTCTGGTCTTTTCAGCTTCCCGCAAACGTCTCATTATCTCTAAATAATACTCTTTGTTGACTGTTTGACCTCCCGGAAGAAATTCACAATGTACACCATTGTAGCGAGGGTCATCTTTAACAGATCCACGACCCTTTTCGAAACGTCCCTACCATTCATTCACTGTAGTTTTCGATAAAGCACTGTCCCTAACATTTTTAACGAATCAGAACGATTAATTTTGTTTTTAACACAAAATTTAATACAAATTCGTTGCTCACTAATATCTTCCATATTGAAAATCGAAGATTACATATTGACTTTGTGTGCTTATCCATCCAATGTACATATACCATATATATCTACGTCATTCTTTTCTATATGTTTGTTTAATTATCGGCCATATTTACTGTTTGGTGGTTTCCTTTTATATAACAACAAATATTAATTCCATTTTGCTCAAAATGGGATAAGAAACAGAGAAAATAAATCATTTGTTTATTTATTTTAAACATATTATATAAATCAAATTACGATATTCATACTACATAATTATGTACAAAGTTGAAATCTATATAATTGAAATTTTCGTTTAGGTAATATTCTTCCGATAATGAGATAATTGTCATTTTTATTTTCAAATAATCAACAATGTCAACAATAAATATTATTTGAGGTTAGATATTTTTGTTTTAATATCCGTCGTCTTATAGTCAACAATTAGAATTTGACAATTATTTTTGAGGTTATATTAATTAGCATAATCAAAAAATACCCGGTCTTTTGAAATTTGGGCAATTTTCAATTTAGTTAGTCCCAATTATTCTTTCTCTCTGAAGATTAAGCCTTCGTTAATGATTCTAATGAAATGCAAGCAACACGACTGTTAGAAATAAAAAAAAGTAAGTTTCGTTGATTCATTTTATTATCTACCAAAACGTTATAATAAAAAAGAACCTTTGTTCGGCCTTTTTTATATTAATAAACCATCTAATTATTAACTCAAATTAACCATTACTTCCAATATTTTCGATAAATTTATTTAAAACTAATTATTATTTTTCAATAATGATTTATTCATTGTTATTTAATTGTCTTTTGTAAATAAAACTTTTAAATAATAATTAATTGTTGTTAATTGTTGATAATAAATGACATCACTATTGAAACAATTAAAATATTAGATAAATACTATTTTTTAGTGTTTACTGTAGATATTACGTTGTTAAAGAATTCTCGTTCTCTTTCTCGGTTGCTAATTAAAAAATGCACATGTAATAAATACGAATTTTGAAAAATCTTAGAGATTATGGGGGGAAGGGGTCGAGCAAATCTCATGATATCTGACCAAAGGGGGATCGGAAAATCGCCAAAATTGCATCACGTAATTTAGGGAAGCCCCCTTTCCTATTGTAAATAATCAACGCCATCTAGTAGATAATAAATGACTCATAGAGACTAAAAATGGTCTCAATCAGCTGTTAATAAATTCTATTTCCGGGATATGGAATTATGAGAGTTGTATTTTTTACAAAGGGAGTTGTTGTTATTGCTTATCAGCGGCCTCTTATCAGGTCACAAAGCAGCAAAGAGTGGCTTTGTCTTTGCTCAAGAAGCGAGAGAGAGCCTGCCTGGATTCTGTCCCCCCTTGGAGGGGGGGGGGGGGGGCCTTCTGCTTTCGATGATTTATTCGAAGGCTTGGCTGAGATAAGAGAACTCGGGGTATTTAGGAAACACACTTGTCCTGGTCCAAAGGGCCGGAGCAGCCATTCAACCAAACCGAACACACACACACAATGAACAAAGCAGAACAAAACATAGAATTATTATTGATACGAATTATTACGTCACCATTTCCTGTTCATCTAGTCAAATTCGACATTCTACTCGTGGTGCTCCCTGTTTTCATAAAACAATCATTTCTCACATCTTAAAGAATTATAACATAAATTATACCCAAAATGATGAATATATACAGGGTGGGTTTTTTTATCTTGAGACAGTCTTATAACTCAAAAACAATGCATTCTATGAAAAAAAGTTTCAAATAAAAGTATCATATCAGGGAAGGGGGGACTAAACTATGTTATTGTTTGTCGACCGAGATCAAGCTTTCAAGGGTATTTCGTGGTCAAGTTCTGTTTTTTAAATAGAAACCTACTTGTTTCTGTACATATTCTTAATCTAGAAAAAAAACTGAACAACTTTTATAAGAACTATTTTTTTATACGATTTCAAATAAAAAAAAATATTAAATAAATTAGATCTCAAAAAAAATCCTAATAATTATTTTTAACAATCATTCAACTTAATTATCAAATAATAATGATCAAATATTTAATTATTAAATAAATAATTTAATAATAATTAATAATTTTGCCCTCAGGAGCTTCATTTTATCGTGTTGTAAATCTAAAAAAAAAAGTTTCGGGAAAATTTCTCGCTTTATCAAGAAACTTTTAAAAATTTTAAAAATAGTTCCTTAAAAAAAAAAATGAATATAAAACAGCTATAAATAAATAAATATTTTGAAAATAGAAAATATGTTACAAATTGTTTTAATGATGAAATTACCTTGAATAAAAATAAAAAAATTAATATTTATGATTTTTTTTTTAATTTCTGATAAATATTAGAAAAACATAATCCATCTATGGTATCTGACCTTTTTGTTGTTTAAAATTTCGATTATTTCTAAAATTAATATTTTTTCTAAAATTCCGCTCTTTTTGAAATGATCCAAATTTTAAACAAGAAAAATTAATTATGAAAAGAATTTAGTTGTTAAGGACTTAAATTCTTTGATTTTAGTAGAATATTTTTATAATACATTATCAGAGGGATTTCATAAATAATTCGGTTGTATTTTTGAAAGAAAATTCCATCTTATTTTCAAAAAGAGATAACTATTTTTTGGTTTAAGAAAAATTAAATTAAAATAAAGTTCAGATAATATATGGATTATTCTATTTTTCTAATATCTATAATTAATTATTTTTATTCAAGTTAATATCATCTCGAAAACAATCTGTAGCATTGATTGTCTATTTTCAAAATATTTATTTATAGCTGCTTTTATATATTCATTTTTTAAAGCAACTATTTTTTTTCAAATTTCTAAAATTTCATTTACTATCTTCAAAACTTTTAATAAAACGGACGTTTCGAGAGAATTTTTCTCATTATCAATGGAATTTTTCAAGTGAAAAAAAAAATTGTATATTTATTTATTTATTTATTTATAATTTATTTAATTTATATACATCCCAAATATATATCTTTTTTATTTATTTAAAATTTATATATATCCCAAATAAATTATTTATTTATTTATTTATAATTTATATATATCCCAAATATATTTTTTCATTTATTTATAATATATATATATATCCCAAATAAATTATTTTTTTCATTCAGAGTGACTGATTGGATTGTAATCTCATGGGCTTAGAAATAATCTATTGACTAAATAGAAAGAATGGCGTTCCGTATTACGAATTAGAATAAATGATTTTTTTAAATAAATCTCGACTTGATTATTTAATTCCAAATGGAATTTTTCTTATTTTATGATTACTATATATATTTAATTAAACACAATATTTTAAAAAATCCAAACAATCATTTCTCTTTTTCAAAATGGAACTTTTTAAAAATATTTTGACAATTGACAATGTTATATACAGAGATTGTTTTGGAGATAGAGATTACCTTGGATGAAATTTACCAAAAATCTGTATCATTGTCTATTGTCAAAATATTGGTTTGTTTATAGCTGTAATAAACATATAAATTCTTCCGAATCAAAAATGTGTATAATATTTATGGATATAGCTCAGTAGAAAAAAATTGTAAAGCTTTTTTTTATAGTTCAGCCTATATTTAAAATCTCGTATGGAAAGGTTTCGTTAAGCCCCTGCGAGGATGATTGATTGGCTCAGAAGATAGATAGGACGATAAAGGTTCGATTTAAAGGGTTAGAGAAGTTTTCATCCCCTTTTCTTGGGAACAATTTATTCCACCCTCCCCCGAGGGGTTCTTTTGTTGTTGCTCCTGTTGTTGTTGTTGTTGTTAATGCCCCCCTCGGTCTCTTTGTCGCCCCCACCTGTTGAACAGAGAACAACCAAAAGTTTGCCAGCTTTTTTTATCCTTTCTATTTTTTTATCCTTCCTCACCTTACGATTTCTCACTCATTCTTCCTTCCACACAATCTCTTTTGTATTCCATTCTTTTTTTATCCGGCCCTTTAAACGGCCACTTTTTTTTCGTTTTCTCTTCATTTAATGTACCTATTGAATTTCCTGATCCCAATCGATGGTATTTTTTGTTTTCTTTGTCTTGTTAACCACCGATTAGGGCTCTCACAAGGGGGCACTTTTTACGACCCGAAAAACCGAGAATCAAATGAAAATTCGTTAAATTTTAATTTATCTAAAAAAATCAAATAAGCTGGTCAGCTACTAAACCCGAGGTCTAATGGATTATTTTTATTATAGATACGTTACACTAAAAAACTATATATTTATAGTTAAGAAATTGCACTTGATATGAATAGATGGTGAAGTTAATTATGGCGAAATCGATCTCTGTTCAATATCAATAAATGATATACGTAATTTAAGTTTTGTCATATTTTTGGAGCAACTCTAGATATATTAATAGTTAAGATGCCGCTATTTCACTCAAGTATATAATATGTTTGGATTAAATACCTAAAAATTTGGTCATATTTGGAATGATTTCGATATATCTTGATTATTAATAAAATATCCTTGGAATAAATAAGATCTCATTAAAAATGCTCAACTCTAGCAATATATTTATTATAAATAAATTGTTTTTTCAGTGTTGAAGGGTTGTATTATTATAAATAAAAAATATTCAAGTTTTTATCATTTCTTGTCGTAATTACATATTACATATTTCATTTTAATACCCATTAAATTTAACTATTCCACTATTTTATTTAAATAACAATAATTTCATAATTTACTTATTGGTGCTTGGTTCAAATAGCGGCATCTTAACTATTAATATATCTAGAGAAGCCTCCAAAAATATGAGAATACTTAAAATGAACAGAGATCGATTTCGCCATAATTAACTTCACCATCTATTCATATCAAGTATAATTTCTTAACTATAAATATATCGTTTTTTCAGTGTATGAATGGCATTGCAGGCATATTTTATACCAAAAAGGCGTTACCTGACCTGAATGAAATCTCCTACTGTAGTTTGAGAGAGTATAGGTACTAGCGAGAGGTGAACCGCGACCTAATATGCCGTACACCTACTTCCACTTGTACTTCCAAATATTTCCAAGTATTTCCAAAATACTTCCAAAGAGGTGCACACCTACTTCCAATCGCGGATCACCCCTCGGGTACTAGTATATCCCGATATCTTACTAGGGATTTAAATCAGCGGTTGTGTGTATGTATGTTGGGTTGTTCATTTGACGTTGTTCTTGTTGTCGCATTTGTCTGTCTGTCTGTCTGTCTGCTTAAGCCCTTTGACGATTCTAATTAGAAAAGCCGTTGGTTGGTTCCTTCCGTCGTCATCGTGATCGTCTTCACAATCGTCAACCCCGGTATTGACTCACCCCCTAAGGCTAATTAGATGTAAATAGTATCGAAACGTCAAGGGGATGACATCTTGTTCTACCAGAGAGAGGATGTTTACAAAAACAGATTCAGAAACTTTCAAGAGAGAGAGAGAGAGAGAGAGATGCTTTTGATCTACTCTCTCACTCTCTCTCTTTGCTGATTAATTTTCATCCGATGGCAAGGAATTTAATTTGTTGTTTGTACTCTCTCTCTACGTACATACATACATACGTACATACATACTTTTATATAAATATAAATTTATATATAGTATATTTGTGGAGAGAGAGAGTGACAACTTTGCATTTGATTAACTTTCTTTTTTCCCGCCCCCACCCCCCCCCCCCTCTCTCTTTCTAAATATCAAATTAAATGCGTGAAATTCTCTAAATTTAGATCAAGAATTCGAATTATATGAAGAAGATTCGAGAGAATAAATAAATAAATGGAAATCAGAATTATGCTTTATCGGGAAACAGAATTCATTCTAAGATTTTAGGGGAAAAAGTGAAGCTTTTTCAATACTCTCGGTCTCGGTACGCTCTTTGCAGTTTCGAAGAATAATTCAAAATTCACTTGTTCTATTGTATACTAGTACCTTGAGCCACCGAGCGATGCTCGGCAACTTTTTGCTTCAGTTAAAAGATATATATTAATATTATTTTTAATTTAAAATTCGGATAAAAACCATCCCGTCACTGCACCCCATCCCCCCGTGCCCCACCTCATACCACCCCCAGTTTTATCTAGTGGCCCACAGATTATGTATATATAGGTATATAAATAAATTCCGTACAATTATTTTTTTTAATTAAATAACAATTTATCGGGTTTTTTAATAATCAATTAAATTTTTTTTTTTTTTATAAATTTTATTAAACCAATTATTTTACATTGATGTATACATTGTATTTGAGCTTCGACTCCGGAGATTACTTCTCCACAATCGAATGTCCTTGATCATCTTTTAGTCCTTATTTTTAACGAGATTGGCGGGCAGCGTCTCGGTCCAAAATTTTTATTCCTCTTAAAAAGCCACACTCCAAATGTATACCCGTAAACTACCGAAAATACATCGTCTCTTAAAAGTTTCGCATCTTTAATTTTTGAGTGGCGAGGGGGGGGGGGGGAACATTTATCAATATATTTAATGTTTCTTAATTTAAAATGAATTGGAGTCTTTCATTTCAAAATTCGAATATATAATTATATTTCAAATTTGCCTGGTTAATGAAAATCGATTGGAGCCAACAGTTTAAATTATATTTCAAATTTGCCTCGTTAATTAATATATATTTAATGTTTCTTAATTTAAAATCTATTGGTGTTTTTCATTTTCATTCGAGTTCAAATGAATACAATATTATCTCGACACAAAGTCTAAATCAAAAATATATAGTTTTAGTAAAAGAAATCAAGATTTATATATTAATGTGACATTGGTCTAGTGGTTAGAGCTGATGCCCATAGTTCAAGAGTTCGTCGGTTCGATTCTAGGCAAGAGGGTAATGTTTTTAGAGAAATTTCTCTAAGCGTTGTTACAAATTAATTTAGATAAATATATATATAGTATAAGAGGAAAAAACTAATTAAAGAAAAAAACCTCTTTTCCGATAATTATTTCAATTCCATTATTGAATCAATGTCTCCACCAATTCCCTCCATCCATCCTCATCAATTAAATTGGCAAATTCTAATATATATAATCATATTTCTTATTAACTCTTTGTGGGATTTAATACTAAAATTTAAAATCAATTAAATTGTTTAATTTTAACAGATATATAATAATATTTGTTATAAAGTATTAGTGTATTATTACATAATAAAACTTGAGCAAGATGCGAGGTAGGTTTCACAAAAAAAAAGAAATAAAACAAAATTGAATTTGATATATTTTGGGGGTTAGTCCATCATCAGGAATCAAAGAATAGTCTCAAGTTTTAATATTATATTAAAATGTTTCACCTAGAACCAACACCTAACTCCTTAAAAGTTATAAAGTATTAGTGGGTTTTAAAATTAAAAAAACAATTAAAAATAAAAGATAATTGAAAAAAAAATTTATTGACATTTTTATCTATCAATAATTACTTTAATTAAGAAAAGATCAATTAAGATGAAATTTGTAGAGGTCCAGACCTAGCCAGAATATCCATAATAAATCATTTTTAAGATGTTTAGGTACTAAATAAAGGTATTTGGTAGGTCGTGACATCATTTTTTATTTTGTTTTAATTTAAAAAATTTTAAATTGTTTTTCTCCCATTTTTAAAAAAAACTAAGCAATTATTATAGTTTTGATGGTTTAACTTTCATCATCAGTCCTTTTATGGGTTCAAATACCCGATTAGATCTAGGTAAACTCGTTTTTCTTATACTAGTAATAGTAAAAGCTGGTTGGTTATTCAACAAACATTAATTGAAATGAAAATTAATTGTTAGGTAATTATTTTTATTTTGATGTAATAATTAAATTTAATAATTAATCTATTTTTAAAAAATATGTAAATAATAGAATTTTATTTTTGTTTCTTTTAATTTGCTGATGAAATTCAAATTTGTTTAAAATACCACATGAGAGAGAATTATTATTAAAAGGAACAAGTGATGACGTCTTTTCTTTTTTTAGGGGTGGGTGGGGGGGCAGGGGGGTCAAAAAGAGAGTTTCGTCTTTTACTCTTTCGATCATGATGTCTCTTTCTCTCTCTCTTCTTTGTTTCTTTCATTCATCTTTCTCTCCATTTTGGGCAACATTCCAAAAATGTTTAATTAACCACATTATATTCTATTATATATCATCTAGATATAGATATATGGTCATTGCCATCTGCGTCGGGTTTTCTTTCTTAAAAGTCTCAACTCTTGTTAGAAATTCAATCACGGTGGTGAAAAATTGAAAGAAATGGGGTGGGGGTGTAGGAAAGGAATGCAGGGGGGGGAGGGGAGGGGTGGCTTTTAGGTTGAAAATAAAGTTCTTCTTTTTCGACCAAAAAAAAAAAAAAGAAGAAATTCAATTGAAAATTGAAATCCAATTTCTATCGTTAATTTAAGATTTTATTGTGAAACGAACAACATCAATCAATTTGTTTTTTGTTTTTTTATTAAAAAATTGTTTTTGATTATATATTGTTATTCAACAAACATTAATTGTTATTTATTTTTATTTTGATGCAATAATTAAAATAATAATTAATCTATTTGTAAACAATATAAAGAATAGAAAAACACGATAGGAGTGACATCTCATTGAGAAATATAGAATTAAAAATTACATTTAAATTCACATGAATTCACCCCCTATGACATCTAATATTAGCACAAATTAACAGCAACATCCCATAATAAAAAATATCCACCCCCACAAAAATGTCTACCCTTTTCAAAATAATCATGCGATTAAAATTTAGTAATTTTCTGTTCCTATATTCATACCTATATTATACATATAACATAGCTTCAAACTTTTAATCTTTTATGATTTAGGTCAAATTTTCGAAAATATTATACTCCCTAAAAAAATGAATGTATATATATTTGTATCAAGCAAAGGACAACCTCATTAATTTATCCTTATGCTACTCTCGGAAAAGAAAATCTTTTCAATTACCTATAACGTATTTAATTTATTTACTATTTTTTGTTCCTATATTCATACCAATAGATATTATATAACATAACCTCAAACTTTTAATCTTTGTTTCTAAATTGAGACCATGTCACGCAAATCTTCACCATTCAGTGTAGCTCCCTTTTAATAAGTTCATTTATCATAATCCTAATTAGCTAACGATAAGGCCCTAAGGCTGTTTTCTTTAAAGCTCAAGACGTGTTAGCTCTAGATTCGTTCATCGTTCCAATTTGTTCCTGTAGATGGGGGAGTCGTTCGCGTTCGTGTGTGACTAATTACACGTCGATCCATCACCCTGGGCGATGACACCCGTGCGGGGCGAGTATTCTGCCCCCCCCCCCACGGGGTCTTTTTTGACAATGTACCTTCTTTTTTTTTCTCTCTCAAACCATCTCTTTCTTTGCGTGGGCGACTCATTTACTTTCTCTGACTACGCATGCGCATACACATTTATTTAAACACACATTCATCTTTTTATATAAATACATTCCACTTGAAAACGCGGCAAAACGACCGACCGGCGTTTTATTTATAAAAATCGCTTTTATTAATAATATATTCGCGTCGTTGTCGTTGTCGTTGTCGTTGTCGTTGTCGTTGTCGTTGTCGTCCGGCCAGCGGAAATGGATGGACATGCTCCGCCTACACAGACTCATCTCTGTACCGGAAGTGGCCAAGGGAAATGAAACGAAATGGTCAGCGATTTGTTATTTCTCGAATTATACCTTAGAGATTGAAAAAATAAATAGAAAAACAAATAACTAAATATATTTCAGAGGATATGAGAGAACTTGTGACGTCATTTAATCTTTGAAATCTATTTGGAATTTGATTTCTACTTTCTTCATAATCATCATCTTCATCATCGAGAGTATACAGTCCTAGGACTGGTTTGACACAACTACTGAACTACCTACCCGATCCCAAATCGTCGTCGTTCTAACATTCCACCCGTTATATAGGGTCACCCACATCTTTTTGAAAATTTCAATCTTAAATAAAATCTGTTAAAAATGCGGGAGAGAAACATTGCACCCTGCGGAATACGTCCTCGAGGTGGAACCGAATTTTACAGATTCACCACAACGGAAATAGTACTCTACGACGAACGCAGGTTCTTCATGCTTCTGGAATCCTATACAAAACGAAATTTCCACTTTTACTCTACCAGATAGACCGCGCCACCGTTTCTATCCCGCGTTTTTAACACATTTGATTATATCTCCTCAGAGATCCGAACAAGAGGCTAGTTTATCTGGCTAAAATTTTACCCCGAAATAGAAATAGAAGGATAATGTGGTGGACTCAATAATAAATAAATAAATAAACACCATCCTATTCAGGATATATTTGTGATATAAAAGAGGAACTGGTATAGATGGAGTACAGGTTGGGACATACCCTGCTTTTCTTAGTAAAAATATCTAAGGCCCAGTTGTATGTAGGTTGGTAAGTCTTTACAAAAGTTAACAAAGGGTAAAACCTTAGAATTCACCTTGTGCCCGGCCGGATGGCCAATCATATGACATGCTCTTTCATCCCGCCGGGTACAAGGTGAATTCTAAGGTTTTACCCTTCATCAACTTTTACAAAGACTTTACCAACCGACATACAACTGGCCCTAAGAGTAGCAAGAGATCTCGTAATTATGGGTCGATATCCCTTTGGTGGATCGTAAAAGAGCACCTATCCACTATAAAAAGAGAAGAAAGGGATATAGATAATTAGAATAGAATTAGGGTTAAAAGTGAGAAGAGAAAGAATCCATGGAATAAGCCCCTACGTAGGATTACCACGTAGTTTCTACTCTGAGAAACTAGTATTCCGGGCACTTGGATTTCTTACAATAAAAACATATACACCTACCCTCCTTGAGGGGTCAATTTTTCTTGCATTGAGCACATTTTCAAAAACCCTCTCATTTTTTTTATTGCACACATTCACAGGAAATGTTAATTAGATAGCCTTCAAAAGCTTCATTTTATTTAGAAATTAAAAAAAATATTAATTAGAGCCTATTTGAGATAGAAATAAGAGAGAGAATTTCAACCCCTTCTATGCTCATAAACAAATTCAAGTTGTCTGAATTGTAAAGAAAAATTGTTTATTTTATTTCTAACAAATCAATAATTGATTTAATAATGAATTGGACAATAATCTAAAATACTAATCTAATTATTTCGATTAATTATTTGCAAACAATTGTTAATTGTTAGAAACATGATTAAAAATAAATAACTAATTATATTTAATTAGAAATGTATTCTAAAAGAGATAATTAAGCAAAACGAGTATAAATGAGAATAAAAGAAAAAGAGAAGTTAATTGATGTTGTGTGGTTGTTCTTTGTTGTTGTTGTAGTTGTTGAAATGGCCATCGCGAGTGAATTCTTTTTTCTTCTCCGGTTGGTCTTTCGCGGAGCTTTTTTTGCCGCCCTTGCCCTTTTACTGTGTACCCTTTGTTGGCCGCCCTAATTGCACCCCCTTTGGGATAAGCCAACGCGCCTACCCTCTACCATCACAACAACAACAACAACAACGAGAACAACTTGAGATCTACTATACATGTGTATTTGTATTCATCAGCACCCTCCCCCACCCCCTATTTCAACCCCCCCATCGAATTCACCCCCCTTGTTCAGGCAACCGCCGTCAACTTCAAGTCCCCGTTAATTAAAGGCAACGGCGAAAATAATAAATAAATAAATAAAGATAGAATAATAATAAAATAAATCGCAAAGACAACGTTTGATTCAATTAGTTCGCCTTTTTATTATATCCGATTTGATTTTGGGGAATTTGTGCGTTGTAAATTGGCAATTGAAGTGTGTGTTAGGGTGAGGAGTGACGTCACAAGGGAGGGGAGGCAATCAAAGAGAAGAGAGGGGGGGCAAGTCAAGTGGTATTTTAAAAGAGACGAAGAGTGGAAAAAAAAGAAGAAAAGAGAAAGAGAACAACAAGCAACAACTCTCACAATCAAAAGATTTGTTGTTCACGGAATGAATGAATGAATGAACAACTCGGAGTGTAAGACACAAAACAGACGTCTCTTTTTGGGATAAAGAAGGGGTGGTTACACCCCCACAAAACGGGGGGAGGGATTTCAAAAGCCGTGAGAGAATTGTTTGGCGACCAGGCTGGTCATTAAAGTCACCACTTGTACTTGAACATTGTCGAAACAACATTTAATTAATACCCCCCCCCTCTTTTTCACTTTTGTCTTGGCTTTAATTAAAATTCAAAAAGTTTTCTTCATACACGAACAAACAAAACAAAAGACGACCAACTTTAGTAATAAATATAGTTTTTAGGGATTTTTTTTTTTTTTTTGTTAAGTTTCAAGAAAGCTAACCTCAAAGTGTAGTTTAGCAGACTGGACCCTCCATTTTGTTTTTTATGGGATTTCAACATAACTCTTTTTTAGAAGCCTATTTTTGTATACTCACTAAAAAAGAAAATCAAAGTTCTGTAAACTTTTGGAGTGTTTATATAATATGAGCGAAAAAATAATACCTATTACTTGAGGTTAAGTTGAGAAAAGTTGTCCCTAATCTTTAATTTATGGAACATTAAAAAAATAATAATCTCATAATCCTGAAAAAAATAAGAAATTAATTTAGTTGGGTCTTTTTAAAGATGACCTAGAATAGGTTTAGCGTAGGTATTAGCCTCTAGATCCAAAATAATAGGTGAATATAATATGGACATTAAATAGACTAATTAAAAAAGGAATAGTAAGGAATTGGGCAATTGGACAATAAATTAAAAACAGAGTTTGTTTATTAAATGGTTAAGACCGAGGGGTGATCCGCGATTGGAAGTAGGTGTACACCTCTTAGGAAGTATTTTGGAAGTACTTGGAAATATTTGGAAGTACCTGGAAATATCTGCAATTACTCGGAAATATTTGGAAGTAGTTGGAAACATTTGGAAGTATTTGGAAATATTTGGAAGTACTTGGAAATATTTGGAAATACTTGGAAATATTTGGAATTACTTGGAAATATTTGGAAGTACTTGGAAATATTTGGAAGTAGTTGGAAATATTTGGAAGTACTTGGAAATATTTGGAAGTACCTGGAAATATCTGCAATTACTCGGAAATATTTGGAAGTAGTTGCAAACATTTCGAAGTACCTACTTGGAAATATTTGTAAGTAGGTACTTGGAAATATTTGTAAGTACTCTGAAATATTTGGAAGTACAAGTGTAAGTAGGTGTACAGCATATTAGGTCGCTGTTCACCCCTCGTATAAAACCATCTTAATGTTTTGGAGCTAGTAGTGGACCATGCTTAGCACTAGTAGTGGACCATCATTAATTAATCTTTATCTGGACATTTAACTTGGCTAGATTAATTAAGGATATGATAAATGAGATAAAATAGGAAATTAAATAATTTAAAAACAATATAATTAATTATATTAGGTGTACAGCATATTAGGTCGCGGTTCACCCCTCGGTTAAGACGTTTCGTCGATTTATTTCGACTTCCTCAGTGGCCCATTTTATCACTCTTTGTCAAAGACAATCCACTATGGGACGAAACATCCTTATTTTTTATTATTATTTCTCCATTTCTTACATTCTTGACCTCAATTACTCAACAATATTCAACTTTTTTCCCTTTTACAATTAAAAAATCAAAATATTATAAAACTTTTATGCCATGTCTGTTATAATTTTTTTAGTTTGTGACTATAAAAACCTTTCAATTTAAAAATAATTTAAAAATTAAGTCACTTAAGTACTGGAAGAATTTTTTATTTTTATTTTAAGTAAATGAACGGCGCGCAAGTTTATTTTTAATAATAAGTACCTGGCCACCGAGCGATGCTCGGTTAATTTTTGATTCAGTTAATAGCTATATATTAATCCCCAAAACCCCTGGACCCCAACCACTTCACCCTCCCTCCCTACCCCACTTACACCCTCTCCCCGAAACACCGTACCTCCCCCCACCACTGCAACCCTCCTGCTGCACCCCCACATCTATCCCCGCCCCCGCATCCAGTTTTTGCATTTCTAGCCTTCAGTGGTCCACAGATTATGTATATATATAGGTATATAAATAAATACGTTATAATTATTTTTTTTAATTAAATAACAATTTTTGAGTTCATCAATTAAATTGTCAAATTGATATTTGTGGGATTCAAAACTCAATTTTTAATCAATTAAATTATTATTAAACCAATTATTTTACATAAATTAATGTATACATTGTATTTTAGCTTCGACTCCGGAGATTACTTCTCCCCCATCGAGTGTCCTTGATCATCTTTTTAGTCCTTGTTTTTAATAAGAGGAAAAAACTAATTAAAGAAAAAACCTCTTTTCCGATAATTATTCCAATTCCATATTTCTCAATCCTCGGTCAAAACCCTCCAATCAATTAAATTGCCCAACTTTTAATATATAATAATAATTATAATGATCTTATTGTGGGATATAAAATTAAAAAACCAATTATTTATTAAAAGTAAATTGAATAAAAATGTAATTATACATTTTTATCGAGACAACCACATGTGAATAATTATTTCAATTAACAAAAAACCCATCAAAAACAACTTTTAGCCGAAGATGAGACCGTGACAGATCGAATGTCCAACACAAAACCCTACTAACCAGTGAATTTCATCCAAATCGTTAGAGCCGTTTTCGAGAAACCGATTGGATATTTATAAAGTACAATTTTTGCTTGTTTAATATAATAATCAATAATACTATTGATTTAATGATTAAATAGAGAAGAAGGGGAGAGGGGGGTGGATGATATTTCTTGGTGTGTGTGTGTGTGTGTGTGTGTGACTCGTTTTGATTTTAAACATTGACGTTCTCATTTCTAAATTGTTATAGTTGGATTGCTGGTTGAGAAAATAAACAGAAAAAAAGAAGACAGAGGCGGACATTTATTATTGTTATACATCTGACATAGATAGATACAATTATGATGATCATCATCATCATCAGTGGCAGTGGGCGGGTACGGGGAGGGGGTTAATGACTTCCGGCATGGCGTCAGCATTTCCATTTAAAAACCCGACCAGTCGGCCGACCGACAAAGGCCCTGACAAATGGCAGACCTAAAATCCACTATATGCTTACTATTATATACACCTAAGAAATTAATCGCAACTTATTTATTAAACATCAGCTCAAATTAGGGCCAGTTTCATAAAAAAAGGTGATCGTCGGTTTGCTTGACTCTGGGTTGAGAAAATAGGGGTCGGGTTAGCTCATCCAGAACCAAGGGAAGAAAAATAGGTTGGCAACGGCGAAATCCCTGCATTTTAGTTATTTTTATATAAAAAAAACATATTTTTTTTTCCAAAAACGAATTCATTTGTAGAAACGGGAATTATAAAATAAAAAGTTATGGGAAATACTGAAAGAGAAAACATCCTATTACAAATATTTTATGATTTAACACGGTGGGTATGGTCAAATATTGCAATCGTGCATGAAAAAAGTGTTTTTTTTTTCGAAATATCTCAAAAACGGCTGAATTTATTTTGATTAAAAAAATTGGACAAAACCATAGAATTTCGCTCTACAAAAAAGCTCTAATAAGTGAACATCGAAAAAATTATATTTTTCGAGATAATAATTGTTTTGTCAAAATGTCTGTTAGTTTGTGCGTTACCAAATATTTGTGTGTATTGGATAAAGTAAAAAAAAAAAAATGAAATCAAAAATAAAAATTTTTTTTTCCAGAAAACGGACTAAAAATATCAAAATAATATGAAAACTAAAAAAAAAAAAATGGTTGATTTTACCTATTTCTAATTTTACATTCACCTATCATATCATAGAACATCTCAATTTACAGTTCGTTTCTTATTTCTTGTTGGTTCAACCTCCAATTTCAAAACCGAATACGGCGATTACCTACTATAGTAATTTTCATGAGAAAAATTTTCCCAGGGGTGGTTTCCCATGCCCTCTCTGGATTTACTGAGCCGCCTTCTATATTTGACAAATATGACAATTATTCTGACTAACGCGAAATTCGATCCTCTGAAATTAAGCGCCTTAGCCACTGCTCTACCGGAGCCTCATTTTTTATGTCTCTAAAATTATATAAGCCCAAATATTTTCCGAAATAGAGAGTTTGAACGAATTTTACGGGGGTTTTTTTTCAGAAAACGGACTAAAAATATAAAAATAATATGAAAACTAAAAATGGTTGATTTTACTTCTATTTCTAATTTTACATTTATCATATCATAGAACATTTTCGTTATTTCTTGTTGTTCAAACGCCAATCTTGAAACTGAGATCGTCGGCGATTACCTATCTACTATGGAGAGTTCATCATTGTAATTTTCCTGAGAAATTTTTTCCCAGGGGTGGTTTCCTATGCCTTCCTCTGGATTTAGAGAGACCCCTTTCATATTTGACAAATATTGTTCTGACTAAGGCGAGATTCGATCCCCTGTCTAAACTCAATCCGAAATCAAACACTTTATAGCCACTGCTCTACTGGAGCCTCTTTTTTTTATCACTTTCTAATTAAATAACCTTTGAAAATTATAAGCCGAAATATTTTCCGAAAGTACCTACCTAATGAATTTTGCGATTTCAGCTCCAAACTTGGTCTGTTCTCTGTCATTGATTCTGTGCTGAAGAAGAGCCCAGGGGCTGAAGGGGAAAGGGGTAAGAAAAAGGGGAGGGTCCGAGGGAGGGAGGGAGGATTCGTCTTGGCAAAGGGCTTGCGCTGTTTGCGCCCTTTGTCATCCCCTCCACCGTTGTTGTTGTTGTTGTTACTGGAACCCTTTGAAGTCTCCAGTCCAGCAACAGCGAATAGCGAGCTAGTTGTTGTCGTCGTTGTACCCCCCTCCCCTGGGTTGTGCCGCCCCCGCCAAGGGGCCGGCCAATGCCGCCCAACACAATAGACCCTCCGCCCCCGCTCGAGGGCGGGTCGCTTTGTCTCGTAACGCTGACGTCACGGGCCAATGGGCGGCGCCCGTTGTTCCCGGCGACCAATCCCAAGCAGCCTCTGCCGCCATTGTTCCCCCACTGGGGGTGGCCCCTGGCCAATCGATAACATTCACCTCATCCTCACCTGGGACCCCCCATTGTCCTAATTAGACAGAGACAAAAACAAAATCAATACGCAACAAACAAACAGGCTCACCACCCCACCTAATATCTACCTAATCATTTAATGACATGAACAGAGAAACTATATCTACATATTTCCAAAAAAAATTGATAATTTCATATCGCTTTATTAATAGATGAACTCTATTAAAGTTTTTTTTTTTTTTAATTTAAAACTCGAAATTACTAAAAAATTTGGCAGGAATTTAATGGCTGAACACGTTTAACGACCAATGCGCTTATTTGATATGCCATATATATTATATCTGTATATATGTATGTTCTATATTGTGTGTTGCTAATTTCAGACTTGATTTATATATTCAAGCCAACAGAGAACTAAAAAATTTCAATCAAAAAAAGTGAATAATATATTTTGAAAGTGTAGCAAAAAACATCTTTCTATGATTTTATACCATGTCTTTAGCAAATAAATATAGTGGAAAACCAGTAAATTATAGGTATTTAAAGTTAGAGAGATCCGTTTTCTATTTAAAATTTAAATTAATATCAATAAAGAATATATATATTATTGTCTATTGTTAATACAATTATTGCGCCATCAATTAATTATTTACTTAATTATGTAAATATAATTATTTTTATATTTTAATTGTTGAATTAAGATTATAATTAAATAGGTTTAGATTTATGATTAATAATTAAAAGATTGATTGTTGAATGACATTTAAATGATTGTTGTTTGTTTATTTCTCTGTTGCACTGCTTTTAAATTGAGTTCATAATAATTGATGTAGGTATAAAAAAAAGAAAGAAAAAATCCCACGAAACATTCGGAATTGGATTCCGGTTTCATGAATAGCTAATCGATTCTCTCTCTCTGTGGAGTTGTTCCACAT
This sequence comes from Forficula auricularia, assembly GCA_024734495.1. Taxonomy (NCBI): domain Eukaryota; kingdom Metazoa; phylum Arthropoda; class Insecta; order Dermaptera; family Forficulidae; genus Forficula; species Forficula auricularia. Next base: position 196,615 of record JALMQS010000629.1, on the reverse strand, counting down.
TCTATTCCAGATCAAATTCACATTTTATTAATACCGATTTCAATAATTAAAAAATAAATTTCTCTATGAGTCGCTCAGAAGCCAATGCGATTAAATCCAAAAAACAACTAGTCTATTCAAATTGTGCTCAATTGGGCCCCTTTGGGGAAAGTTTTGGCTATATATATTTTTTTTGGGACGCTCAATCCAAATCTGAGGTCTCCCACCAAAATTTCGTGTCGCAACATTGTAGAAAATGCAAAAAAAAATGAAAATTTCCATTTTTTGGATGTTTTTTGCTTATAACTCGAAAACAATCAACTTTTCGTAAATAACCTTCTTATTTAAAATGAAAGTTCATAAAATTTTCTACAAATTTTATCATTTAGATTTTTTTCTCCGACCAACTGTTCGGGCTCAAGCGCAAAATCCAAGTCAACCCCCGGATCACCCAAAAAATGGAAAATGCTGGATATCTATAAATCTAAGAGTTTTAACAAAAAGGTGATACAGATGAACGTTCAAGTAAACTAAATTTCCTAGAGAATGAGATAGGAATCAAATTTTTAGGATTAGTGGTTTTCATACTATGAAAGAAAAATTCCGATTTTTTGAAAGTTTTTCAAAATTTCAACCTCCCAACATAGCGCCTGAACCGGAAAGATTGGTCGGAAAAAACCTAAATAATACAATTTGTAGGAAATTTTATGAACTTTCATTTTGAATAGGAGGGTTATTTACGAAAGGTTGATGGTTTTCGAGTTATAAACAAAAAACCGCCAAAAAATGGAAATTTAAAAAAAAAATCATTTTCTACAATGTTGCGTCATGAAGTTTTGGTGGGAGACCTCAGATTTGGATTCAGCGCCCCAAAAAACATATATAAGAAAAAATCAAAAATTCCCAAAAACTTTCCTGATAAAAACACAATTTGACTGGACTAAACAATTGATGATAAAAATAATTTTTTCATATTCTATCCGTATAAGAAAACTAATTCAGAAAAAATTAGAAGTAGACCCTACCGAAGAAAATCTAAGTAAAGACTAAAACCTTTTGTTTTAAAAGAGTAAACATAATTTATGAGTAAAGAATTTTCCAAATTTAGAAATTTTCAAAAATTTATAAACTTATATTTCTATTTTAATTAATCCCAGTTGCAAAAATAAATCATATGCCTTTTTCCTGGGTTTAAATTTATATGTTTAGAGAGAGACAACGTGATTTTTTTCAACAATAATATTTTTAATTAATTATTGTTTATTTATTAAACCACTTGCTTTTTAATTTACCATACAGGGTATATGGTCATGTATTGTAATCGTGCATGAAAAAAGTGTTTTTTTGCTTCTTTTTTTCGAAACATCTCAAAAACGGCTGAAATTATTTTGATTAAAAAAAATTCGGTGTAACCATGGCATTTCGCTCTACAAAAAAGCTCTAATAAGTTAACATTGAAAAAATTATATTTTTCGAGATATTAATTATTTTGTCAAAATGTCTGTTAGTGGTATGTTAGCAAATGTTTGTGGACGCACCGAGGGGTGAACCGCTACATAATATCGTGTACACCTACTCCCACTTTCATTTCCAAGTAGAAGACAATAGATGAAGGGAAATTATCTAAAATAATTCCACATAAATCCAGAGATGTGTACACCTAATTCCAATCGCGGTTCACCCTCGGGACGCACTAACTCAAAAACCACTGTGAATATCAAAACGAAATTTCACATGTAATAGGTATCTATAATATATTAAATTATATCACTCCTAAAATCTAGTATCTTTTGTTTGCTACCCTTTAATATTTAATTATTTATTTTTAAACTAATAACTAAATACCTTGGTTCAAATTTAATTACGATTATCTATTACATTAAAATGATTAGAAATAATATATAATAAGTAATTAAGTTAGAATAAAAATAAATAAATAAATAAAAGAAGAAAAATTGACACAGATGTGGTGATGGAATTTATTATGGCGCCATTGAATTTGTGGTTTATATTAAGAATAAATAAATAAATACAGAATTGAACGCCAAACTAAATATTGTATGGAAATTATTAAAGAGAGAAAGAGAGAGAATTCATGAAATCGATTCTCTCTGGATAAATAACAAAAATAACTTCGAATAAATTACTATCTACTATTGAGAGTTGGGGGAGAGAAAAGTTATAGGCAGGGGGGTGTGCAGAAGTGTTATTTTTCCTCAAAGACTCACAAAGTTTAAAAGACATCAGAAAAAAAGAAATAGAGAGAAAAAAAACGAGGTTATATGGATTGTTGAAAAGAGATTTTTTTTTCTAAATACGCCCGTCGATGAAAAACATCCAATAAAAATAGATTGGGTCGATGGGGGGGATGAATTTTTTTCATGAAACCGGATTTCATCTTAATGGAATTTTGCATAAGAATTCCAAAACATATCACCCACGCCCCATCATACAAATAATGACATACCTATAGAATTCTCAATTCAATTTTTCTATTATAATATATTTTGACAAGATTTAAATTTGATTCAACAATTGATTAACAATACCTACTTTTATTCTAATTTTATTTATTTATTGATTGTAATTTATTTAAGTATATTTATTTGCATGTCTTCACTATCTTGAAAACAATTTAGTATTTTTTGATGAAACACAACGCTCTAATATATAACCAAATCTCAGCTTTGAGAAAACCCATTTTAATTGTTTTGTTTTTAATTAATTTAACTAATTATTAACAGTCGGGTTGAAACAAACAAAATAGGTTAGTAAATCATAACAAAACAGGTGTCTGTGAATCAAATCAAATAATTTTTTTGAAAATAAACTGATGTGTGTCCATCCACATGACTTTACCATACACTTGGTTACTCTCTTATATTTAATATTGATTTAAAATAATTAATATTTACAAAAGAACCCCCTCCCTCTTAATTTTGGGTCCATTTGCAATTAATAATATTTTCTTTTAATTTGAGACTATTTTTTTTTAGAAATATCAGCTTTCTTCGATTTTTGTTTGAAAATATTTTTAACCCCCCCCCCTCTTTTTTTGTCACTATCAATTTCTCATAGTGAGGTTATATAGAGTGGGTATGTGAAATGTCATACCTTCAAATCGATTAAATGGTCTACATCAATCTTTGGATATTAAACCCCCTCCCCTTCCTTAATTTTTGGTTCGATTTCAACCAAATTCTAATCAGCTCTTAATCTCAATGCACCAAAACTATACGAGGAGCTTGCGGTGATTTTTCAGTCAGAGGATGCTCTCCAAAAATAACCCTTATTCATTTTGCAAAATTTTATTTTATTCTTAGCAAATTCATCGATAACCACATAATATATGATGTCTTTTAATATTCAATATATTGTAAATAAATTATGAAGTAGGTAGGTACATAATATATAGGTTAGAATAAACAACATGTTTGTTTATTTTTCTATATCAATAATAATAAATACATTGTTGTTGCTATGGCAACCTAATTAGAATCAATTAATTATAAATAAATTTAAAAAAGAATTAATTAATTAGGTAATTATATATTAATAAAATCTGATTACTTCAGAGGAAGGCAATGGGAAACCACCTTTGTGAAAAATTTCCCCAGGAAATTACAATGAAGAGGATACTAATCACCGACGCTCGGAATCGAGTCTATAGCACTTAAAGAAGATATCATTTAATATTCCAAATTTAAAATTAGATTTTTTCATTTGATATTAAAGACAGAGCGGACAATTTATCTTCCCTTTGAATATACTTCCAGGGGCAAGTAAAAATAATCCACCTTTCTAACTTAATTGCAGAGATTTTAGGGATGCGCTGCATCCACAGCATCCGTGGATTGCACGCCACTGATACCTACCTACTATACTTATATAAATTAAAAAATTAATTATTGATTGTATAACAAATATCAAAAAATAAATAAATCTTTAAAAAAACACGTTAATTTTTTATTTTTGTTTGTTTTTTAAAAAACACGTTTATTTTTTCAAAGATTTGTATTTTTTATACTTATATACCTATAGACGGGTTAATATAATATATTTTGTATTAATTTATTATCAATATTATTATTTGATTGAATGTTTCTTTAGTAGGTACTTACCTATCTATCTCTTGGGAAAACAGAGTTGGTTCTTGGGTTTCCACTCCCTCTCTCTCTCGCATTGATCGTAGAACCAGAGAGAGAGAGATTTCTGATTCTGATTCTGTTTCTGTTTGAAATGATAAAGACAACCAACCAACCAACGAAAACTAACCACAAGACGTTATTTTAAAACGAAAACCAGAGAGAGAAAAAGAAGAGAAAAACAAGGATTAAGAGAGAGAGAGAGAAAGCCTCTTTTGTATATTCTCTCTATGATGTTTGTTTGTTTGCTGTTTTTGAACAAAATTTGTTTGCTATTTCCATTAGAGCAGACAGAGGCAACAACATTGCGAGGCGTTCGTTAATTGAACCACAAAAGAAAGAAATAACGAAATATCCCCCCCCCCCCCTACCCCTTGTTGACCTCCTCTCTACCTCTATATAGTAGACAGATTTTAACAATAAATGCAAAAATCATTTCAAAATTCAAATCAATATACAAATTGTAAAAAAACAATTTAAATATAATCTCTTTTAAAAAGTTTCTATTCTTTACCTGTATCGATTAAGGTTCCGTACAAAAGTAGGCAAAACAGACTCGCTACAATGTCTCTCTTTGTTTGCCAAAGCATTGTACTTCATACGTAATATATCTATCGTTGTTGATTTGTAATAATTAATACAAAGCCCAAAAGAATGTTTCTTTTTTAAATTGTGATCAAAGAAGCTCCGTTTGAATTGTATTCTGGGGTGCAAAAAATGTGGAACACTGATTGGGTGTGAAAAGAGGGCCTGTCGCTGGTCTCGTTTATATGAACCCTAATTCCCGGAGATGTCTTCTGATAGTCCAAACACTTAGGTTGACTTGTCCAGTTTGTAGAAGGCGCTGTTGAACTGGTGTACAATGCCGATCCCTTAATAGGTATCCAATAGTAGTAGTAGTAGTAGGTCATCTCTCTCATTTGAAGTTCTAATTGGACCAGATCGCGGTCTACCAAGGCATAAGAGTTTGTTTCTCTATATCGTTTTATCCACAGAGCTCTGTGCAACCGATGCTTTAAGTCGTTAAGCGACATACCTACAGATACGATCTTGCATCATTTATGTATTAGAGCTAAGTACAGCTTGAGCTAGTTCCTCGGTCTTTAGAGCCATTATGCTTGGACAATATTTCAAATTAAATTAAATTAAAAGATGAGATATTCAAATCGAGAACTGATAAACATTTAAATATTCAATTTAATTCGATATTAGACGATAATCATTTAATACAATTCATTAAAGGGATCAGATTTCAAACCTGAAAATTTATCCGCGTTTAAATAAATTGAATTTTAAAGGGTTTAAATTAAAATAATACATTGTTTTCACTCTAAACATATTTGTACAATCACAGAATGTATTAAAAGGTTAAAAAAATATGTTTTTCGGAAAATTATTTTTTTGCACCACAGTGTATTTATTGATTACTTAATCATTTTAGGAATATTGATTTTTTTCCTATGATTTGCTTTCCAATTAGTTCGTGTAAGAATGTTATCGAAAAGCTGAGGGTGGCCGCAATAAGGGCGTGCAGAGAAAGAGAGAAGGGTAATGGGTTCCCTAGGCCCTCGTCATTCTTTTCCTCTATTCCTGAGGATGCATTTCAAGCGAGCCTTCGAAATTTAATTGGGAATTTGACTCTCGTTCTGGCCCTTTTAGTCCATCATTTTTTTCCCTTCAATGAATGGATTCAGGTCAAATAAAAATGATAAATTACATTCTTCTTTTTCTTTTAATAATGATATTGAAGTAAAAAAGATTTCGCACTTTCTCTAGTCCGGAATGAAAAAAGAAAAAAGTTACAAATTTTTAGGGATTGGGTCAGAGTTGAAGGTACCTTTGAATGCTGGTATTGAAGGATTCTCAGGTTTTATGTCTGGAAGACGGACGGAGAAAGTGAATTCCAGTATCTAGTATAGTCATAGGGATAAATGAATTGGCAAATGTGTTTGTTCGGTTAGCTTCTATAATTTAACCACAAGAGGGTGTTGATATTTGTTAGAAAATTGTGTGGTTTTATTGATTTTCTCTCGGCTATTTTCTCAATTCCGGATATAGGGTCTATGGGTCCCTAGGCTGGACCTGTGTCGCGGGCCCTACCAGGGAAAATATTTTTTTTAATTAATTTAAAAAAACCCGCATTTTCAGCAATTATCCAACTTGAAAATAAACGTGCTTTTACGAGTTTTTACTGAAGGTTGGTTGAGTTTGGTTCAAAGGTCTAAAATCTTCATTTTGGATGTTTATTTTCAAAAAAAATTTACACGAAAATGTCAAAAATTACATCCTCTACAACTTTGCTTCTAATTTTTGACATTTTGGTTTAAAAAAATTTGAAAATAAACACCCAAATTGAGGGGAAATTAAAAAATGAAGATTTTAGACTTTTGAACCAAACTCAACCAACCTTACGTAAATTCTAGTTGCTATAAAGGTGAAACGCGTTTTAACTAGTAAAAACGGGTTTTTACTGCAATATATATACCTACATTTCGTCGCTGATCTTCCGAAACCTCGTAAGTCCGATTTTTGGTCAAATACGTAGATATTATACGTTTATACCGACCAATTTTTCACGGCGCATCTGTCTATTGAAACCTTATTATTCTATTAGTTGAATAAAAGATTTCACTGTCGATGGTAACAGAATTGTTTTTATTTTAGGTTAAAAATAAAATGAGAGAGTCTTCTGTTTTTTAAATAAAATAATTTTTAATTATTTCTAGAGACTATAGTTTCGAAGGCATTGCCTTCATCATCACTCATCACAAATATTTCAGTATTTAGTTGCAAATTAGTTACAAATTAAGATTTATACATTGAAAATTTTGAAAAATATATAATATCATTTTCTTCATGTTTCATCTTGGGAGATTAGATTACATTCTATTCTATTTTTCTAAATTTTCAATGTATAAATCTTAATTTGTAACTAATTTGTAACTAAATACTGAAATATTTGTGATAGACTGATGATGAAGGCAATGCCTTCGAAACTATAGTCTCTAGAAATAATTAAAAATTATTTTATTTAAAAAACAGAAGACTCTCTCATTTTATTATTCTATTCCAATTTAATTTCGAGCTACGGACAAATAATAAATATTGCATTGTATTTGAATGTATTGTTGTTTAAAATGGTTTTTCTTGTTTTCTGACAATGAATTTAGAACTTACGAGGTTTTGTGAGGTCAGCGACGAAATAGTTTAGTATAGTGATGGATGGATAGATAGGATCTAGATAATCTCGAACAATCCGAGTTTTTGTCATGCTGCCAGCCTCTCTCTCTCTGTCTACTGTAGAGTAGAGTAATCCTCTCTTCTCTGTCTTAGGTGGGTGGGTTGTTTGCCATTTTTGGCTTAGTGTCATGGATGTGGATGTGGTTGCAACCAGAGGGTGGTTTTTCTTTTTCTTGTGCTGCTGTCGCCTCGGGTTCCGTTGACGGCCGCTCCCAAGGGAGGTTCCCTCCACCCTACGGCCCTACGGCCCTACTCCCGAATCCCGTCTCTCTCTCTCAACGACAGAGAGAAAGCCCTGGGATCGATCCTCACTCACAGACAAACCCCCTGACCTCTACGACAACACACACACACACTTAGAAAGAAATACTCTTACTAAGGGATATTGTCTATAGAAAGAAAGAAAGACAGACAGACAGACTGATAAGGTTCTCTAAAAAAAAAAAAAAACTCGGAATAATAAATCAAGAATTATCGTTCTCATTAATTTGGGAACTTTCAAAAATGACTGTTTCTAAAAGAAATAAAAGATATTGGTATAAGAACCAAGGGCTTTGTTTTAGATAGAATAGCTTTCCTTAGAAAAGGGACAAGAAAATAAATTATAACAAAAAACAACTAAGATTATATATTCTTTTTAAGAAAAAATATAAAATTTAGAAAACAAACAGGGACTTTAGCGCGAACTGGCGACGAAAATGTAAGCTTTTAGGATGATCTATTAAACATCAAAGAGCTCAACCCAGGCTCCGTGAACTCTTTTATCTATGATATATACTATAATAGAATATTTGCCCCGATTCCCCCAAATTATTTGAATAAATAAACACAAGAGAGCGCTACCTTCGGCAGTAGTGCTGCCTCTATGTTTAACCCATTGTTCTTATTGAATCTCTAAAGTTTCAAGTTTTCATACAAAATTTGGTTGTTTAAAACCACGATAGTCGTGGAATCTCTTAAAGTTTTTTTTTTGGCTTTTCGCCCTTTCTAGGCATAAGTCAATTTACGATACTATTTATTATTAGCAGGCTGATACGCTACCACCTAGCCTAACCCGACCCTCGTCTCTTGGAGTTATTTAGAATTAAATTTACAAGTAATATAATGCGATACCGCTTTTATCCCTCCGCTCATCTAGTGACAAAAAGTTATTAGGGGACACAACTTTATTATCTTTTAAGAATATGCTAATACATTTACTACTTGCCCGTTAACTAGCGTCTTTGATTTTCTCCAATCAGAACATTTGAAATCAATATCTACCTAAGTGAGGAAAAAATTCGGAATTTGCTTATTTTCTTAATCAAACCATCTGGTTAATTATTGTTAATAATTGCTTTCATTGATTATGTACTTACAGGATTATAGGTTATATATTGGGGATGTTACGAATGTTTGCATTCGCATCATTTTAAACATTCGCACCGAACGATGCCAAATATTTTGCGAATGCGAATGCGTATGCTATAATGAGCCTTCAACAAGTACTCATCTCTCTGTTCTGCTAAAAGTCTCATAAGCAATCTATCAGGAATCCTGAACTCCTCAAGCGAAGACGAAGGCTCCGATTTAGAATCTGGGGATAATAGGGACACACAGGATTGTGAAATTAAAGCTCATTTGAAGGCATATCTCAAGGAAAAATGAGCCTCCATCGATGAAAACCCTATGGACTGGTGGAAAACTAAATTGAAATATGACAAGTATCTCAGTGCTCCACCAGCCAGCGTTCCCATTTTTCATTATCTGCTGTTCTGTACGTACTGTAATGTAATTCTCATAAAATTATTAATAAAAATGATGATTAAATCAAATTTTATTTGGTTTTTTAATAACTTTTCTGAACATTCGCATTCGCGATGGTCAAAAATATGACATTCGTAGCTTCACTATTAAATACCTATACCTATTGTATATAAATATTTTATAAAAAAACAATCTTCAAACGTTTGATTAAAATACCAAACAAATGATTCTTTATAACAATTTCTAATAAATGTTAAATTAATACATGTCTTTTGCTATCGGTTTGGTAGGCGAGTCCGCCTCGCACTTGATGGATTTATTGAAATAACAATGGAGTGGTTATGGAACTGTTTAATTGGTTCCAAATCCAATAAACAGAGCATCCTATAGTAGCAGCATTCTACTTTATTATTATTATTATTATTAGCAGGGTTATATATATTATAGGCACATCGATATTCGGATATATATAGAGAATGAGGAGTGTGGTATAGTGTAGTTTAATAGCGGGTGGAGGAGAGGAAGACAAGTGTGTCTTTTGTGTTGTGTGTTGGTTAGGCTGCAAGGCTTAGCCTAGCTAGGCTCAGGCAAGGCTAAGCAGAGGAGGCCCATTCATTAGTGGATAGGATGGGGTCTGTTGGGGGAGGGGGGGTCACTTATTAACGCTATCAGCTCCATCCTCGTGGAACACAGGCTCCTTTGTTTCGGTGCGTCAAATTCCAAGACTCGAATAAACCAGAGAGGATGAGCAAAAAATGGAAATGAATACATAAAACAGAAAAATAAATAAATAAAACCCCAAGAAAATTAAATCCACCAAATAGATAGATAATAAAATTTTATTTTATATACACAGTAGCACTTCCGGTCATTATAATATACGTAGTTTGTGGATGCAACAAACACGACTACTTTAACAAGAAACCTGAGCAAAGGGTTAATTTTAATATGGCAAGGATTTTTATTCGGCCTCGTATTTATAATATAAGGAAGAGGTAGTATGAAAGGGACATTTTTTCCTGGAGGCTCTAGTAAATAAATAATATAACATTTTAAAGAGGTAAAAATAGAATTAAAAACTTCAATTTATTGGCTATTGAAATTAAATACAATAAAACATATTCAAATGTTTTTAGTACTATATTTTCACATTTAAAAAAAAGTGTATTTTGTCCCTTTCAAAACTGAGTTGTATTGAAAGGGACACGGTCATTTATGAAAGCGTTAATATAAGGAAATCACCGTAAACTTTACTAGACACATACTAAATATTAGGAAGCACGTATGTAATTAACTATCTTTAGTTTAATATCACATTTTTGAAAGTAATTAATAGCATATTGGTCTTAAATTTCTCATCTTAAAAAATAATTAACATGGAAATAAACATTTACCTTCATATACTTAAAAAACAAAACAATCATAGTTCTTTTAATAGTAATAATTTTGTTTTAAAATAATTGTTTTTTCTATATGGTAAAAAGTAATAATAGCAATTTTTTATGAAATACTAGTCATGAAATGGACGTCCCTTTAATAACTATCAAACACAAATTAAAAACATGACCACAAAATCTACAATTCTAAATAAAAGTTTACTGATCTTTTTTTCTCGTATCTGCATGTATATCACCAATTTTAAAGAACGCTAAACTGTTTAATTAACAGTTTACAGTACTGGAAAAAACTTTTCTAAAGAAGAGCCAAAAAAATAATTTGGTACAAACACATGCACGTCACCGGCATTTTTGAAATGATATAGGAGTATGAAGTAAGATGTCACTGGATGTACTTTGGAGTAGTCACAGAACAAAAATCATGTCCTTCCGAGACGACCTTTATTTAGCGAGTTATTTGAATTGTCCCTTTCATGCCACCTACTGAATATTTAATGCCCTATACTCTCTGCGGGCATTTATTATGCCCTATAATAAGCTGTTTCCGATATTGAGAGCAGCGATCCTAACCAATTGTTCAAATCCCATCTTGCTCGTTGGGTTGCCTATTATCAGGCGCTTGGGAGAATTAAAACCTCGTAATTACTAAATTCATTGTTTGTCATAAAACAAGAAAAACCATTTTAAACAACAATATCTACAAATACAATTCAATATTTATTATTTGTCCGTAGTGCGAAATTAAATTGGAATAGAATAATAAAGTTTCAATAGACAGATGCGCCGTGAAAAGTTAATCGGTATAAACGTATAATACGTATTTGTAAAAAATTCGGACTTACGAGGTTTTGTAAGATCAGCGACGATATTTTGTTAGTGTTTTTTATTTAATATGTTAATCAATTATGTCCCATTTTAATTTAACTAATCTTTGGCTATTAATGGCATTATTAATAGCTATAGTATTAATGTCTATAATAGCCAAAGATTAGATCAATTAAGATGCGGCATAATTGATTAACATATTAAATAAAAAAACACTAACAAAATATGTTTTTAAATTGGATAATTTTTTTTTCTAAAGAAGAAAATACCAAGTGCTGTCACATTTTGAAATCTCGTCCAAATGGCCAATTTTTTAATTAACTTGGCATGGTTGTTTCTAGACTTTTTTTACATTAAAGATGAATCAAAGTTGGCTGATAAAAATTTTTTAAAACATATGTCCGGAAAAAAATATTTTTTTTCTCCAAAAGTATGGTAATTATGGTTTTATTTTGAATTCTGGTCTATAGCAGGATTATTCAGGATTGCGTAACAAAAATTAGAATAATAAAATATACTACGGTGCAAAAAAATTGAACCACCAATAAAAACTTTATTAAATAGCAAATTATTTTTAAAATTTCTACAAATAACCATATAATCTGTTCTATTAACTCTTAAACTTAACATATTCAATAAATTTTAACTAATCTCTGGCTATTAATGGCATAATGTATATAATTTTTGAATTTTATAAAAACAAAATAAGTAAAATTACAAATTATCCTACTTTCTCAATATCACTTTACATTTAAATAAATTTTTAATAAATGATCAAATTCCATTTAAAATATCAATCAAATGAATAATTTTGAATTAAGCATCATTGATAAAAAGATAAAATATACAAAATGGATATTTCTCAAGTTCAAGCAGTTCAAATTGTGTACCTACCTAATTAATCAAGGGCCAAGTGCACTTGCAATAAGCAATAATGAATAATTATAATTCATTATTATTATAATTCATTAAATGAATATACTCATATTCTAATCAGAAATACAATTTCTTGTCGTAATTACGTATTATTCCATTTAAATAACCAACTATTTTAACTATTTTAACTATTCCAATATTTTAGTCAAATAACAATATTTTCATAATTTACTTATTGGTGCTTGGTTCAAATAGCGGCATCTTAACTATTAATATATCTAGAAAATATGAGAATACTTAAAATAAGCATATCATTTATTCATATTGAACAGAGATCGATTTCGTCATAATTAAATTCACCATCTATTCATATCAAATATAATTTCTTAGTGTACAGGGTGATTCAATAAGGGTGACGAGGTACCGTATCTCAGGAACTAATAATCGTAGAAGTTTGGGAAAAAAATCCTTCAAAGGAAATCGACCAAGAAAAATTGCTGGAAATATTTTTTAAGTTCATACGTCTACCGCTAGGTGGCTAAATAGCTTCGATCGTATAAAAAATGCAATTTTCTCAAACATTTTCCAATATAAGTTTAGAAATGAATAGTCTCACGTTAATGCCACCATAATAGTCCATCTTTTTGATAAATGACTTTTTATTGTAGGACGTAAAGTAAAGGCGGGAGGGGATGCTAAACTTTTATGAACTCTAGTGTCTATAACTTACGTTTGACTTAACGGAATTTTGTTAACAAGAACTGGTTCAAGAAAGGAAGGTGTGGTGAATAAAATAAAAAATCATCCATGCCATTCTAGTTCTTGCCGCCCTCGCTAAGGGGCGTGTTTTATAAAGTTAACCGTTTTATTAATTTTGCTCCAAAATCTTAAATGGAACCGTATAATTATTTTATTAGATTCAGAAAGTAGATTAAATTTGCAACAAAATATGTTCAAACCGCATGTCGATATCTTTATTCGTTTAACAGTTATTGCTTAAAGAATATTTTATTAACGAATTTATTAAAGAAACAAAATAGGTAATTGAGTTTTCAATTTTTTTTTAAGTTTTGTAGTCAAGCATGCCATGGACAAATAAAAAAACAGTTTAAAACTTTGTTCTTATTTTCATTTAATCACAACAATAATGATAATAACGCTTTTTTCCTAATGCTTTTCTGTGTCGCCTGTGAGTAGGTATTAGATTTCAAAAATGTCTAATTACTAAAAGGCCGTGAAAGACTTGGTTGACAGTTTCTATGGAAACGGCGATTTTTAACAAATAGATGTTAATGTTTTAATTGTTATTTTATTGTTTGTTATGTTATATCATTATTGTTGTGATTAGATGAAAATAAGAACAAAGTTTTAAACTGTTTTTTTATTTGTCCATGGCATGCTTGACTACGAAACTTAAAAAAAATTGAAAACTCAATTACCTATTTTGTTTCTTTAATAAATTCGTTAATAAAATATTCTTTAAGCAATAACTGTTAAACGAATGAAGATATCGACATGCGGTTTGAACATATTTTGTTGCAAATTTGATCTACTTTCTGAATCCAATAAAATAATTATACGGTTCCATTCAAGATTTCGGAGCAAAATTAATAAAACGTTTAACTTTATAAAACACGCCCCTTAGCGAGGGCGACAAGAACTAGAATGGCATGGATATTTTTTTATTTTATTCACCAAACCTTCCTTTCTTGAACCAGACCTTGTTAACAAATTTCCGTTAAGTCAAACTTAAGTTATAGACACTAGAGTCCATAAAAGTTTAGCATCCCCTCCCGCCTTTATTTTACGTCCTACAATAAAAAGTCATTTATCAAAAAGATGGACTATTATGGTGGCATTAACGTGAGAGTATTCATTTCTAAATTTATATTGGAAAATTTTCGAGAAAATTGCATTTTTTATACGATCGAAGCTATTTAGCCACCTAGCGGTGGACGTATGAACTTAAAAAATATTTCCAGCAATTTTTCTTGGCCGATTTCCTCTGAAGGATTTTTTTCCCAAACTTCTACGATTATTAGTTCCTGAGATACGGTACCTCGTCACCCTTATTGAATCACCCGGTACAATGTTTAAATGTTTTATTGTTAATTTTAAATCTGCTACTGGAATGAATTGCAAAATATTGCATAAAATTTGAATATGCAATCTGTTGTATAATTTTGTTGTCTCTCTAAGAATAGAGAGGAAAGGAAGTGAGGCGGGCCTCACCTTTGTGTGTGTGTGTGTGTGTGTGTGTGTGTGTGTGTGTAATTCATACACACATATGTAATATATCTATCTATCTATCTTGGAATTCAGATATAGATATATGGTAGAGGAGAGAGATGCCTGTTGTCTATCCAATTGAGTGTGTCTGTGTGTGTGTGATTGTATTAGAAAATGATGAAAGAGTGTTTGACTGTTTTCTAGATGAACAAATATCCCTTTTTATTTCAGTTCAAGATTAAAGATGGAGAGAGAGAGAGAGAGAGTTCTTTTTTTTTGTTCATTGTGCGCTTCTCATATTTCATCATTAGAATGATCTTCTTTATTTATTTATTTTTCTAAAACTCAACAGAGTACATTTATTATTTCTTTTTTTTTTTTTTTAATTCACAAATGATTACCTCACTCATATCTTCATCTCTCTCTCTCTGAATTCATTTTTTACTTCAATTTTTTATTTTTTTATTTTTTTCATCAGATTAATAATTAAATTCGTTGAATTAGAGCAGGATCTAATTTTTTTTCTTTTTCGTACGTATATTGTTTAAATTTAATTAAATAATCAAAATTTTAATTTGCTACACGGGTCTATTTTTTTATCTTGAGACAGTTTTATAACTCAAAAACAGTGAATGAAAAAAAAATTCAAATAAAAGTTTATTTATATCAGAGGGGAAACTAAACTACCCTATTGTTTGTCGACCTAGAACAAGCTTTCAAGAGTATTTTAAGGTCAACTTATGTTTTTTAAACGGAAATCTATATGTTTCTGTACATATTCTGAATCTACAAAAAAAAACTGAACAACTTTCATTGGAACTATTTTTTTTATACGGCATCAGATAAAAAAAATATTAAATCAATTAAATCTCAAAAAAATCCAAATAATACCTAATTATTTTTAACAATTATTCAACTTAATTATCAAATAATAATGATCAAATATTTAATTATTAAATAAATAATTTAATAATAATCAATAATTTTGCAACAATGTTCTGAGCCATTTCAGAGTGTATTCACCGCATAAATTAAGACCATTTCAATTCTGTCTTCAACAAAAAAATGCTCCATTTTTATTATTATGGTAATACAATATAACTATCTACTGGATTAAGACTAGAAATAAACTTTTTTAAGATGAAGAATTTTAACTAGTTCTATTAAGTAGAAAATAATCTCTTAATTCTGAGTATAATGAAGTTTTAAGATCATTATAAACACTTATTTTCATTGTTGTAACTTTTCAATTTAATAATTATTTATTTAATAATTAATTATTTGATAATTAAGTTAAATGATTGTTAAAAGTAATTATTAGGATATTTTGTTGAACTCTTGTTATTTGTTTATGTCCAATTCCATACTATTCCTGTTTTAATTAATTTTTTTTCTTAAAATTTGGCAGAAGTAAACTAGCTAAAAGGTTGGACACTAGGGTGGGTCGAAAAAACTGAATTTTTTTTTCGAAAACGCTTTAATTGTGAAAAGTTGCCTATTGTAAAATAAGAAGAAAAACGGCATTAAAAAAAACAATTAAAATCTGTTAACATCTTCCGCTAGAGAATTTTTCTAAGATATTGCGCGAACGTAAAAAAGTATATTATTTAAATACTCACTATCATAATTATTATATCTGATTTACACTGTATTATTGTTTATTATTTGTATGCTTAACTTTATTGTTTTTTTTTTCTACTTTTTACTAAGTAGTGTTTCTTTGTATTACTTTTTGTAATGTTTTTAAAGGCACATGCCGTTGAAATAAATAAATAAATAAATATTATTGATCAGAATTTAATTTATTTAGGTTATTTAAACCATAAAACAACCATAAAACTCCAATAAAAAAAAAATTAAAAAATATCGTGATTTTTGCAATTTTTCTACTAAGTTTCAAGTTTGATGAGTGAGCGGAACATGTTAACCGATTTTGATTTTTATGCCCTTTTTCTTCTTATTACAATAGGCAACTTTTTAGCATTAAATCGTTTTCGAAAAAAAATTCAGTTTTTTCGACTTTGGACATCCCTGCTCTATAGGGTTGGTTTGTCTTATTGCCTGGATTGCCTAGTCCGCAAATATTCATTATTTAAATATTTAAATTCGATGGTCAATTAAATCGTTGCGGATTTTTTTTCCTACTCGGGGGGTATAGTGGAGGGGGTGTGTACTTGATAGATAAAATCGCATTAATCTACTATAATTATATTCCAATCTTTGGCATATTTATTTATGAGTATATGGGATGTCCGGTCAGTCCTAGCGCTTTCCGCTAGATCGTACTGAGACCTCATACAAATAGTTTATTCAACTAAACAATACGTCAAGACAATTGTAGTGATAATTCTTTAAATACACATGAGTCAAATTGTTAAACACATTCTATATTACGTGAGTCAATCAATCATTAATGAAATAATAAACCAATGAATTAATAAGAGTCGAGTCAACGCATTGAATGTCGTGAGCCATGATTTTCTTTGGATGTTATAAATGCGTCAACTCGAATCAAGTTAATTGAGCTACCACCAAAATATGGTCTGCTCATGTGTTTTTGATTATTCATTATCCATTATCTTATCTTCCCTCGTGGTTGGACAAACAGTCGGGGCAAAGGGGCATTCCCCTTCTCCTCCGACAACCAACCCCTTCCGATATCTTAGTTAGAATCGGACACCTCCACCACTAACACTGGCGGCGACACGCGCGTAGCCAGTAACATGGTATATATTTATAGAGCAGATTTTCAATTTAATAAATTAGTATTTTTGATCTTTTGATGTGATGTTTCGTTGTGACGATTTTAATCTCCATTATTGAGAAAATAAAAGAAAAAACGAAATTTCTACTGATTGATTGACAAGATCTTCTTTGTTTTTTTTTTGTTTTTTTTTTTTTGTTTCTGGTACCATTTCAATAAATTGCAATGCTTTTGTTTTAGTTGCTTTGTTTTTTTGTTTTATTTTTATTTTGGCTGACGTTCTTTCTTTCTGTTCTGGTTGGGTTCTGTCTGGTCTCCAGATGTGTGAACGACAGGGAGAAAAAGAAGAATATCGCCCCCCCCCCTGATTTGAATTTATTAATATTATCATTTTGTGAAATATTTATTGAGAGAGATATTGAATAAATAACTGAGACTGAACTAGCTAGGCTGAATTCCATCCTCCATATTCCCACCCACCCACCCACTAGAACCAACAAATTAACAAAAATAAACAAAAAAAATGCCATTGGAAAGAATTTTAAATCAAAAGAATTCAAAGGGGGGGAATTGCCATCAGATGCGAATTTTGAAAGAAATAATAATAATAATAAAAAAATCGTCATTCCTCTAATGTTAAAGAGGCGTCGATTGGGTGCTATATAGCTAGCTATACGCTATACTTGAAGAAAAAGAGGTTAGAAATCAAAACAAAAGAAATAAACAAAACAATAATAAATAACACACGTAATAATGGATAAACAATTAATTAGAATTTCAAATTAAATAATTCAATTTAACAATTAAGGATTTTAAACGTTTAATTTATTTCAAGAAGCTTGTTAGAATTAAATATTAAGTAAAAATTCTTAAGGGGAAATAATCAATGATATGATGTCCTCTGGTTGATGCAAATAATAAACACAAACATATTCTTAATATTAATGAATCGCGACATACACACAGACAGAACAACAATCAAAATGATTTTTCTCCATGTTTCAGACATTTTTAAAAACAATAAGCAAAAAATGGAAATGTTTGCGTGAATTCAATACTATTGTCGCCCGGGAGGCAGGCCACCTGTATGGCGTACCGAATAAAATCAGCAGTATTAATATAATTCTTCGAATTCTTTTCATTGTTTTTCGAATTTCTTTTTTGAATCTACTTAACTAATTATAAAAAAACGCTTTATTAAATATATACAAATCTCAATGATTTAAAAAAGTTTATGTTTTTATGTCGGGCCGCATTCACTGCAACGCTGGGCCGGGTTCACCCCAAAATTACGAATTTCAAAATCTCGACACCCCGAAATCCCGACAAGCCAAATCATGACATGTGAAAATTCAGACGTTGTTTTAATATTTTATTAACATTTTTAATATTTACCAAGATATATATGTAAATCAATTTGAGCCGCGAAAGTTAAATAATATAATCAATAATTTATTATGTTAATTCTACATATTCAGATAATTATTTTATTATTTTTTGAAAAGGAAAAAATGAATCGAGCACCGGACGGGATTCGAACCCGTGTCTCTCTTTTAGCCGAAGAGTGCCTTTGCCAACTAGGCCACGGATGATCCCGCCAGGAATGCTCTTTAGATCGAATGTGATTTCAGCCGCGAAAAGAAAAAATCACATTCAATCTAAAGAGCTTTTCTGGTGGGAACATCCGTAGCCTAGTTGGTAAAGGCACTCTTCGGCTAAAGAGGCGAGACACGGGTTCGAATCCCCCTCCCTGCTCACTCACACATTAAAATAACAAAAATGCATTTCATTTATTTATTTATTCAAAAATAAACAACAAAAAACGATCCATTTGAAAAGGCTTTGAAAAAATTATCTATTGTGGATATATACATAAATACCTACCTATATATTATATCCTCTATTTATTTATTTAGATTCAATAATAAATAATATATATGTATGTTTGTTTGATTGTTTACTCTTTATTTATTTTTTATTCTATTGATTTATTGAACAAAAAAAAATAAAAAAAAAATGGAGGATTTATTTTTTTGCAAATAATATCCGCTAGCTCTTTTATATTTTGTGATCCCAAACCAATGAATATAAATGATTAATAAATGGATAGGGGTATACATATAAAATAAATAAATAAAAAAGTTGAGTGAGTACCTACCTACCTACCTACCTATAGATACTCTTTGTGAACGATTGAAGGGCAGATGGGGGTGAAGGGGTGGGGGTTAAACGATGAAATAAATTCTCTATACATTATTAGTATTATTTGTATGATTACCGGTATTATTTATTAATAAATGGGCGTTTGGGATTATTTTTGCATCGAATGGAAATATTTTTGCACACGTTGGTCGTTGTAATCAAATCAAAAGCTGCCAAATCGAATTCCCTCTATTCGTTTCGTTATTTATAGAAATCATAAATTGTGAAAAACTGAGTGAATAGATTATTTATTAGAATATATAGAAAGTTTTCCATTTTTTTATCTCGTAACTCAAATTCATTGAAAATGCTCTTTTTTTTTATTAGTGCTCTCTCTGCATTTTATAGAAATAAATATTAAAAAAAAAATGTTGAAGACATACAGAAAGAGATATAAATAAATAAATAAATAAATAAAAAACATTTCAAGTGTTGAAGGAATACATTAAAATTGAAAAATATTTCTCTATTATTAAATACGACCTGTTTTTCTATATAATGTCTTTAGAAAAGTAATTTTCATAAATTTTTAGTTTTAAATTCTCTTTCAGACATTTTAAAGAAAGAAAAAAAGAGAATAATTATCAGTTGCGTGCGGTCCATTGGATGCTGCGCATCCTAGGGTGACCACTCGTCCTACTTTGGGAGGACATGTCCAACAATTAAACCTTTTGTCCTTCGTCAAATGTCCTACTTTCATCTGGTACCTCATGTTTTCATATTATTCCAATTAATATAATTTTATAATTGTTAAGAACAATATTTAAGGGGATTCGGAACTGTTTATGAAACCTACCAAGTATTTTTTATCCAATAATCTCATTATTAATAATGTTTTAATTAAACAAATTTGGTATGCAGAAGTTGTCACTCTGCAGAAATACAAAAGATTTTTTCGAAGATCAATCAGATAGATGAGCTGTCTCGAACTCCCTTAAATTCTATTACAAACATTTTAAAGAAAGAAAAGAGAATAATTATCAGTGACGTGCGCCGTCAATGGATGCTGTGGATGCTGCCCATTATATGATGGAGCGAATGAATGAAAATTTTAGATTTTGTATGTAATACCTGGCAAAAGTTGTAACTGATATCTGATTGATGTTGAATAAAATTTGATCCATTTTAATCAGCATCTTTAATTAAAATCAACTGGTGTGGTCACCAGTGGCGTAGCCAGAAAATTTTCATAGGGGGTGGGGTCAATCCACAAAGAAAAATATTTAATAGGAATTTTGTTTTATTAAAACAAATAGTCCAGTTAAATTGTGTTTTTACCTGGAATCTTTTGGGGTAGTTGTTTTTTCTACAACCCTTTATATTTTTGGGTGTGCTGAATCCAAATCTCAGGTTTGCTAACAACACAAAAATTTCGTGATTGAACATTGTCAAAAATGCAAAAAAAAAAAGATAAAATAAAATGTCATTTTTTGGCGGTTTTTTGCTTATAACTCGAAAACTATCAACTTTTCGTAAATAACCTTCCTATTTAAAATGAAAGTTCATAAAATTTGTTACAAATTTCTTCGTTTAAGTTTTTTTCTCCGACTAATCGTTCGGGCTCAAGCGCTAGTTGAAAATTGACGTCATGGAAAATGCTAGATATCTATAAATCTAAGTTTTAATAAAAAAAGTAGTCCAAGTAAACGTTCAAGTCAACAAAATTTCATAGAGAATAACACAAAAATCAAGTTTCTATGATGAGTGGTTTTCATTTTATGAAAAACTGGGATTTTTTGCAAAAAATTGCAGTTTTTCAAAGATTCAACCTCATTTCGGCACAGGTTACCATTATCCATTTAAAATGAAACTTTGTTTTAATTCTAGCAAATTTAATCTAGTTTAAAAATGTATAGATTGGTCTTTGTCGACAACGTGCTCTTTCATGGTCAAAATGGGAAAAAGTCGAAAAAAGTGCGAGTTTTTGGGATTTGCGGAAATAGAAAAAATATGCCAATTTTCAACTAGTACTTGAGCCCGAACGATTGATCGGAGAAAAAACCTAAATAATGAAATTTCTATGAAATTTTATGAACTTTCATTTTAAATAGGAAGGTTATTTACGAAACGTTGATAATTTTCGAGTTATAAGCACAAAATCGCCAAAAAAATGAGATTTTTTTACCTTTTTTTGCATTTTTGACAATGTTCCGTCACGAAATTTTGTTAGTGAACCTCAGATTCGGATGAAGTACAACCAAAAACATAAAGGGCCGAAGAAATTACAACTAACCCAAAACTTTTCGGGTAAAAACACAATTTAACTGGACTATTTGTTTTAATAAAAAAAAATCCAAAATAAATATTTTACTTTGTGGATTGACTCCCCCATGAAAATTTTCTGGCTATGCCACTGGTGACCACACCAGTTGATTTTAACTAAAAATTCAGATTAAAATGGCTCAAATTTTATGTAACATCAACCAGATATCAGTTACAACTTTTGCTGGCTATTATATACAAAAACTGAAATTTTCATTTTTTCGCTCCACCCTAATGGGGCAGCATCCACAGCATCCATGGAGCGCTCGGCACTGATAATAATTCTCTTTTCTTTTTAAAATGTTTGAAAGAGAATTTAAAGGAGTTCGGGACAGCTAATCTATCTGGTTAATTTTCGAAAAAATCTTTTGTATTTCTGCAGAGTGACAACTTCTGCTTACTAAAATTACACGAAATTTTCTTAGCAAACTTCAGATTCGGATTAAGTACACCCAAAAACATAAAGAAATTACAACTACCCCAAAACTTTACGGGTAAAAACACAATTTTACTGGACTATTTGTTTTAATAAAAAAATTCCTACTAAATATTTTACTTTGTGGATTGACCCCACCCCCTATGAAAATTTTCTGGCTACGCCACTGTCCAGGTAAATTGAATGGCTTGTTATTTAGCTTAGCATCAAATCCATTCGCGATCATAATAAATAGTGAGAATAATGAGAGAAAACGAAATTGGAGCATCGCTGATTAGGGGATATTCATTACAAAGAGAATCAAAGAGGTTGTCCTCTGCTTGTTGCAAATAAACATACACATATTTGTAGGTATCGAAATTAAATATCTGTATATATATTATTTATTTGTTTGAGACTATAGATTCAAAGACTTGGCCTTCATCATCAGTCTTTTTTAATTATAAATATTATTTTTCATGGGCTCAATATCGTATGGATATTGAGAATTTTTTAATCTTTACTTAGCTGGGAGTCAGTTTAAATTAAAATTCGGGAGTGAGGGTTTTCCGTGCAGAGTGCTATCGTCGGCATAACAATGAGTGGGGTTTGACGATTGATCGATAAGGTCGTTTATATAACTTAGGAAGAGTGTGGGGGAGATTACAGAGCCTTGGGGAACACCAGCATTTGTGGAGAACGATTCAGATGATATTCCATCCACCACAACTTTTATACTACGGTTTGTCAGAAAGCTTTCTATTCATTTGTGAAGTGTTGGTGTGAATCCAAAGGCTGGCAGTTTGGCAAGACGATTTTTTTATTAGGTTTGTTCTAACCTCTTTGTTTATGAACCGATTTCGATGGTTCTTTTTTTATCCGAAAGGGGATGTCTTAGGGATGGTGTCATATAAATTTGGTCAAGATCTGATGATATGATCACTATTAATAACATCACTAAAAAGAGAAAAATAAAAATAATTTTTAAGAAAAAATAAAAACCGACTTCAAAAAATTAAATGCAACAAATAAAATACACTAAAAAGTATAAAATAATTATTATCTTATTTAGTTACAACTAAACGACGAAATATTAACATGAAATTACTTTTTGAAGTCGGTGCCAAACATATACCTTTTATGAATCGCACTCGACGGATCTTACTTAGTACGTTTGGCGGGTACGCTCGCTTATAGGTATAGTTTGTTTGGTACCGACTTCAAAAAGTAATTTCATGTTAATATTTCGTCGTTTAGTTGTAACTAAATAAGATAATAATTATTTTATACCTTTTAGTGTATTTTATTTGTTGCATTTAATTTTTTGAAGTCGGTTTTTATTTTTTCTTAAAAATTATATACAGTTTATTTACTAACATCAAGCAGAGGACAACCTCTTTGTTTCTCTTTATGAATCAAAAACTCTGCTACTCTCGTCAAAATAAAAACTTTTCAATTGGATGGCTTGTTATTTAGCTTAGCATTAAGTACATTTTTCGATCATAATAAATAGTTTAATACCTAATGAAAGAAAACGAAATTGGAGCATCACTGATTAGGGGATATTTATTTATTATTTAAAAGGTGAATGTTTACACCCTGATAGTTGCTTTGATTTATATTGGACAATGCACTATTATATATACTTTTAAATATAAATATTAGATTTTGAATTATTGCCTTTTCCTACCGTCTCTGTTTATTAGGCTTTCAAAAATATTTATATTTAAAAATCTACTTAGGTAATCTTTTTTGGATTTTTTTCTTTCAGTTTCTCCCTTTATTTATTTTTTAATTGACCATCTCTTTCTCTCTTTCTTTCTGGTCTTTTCTTCTGTAGTAGTAGTAGAAGAACATTTTGGAAAATTCATCAGTGGTCCCATGGGAGCTAAAGGGGGTCATTGTCGTGCAAAGGGCCGATGGCCAAGGGAGATAAGGCCCTATCTCCATTCAGCCCTGTGTTTGTTCTCCCTTTGTGGCCGATTCTTTCTTTACTTTATCATGCAACGCGCATGCAAATGGAATGGAAATAGAAATCACGGGGGTGGGGGGGGGTGCTTCAGTTTGAAAAAATCTCACCCCCACCGCCCGCCCTGCATTCTCCAGCCACCCTTCAGTAACATTTCGCCCTTCTTACTTTACTTCTCATTCAAATTCAATACACACCCACTAAAACACATTCTAATTGGGTCAATTTGAAATAAATTATACCAAATATCACTACATACTTTTCTTCTATATTTAGATATGTGGCAACTATTTTTCTATCTCTTTGTAATTATTAAAATATCAATAAAATAAAACATACTACACTGAAAAAACAATTTCTTTATAGTAAATATATTGATAGTTGAGTTGACCATTTTTAATGAGCTCTTATTTAATCCAAAGATATTTTATTAATAATCAACATATATCGAAATCATTCCAAATATGACCAAATTTTTAGGTATTTAATCCAAATATACTATATACTTGAGTGATCTATTTTATTCTATTAGAAATCTCTTAATATTAAATGACGAAAGATTTTAAAATATTATTATATAGTATATTAAACTTAGATTACCGTGTACCCATCTTCTAGTCAGAAATACTTATATTTATATTTATAAATAAAACATATTAAAGTTTATATCATTTCTTGTCGTAATTACATATTATTCCATTTAAATACCCAACTATTAAATTTAACTATTCCACTATTTTACTCAAATAACAATATTTTCATAATTTACTTATTCGATGTTTGGTTCAAATAGCGCCATCTTAACTATTAATATATCTAGAGTTTCTCCAAAAATATAAGAATACTTTTAAAATACGTATATCATTTATTCATATTGAACAGAGATCGATTTCGCCATAATGAAAATCACCATCTATTCATATCAAATATAATTTCTTAACTATAAATATATCGTTTTTTCAGTGTACAGTACATTGACTAGAAAAATAAATAATAATCAGTAGCCGGCGGTGACATTTCAACCAGAAACTGTCCAAAATTTAACCCTTTAGTTTTTAAAATTTTATTTTATTTTGCCCTTACACAGGGCAAATTTTGAAACGAACTAAAGAGGGGAGAGTTTTTTGAATTGGTTGAATTAAGGGGTTCGAGACTTTTTTTAAGAAAATTCTCAAATTTTTACCATCGAATCATTGATGTATTAAATATTCATTCCCGAAATTTGAAGTTGATCGTCTGTCCCGCATTACCGAGAAATAAAAATTATTGAAAATTGTCCTTTTAACATGGAAGTAAATGGACCGAGTTTTTAAAAGGGCTATAACTTATATACAAATTATACCATTTTCAACAAATTTATACTGAGATCAATAAATTCAACTTTTATAAATCGAATGATACATTTTTCAATAGATTTGACCCTCTAGTTGATTAGTTATTGATAAATGTAAAAAAATAAAAAATTATTTGCAGCCAACGGAATATAACAAAAGCACTATTGTAGAATTCCAACTCTATTTGTTGAAATCGTTTTTGTTTTAAATAAATATTTTTGAGAAAAATTTTTTTCTCAATATTCTTTTTATTAATATTATCAAAGAAAAGATTTTTAATCGAAATTAACCTCATTATTAACAAATTTTTATTTATTAAAAAATTTGGTATTCAGAGGTTGTCACTCTGCAGAAATACAAAAGATTTTTTAGTTGATCAACCGGATAGATAAGCTGTCTCGGACTCCCTTAACGAAAGAAAGCAAAATAATCACTTGAAACGAAAGAGAGCCTCCATTTATTTATTTATTTAATTTTAAGCCTTACCTAACCACATTTTTAAAGATTCTAATCAAAATCTAGCCTAAACACACACACACACACAAACACTCAATTAAATTGAATTTATTTATTTATTTTTCTGCTGTTCCCTTAAACCAGACCATTTAAAATTCCCATTGATAAAGGGAGAAATTCTCTCGAAAAGTTTGATTTAATAAACGAACGTTTCTAAGATTGTTTTTTAAAAGATTTATATTTTTTTATTATCTATACAATCAATAAATAATTTTTTATTTACCTCTATATGGTATACATAGATATATATAACGTAAATTGTATATAATGTGTATTTTCTTTCTTGATAATTTTAATGTGTTTTTGGACTGTGAAAAAGGGCTCTTTTGTCTGTCTGTTAATACAATTCACTCGGAGACTAAATAATCACTTCCGTGTATAACTCAAAAAAAGAGAAGGTGATGTAAAAAAACCCTCTGAAGGGATAGGGGTGAATTGGAATAGAAGGGTGATAATCCCCTGAAATGACTCAGTGGCTCCTGTTGTTAGTAAGTTTACTGTTTATACTTGTGTTGTATTCAGGAGGGAAAAAAAACGTCAATTTAATAAAAAATTTAGTTTATTTTCCTTTACTAGGAGCAATGGAAAAAGACACCCCCGCCCCCGCCCCCCACGGGACGGTCTGGAATGGCTATAAAAGAAAGAAAGAAAAGGAGGAAAAAAGAACAAGGAAGGCGTTGATAATTTCTCGAGGTTTCAGGCATCTGGTCATCTCTTGAGGGTGGGTGTAAGGCCCCCCTTGGGCCATGTGGCCGGCAGATGTGTCACCCATCCACTGCCGGAGACAAAAGACCCTCCTGCACGGGGGTGGCCTGCCTAGCCGGGGGTTTCAAATTTAAAAAAAAATGGGGTAAAAAACGATGAACCCAAGAAAGGGGTGCACGTGCAAAAATCACTCCATTAAGGGTTGAAACATGCAACAGGGTTAAAATTAGATCAACACAAAACACATGTCAACTGTCAAGGGAGCAACAATTCAAAATACACACCTATAGAATACAATTACACGTTCACATTTCAAAATGTATGATATTGGATAATGATCGCGGAATTTAACAAATAAAGATTTTAATATTTGATATTTAGCGCGATACATCATTTGTCAGAGGGGTTGGTTTATTTCACACAGGGAGTAGCCAATTGGCTCGGATTGCTAATTTTTTAGGTTAAGAAATCAATAAAAATGTTAAATTTAATAATTACTATTTGAATGAAATTTAATTGAATTTCGATTATTACTAAACAATAGATTGTTTATTTTTAATTATCAATAATAATTAATCAAATTGTTTTTATTTAATAATTGAAATCAAATTATTATTTGAAAAAAGAGAGGAATATTAATCAAATTTGGGTCGCAAAACATATTCTTTGGGTCGCACTGATGTCGTTAACCAAATATTTTACCTAGTATATTATTTTATTTTCAATAAGTTTAAAAATATATTTTCATTTATTCAATAATATGAAAATATGAAAAACAAGAACTTTTTCATTAAATTTTCCTTGGATCGAAAAGTACTCTTGTTTAACTTAATTTAAAAATAAATGTAAATGACTAGTACAGTCACCACCAGAGGTCTCTACTATAGATAAGCGTTAACTTAGAAACATACTTGAAGGAGAATGGCCACTGGTTATGTTTACATATAGAGACAAACAACTTGTAATTTAATTATCTCTTTCAGGTATGTTTCCTTATTGTAATAATTATCTTTATTGTATTGTTTGTAATATAAATATGTAATGTAAAGGTAATTATTATAATAAGGAAACAAACCTGAAAGGGATAATTAAATTACAAGTTGTTTGTCTCTTGGCGTAAACATAACAAATAGCAATTCCCATTCAAATATGTTTCTAAGTTAACAATAATCTATAGTAGAGACCTCTAGTGGTGGCTGGTGACTGTACTAGTCATTTACATATATATAATTTATGAGTTAAAAAAAGGTCATCATTGTAAAATTGAAGAAAATCGCTTAAGTATGATTTTTTCTAAATATCTTGAAAATGACTTAACCAATTCTGATGAAATTTAATATTCTAATCAAGTATCTTGAGGACTACCCCTATTATGTTTACATTTTGGTCGCCAGTTGGCGCTAAAGTCGTGACGTCCCTATTTGCTTATCATTTATAACTTGTTGGTATATCTCTGATTTAAACACTTCAAAATTATATTTAAAAAATCTAGAGATAGAATTTATTATTATTATTATTATATTTATACTTATTTTTTTTTCAAAAGACAACCCTGTGTATATATATATATAAGGTCAGTGGCTTTTGCCTTTTGGATGTCCATCCCTTTGATATTGAGCACATCAAGTAGAGAGAGAGAGCCATCTTGTGGATTTTTAAGAAAGACCATCTGCCAATTAGGCAAATTAAAGAATATTCCAGTATTTTTTTTTTTTAATTAAATGAGAGACATCAGAAAAAAAGACACAAACTTGTCAAAGTGAAAGTGGAATAGGGGAGGGGAAGCGAGGGGGTGCGGGGCGGGGGGTAGATATTAATAGAATTATTCTTGAACAGCAGAGGGAAAGAAAGAGCTTAAAGAAAAAAAAGTAAAAATTCTTTTAATTTGAATATCATACACACAAACGATAATTCATATACAACGAAAGGGAGGCGTGGGTGGGTGGGTGGGTGGGAATGCACCCACACTGAACAAAACAATTTCTTTATTAATAGTAAATATATTGATGGAGTTGAGCATTTTTAATGAGCTCTTATTTATTCCAAAGATATTTTGTTAATAATTAAGATATATCGAATCATTCCAAATATGACCAAATTTTTACGTATTCAATCCAAATAGATTATATACTTGAATGATTTATTTTATTCAATTAGATTTCTCTTAATATTAAATGAATGTCTTGTTTTACTTCTAATAAAACCTATAATTATATCTAAACGAATGATTTTTTATCATAAAACGACTTAGATTTTCTGCAAATATTGATATCTTAATAATTAAGATATTTTAAAAAAATTAATAAAAATTTTGTTTACATTAATTGTGTTTTGTTTTTTTAGTTTTAAAGCCCACTATAAAATTATAAGAAATATTAACAAATATTAAAATTAGATTACCTTGTACCTTAAATCAAATATAATAATTAATTCAACCAAATAAATAATTAAAATAAATATTTATATAATTAATTTGATTGATAGATTCTACATCAAATAAATACACTCATCTTCTAGTCAGAAATACATATAAATAAAAAATATTCAAGTTTATATCATTTTTTGTCGTAATTACGTATTAGTCCATTTAAATACCCAACTATTAAATTGAACTATTCCACTATTTTACTCAAATAGCAATATTTTCATAATTTACTTATTGGTGCTTGGTTCAAATAGCGCCATCTTAACTATTAATATATCTAGAGTTGGTCCAAAAATATGAGAATAGTTAAAATACGTACAGAGATCGATTTCGTCATAATTAACTTCACCTTCTATTCATATCAAATATAATTTCTTAACTATAAATATATCGTTTTTCAGTGTATCTAAGGCTGACTGGGGGGTTGGATAGGGGTGCGGGGGCGGGCTTTGTTTGCTTAAAATTCATCGGGTTTCTTTTTCTTTTCTTGATGCTTGTTGAATAATTGAAAATCGGCGGCCCTGGTATGGATGTTTGAGGGATGCCCAGGGTTCCTAAGGTGACCCCCACAATGGCCAGGTTTTCTAATTAGAGACATGAAAGAACATAAAGCGCTTATCTGATTAATCAATCGGAGGGCGCGACACACAAAGGGTCACCATTTGAATACACAAACCACACTCTCCCTTTCTCCCTTTTATTATAGGGGAGGCAAAAAGGGCTGGAGGGGAGGGGATGCTGACTTAGGAAAACTAAAGATTGCAATTAGAATTAGTCCTTTAGAATTTATACAAATGACAGAAAGACAGGGTTGGAAATGGAAATAGCGTTATGCTGGAGAATTATCCGAGAACAGACCCCACCCCCGCCCCCACCCCAGGGTCTTTTTCGACAGGGTTTGCTCTTCAAAGCGACAGACCAGAGGCTCAATTCATTTTTCTTTTCAACAAGTCAACTAAAATATATATAGATATATATGCCATCACAAGAATATGCTTTCACTAACTAAATTAATGGAGATAGAGAAAGAGAGAAGTGGACGGACGGACGGACGGACGTACGCTAGGGTGAAGAAAAAGAGAGAGAGAGAGAGAGAGAGAGAAAGGAAATCGAACTTTGGATATCAATTTATAGAAATTAGATTCGAAGCAAAATGGAAAAAAAATCAACAATTAGAATTAAATAAATACGATATTGTTTGTTTGTTTGTTTGTTTATAAAAATATGTATAAACAACATAACCTTAAATTCAGCTGCATTGTTAGATCATCTTAGGATATAAAGATTTGAGCATCTTTTTTTTTGAATGTTTTTCAAAAAATCTGCTCGGGTTCAGATTAACCAAGATATGTATTTTATAAGAGAAAGAATTCAGTCTTTAGTACAAATTCTAAGATTTTAGTAGAAATATTATTCAATTGGTAAATCAGAGGGGATTCATCAACAATTAGAAATAAATAAATAAGATATTGTTTGTTTGTTGATAAAAAACATAACCTCAAATTCAGCTGCATTGTTAGATCACAGGAGTTTTTAAAGGATTAGAGTGGGGTTTCACAAGTAAAAGTACTTGTGAAACACGATTATAACCATTTAAAAACACTTGTGTTTAATATGTTTCACTAAAAACCAACACCGCTTTCCCTAAATGTTATTGTTAGATCATCTTAGGATAGTATTAGGGAAAATTGCACAAGACGTGACATCTTTTCGCGATATATAAAATTAATATTTAAGTATATGTAAAACCAGCCTCTAATATAATATTGGCAACCTTTAGTTAAGAAAAATCAACTGGTATGTTCACACGACCTTCACATTCTCACTTATATATTTGAAAAGAAAACACAGAATCAACAATTACAAAAAATAAATAAGAAATTGTTTGTTTGTTGATAACAATACGTATAAACAACATAACCTCAAATTCAGCTGCATTGTTAGATCATCTTAGGATAGTATTAGGGAAATAGCACACAAGACGCGATATATAAAATTAATATTTATATTTAAAACCCCCTAATATACTATATATATTTGTCTAAATTAATTTGTAACAACGCTTAGAGAAATTTCTCTAAAAAAATTACGCTCTTGCCTAGAATCGAACCGACGAACTCTTGAACTATGGGCATTAGCTCTAGCGATTACACCATTGCAACATTAATATTTGTAACTTGATTTCTGTTACTAAAACTAGATATTTTTGATTTGGACTTTGTGTCGAGATAATATTGTATTCATTTGAACTCGGATGAAAATGAAAAAACACCAATAGATTTTAAATTAAGAAACATTAAATATATATTAATTAACGAGGCAAATTTGAAATATAATTGTCAGCGCGGATTTTAAACTGATGGCTCCAATCGATTTTCATTAAACAGGCAAATTTGAAATTCTAATTTCTAATTTGGGCTCGAATTTTGAAATGAAAGACTCCAATTCATTTTAAATTAAGAAACATTAAATATATTGATCATTATTCCTCCCCCCCCCCCCCTCGCCACTCAAAAGTTAAAGAGGCGAAACTTTTAAGAGACGATGTATTTTCGGTAGCTTACCGGTATACATTTGGAGTGTGGTTTTTTAAGAGGAATACAATTTTTGGACCGAGACGCTGCCCGCCAGGGCACCAGCCCGGAGGGCCGAGCTACGAGGGCCTGCCGAAGGCATATTATTAAACAAATAAATAACTTTGTCTATATTTCTATTCTATTTTGTTATTTAAAACAATAACTATATCCTTTTTGACATGGACTCTATACATCTCTCATATTATCTCACTAATTAATTGTCAAACATTATTAAATGTTTTGTTGTTTAATAAAGTTGACATTTTATCGGAAAGATGTCACTACTTAATGATGTTGATAAATTATAATACAATCGATTATCTGGAATATATGGGTATTGGTGATTAGGAAAAGAGAGAGAGAGAGAGGTCACGTGATCTTTTAAAGAACGAGAGAGAAACAACAGGTGTTGTTTGTCATGTTGTTCGTGGTTGTTGCGTTGTTCTTAAGAGAGTTCTCGCTCCTTCCCTCGCTGCTGCTGGTTATAATTCTATTTCTCAACTAAGCCCGTTCACAATTTGACTGATTTATTATCCAAATTTGATAATATAGAGATGAGAAAAAGGTTAATTATATTTATTTATTGATCTAATAAATCGTATCGCATCGCTTGGATGGTGTCGGATTGCTTCTCGTTGCCCTTAACGAGGGTGCAACCAAGGCGTTTTAAATCAAAGTTCGGCCGTCGACTAATTGACGCTTCTCGAGGGGTGCGGGATCGAACCCGAGGAGCGTCGATCTTGGCGTAGGCATTAAGAGGGGCCCCGAGGGGGGGGGGGGGACTAGTAGGCACCTCGTCAAGGGGATTCGTATTTTTAGCGACCCCCGGCCGAAATAGAAACCAACACAGCAAGCACTCCTTCATATTTCAAGAAAGAGAGAAGTTGGTCTAACTTGTTCTTCTTCATTTTGTTCTTGTTCTTCTTCTCGCTATAAATATCAAATCTGGCTCATTTTATTAGAGAGAATACAACATGAGAGAGAGAATAGAGCATCAGCCATTCATTCTCGAGATAATCATTTTATCGCTTTTCAACTGAAATTCAAGAGAAATGACAAAAATAACGAATAAAACAGATGAAGGGAGGGGGACAAAGAGGGGGCCCATAGGGGCACATCTATTTCGATATGATTTCTAATGAATTTAAAGTAAGAAAGAAAGAAAATCTCTGTTCTATCTAAAATTGTCTTCTCTCTAATATTAATATAGAAACGATTAAGTGGAGAGTTTGTCGCCCTACACATTCAGTAGATGTGCGATTAAAAATTCAGTACCTGGAGGCACCGAGCGATGCTCGGTAACTTCTTCCTTCAGTTAAAATCTTTATTTTAATATTATTTTTAATTTAAAATTCTGACAAAAAGGTCGATTTTTATTTGAGAGCCGTTTTCAAATTGAAAAAATACAAATATATCTATATAGTATTCGACCACTAATCAGCGTATATAACTCTACTGGAATCCATTGTTAGGTTTACGGGGAGAAATTTTTGTTTACAGTGTAATTAACAATGCCAAAAATAAATATTTTTTGAGGTTAGATATTTTTGTTTTAATATTGTAATTATCTGTCGTCTTAGAGTCAACAATTAGAGATTTGAGGTTAGGTATTGTTGTTGAGTTTGGGGGCGTCCCTAAATTACGTGAGTAATTTAAATTTAAAGGGGGGGGGGGATCGAGACCGATCTCGCCCAAACTCATGGGGATCTCGGCAAATATCACGTTTTTTTAGCAAGAAACAGTGTAAAATTGCGAGAAAACTGGGTTAAATTAATTCAAAATGGCTTTATTCGTCAATTTGACCGAAAATATTTCAAAACTCTGTCGTAATGTAAAAAAATCGAGAAATTGCATGATAATCACCGTAGAAAACTCTACTGGAATCCATTGTTAGGTGGCTAGGTGGAGAAATTTTTGTCGAGCTGTTTAATAATTCCAATATTAAAACAAAAATATCTAACCTCAAAAAATATATATTGTTGACATTGTTGATTATTTGAAAATAAACATTCAAATGACAATTATAATATATCAATATGACGCATGAAAATCAGCGTATATAACTCTACAGGAATCCATTGTTAGATTTACGGGGGGGGGGGGGGTTGTTTAGTAGTATAATTAATGATACCTAAAATTGAATATATATTTTTAAACGAGGGGTGAACCGCGACCTAATATGCTGTACACCTACTTCCACTTGTACTTCCAAATATTTCCAAGTACATCCAAATATTTCCAAATATTCCAAATATTCCAAATATTTCCAAGTACTTCCAAATATTTCCAGTATTTTCAAAATACTTCCAAAGAGGTGTACACCTACTTCCAATCGCGGATCACCCCTCGGTTGCCATTGTTGATTATTTGAAAATAAACTTTCAAATGACAATTATGTTAATATGATGCATGATAATCAGCGTATATAACTCCATTGTTAGGTTTACGGGGGGGGGGGGGGGGGATTTTTGTTTAGTAGTGTAATTAATGATACCTAAAAGTGAATATATATTTTTCAATATCTTTATAAATGGACTTCTAGCCCGTATATAGGTAGTAATATATACTAAATAAATGCGAGAATTCCTCTGAATATTTTAATTAAAGATGTATAAGTTGGCAAATTAAAAACACCGGTTTGCCTATAAAAATGATGAATATTAAGTAGGGTATAATCTCAAGATATGTATTTAATATTCATGGGAAGAAGATTCCTCCTCGTGGTTTCAGGTATCATTTTAGCAGAGTACAAATTGAACTTTATAAGACACCAACGGAAATGTTCCTGTGACCGGAACTGACCCATCTTTTTAATTAAATCACCATCCGATCTTGACACACTAATATATTTTCTAAATATATCCGAAATATTCTAATTTTTCTTTTTCTTAATTCCATTAACCCCATTTTTGTTACAACAAGAGCAGGTAATCTGGTCAACAAATTAATATTCATTAGAAATACCGGAAATGTAAAGAATTTTTTTTTGATAGATAATAATTAAAAATAAATAATTTAAATCGAATTTTAATTGTTGTTGTTTGTTGACATAAACATAAACATAACCTCAAACACAAATCAATAAACCAAAGTCAGGTGTTATTATAAATAGAGAGAAATGTCGAACAGGATATACTTAAACCGGCTAGCTGATGGTGAATTGATTTCCATTGTGCGGTGGGGATTTGTGAATGTGAATGTGAATGAAGAAGGAAGGCAAGGCAAGGCAGGCAGGAAATCATTTGTCATGGTGTTTGGGAAAGGGGCGGGCAGCGGCTCAGGGTGCCAAAATTACCCCCACCACACTACCTCCCCGGTGGCCCTCATTGGAAAGCCCCGGAACAATGACAGCCGAGCATTTTGGACAGAGACCAAATTGACTGACCACCTAAACACGTAATTGGCTATCCAGGGGGGGGGTGGAAATGAAGAATCCAACCCCTTTAGTTGTTCCAACCCTTTACCCTCTCCCCTGATGCCGTTTAATCGTTTGACAAATGATTTATAGAAGAGGGATTTATTTTAATGAAGTAAAACTACGACATGAGGAATGCAAATGGGCGTGGGAGGATACTGTAAGTGTAGGTGGCGGGAAATAGCCGAGGAGGGGGTGTGGAGATTGAGGGGGCGGGGCGGGGATCCGCCACTGCATTGGCCACCTCATAATTTCCATTCCATTCACATTTTTTCACTTTTCCTTCTTTCTTTCTTGACTTTTTCAAATATGATAATTATAAATCTATATAACATGAATAAAGATATTAGATCCATTTGAATATATGGTACAGTGATGTTCAAGTCCCGGATTCAGATTTTATAGCAATTAGGCCAACAAAAATAGACCAAGTTAAATAAAATTAAAGGTTCTTCGTTGTTCGATTTAAAGTCATTAGAGTACCAAATAAACTATGGTTTAATAATTTAACTCTAACCTGGTCAAATGTATTTTCTCCGAGACCATAAAAAAGGTTTAATTCACTTTTAGACGACTAAAGTGGGGAGTTTGTTAACTATGAGAGCGAAAACACATAGGAATAGGTTTGTTTACTTTTAATAATGTCTGACAAATAATTGAGATGTATAGTCTATGTCAAAAAGGATAGTTATTGTTTTAAATAACAAAATATCAAAATTAGCTATTTCAATAGAAGTACAGACAAAGTTATTTAATTTTGTTTATTACAAATGAAAGCTATATTAATAATTGATTCGGTATCGATTATTTATTTATTTTTAAAATATATAATTATTGTTATTATGTACTGAGACAAAGGCGAACCTCTGTTTATATTTATAGTTTTAAGAAAGTAATTAACAAAAAAATGATGCGCAGACTCAATATTGGAAAGCTTCATCTAACAGTTCATTATCAAATTGAAAGTGTGGACACCCCTCGACTTTTACTTACCTCTTTTTATTGTTCGCTACCAAAAAAAGATACAAATCAGGTGAGGGTTCGTTGTTTGTCTTCTAATTTCAAAATGCAATTCAGATAGAGAACATTTCAGCCACGAGACGAATTATTTATTTATTTTTACTCAATTGTTAACTTAAACAATAAATGTAAACAAGCTTATGTTTATATTTATAGTTTTAACAATTAGTAAACAAAATAAAGTGTATATTTCGAGTAATTAAAATTAAAAAATAGAGATTTTTTCAATGTTAAATAAAAATCGTGGATGGTCCAATTAATTAGCCAAAGAATCGGGGCAATTAAAATCAACCAAGTTTTAATTAAAATTATTCTAAATGCAAGCAAGATATACAAATAGAATTGGGAATATGGATAATATCTATATCTATAATTTGTTTATATTTGGTATATGTAATTATATGTTTATTTTGCATCAAGCAGAGGACAACCTCGTTGATTTGTTTATGAATCAACAACTCTGCTACTCTTGGCAAAACAAAATACTTTCAATTCAAGAAAATTGAGGTATGTACCTAACTCTATTGAGAATTAGAAAGAATTTAATTTTTAGGACAGAATCTAATATTTTAATAGAAATATTATTAAATTGCGATATCAGAGGGGATTCATCCCCCCAGGAGTCGAACCTGAGAACTAACTTGCTTTCCGGGCAGTTAGCTCACACCCTCGAGACAAAAACTTTTTTTCATTTTAAGCTAAATTTTTTAATTTCTGTTATATATTAATGGAGTGAAAGATTTCTATGCTTACATCAAATATTGCGATTCAGAGGGAGTTTTTTTGTCTCGAGGGTGTGAGCTGACTGCCCGGAAAGCAAGTTAGTTCTCAGGTTTGACTCCTGGGGGATGAATCCCCTCTGATATCGCAATTTAATAATATTTCTATTAAAATATTAGATTCTGTCCTAAAAATTAAATTCTTTCTGGTTTAAAATTGATTTGTTAATCTGGACCCGAGCTCATTTTTGAAAAACATTCCAACTCTTTTCAAAAATAAGATGCTCAAATCTTTTCAATTGAGAATATTTAATTAAAAAGAAGGGGAGAGGCCCGCCTTCGTAGGGCCTCGCAGCTAGATTATTTTATAGAAACCCACACGTTAAATTATAAAAAAGTGTATTTTTGATATTATTTTGTATTTGTAGATGGATCCATTTATGAATAATTTCAAGAAATTTCAATTATTTATACGTCAGTTAAAATAAAATATATACTCTACCTGCCTATCTGAAAAACTAATTTAAAAGCGATTCTGAGGGGGGGGTGTTCGTAAAATTAAATTCCTCTAATTTGGATTGTCGATTAAAACCGGGCTTGAAATAATTAACTGTTTTCTTTATCTACAAACTTGAAAATATTATTCAAAAAATAATAATATATAAATAAACTTCTATGTTTTATACGCAAAAACAAAAACATTCCTAAACTATTTTTATAGCAATTTTTACTAGCAAAAATGCGCGTGGGGTCATTCGTAAATTATAGCCAGAAGGTCAAGGGCCTCAAAAACATACAGGATTTTTGAAAATATTTTAGTTAACGAAACGTCGCTGACACATTCTCGTAATCTACATCCAGTCTACCGACTTTTCTGGTTTTCTAGGTAGTATTTCCAATCTTATTAAAATACAATTCTTTTAATTTAAAGATGAAAAATTTTTAAGAAAAAAATAAAAACCGACTTCAAAAATTAAATGCAACAAATATAAAATACACTAAAAGGTATAAAATAATTATTATCTTATTTAGTTACAACTAAACGACGAAATATTAACACGAAATTACTTTTTGAAGTCGGTGCCAAACAAACTATACCTATAAGCGAGCATACCCGCCAAACGTACTAAGTAAGATCCGTCGAGTGCGATTCATAAAAGGTATATGTTTGGCACCAACTTCAAAAAGTAATTTCGTGTTAATATTTCGTCGTTTAGTTGTAACTAAATAAGATAATAATTATTTTATACCTTTTAGTGTATTTTTATTTGTTGCATTTAATTTTTTGAAGTCGGTTTTTATTTTTTCTTAAAAATTATTTTTATTTTTCTCTTTTAGTGATGTTATTAATAGTGATTATATCATCAGAACTTGACCAAATTAATATGACACCATTCCTAAGACACCCCCTTTCGGATAAAAAAAGAACCATCGAAATCGGTTCATAAACAAAGAGGTTAGGTCTAAACAAACCTAAAACAAACCTAATAAAAAAGGTCTAATACCTATGAAAAAAAATCGAAAAAAAAATGGGACCAATCGGAAGCTAGACTGGACCCAATGCAAAAAAAATTTTCAAAATCGGTTGACAATTGGCGGAGATATGAGGTAACATAGGCACAAAAAAAAAAAAAAAAAAAAAAAAATTCAATCGAATAGAGAACCTCCTCCTTTTTTGAAGTCGGTTAAAAATCATAGCAAAAAGAAAAACTGGTTTCTTTTAGGAATTGGTCACATTTTCAAGAAATTTGTTCTCATAGAAAGTTGTTCCTATATTTTTAACCGACTTCAAAAAAGGAGGAGGTTCTCTATTCGACTGAATTTTTTTTTTTTTTTGTGCCTATGTTACCTCATATCTCCGCCAATTGTCAACCGATTTCGGTGGTTCTTTTTTTATCCGATAGGGGGTGTCTTAGGGATGGTGTCATATTAATTTGGTCAAGTTCTGATGATATGATCACTATTAATAACATCACTAAAAGAGAGAAAATAAAAATAATTTTTAAGAAAAATAAAACCGACTTCAAAAAATTAAATGCAACAAATAAAATACACTAAAAGGTATAAAATAATTATTATCCTATTTAGTCACAACTAAACGACGAAATATTAACATGAAATCACTTTTTGAAGTTGGTGCCAAACATATACCTTTTATGAATCGCACTCGACGGATCTTACTTAGTACCTTTGGAAGGTATACACGCTTATAGGTATAGTTTGTTTGGCACGACTTCAAAAAGTAATTTCATGTTAATATTTCGTCTTTTAGTTGTAACTAAATAAGATAATAATTATTTTATACCTTTTAGTGTATTTTATTTGTTGCATTTAATTTTTGAAGTCGGTTTTTTTTTTCTTAAAAATTATTTTAAACATTTTCCTTTTAGTAAACGATGCCTTTAAAACCTCTATACCAGTGTTTCTCAACCTTTTGTAGAGTGAGAAACATAAGAGCAGTGTTCTGCAAACTTTTTATGTTCAAGGTACACCTACCAAATCAAGAAATTTTAGAGGTACACCAAAGAAAAAAAACAATTATCTTCAAACGCCTCCCAATCAATCTCAATTCCAAGGGTCGAAAATAATTTTTTCTCTTTGCCCCGGGACGCAATCACAATGAGGCTTTGTCTTAAGACAATTATTAATTTAATTAAATTAACGAACGAAGAAAAGATTTTTGTATTATAGAGGTTCGAATCCTGGCTGATCCTTTTGTCTATAATACAAAAATCTTTTCGTTAATTTAATTAAAAAAAAAAATGTTTATTGACATATGTATGGAGCATAGCCATGTACGGGTGTGAAACCTGGACAATTGGAAAAGCGGAGAGAAAGAGATTGGAGGCTTTCGAAATGTGGTGCTACAGAAGAATGATGAATATCAAATGGATGGATAAAATTACAAATGAAGAAGTTCTTGGAAGAATCGGAGAAAGAAGAACCTTGTGGAAGAGTCTGAAGAAGAGAAGAGGTCAGATGATGGTGCACACACTGAGACATGGGGGACTGCTTAGAGATATCTTGGAGGGGGAGGTGGGAAAGAAAGGGAAGGGGAAGACCCAGATTAGAATATTTCAACCAAATAATTGGGGATATGGGATGCCAGACATTTAGAGAGGTCAAACAGCTGGCGGGGGACAGAGTTGAGTGGAGACGGATTGTTGCATCAAACCAGTCTTAGGACTGTATACTCAATGATGATGATGATGTTTATTTAATATTTATTTGTTATTATAATCAATATAATAGGAAAAGATGTCTATTGAGAAATGTGAGACTGCTTAACTGAGCACAGGTGATCAAAATTTGGAGGAATCGTTGATAAGGCTGCTCGCATAACTCTCAGCTATGTGTAGGTGCATTATCTTAACAAAACTTGACATTTTTCGGCGGCACACCATCTAATGACCACGGTACACCAGTGTGCAGCGGCACACACCTTGCGGAACACTGATCTAGAGCATTTATATTTGTTTCTGAGGAACCCCCTAGCCTTATAAAACATCCGTATTTTCATATATTTTTTTATAAATTTGACTGTTCTAAACGTTTCGCTGGCAGGTTTTATTATTATGCTAAAAATACGAATATGGATAAATGCGAGGGGTGAACCGCGACCTAATATCGTGTACACCTACTTCCACTTCCACTTTCATTTCAAAATAGATGAAGGGACATTATCTAATGAATTCCAAAGACGTGTACACCTAATTCCAATCTCGGTTCACCCCTCGGAGAAATGCATTTATTAATTTATTTATTGATTTATGATAAAATAGAAAATGTTCATCAAGGTATTTGAATAAAGAATCTGAATGGCTGATTTTTTTTTCTATTTTGTTTTTTTCAAGTGGGAGTTTCTGTAGGGGGGAGTGAATGAGCCCCCTCTGGCCCCCTCTGGCAACTGAATGGGAATGGATTGCCGGTGTGGGGATATTTTTGGCCCACTCTCAATGGACTGTTCTTGTTACTACCGAAACCGCAGGCAGGCAAGCCCGGTTGTTCATCTCCTCGTTGATCCAACAAACAGAACAGAACAACATTTAACAAATTTCAATAAGCCTTTTTTTAATTTAACCCCCCCTCACCCCCTCACCCTCGACCAACTCTTTTCAATTAGCTAATCAGTGAAGATGGAAGAAAGAAAGAGTATAGAATGTATAGAATAAGAGTATTATTAATAGTATTAGTATTTCTTCAACCCCCCCCGCACCCCTGCTCCCTTGCCCACCACCCCGAATCTATATTCTTTTGATTCAGTGATATTAATAAAATCAAGCTCATTGCTATTGAGAAAACTTGATTCTTCATTAATTAGCTATCGCCCTCTCCGACCTTCGACAAAGAAAGAAAGAAAGAAAGAAAAAGAAAAGCCCTGAACTTTGGCTTCTTCGTCTTTTTTTATCCCCTTGGAACCCCCCAACCCCCCATTCGTTCATATCTTTTTTTGAAATCAAAAAAGAAAGTAATTAACAAAAAAAATGATGCGCAGACTCAATATTGGAAAGCTCCATCTGCCAGTTCATTATCAAATTGAAATTAAATTGTGGACACCCCTCGACTTTTACTTACCCCTATTTATGGTTCATAAAAGTATTTATTTAAATCATCATAGTTGTTACGTCTTGTATTTCAAGATCGCAAGTACATGTATATAGATAGTAATAGTATGAGCCACAAAACTAATATATTTATTTAGTTTTAATGACAATTGTTAACTATAAACAGATAGATGATAACATAAGCTATATTTATATTTATATTTAACAATAGTCAACAATGATAAAGAGTATATTTCGTGTAATAAAAATTGTAAAAATAGAGATTTATTTACATATGTTAAATAAAAATCGTGGATGGATCTAGA
Organism: Forficula auricularia; assembly: GCA_024734495.1. NCBI lineage: Eukaryota > Metazoa > Arthropoda > Insecta > Dermaptera > Forficulidae > Forficula > Forficula auricularia. Next base: position 155,046 of record JALMQS010000629.1, on the reverse strand, counting down.
TATAGGAATCGGAGCAATTATAAATCAACCAAGTTTTAAGATTAGCTATTTTAAATGCAAACAAGGTATAAAAATAGAAATGTTTATATCTATTTACCTATATGCATATTCAGAAAATAGGAATAATTATGAATAAACATAAATATTTGAAAACACATAAACTGGCATAGCTTATTTATAAAATATAACTTATATTTACATAAATTTAATTTTATGTAAGTTTTTCAAAAATAAAAAAAAATTTAGCAAAGGTAATACGGGTAATATAGTCGAATCTATATACCATATCGATCATGAGGGTTCGTTTGAAATAAATTCTGATACCTATATAAAAATACATATTGCAAACCCCTCGACTTTTACTTACCCCTTTTTATGGTTCACTACCAAAAAAAGATACAAATCATCATGGTTGTTGGTCTTCTAATTTCAAATCGCAATACAGATATAGATAGAGAACATTTCAGCCACAAGACGTATTATTTATTTATTTTTACTCAATTGTTAACATAAACAATAAATGTAAACAAGCTATGTTTATATTTATAGTTTTAACAATTAGTAAACAAAATGAAGAGTATATTTCGTGTAATTAAAATTGTAAAAACAGAGATTTATTTCAATGTTAAATAAAAATCGTGGATGGTCCAATTAATTAGCCAAAGAATATTGGGTCAATTAAATGCAACCAAGTTTTAAGATTATTCTAAATTTCAAGCAAGGTATAAAAATAGAATTGGGAATATGTATACATGTATATCTATCTACCTATATTAATATTCAAAATATAGGAATAATTATGAATAAACAAAATTTGAAAAACATAAACTGACATAATTTATTTTTAATAAATTTAATTTTATGTGAGGTTTTTCAAAATAAAAAATAAATAAATAAATAAATTCTAGCAAAGGTAATACGGGTAATACAATCGAATCTCTATATATTATATATCGAACATGAGGGTTTATTTGAAAAAAATTCGATATAAAAAAATATATATTGCAAATTTTGCATCATTTTCTTACTAAATACAATTACTTATGTACAGTTAATTTTGTAAGGTTAAAGAAAAATAAATAAACTATCAAAGAAATTTATTTTTAAAAATGTAAAAATATGTAAGTATGTAGATAATTTGCATATTTAGGTCATAAAAAGCAATCAATGAGGTTGTCCTCTGTTTGATGCAAATATATATCATTTATTTGTTAGAGAGTATAGTTTCAAAGGTTTGGCCTTAATCATCAGTCTTTTTAATTAGAAATATTTTATCTGTTAATTCTCATGGGTTCAATTACCCGTTTGGTCAAACAACTTGAGAGAAGTGGTAAAAAATAGAATGATAAAAAGTGAAAATTAAAATATTTTCTGACTCCAAAATATTCACAATTACTTGAACCAATTAAACAAATGATAAGATTATAAATAAGTGTTCGCCACTGCTTAAATCTTAAAACGTAAAAAATAAAGTGAAGCTGTATCAAAATACAAGAAAAAGTACAAATTGCAAATGGCTAAGAAATTAAGTTAAATAAATAAATTAAGCTTAAAAATAAGGTATAAATACTATGAGTTGGATGAGAAAGATGTGTAGAGTTGATCCAGAAGAAAGCCCAAATGGCTAGGCCAGAAATTCATCCATTGATAAACTCCGAAAAAAAAGAAAGAAAAGTCGGAACCCAATGGTCCAAGAGAAAGAATAATTGTTGTAACGGAGATGAGAAAGATGGAATCAAGAATGCATCAACAGGGGAAAAATCGTTAACCAAATGGTCGAGAGGAAAATAATCACAACAGCACTATGGAAAATAAATAAACCAATGAAAAAAATATTAATTAGTAAACAAAACAACAATAGTGATTATCCAGTTGGCAGCGGCCGGCGAGAGTACTCTAGTGAGCTCTGGCGCACTTTTTAGATAGATTTGGGAATTACAAAATTTTGTGAACCGATTTATAACAAAATAGCTAGTATTCGAGACAAACTATATTTTGGCCTCGATCACCCGTTTGTGTATATCTATAGATAAATTGTTTTTTTTGTTATAGCAAGCTATAAAAATAACAAACAACCTATGAGAAATTCCCATAAAATACTTCTTTTTAAAAGGGCTTATGATGAAGGTCTTTACCTTTGAAACTAATAGTCTCTAACAAATAGATTTAATAGATCATATAAAAAGTCTCCGCGATTTTTTGATACATTTTTAAAACAAACAATTTATTTATTGAAAATAAATTTTAATCAAGTTTATATTGACCATTATTATCTATGACCTTTTGCCATTTTTTGGGTAGCTTCATAATTCCATCGGTGTAGAACTTCTGTGGTTTATAGTCGAAAAACTTGGCCAAGTGATTTTCAGCGCCGCTTCGGTCGGTTAATTTTTAACCATCAAGGGAGTTTTGCAGAGACCGAAACAAATGGTAGTCAGACGGTGGAAGGTCCGGGCTATACGGTGGAAGGTCCGGGCTATAGGGGAAGGTCCGGGCTATACGGTGGAAGGTCCGGACTATACGGTGGATGCATCAAAACTTCCTAAACAAGTTCCGAATCATCAAAGATGTGTTTGTCAGCGCATTGTCATAATGTAACATTAATTAATTAGCGTTAATTGATGTGGCACCCAAACATCGAGCTTCTTTTTGTAGCCTGCTCTTTTCAAATGATTCCAAACTGTCATGTGGCTGATGTTTAGTGCTTCCACTATTTCCTGACAGCTTGAGTGCCGGTCTTGTTCCACCTGTTGCTAAATTGCATCGACTTAGACTGGTGGCCGACCAGAGCAAGTTGCATCTTTGACATCAAAATTTCCGGAACGGAATCGAGCAAACCACTCCTGGGTCCTTCGTTCACTCACAGTATTCTCACCGTACACTTCACAAATTTTTGGGCATGTTTTTGCAGCGTTTTATAGTAAAAAAGCATCACTTAGCGTATTTCTTCAGATATTTCACTCATTTTCATATCAATATAACTTTTTACACGAGCAACGAATTAGAAAACTATCTCCACCAAAAATCTATGCTCAAATCTCACCTTTTCAGTATATGTGTGTTTGAGACAATCGGGTGAGTGTTGCCCGATATATAGACATCAACACACTCTAGTGGCAAAAAACCGCGGAGACTTTTTATATGATCCAATTACAAATACATGTTTATATTTGGTATATGTTTATTTTGCATCAAGCAGAGGACAACCTCATTGATTTCTGTTTATGTAATCAACAACTCTTGTCAAAATAAAATACTTTCAATTCAAGAAAATTGAGGAATATGTACCTCAATTGAGAATATTCAATTAAAGAAAAGGAAAGAATTTGGGTCATTGAGCTCCCTCATCCACTAATAGAAAAGAGCAATTCATTCAACAACAACAACAACCACAACATCATCCAGAACAGAACAACGCAGCCAACAGCTCTCATCTTGTTCAGCTCTCCTTTTTATTTAATAATGAATCTCCCTCTTGGTTGTTTTCTTTTTTATTATTTCCTGAATATTTGGCAAAAGAGAAAGAAATTGGGAAGGAGAGGTCGGGGGTGGGGAGGGTTTTAATTTTGGATTTTGAGAGATGGAGAGAAGAGAAGCCGAGTTTATATTGGATCATAAGCACCAAGCAAGCGAGAACCGGGTTTTATTTTAAGAGGAAAATAAGTTAGTTGGTCTCTCTCTGCACCCACACACCCACGTAAGGGCGCATTCTTTGCAGTTGACGCTCAAGAGACCATAGGGGGGGGGTAGAATAATAGGTTCTTAATTAATATAATAGGGGGAGAATTGAAAAAAATAAGCAATTCAATTGGAATCGGACTCATAAATGAATTGCTACTGTGTCTGTCTGTCTGTCTGTCTGTCTCTTCTGCACTCTGGCACAGATTTAATAGATAATAGATAAAAGAGGGGAGGACGAAAGGAACCGACCCCAAGGGAAAACGGATCATCCGATTGATTACTCTCAAGAGAATGGCAAAGAATTAAAGAAAAACGCTCAAGTATCTTCCTTCAATCAGTATATTACTTTACCATACAGTTTATATTGGTAGTGTATTGTTATCGTGCATGAAAAAAGCGGTTTTTTTTCGAAATATCTCAAAAACAGTTGAAACAATACGACGGTGAAAAAAACGACCCATTTAAATTTTTAAATCATTAAAAGTGTGCCGTGGCTAAAAAAAGGTTGAGAATCACTGTCATAGATAAAAAAGAGTGAACAGAATTAACGAGTCTCTTTGTCTTGGAAGTTTAATAAATCATCCCCCAAAGCTTATATTTTCGACGCCAGTTGGCGCTAAAGTCGTAACGCACGGTCCCTGTAATAACTAAAAAAAGGTTGAGAATCACTGTCATAGATAAAAAAGAGTGCACAGAATTAACGAGTCTCTTTGTCATGGAAGTTTAATAAATCATCCCCCAAAGCTTATATTTTCGACGCCAGTTGGCGCTAAAGTCGTAACGCACGGTCCCTGTAATAACTAAAAAAGGTTGAGAATCACTGTCATAGATAAAAAAGAGTGCACAGAATTAACGAGTCTCTTTGTCATGGAAGTTTACTAAATCATCCCCCAAAGCTTATATTTTCGACGCCAGTTGGCGCTAAAGTCGTAACGCACGGTCCCTATAATAACTAAAAAAGGTTGAGAATCACTGTCATAGATAAAAAAGAGTGCACAGAATTAACGAGTCTCTTTGTCTTGGAAGTTTAATAAATCATCCCCAAAGCTTATATTTTCGACGCCAGTTGGCGCTAAAGTCGTAACGCACGGTCCCTATAATAACTAAAAAAAGGTTGAGAATCACTGTCATAGATAAAAAAAGAGTGAACAGAATTAACGAGTCTCTTTGTCTTGGAAGTTTAATAAATCATCCCCCAAAGCTTATATTTTCGACGCCAGTTGGCGCTAAAGTCGTAACGCACGGTCCCTATAATCGTGAAAACAATACTAAAACAATTTCAGCTGAATTTGCATTGAATTTGCGCTATATTATTAATTATTTATCTTTTGAATAAATGCCACTTCTATCGAGATTTTAGCCAATAATACAATAAATAAAATAAACTCAATTGTATTGGTTCAGAACCAAAATTGGAGTATTTTCTTTAATTTTTTGAAACATGAAAAAAAATTAAGCAAAACGTTACCGCCCTCAAAAATTAATAAATAGTATACTTTGTAACGTTAAATTTTCACAATTATAATTTTTAAAGGTACTCGTAAATATTTTTAAATCTCCGGTTAAATCTGACCGTGTAATAAAAAAATAAATAAAATCAACTATTAAAATCTTATTTTGTTAATTTAAATAACTCACGATAAATTAAATTTCTTTTTTAATTTTAATTATACACTACAGTGCAAAAAAAATCGACCCACTAATTATAACCTTTATTAAATAGCAAATTATTTTAAAAATTTTTACAAATATTCATATAATTTGTTCTATTAACTCTTAAACTAACATATTCAATAAATATTGTTGATAATTTTTGAATCTTATAAAAAAAAAATAAGTAAAATTAAATTAAAAGATACAATTACAAATTATCCTACTTTCTCAATATCACTTTACATTTAAATAAAATTTTAATAAAAGATCAAATTCCATTTGAAATATCAATCAAATGAATAATTTTGAATTAATTATTCATTGATAGAAAAATAAAATATACAAAATGGATATTTCTGAAGTTCAAGCAGTTCAAATTAAGTGCCTAATTAATCAAGGGCTAAGCCAACAACAAGTGGCAATTACACTTGCAATAGGCAATAATTTCAATAATGTATGGTTCCTTGTAAAAAAATTAAAAATGATTTACTATTTAATAAAGTTTCTATTGGTGGATCGATTTTTTTGCACTTCAGTGTATTTTGATTAAAAACATTGAACGAAACCATGGCATTTCGGTCTACAAAAAGCTCCAATAAGTGACCATCGAAAAAATTATATTTTTCGTGATAATATATTAATTGTTTTGTCAAAATGTCTGTTAGTACGTTACCAAATTTTTGTGACGCACTATCTCAAAAACTAGTATGAATTGTCTCGAAAGTGAAACCCTCGAAACCTCTCTTGTATTTAAAAAAATTAATTATATCATATAGGAGAAGGGGTTAGTTTTTCCATTTTTAGACTTCTGGAGTCCCACTGATTATGTATACAAAATTTGGTACAAAGGCCTAGATTTTAATTTTTTGACCCCCCCCTCCCTCCCATTTTGGCCAGTTAGTTTTTGCATTTTTAGACTTCTGGGGGTCCACTGATTATATATATAAAATTTGCTTGAGTTTGCTCAAATGGCCTAGATTTTTAACTTTTAACCCCCCCCCCCCTCCCACCCCCTTAATTTTTAATATGCACCAAAATCTAATCAGCTCTTAATCTCAATGGAGAAAAATTACTTGTGAAGTTTGGTTTCGATATTCACACTGGTTTTTGTGCTAGCTCGTCCATAAAAATTTGGTAACGCACAGACTAACTAACAACCAGACTAACAGACATTTTGTTATCTCAAAAAATATAATTTTTTCGATGTTCACTTATTAGGAGCTTTTTTTTGTAGAGCGAAATGCCATGGTTTCGCTCAATTTTTTTAATCAAAATAGTTTCATCCGTTTTTTAAGATAGTTCGAAAAAAAGAAGGAAAAAAAACACTTTTTTGATGCACGATTACAATACATGACCATACCCTGTATGGTAAAGTAAAAATACATTTATAATAGTTTATTATATTTAGAATTATACTAAATCTACTCTAACTAGTGAGCGTATACCAAGTTTTGAAAAAGTTGTAACTTTTTCATCCATTTTTATCCTTAAAAGATGGTCACTAAGGAGAAGAATGAATAATACTTGCATTGAATATCTTGGACAAGATGGAAAATCGAGAAGACGAAAATACAGTGATTCATTATCCACTAAATCATCCCCGCCATCAATCAAAAGACAAAAGTCTGCAGCATCCATTCATTAATTAAATATAAAAGAATTATGTAATCGTCTTAGATGAAAAAAACATGAGAGAGGAAAAAATGAAACAAATCCATTGAGAGATTAAAATTATACCAGCTGGTTAGTTAAGTTGGATGCCATGCGTGAGTCATACTCGTTCCGTTGTGTTGGCCATTCTGCTTGCCATCTTTCAATCTCGAATTTAGATCATATTATCCCCCTTTTGCAATGAATCCACTCATTATCCTTCCTTAGGACTTTTATTCCTAATTACCTCTCTACGTTACCTAAGCCTATTATTATCAATAGAAGTGTAACAATTCGAAATGACGTCAATAAAGTTAAAATAAATATTGATTTTAACCTCAAATTATTTTTCATCTATAAACAAACAGAAAAAATGCATATCAACAATAATAACTAATATAGGGACCGTGCATTGAACATAGAGGCAGCACTATTGCCTAAGGTAGCGCTCTCTTATATTTATTTATTCAAATAATTTGGGTGAATTGGGACAACTATTGTATTATAGTTGTGGTATATCATAGATAAAAGAATGCAGGGGGCCGTGAGAGAGTCTCTTTGTCTTGGACGTTTAATAAATCATCCAAAAAAAGCTTATATTTTCGTCGCCAGTTGGCGCTAAAGTCGTGACCCTTAACAAAAATTACATTGTTGTAACTTTGACACAATCACAATATAAGAGCGAGACCAGAAACTAATTGCCAACTTTGATTATCGATATCGAGAGGATGGATTTCTATAATTCTTTTGTAAAACACGTATATCGTCTAAAGACCTGTGTTCGGCCGATAATAACATATGGGGCTGAGTCCAGGCAGAGTCCAGGCAACTTCTCCGGACAACTGAGATGAGAGTTGTAAGAGCCATCCTTTCGAAGACTCTGCATGATAAAATCCGCAAAGGCTTCAAGATATAGTCGATTGGGTTCATGTAAGAAGAAGATGCTGGGCTGCCCATGTAGACAGGATCCGAAAATTAGCAAAATCGTCACGAGGGGGTCAGAAGCCGCGGAAGACCAAAAAAACGATGGAAAGAGAGTTATGATCCTGATGACTGAATGTAATATGTCGGAGAAACAGGTGTTCGCGCCTATACAGAAGAAGAAGTATATCGTCTACTTTATAACATAAAAATTCAGATTTTGTTTAATGAACTTTGTCTGGCGTTCGAACCATCTTAAAGCGATATACAATGCCGATTATCATCTTTAATCAATTCAATTAATATACTAATATGAATTTTTTCTACCTGAAAGTTTAGTTGAAAAAATGTTCGGAATCTTTAGATTACCCACTCAAACATTAGTTGTAAACTGTATTATTGTGTAGTTATGTATGCCCTAAATATTAACAAGTGGGTTCTGATTTATTGCAGGGTGCTTCGCCTGATAGCCTACAAGCAGCAGCACTGAAACGGCATCAGGAGGCTGCTCAGGCGGCAGCTGCAGCGGCTGCAGTGGCCCTTGGACGTCAACAGCAGCAGGCGAGCAACCACCACCACCACCAGCAACAGCAGCAGCAGCAACGACAACGGCTGCACGATCTGCAGCAGCAACACCAGCAGCAGCAGCAGCAGCAACAGCAGCAACAACAGCAACAGCGACTGCACGACCTGCCGGTAAATCCCGTGTTCCTTTTCTCGAAAGGTTTCTTTTGTCCGTGGTCAGGGTTCCTTCCCTGAACACGCTGGTTCTAATTATACGGAAAAGGGTGAGGGAGAGGGGGACCGAGGGTATTTCCATTGATAATCCACAAGTGCAGCAGCAGCAGCAACAGCAGCAACGTTTGACAATTTGAGAATAGACTCCAGCTCTCTCATTCTCTCTTGTCCTTTTTCTGCCCCCCCCCCCTTCAACTCCTCAATGGAGTCGACGAATTAAAATTATGTTTCCGGTGATATTTTCAAAATTAAAAATATAGATGGAGTCAAAGGACAGCCAAATCACTCTCGCACACCACTGGCTTTCAACACCAATACAATATCTACATATATCATCTACAAATATAACAACAAACAACAACTATATTCTTAAAATTTCTGATTATTTGTATTGTGCCAAAAAAATTTAAAGAAAAAATAAATAGATTTAAATATATTTTATGGCTAAATTCATTCAAATCAATTATTAAAATGAAAATGAAATATTTCAATTTGCCGATGGTAATAGATTCAAATTTTCTTAGAAAATCATAAGATGGTGTCATCTATTAAATCCGATAGAATGGATTAAACAACTCTACAAAAAAAATTTTTTCCTTGTCCTAAAGTTTTATAAAAATAATAAACGACGAAAAATCCCATTTTGACTTATTTTCGAGTCCCATTAGATATTAAACAGCAATATTTGAAATAAAAATATTTTGTTGACGTATTAGAAAACAGCTTCCTCTTTGATTTTCAAATTACCATTTGTTTGTAGCTCAATTAGAACTCGAGTTAAAATTAAAAAAGTAAGACCATATGTTTTTATATATGTTTACTAGCTTCAAGGCCCGCCTTCGGCGGCCTCTTGCTAGCCAGGGGCACACCCCTTGGACCCCCCCCCGCACCATGCCTAATCACCGCCCCCACACCACCACCCCAACACTCCATTCCGCACCCTAACCCACTAACACCCCACCCCCAAAACCCCTCCAGCACCCCCGCCCCCAGTTCCAAACCCCTGCCCCCACACCACCACCCGCACCCCACCCACCTCGGACCCCACCCCATCCACCCCGGACCCTACCCCGTGCCCTCCAACCCTGCGCACCACCCCCGCCTAGCCTCCTGGACCCCACCCGCTATGCCCCCTGGACTCCACCCCGCACCACCCCCAGCACCCCCACCATACTCCGGCTCACTCCTCACCCCACCCCCATTCCACCCCCGCACCCAGTTTTTGCATTTCTAGCCTTCTAGTGACCCACAGATTATGTATACAAAATTTGGTTCAGTTTGGCCCAAGAGAAAGAATTTTCATTTTTTGAGCCTCCCCCATTTTGGGTGGTTAGTTTTTGCATTTCTAGCTCTCTAGAGGCCCAGAGATTATGTATACAAAATTTGGTTGAGTTTGCTCCAAGGGCAAGAATTTAGATTTTTTTCACCTCCCCCCTTTTTGGGTGGTTTTTTGGGGAAATTTTTTAAACAAAAGTTGTCAGAAATCACATCCTATACAACTTTGTTTATTATAAAATTTGCCTTAGGGTTAATAGTTTACGAGTTATTTGATAATAGTCATTCGTGCGCCCCCCCCCCCCCAAACCCCCTTCTGGGGTCAAAATATCAAAACGTTATATAGCTAAAAACGTAAGTTAGAAGACATCTTATGTAAATATGAAATTTCATAATAATCCCTTCAGCCGTTTTTACGTGAATCGTGAGCAACGTTTCGGAAACCACTGAAACAGACAGACAGACATATATACATACATACAGAAATTTTGTTGAGGGTATTTTCGTTCATAACTTTCCTTAAAACGTGTGCAACCAAAATTTGGCGTGATTTGGGCCAATGTACAGACAAAACCTTAATTTTATATATATATGGTAGATATAGATTATCTTTTATAATCACGTAGTTTTAGTTTTTTAGTTATAACTCGAGTTCTAATTGAGCCAAAAACATTTGAAAATCAAAGAGGAGGCTGTTTTCTATTACTTCAACAAAATATTGTGATCTCAAATATTGCTGTTTAATATATCTAATGGAACTCGAAAATATGTCAAAACGGCCTTTTTCAGTTCTTTTTGGCCGATTATATCTCCAAAACAAGAGCTAATCGGTAATTTTTATGGTGATTTTTGAATTCAGCAGGTGGAAATACATAAGAATCAGCTATTTTTGAGCCCGAGGCATTTTCATTGTTAGGCAGTGTTATTTTTAATTATATCTCAGATGGGTTGTTTTTCAACCCTTCGGGAATCGAACCCGAGTGCCAGTAACAGCAATCCGGGCCATCTAGCACAACTAAACGACGAAATATTAACATGAAATCACTTTTTGAAGTCGGTGCCAAACAAACTATACTTATAAGCGAGCATACCCGCCAACCGTACTAAGTAAAATCCGTCGAGTTCGATTCATAAAATGTAGTACCTGGAGGCACCGAGCGATGCTCGGTAACTTCTTCCTTCAGTTAAAAGCTTTATTTTAATATTATTTTTAATTTAAAATTCTGATAAAAAGGTCGATTTTTATTTGAGAGCCGTTTTCAAATTAAAAAAATACAAATATATATATAGTATTCGCCCACTGTACCCCCCCCCCACCCCGCTTGACCCCACCCCCGAAACCTCGTCCTACCCCCGGATCCCCCACCACTGCACCCCACCTCCTGCACCTGTTTTGATTCAACCATATGATTCATTTTTATTCATCCAATTGTTAATAATTAAAACCTATCAAAATGTGTTGTTTTTTCAGAAAATTGAGACCTGCTTATGCGAAATATATTTTAAAATAAATTCTTGATTATTTTTTATTTTATTAAATAATTAAAATTCTTTATAAAAACAATTATAAAACGTTTATTAATATTTCTAACGTTTAGGTTGAACAAAATATGTTAAAATCCACAATCACAATACTTCTTCAAGGCCTTTTAGAAATGTAAGGCAACCCATTGTCTGCCTGGGTATAAAACGAAAAGGAGACCTTTTTGAAAACCCTAAGAATGGGATTTGTCTACCTGAGAATAATTAATTTGATTACGAAAAAAACCCATCAAAAACAATTTTGTCGAAAATGAGACCGTGACAGATCGAATTGTCACCCCAAAAACCCCTAACCCGTGAATTTCATCAAAATCGGTAGAGTCGTTTTCAAAATATAACCAAGATACAAATATATAAACAAACAAAAAAATATTTATATATACAAACAAATAAATAAATATACAATTTTTGCTCGTAGATATGTTTGGCACCGACTTTGGCACGTCGTTTAGTTGTAACTAAATTAGATTATTATTTTATACATTTTAGTTTATTTTTTTGATTTTTGAGTTCTTATTATTTTATTTGTTGCATTTAATTTTTTTGAAGTCGGTTTTATTTTTTTTTTTTTTTAATTTTAAACCCTAAAGATAAACGATATGAAGACATTAAAAAGAAAGGGAGTTTGAGAAGGAAACTACATAGAAGGTATTTTTATTAGTAGTTATAATGAGAGTGTAGTATTTACCTTGTCTCGTGGCTGGCAAGTCGATATGTTCTTCCCTCGAGCTCTTCTTTTGATTAACTGAGTCGAGAAATTGGAATAGAAAGAATTCGTTGCTCGAGATAAGCGAGCTGGTCGAAATTCCCTGGAATTGTGATAAAAACATTATTCAAGCGATTCGCAAATGCATTTGTTTTTATTGCTTTAAAAGTATTCTAGGCCAGAGAGGCGGGCTAATTAAGGGATGGGGCAACCCATATAGCACTATAGCACTAGCACACTATATAATAAACTCTAAAAAAATTGAACCTTTTTTGCAAAAAATTGAATTCTGAACAATAAAATTAATTACGTCAGAATAGTGTAGAAATAATAATAATAATAATAATAAAATTATTATTATCGAAATAATACGGAAATTCATTAATTGATTTTTTTAATTAGGGGCCGTTCATATTTTTCATCACAAGAATTTGTGTCATATTCTGTAACATTTTCATTGAGCACCTCCCCCCCTGTATTGTGACGTCACAGTATCACTTTTAATCTAATAAATCTAGAAAATTTTAAAACTAAAGGGATTATATATGTTTCAAGTTTGTTTGTTTTTGTTTTTTTTGGCTCTGGGCCTTTCTAGCCATAAGCCAAAAACCCGGTCTTAAAATTTGTAGAATAAATAGAAGTTTAAAATAAAAAAATTATCAAAAAAATCGAAGAGTAGTAAGTACTACATACAGATTCAAAAACAAGATTAAAATTTTCAAACTCAAAAATTGTATACAAAAACCGCTTAAATATTTTTTTTTGTATTTTTTTCTAAAAAGTAAGTATGTAAAAAAAAACAATTGAATTTTGGCCATTTTTTGAAGAAGTTATGATCGAAAAACCGAATTTCGACATCTTTTAAATCGGTGATCAAAAAAATTTCAAAATTTACCAGTTTTTTGATGAGTACTAAAAAATGTCAAAAAATGAAGAAAATCAAAAATTAAAATTTTTCAAATCGTCCGATTTGAGGTCGAATGCTCCATATCTACTCTTACTAAACGAGCAAAAATTGTATATTTGTATATATATTTATTTGTTTATATATTTGTATCTTGGTTCTATTTTGAAAACGACTCCACCGATTTTGATGAAATTCACGGGTTGGTGGGTTTTTTCGGGTAACAATTCGATCTGTCACGGTCTCATCTTCGACAAAATTGTTTTCGATGGGTTTTTTCGTAATCAAATTAATTATTCACAGGCAGACAAATCCCATTCTTAGGGTTTTAAAAAAGGTTTCCCTTTTCCTTTTATGCCCAGGCAGACAATGGGTTGTTTGTTTCATTGTTCTAAAAGGCCTTGAAGAAGCATTGTGATTGTGGATTTTAACATATTTTGTTCTCCCTAAACGTTAGAAATATTAATAAACGTTTTATAATTGTTTTAATAAAGAACTTTATTTATTTAATAGAAAAAAAATAATCAAGAATTTATTTAAAAATATATTTCGCATAAGCAGGTCTCAATTTTCTGAAAAAACAACACATTTTGATAGGTTTTATTTATTAACAATTGGATGAATAAAAATGAATCATACGGTTGAATCAAAACAGGTGCAGGAGGTGGGGTGCGGTGGTGGGGAATCCGGGGGTAGGGCGAGGTTTCAGGGGTGGGGTCGACCAGGGTGGGGGGCGGTTCAGTGGGCGAATACTATATAATATATTTGTATTTTTTTTAATATGAAAACGGCTCTCAAATAAAAAATCGACCTTTTTATCAGAATTTTAAATTAAAAATAATATTAAAATAAAGGTTTTAACTGAAGGAAGAAGTTACCGAGCATCGCTCGGTGCTTCTAGGTACTGTAGCTACTATTAGTAAAATTTAAATATTTCATTTTTAATAAAATATTCAGAGTTTTAAATGTCCCCACTTTTTTAGGCGTAAAGAGTTGAGTGTTTATAAAGTTGTTCGAAATTGAATTGTAAAGTGACTGTTGTTTTTTGTTGTTGTTTTTGGATTGTATGTATTTATGAAATGTGTTGAAATGTAAGAGCAAAGGCTTTCTCCACAACTTGCCTTTCTCCACCTCTGTCTGTCTGTCTGTCTGTCTCTCTCTTTACTCCTACTGCTATTATTAATCACATAATATATTCATCCGAGAAGACAAAGTATAAATCCTATTTATATTTCTAATAGGACAGCAAAAAGATGCATTCATTCCAAGTTGCTAAACATTTCTAAATTAAGGGCTCTAGAGAAAGAAATATGCTAGAGAGATCCGACCGAGATCAGTGTAAGTCGAATAGAGACATCACAGCCAACTACTATACAGAGGAAACGAATCATTTAAATATTTCAAACTACTACTACTACTATAATTGTGAACAAATGGGCCCCGATAGGGAAAGTTTTGGGGCAGTTCTGATTTTTTGCTTATATATGTTTTTTGGAGGACTGAATCTAAATCTGAGGCCTCCCACCAAAATTTCGTGACGTAACACTGTAGAAAATGAAAAATATGAAAATTTCCATTTTTTGGCGGTTTTTTGCTTATAACTCGAAAACTATCAACTTTTCGTAAATAACCTTCCTATTCAAAATGAAAATTCATAAAATTTCCTACAAATTTTATTATTTAGGTTTTTTCTCTGACCAACCGTTCGGGCTCAAGCGCAAAATCCAAGTTTTCGACTTCGGCAGCCCCCCAGATCACCCAAAAACTCGCACTTTTTTTCGATATTTTCCCATTTTGACCATGAAGGAACACGTTTTCGACAAAGACCACTCTATACATTTTTAAACTAGATTAAATTTTCTACAATTCAAACAAAGTTTCTATCTTAATTGGATAAATGGTAATCCGTGCCGCAATGAGGTTGAAGTTTTGAAAAACTGCAATTTTTCGCAAAAAATCGCAATGTTTCCTTCATAAAATGAAAACCACTCATCCTAGAAACTTGATTCTTGTCTCATTCTCTAGGAAACTTTATTGGCTTGAACGTGTACTTGGACCACTTTTTTGATAAAACTTTTAGATTTATAGATATTCAGCATTTTCCATGACAGGGTATGATCCGAATCCTCAGAAGTTTCATGGAAAGTGCTGAATATCTATAAATCTAAGAGTTTTAACAAAAAGGTGATCCAAGTAAAAGTTCAAGTCAATAAAGTTTTCTAAAGAATAAAACAAGAATGAAGTTTCTAGGAAGAGTGGTTTTCATTTTATGGAGGAAAATTGCGATTTTTTTGCAAAAAAATTGCAGTTTTTCAAAATTTCAACCTCATTGCGGCACGGATTACCATTTATCCAATTAAGATGAAACTTTTTTATAAGAGAAAATTTAATCTAGCTTAAAAATGTATAGAGTGGTCTTTGTCGAAAACGTGCTCCTTCATGGTCAAAATGGGAAAATATCGAGAAAAAAAGTGCGAGTTTTTGGGTGATCCGGGCATCGAGAACTTGGATTTTGCGCTTGAGCCCGAACGGTTGGTCGGAGAAAAAACCTAAATAATGAAATTTGTAGGAAATTTTATGAACTTTTATTTTGAATAGGAAGGTTATTTACGAAAAGTTGATAGTTTTTGAGTTATAAGCGAAAAACCGCCAAAAAATGGAAATTTTCACCTTTTTTTGCATTTTCTACAATGTTGCGTCACGAAATTTTGGTGGGAGACCTCAGATTAGGAGTCAGCGCCCCAAAAAACATATATATGCAAAAAATCAGAACTACCCCAAAATTTTCCTGATAAGAACACAATTTGATTGGACTAATATCAGATATTCTAATGAAAGAATCGTTCAGCCGCATATTTATTAAATACTAGCTGACACCCGGCCCTTCGGCCCTGGCATCACCTAGCCCCTGCCGGGGAGCGTATCGTTTTATTGTTAAAATTTATATAGATAATAGCTGACCCGATTTTTTAAATATATTTAAAAAATAATAATAGTTTTGAAAATAAATTGAAAATGCAAATAATTATAGAATAGGTATTAAAACAGTAAATGAATTATATATTACTTGTCAAAATTGTTCCCTTAACCAAAAATAATATTGACAGTTGAAAGATTTCCAAAAAGCTATTATCGGCCATCTTGTTTGTTTGCTTTTACCCCCAGAGAGGCGCTTGACGTTGTTTCCTCGAAAAAATATTTTTACATGCCACAGGTGTGATATTTATAAAAACACTATATATAAAAACACTCGTGTATTTGAATGGAATGTTGTATGAAAATCTCAAAGAAATCGGTGAAGAACTTTCTGGTATCCTTCAACGTATCACTTAAGCGTAACAGAACATTTTTATTTATATAGAAATAATTGTAAAAGTGAAAACTTATTTAGGCTAGAGACGCCACCCTTAAAAGTAATTAATAATAAACATAAATAGAAAATAAATAGTTCGTTTATGCCTATATTATAACAACGTCTTAAAATCCCAATAAAATCATTCAAAAAAATGAATTTTTCTGCATTTTTGTTGTACCAAAAGTTCTAATGCTAGAAAAAATGTCCATGTCCCATTTTTTATAGGGTAGAGAGGGGACTGGGAGGGGGGGGGCAGGGTTTGGAAAGAAAGGGTTTTTCGTTTGCACGTGCCGTTTGTGGCTTGCCTGGTGATTGGACTAATAGAAAAAATAAATAGAAATGGCAGAAGGAGGAATGAAGAGTAGCAATAGCAATAGTAGTAGTAGCAGGAGGAGGAGGAGTACCTCATAAAAGTTACAACTTCCGCCGCCACGTGCACCAGAAAAAGAAGAAGAAGAAAGATCAAATCTGTTTTGACGTTTCGAAGGAGTGAGTCTCACTGATTATATATGTATATATGATTTATAGACAAATCAGTCAGGGGGGAAGATATTATTAATTCAACTGTTCAATTTATTTGTAATAACTACTGGATGGATTCATTGACAAAGAGAGAGAGAGCTGGAAAATATCGAAGAATGAATAAATAAACTAAAAGAAATACAGAAGACATTTATTTATTATTTTATTCTCTCATTCTATAAATATTAGATTTCAAAGAAGAACTATAATATCTACACTTAGAATACATATATTCGAAATTTGCATCGAAGGAGAGGATGCCATTTTTTGGAATCGAATAGTTTTAATTAAATGTTAGAGGGCTGTTTTTACCCCCTCGGAAATTGAAAACGAAAATTGTTTTGCTCTCTCATCTTCGATGTTTTGTAAATATCTAAACCTATAAAACCCCGCTAATAGTCTATTACAAATACACTACGGTGCAAAAAAATCGACCCACTAATAAAAACTTGATTAAATAGAAAATTATTTTTAAAATTTTTACAAATATTCATATAATTTGTTCTATTAACTCTTAAACTAACATTTTCAATAAATATGATACAATTTTGATGGCTGTATATGTATATAATTAAGTAATGGAGAGGGATTCAGCCAATGGGTAGCCTCTGCTGAATAAAAACTCCCAATTATGGAAAACGTTTCGGCTTTAATTAAAGGGAATTTAATTAGGGGGAAAGAATTGTAAAAAGGTATAGAAGAAAAAAATTTATTTTTATATATTGTCATTTTAAATTCGAATTTTGTTATTCTTAATGTTTGTTAATTATTTTGAGAAATCTTTTAATTGAGAGATGTTTGTGAGGGGTCAGTAATCCTAATTAGATCAATGTCCTCATTATTATTATTATTAATTGAATGAAATTGAAATTTGCTATATTTGTACTTGAGACGTTGCGTTTATCAAGTGAGAGCACACCAAGATTTATGTACCATTTTGTAATTCATATAATTTTGTATATTATGATAAAATCCACAACTCTGCCTGCGGACAATTTATTTATAAAATTAATTGTGTCGCTAATACTGTAAGATATAATTTTGTAATTAACAAGTTTGGATTTTTTTTGTAAAAAATTTTATTGTAATTTTACATGTGTGCTCTATCGCTTTTTTCAGCTCTTAGGAACTGATGATGGCATTATTTAATTAAAGCCGAAACGTTTTCCATAATTGGGAGTTTTTTATTCAGCAGAGGCTACCCATTGGCTGAATCCTCTCCATTACTTAATTATTTTCAATAAATATTGTTGATAATTTTTGAATTTTATAAAAAAATATAAGTGAAATTAAATTAACAGATACAATATTACAAATTATCATACTTTCTCAATATTAGTTTACATTTAAATAAAGTATTAATAAAAGATCAAATTCCATTTAAAATATCAATAAATTGAATTAATTTTGAATTAAGCATCATTGATAGAAAGATATATGTAAAATATACAAAATGGATATTTCTGAAGTTCAAATTGTGTATCAAAGGGCTAAGTCAACAACAAGTGGCAATTACACTTGCAATAGCAATAATTTCAATAATGTATGGTTACTTGTAACAAAAAATTAAAAAATGATTTACTATTTAATAATGTTTTTATTAGTGGTTCGATTTTTTTGCACTTCACTGTAAATATCCTGAAACTAATACGATATTTACTACTGATAATGGAGTATTAATGGTGAGCGAAACTGTATGACGAATTAAAAATAATAAATAATAATAATTTACAAAATTAGCAATACATAAAAATTTCAAGAATGAAATCTAGTCACTTAAAACCAGAACTTATCTGGAAGGATAGATTAAACAATTAAAACTACTTACAACTCTTCTAAATAATAATAGAGGAAACAGTTAAAATATTGATAATACTCATGCACAAACACTTGCATCGAATGATGATGTTAATTCGATTATGCTGTATCACTGTATTGACGAAAATGAAGATTAAAAACTTCGTGTACTATGGATTTAAATTGGGGAAACAAACAAATAAATTGGGTATTTTTAAAGACTTTATATGTGTAGGTAGATTATTGGCATTTTGCGACAATTTTCTTAATAAAAAGTATTTAAAAAATTTCATAAGTTTACGATTTTCGTGTCGGGCCGCATTGATATTATCGTTGCCGCATGCGGCCCGCGGGTTGGACACCCTTGATTGAATACATAAATAAAAATAACAAGACTAACTTGTATCTACTGGCTGTTATATGTTAATGAATAATGTTTTGGTGTTGTGTTGTCCGCCGAGCCAGTTGTCTTCACAGATGGCCAAAGGGCCAACTGTTTATTAATAAATCCTGAATTTGATAGGGAAAATTTTGAATTTAAAATTAAAAACCTATATCAAGACAATATCTTATCCATTTAATACATAAAGTACCTGGAACCAACCGACCTATGTCTCGGTAACTTTTTGCTTCAGTTAAAAGCTATATATTAATATTATTTTTAATTTAAAAACCCCACACCTCGCCCGATCCCCCACCACTGCACCCCCACATCCACCCCCATACTCAGTTTTTGCATTTCTAGTCTTCTAGTGGCCTAGAGATTATGTGTATATGTATAGGTATATAAATAAATTCCGTAAAAAAAGTTTTTTAATTAATTAAAATGGCAAATTCTAATATATGATAATATTTGTTATGAACTGTTTGTGGGATTTAAAATTAAAAAAAACAATTAATAAATTAAAGATAATTGAAAAAATATAAACAAACTATTTTTATTGACATTTTCATTCATCAATAATTACTTTAATTAAAAAAAGTCAATTAAGATGAATTTTGATGAGGTCCAGACCAAGCCAGATCGCTTTCTCATCCTCAAAACTTGTTAATAGAGCTGGTATCATCAAAATCGGTAGAGCCGTTTACGAAATAGAACTAAGATACAAACAAATAAATATATAAACAAACAATTTTTGCTCGTTTAATAAGAGTAGATTTGCCCTAAAATTCTCCTAAAAAAGTTGAATAAATAAACACAAGAGAGCGCTACATTCGGCAGTAGTGGTGCCTCTATGTTTAACGCACGATCCTTATAGTTGGTGAAATTTTAATGAGAATTTAGATAACGATTACAGCGACTCTAGAGGAATTTACGTAACTAAAGTGAACCTTGTATTGATGGTTGCCTACTCCCAGGGGCTTGGATCTAGACAATATCATAACCATTTAATAAAAATAACTTGTATCTACTGAGTGTTTTAATGAATGATGTTGTTGTGTTGTCGACAGAGTCAGTTGTCGTCGCAGATGGCCAAAGGGCTGAGCATTCCCAATCCGTCAATCATGTTCCTCCCGTTCTTCGAGCAGCTCCGTGGGGTCAGTTCGGCCGCCAACGGCGCCTCCAGTCTTAAGGGCGGCGGGGGTGGTGGACCCCAGTCGACAGGTGGTTGGCCTCCAATGCAAATGTCGCCCCCGCCGCCCCCCTCGCCACCGGCAACCCCCGCGGCCGCCCCTGGCGACCCCGACGCTCCTCTCAACCTGAGCAAGCCGAAAGCGGGCGGCGAACCGGCCGCTGCAGCCACTGCAGCCGCCGCAGCAGCGCCCAAACTTCTTGCAGCAGGGCTCACCGGATTGCCAAGGGCCTTCCTGCCTTACCCAGGGCTACCGCCACCCCTTGGACCTCTACCACCACAAGGTAAGCATCAAACCCGTATTTAGAGGTTAATCATATACTCGTATGTATTTATTGGACACAATAATAAAAAATACAATAGTACCGGGCCACCGAGCGATGCTCGGTAACTTTTTGCTTCAGTTAACAGCTATATATTAATCCACCGAAACCCCCTTCGCCCCCCGGACCCCCAGCACTTCATTCCACCTCCTGCACTCTCCAACCCTACCCCCAAAACCCCAAACCTCCCCCGGACCCCCACCACCGCAACCTACCTCATGCACCCCCACATCTACCCACACCCCCGCCCACACACCCAGTTTTTGCATTTCTAGCCTTGTAGTGGCCCAGTGATTATGTAAATATAGGTATTTAAATAAATACGGTATAATTATTATTTTTAATTAAATAACCATTTTTGAGTTCATCAATTAAATTGTCAAGCATTAATATTTGTGGGATTTAAACCTCGATTTTTAATCAATTAAATTGCCCAACTTTAAATATATAATAATAATTATAATAATCTTATTGTGGGATATAAAATTAAAAAACCAATTATTTATTAAAAGAAATTGAATAAAAATGTAAATTTCCCGATTTTTACTTTACCTACCTTACAGGGTATTATGGTCAAGTATTGTATTTACAACAGGTCAGAGTTTTTGAGATATTGTCGGTCAAAATGACGAAAAAGCCCATTTTGACCTTTTTCGAGTTCCATTAATTATTAAACAGCAATATTTGAAATCAAAGTATTTTGTTGACGTAATAGAATAGGTACAACTTCCTCTTTGAGCTTCAAATTACCATTTGTTTTTAGCTCAATTAGAACTCGAGTTATAACTAAAAAACTAATTACTATTTTGATTTCAAATATTGCTGTTTAATACTCGAAAAGAGGTCAAAATGGCCTTTTTCGTCATTTTGATCGATAATATCTCAAAACTCTGACATGTTATAAAAAATCGGGATATTGCATGATAATCAGCGTATAAAATTGTACTAGAATCCATTGTTAGGTTTACGTGAGAAATTTTTGTTTAATTTTTGTCGACTAGTGTTATTAGAGAGGTGTAAACTCTGCCACCCACACACCAGGGCTAGCAAACCACCTAAGTTTAATTAATTAAACAAGAATTAATGTATTTCTTTTGGTTTGTCAGGCAAAATGCATCATTCTGGTTCGAAAGGAGAGCCTTCGCTGCCACCAGGATTGTACGGCCCTCTTGGAGGCGGCTCGGCTTCTGGGGGCGGCAAAAGAAACGACTCGGACCCGACGAAAGAGGAACAGGATCTG
This sequence comes from Forficula auricularia, assembly GCA_024734495.1. NCBI lineage: Eukaryota > Metazoa > Arthropoda > Insecta > Dermaptera > Forficulidae > Forficula > Forficula auricularia. The sequence goes on along the minus strand of JALMQS010000629.1, from coordinate 133,165 downwards.
TTCGCCTCCTGTCAAAGTAAGCGAACATTTCACACACACGGATTTAAATAAAGATCCCACTCTGTTTGATGTTGCATGGCATCAGAGAATAAAAAAAATCTGCAACTCATTCAAAATTGATTTATCGAAAATTTTAAATGCTATGTTCGAAATTGAAAAGCGTAGAAAAATTTAACATGAATAAATAACCAGAAAGTTTAGAAGAAAACAAATAAGCCGGCCAAGTGCGAGTCCAACGCCCTGAAAGTTCCAATACTTAATTATATATCGTAGTATACTAGCTGAATGACTCGAAAAAGGCAGGCAGCAGAAAAATGATTATACCAGGTGAGTTTTTTATCTTGAGACAGTCTTATAACTCAAAAACAGCGGATTATATAAAAAAAGTTTCAAATAAAAGTTCATTTATATCAAGGGGGAAACTAAACTACGCTATTGTTTGTTGACCGTGGTCAAGTTCTGTTTCTTAAATGGAAAGCTATGTGTTTCTGTACATATTCTGAATCTTCAAAAAAAAAAAAAAATAACTTTCATTAGAACTATTTTTTATACGACATCAAATTATAAAAAATATTAAATCAATTAGATCTCAATAAATTCTAATAATGATTTTCAACAATTATTCAACTTAATTATCAAATAATAATGATCAAATATGTTCAAAATTGCCACAATTTTTCACCATAGTCAAATCGGTAACTTGGCCATCTCACACGAACCCCTATTGTCGACATTTGAAACTACACTCCCCACCAACTTTTTTTGCTCTCGAAACACTGGCTTATGCGCCCACTCGTTCTTATACTCTCAACAAACCAAAGGATAAACATCTCCATAGAATTACTCTATGTGTGTTATTCGCTAGACTTGTATGGGCCTGAAAGGTGCTTCAATGTATATGTTTTGATCGTCCGCTCGCTTGACGAAGCACAAAACATATACAAACCCTTGCCCAAAACCACTTGCGGCAATACCACTGAAAGGTCCTTCACTACTAGGTCCAGAAACCACTCAAGGTTTTTCTTCAACATAACTAAGCCACGCTTAGCCAAATGTATGTTTTGTTCACCCGAATCGCTTGGCAAACAACAACATATATATTCCCTTGCCCACCCAGGCGGCAAGAAACCAACCTTTTTCTTTCTGAACAGCTTCAGAAAAGGGCATTTTTGCGCTCCATCTTGAGCAGCGCCCCCAGCCCACACACGGCGTATTCAATTTTACGCAAGGCATCGCGGAACGGGAACCAGGCTCCAATAATGGCCTGTACCTTTCCTAAACACTCTTCTTAATCAATCCACCACACTCCACAATATCCAAACCTTCCCCTTTGTTAATTACTGAATAAATTTTATATAAAAGTTAAATTGTTTTACCTTTTTATTTCATACAATTTTGAAGAGAACTAACCCTTGTCTTCCCTCCACTTTTTCTTTACAGGATATCATATATGCATAACATTAATTAACTAGATGATCACAACCAGCCAATATCGAAACACATTTTTTAATACTTAAAGTTAGATACCAGCTGCCTTGAGGCCTTACAACCCTCATAACAAAAAGGCGCGATAACTTTCAAACAAAATATTTAATTATTAAATAAATAATAATTAATAATTTTGCGACACTGTTCTGAGACATTCTAGAGTGTATTGCAAGTCTTCTGGATGAATTCCAAATCCACTTCCTTTACATTTCTTGTTTTTTTTAACGGAATTAAAATGAAGCTTGTGAGGGTGTATCCCTGTCAGGAAAAACGCTCGCCATCCATTTCAATGGCAGCCCCATAACACTTCTTCCACATACACCATAAATTAAGACCATTTCATTTCTGTCTTCAACAAAAAATGCTCTATTTTTATTATAATAATACAATATAACTATCTACTGGATTGACACGAGAAATAGACTTTGTTAAACTCAATAATTTCAAGTAGTTCTATTAAGTAGAAAATAATTCTCTTAAATCGGTGTAGAATGAAGTTTTAAGATCATTATACAACACTTATTTTCATTGTTGTGACTTTTCGATTTAATAAATATTTATTTAATAATTAAATATTTGATCATTAATTTTCGATAATTAAGTTGAATGATTGTTAAAACTAATTATTAAGATTTTTTTGAGATCTAATTGATTAATTTTTTTTTATTATTTGATGTCGTATAAAAAAATATTCTATAAAAGTTGTTCAGTTTTTTTTGTAGATTCAGAATATGTACAGACACATATAGGTTTCTATTTAAAAACAGAACATGACCTCGAAATACCCATGAAAGCTTGTTCTAGGTCGACAAACAATTGCATAGTTTAGTTTCCCCCTCGATATAAATAAACTTTTATCTGAAACTTTTTTCATATAATTCGCTGTTTTTGAGTCATAAGACCGTCTCAAGATAAAAAAAACTCACCCGGTATATGTACCGTATAGTATATACTAAAGAACAATGAAAATTTACCCACACAAACCCATTTAATTGTTGATTCAGTTGTCTCTAGTTAAAGCTGATATAATAATAAATAAATTTAAAAAATGTTTATTATTGCTAAATCACAAATTAGATTATGAAGAAACCTAGAAAACAAATTAGCAACCTGCAATTATTAGTATTTATTTCTAGAATAGACGTATGTCGTTTAATAATTGAGTTATCAAAACTACGAAATATATTCACTTTCACAACAAACACACTTTCAGACATACACACACACACACACATCCACACGATTTCTACTTACTTAAATTTATAATAAGTAGAAAGAAATAGAATTATAGTATTTAATGGTTTCTCGAACTCTGTGCAGGAAATTGAATTAAGGGTTTTTATTATTGAGGGGTGGAGTCAGCTGAGATGGTGGATGATGGTGAAGAGGCCATATTCTAATGATCCAAGTCGATGTTTGCTCAACCACTGCCTGAAACAAACTGCACACTCTCCCTGTTCCGTCCCCATTTTTATAGCCCCCCGCGACTACCCCCTCCATTCCCACTCTCCCTATCACCTCCCTCCCTGTCCCTATCTCCCCCTTATATATCCCTCGAGAGAAATTAGGGGGAATCTATTCTTAGCTTATCTTCCGAGATAATCTTAATCGGCTTAGCAATGTACGTCACACTATTTTCGCTTATCACTATTAATTATATACCCGTGTTTACACCACCCTCCCAATCCGATACACTTTGGGATCTGCCAATCCCGGATTTTGAGGTCTTTAAAAAAAAAACATATCAATTTAAAGAGCAAAAACTTGTACATTATTTACAAGCTAACATAAGGTATAAACAGTAAATGTGTATTTCACTTAAAATGAGTCTTTATGGGCACTTTGGCTGAAATTCCAATGATCAATAAGCGATTTCGTCTGATGACGTTGAGGGGTCTTTGAACTGTCATTCATTGTAGGTCAGTTTAGTCAGCATTGTAAATTTGGGATGGGGACAATTTATGTTCATCAACAAGTTTCTAAATCTTTCGAATTTCGTTAAAAAAAATCGATTTCTGACGCATGCCGGACAATCGAGTCTGCCGGATTATCGAGTTTCTACAGTATAAGGAAAAAAATCAACTGATTTTAAGAATTTTTGCAGAATTTTTTTTTTAAGAACTTGACTGTTGAAAAATATGCTAAAAATGGGTAATTTAATGCCCTCTCATACAAGTGAATTAAATAATTATAAAAAAAAATCATCCAAATTCTACCTAAATAATATAGTTACAAAAATAGCTTTGTAATTCATGATAATTTTTTTGAAGTGAAACTTCTTTAACGACCTATTTGTTTGAATATTTTGTTACAATAAAGGGGAAATGACCTAATAGAGGTGAAGTAGGGAAGCGTTGATTTTAAATTAATAATTTAAATTTCCTAATTTTAATAAATTTAATTTGTCATAAACTATTGGTGTGTTTTAAAATAATAATTTAAATTTCCTAATTTTAATACATTTTATTTGTAATGAACTATTAGTGGATTTTATTTGTCATGAACTATTAGTGGGTTTTAAAATAATAATTTAAATTTCCTAATTTTAATAAATTTTATTTGTCATAAACTATTAGTGGGTTTTAAAAATAATAATTTAAATTTCCTAATTTGAATGAAATTTTATTTGTCATAAACTATTAGTGGGTTTTAAAATAATAATTTAAATTTCATAATTTTAATAAATTTTATTTGTCATAAACTATTAGTGGGTTTTAAAATAATAATTTAAATTTCCTAATTTTAATAAATTTTATTTCTAATGAACTATTAGTGGATTTTATTTGTTATGAACTATTAGTGGGTTTTAAAATTAAAGTTTCACTTCACCCTGAGCTTGTCTGGATGAGGCTCACATATTTTTTTTTTGACTATTCCAAAAATATGAGCCTCACAAACGAATTCAACCTCCTGATATAATTTTGAACACCTAATAATCTCGTTCCGAGACGCTGCCCGCCAGGGTCACCCTCCCTAAGAAGGCACGCCTCTAATAGCTCTTCTTTATATAGAGAAATAACATTAAACAAATTAGATATACAATTTGAAATTATTTTTTCCTCTTAGAATCCAACTAAGTCAATATTTTGTTTTTAATTTCTAGTGTGGGGACCTGAGCCAAGTTATAAAATGCCCGAAGATTCGACTGAAAAGGTAAGTTACCTACAAACATTAATAACTATCATAAACTAGACCTAAAGGATTCATACTAAACCTACCAAAATATACAGGTTATCTCCGAACATCTCATTTAATACAAAGAAACAACATATTTATTTGATTGTTGGATTATTTTGAAATAATTTATTATCTTATTGTTACGCACTTTTAATATCATATTTATAAATGTATAGCAATGAAGTGCAAAAAAATCGAGCCACCAATAAAAACTTTATCAAATAGTACTTAAATCAATTTTAATTTTTTTTACAAGTAACGCATACATGATTTGAAATTATTGCTTATTGCAAGTGTAATTTGCCATGTATTGTTTTATCTTTCTATCAATGATGCTTAATTCAAAATTATTCATTTTATTGATATTTCAAATGGAATTTGATCTTTTATTAGCATTTTATTTATTGTAAAGTGATATTTAGAAAGTATGGTAATTTGTAATTGTATATTTTAATTTAATTTTACTTATATTTTTTTATAAAATTCAAAAATTATCAACAATAATTATTGAATATGTTAGTTTAAGAGTTAATAGAACAAATTATAATGAATATTTGTAAAAATTTTAAAAATAATTTGATATTTAATAAAGTTTTTATTGGTGGGTCGATTTTTTTGCACCGTAGTGTATATATTATATAATTTATTTGTTAAAAACTATAATTTCGAAGGTTTCTTCATCAGTTTTTAATTTTAATTACATATATTCTACCTGTTATTTCTCATAGGTTCAAATACCCGATTGGATGGATGTAGATAAATAGGTTTGTTTGTAATTAGTAAGCTGGTCACTAAAGTACCTAGATCCGATCGGGTATTTGAACCCATGAGAAATAACAGATAGAATATATCTAACTAAAAAAAATGACTGATGATGAAGATCAAACCTTCGAAACTATAGTCTTTTAAACGACCACTTTTAAAAGGCCGGAACCAGTACTGGCATGTTTTTATTGATGAAGCATGTTCCCCATATGCTTCACACAGCAATTTTCAAATGAAAACAAAAAAGCAGCGCTTCCCGCAAATTGAGTTTTGTTGGCACAAAAGTTGACATGGTTAGAGCACAAAGAAAGTATGTTGCTTACACTTCAGCGAAATGATAGATACTGATTTTTATAGGGAAATGATGACGCTTTAATATGAATATAGTTACAAGATGATCCGATGCGATTTAATGCTAGTTACGCCATCTTTTGTAAATCCCTCAAAACTTATTTGTACACCTAATATTACAATCCAATCTCATTAATTTAAACTCGTGTTTATACCATATTTATTCACTAAACGTAATGATTTTTATTAAGCGTTAAAATTTGTTCTTTTTAAATTGATAAATCTCATCTAATTACAATAGATATAAAAATGGGGCTTAATTTCTTGACTATTTTAGAAAATATAGTAGAATATATTAGTATATATTCAATATTCTAATGATATATTTGTTTTTGACAATATTTTGACTTGCCCACAGCGAAACTGGTACGTCAGCAGCGTCGGGACGGAGACTCCTCGAAGCCGCATATTAAACGGCCGATGAACGCATTCATGGTCTGGGCGAAGGACGAGAGGCGCAAAATTCTCAAAGCTTGCCCGGATATGCATAACTCCAACATTTCCAAAATATTAGGTAACTAGTACTCTTCTATTTTTAAATACATTTCTCTCTCTCTCTCTGGGTGAGTCACGGAAAACGGGTGTTTTTCAGAAAAGCATAACTCTGTGGATTTTTCAAAATGAAATATTTTTTTTTTCATAGGAACAATCACTAAACTATGCCATTATTGAATACTTAAGAGCGAAAATTATGTCTGACAAATAATGGCCATTTTTACGAACACACAAATTCGAAGGCGCTCTCGAAAGTTTGCGTCCACTCTTGCCAAAGTTTTTTCAAAACACTGGAGCAAATTTTACACAACTGTATAAAATTACGATAGCCCAACAGTTGAATCAGCGAGATTATACCAACAAAGTCTCAATTTTTGCCTAACAATGCTTGAAAATGAGGATTTGACTCATAATAATGAGCGATGAAGCTCATTTCTATCGAGACGCCTTCGAATTTGTAAATGGCATAGTTTAATGATTGTTTCTATGAAAATAAAATATCTAGACCTAGGTCTTCACCCATATAAAATTACGAAAGTCTAACAGTTGAATCATCGAGATTTTTCCCTCATTCTTCGGGGTTTCAAAGGTCAATGAATGAAACAAATAAAATATTTCCTTCTTCTCTCACAGTAGTGTTCAAAAACTTTCTTCATTTTTAACAAAAGGCATAGAAAGACAATTTTTTTTTCCTTCTTTTCTTATTTAGATCTAATCTAATTAAGAAAAGAAGGAAAAAAAATTTTTTGTCTTTCTATGCCTTTTGTTAAAAATGAAGAAAGTTTTTGAACACTACTGTGGAGAGAAGAAGGAAACATTTTATTTGTTTCATTCATTGACCCTTTGAAACCCCGAAGAAGGAGGGAAAAATCCTCCGAAACGTCGGTTTGAAAGGAAAGGAGGAAGGATTCCAATAAATTACACCTTATTTTATATGTGTTAATTTTTTCTTTCCTCACTACCTCTGGGCTGCCTTCCATTACTTTCAATTAAAATTATAATCTATAAATATTCTGATAATATCTTCTCTGGACATTGGAATGTCCTCTGAATTCAATCTATCTTCGTATATATTCTGGGAATATTCTTAGAACTAAAATATTCGTGTAGGACATTAAATTCCCTTCCCCGCAACATTCTTGGAATATTCGGAAAAGAATATTTTCAGAAGATTAACGCCCATACAAATATTCTATGGATCTTCTGGAGATAATTGGAATATATATGTCCTTTAAATAACTTCCTAGAATATTCTGGGGATATTGTGTGTTATCTGGGATACCAACAACTTCTCAAATTTTTCCTAACAATGCTTGACAAAATGAGTATTTGACCATAATAATGAGCGATGAAGCTCATTTCCATCGAGAGCGCCTTCGAATTTGTTTTCGCGAAAACGGCCATTATTTGTCAGACATAGTTTTTCGCTAATAACCATTCAATAATGGCATAGTTTAGTGATTGTTTCTATGAAAATAAAATATTTTATTTTGCAAAATCCGTAGAGTTATGCTTTCTTGAAAAACACCCGTTTCCCGTGACTCACCCTGTAAATGTTTAATTTCCTTAAGACTAGATTCTTGCCAAATGGCTTTTAGTTTCGAACTCTTCTCACCCAGGTTCTGTTGTGTTGTTTCCACAGGAGCGAGATGGAAGGCGATGTCGAACGCCGAGAAGCAGCCCTTCTACGAGGAGCAGTCTCGACTGAGCAAACTACACATGGAGAAGCACCCGGACTACCGGTATCGCCCCCGACCCAAACGTACCTGCATCGTGGACGGCCGCAAAATGCGCATTAGCGAGTACAAGACGCTGATGCGGCAGCGGCGTCAGGAAATGCGGCAGTTGTGGTGTCGTGAAGGCGGGGGCGGCAGCGGCGGGGGCGGAGGCGGACCACCCCAGTCGGACATGTCCCATGCGGCGGCGGCAGCTGCGGCGGCTGCAGCGGCCGCCTTCGGCGAGGGCTCCAGCGCCGCAGCGGCTGCTGCAGCTGCAGCTGCGGCCCATGCAGCGGCGTCCGGTGACCCCAACCAGACGTCCAGTTTCTTCTCCCACGACAGCTTGAGCATGAGCCCGTCGCCCAACAGTCACCCGCAACAGCAACATCAGCCCTACAGCAGCCCGAGCACAGCAGCCGGCGACAACAGCCCCATCCACGACGTGTGAAAACTAATACAGCAACTAAAACACCCGCGAATGCAACAAAAATGATCAATCTGGTCAGGCAAAAAATGGATATTATAAAACAACGGATAGAATTCTTATTGCAAGTGACAATGTTAATAAATAAATACATAACACGGAACAACAATAACAACAACCCACACAATAACAACTTCCAGTGATTGTTTGTTTTTTTGAGGTTAGAACGAAAAAAAAAACTTTGAGGTTAGAAATTTCTAAACTAATCGAATCTTATTTATTAAAATAATATCTAAATATTTTAGATAATTTTTATTTACCTCAACAAATAAATAAAATAATAAACTATAAACAAGAATAGAGAGAAATAAATATATATTTGTTGAGTTTATTTATTTATTTATCATTTAATTATTATTTTTCATAAATTTTTTTATTAAATAATATAAAAACGAAAGAAATAAAAAAAAATATATCGTATATATAAATGAATAAATAAGTAAATAAATAAAGTGACAACTTTTGTTAAATGTTGTTCAAATGTGTTTAAATATTTCAAAAAAAATATACTAAAATTAAAATTTTTGAAATATTAAAAAAAAAAAAAAATATGTAAAACTGGACAATGAATTCTGTCTCTAGCCACAATCAATGTGCCATCATTTAATTATCTATTTTATTTTCAAAGTATATCTGTATATATATATACTAAATAGTTGATAATAAATAAATAAATATCTCTCTTTCGTGATGTGATCACTCCAAAGGAATTATTGTTTTATATAATTTAATCAAATCAAAAAATCTACTAAGTTTTTTTTTTAATATTTATATATATATATATTTGCTTACTGATCAAAATTGATTCAAATCCCTTTTTATATAACAACAAACAAACAAACAAACAGAAAATGGCATCAAAAATATTATATTTTTTTTAATTTAAATTGCAACTTTTTATATTTCTTTTGTTCTTTCTTTTGAACAAGTGAACATACAGCAATGAGAAATACATATTCTAGTAGGAAATTGAACGCTCTACAAAAAATCTCATTTATGATTTTTTGTTAAATTTGCTTATTCAATAGTTATTCGAAGTTAAAGTTTTTAGATTTTCTAACTTTTACATGGAAATACACTACGGTCCAAAAAAATGGATCCAGATTAAATAGCAAATTATTTTAAATTTTTTTACAAATATTCATATAATTTGTTCTATTAACTCTTAAACTAACATATTCAATAAATATTGTTGATAATTTTTGAATTTTATAAAAAAAAAATAAGTAAAATTAAATTAAAAGATACAATTACAAATTATCCTACTTTTTCAAAATCCTTTTACATTTAAATAAAGTTTTAATAAAAGATCAAATTCCATTTGAAATATCAATAAAATAAATAATTTTGAATTAATCATCATTGATAGAAAGATCAAAATATACAAAATGGATATTTCGGAAGTTCAAGCAGTTCAAATTGTGTGACTAATCAAGGGCTAAAGTAAAATCCTGCCAAAAACTGCAGCCCATACAAGGCCATGTTCGAAAGTACAAAACAGCTGGAAGTCAGCGGCATTTGCATTCCTAACCCACCTATTCAACGAATGTCATCATGGATATCACAAACCGATTTAAGTACTTATTCCCTTCTATATATAAATCTCTGTAGATTAAAACTAACCCTGAAATCAAGGTATCAGCTCTTAAAAACACACACGCCATCCAATCCAAATAAATAAATATTAATACCCCAGAATTATTGAATCTCAGCATAAATTTTCCGCTCCAACAATGTAAAAAAAGCCACCCCAATCAATACTAACTTTTTCCCAAACTTCTAGTTTATGTTTCCTCTACCTTTCAGTAGCATGTAAACTAACAACAATTAAATCCATTGCTTGAGGAGTTAGGTTAGTGGGGTTAAACGTAACGGGGGTTAATAATTTTGATCAGAATTAATTAGTTTGTGTACATTATTCCTTTTGATTCGTTCCTTGCTTCATTTTATAACTTTCCAACTTTGGGGGTAACTTTGGGATTAGCATGTTTTACCTTCTGCTGGCCCTCTTAATTGTAGCTAAATTAGTAAATGCAAAAGCAGGTCCCCTTAGTTCCCATGTATAATTTTTAACGTTCTAATCTTTTCGTAAATCACATCCTTTATTAAAGATCATTGGCTTCATGTGATTGTAGGAACCACTTTTCTCGCCGTATGTTTAGCCCCAGCTATTTTGGGGCATTTTAGACGAATTCACCATTTCTGGTTTTAGGCAGCTGTTTGGTACTGTAGACGTGGTCTGGTTGTTTTTGTACTTGAGAATTTACTCGTGAGGAGGGTAATGCCTGAGGTGTCTAGTATAGAAGAAGTATCTTTGACTTCTAATCAAAGGGTCAACAACAAGTGGCAAGTACACTTGCAAAGATCAATAATTTCAACAATGTATGGTTACTTGTAAAAAAATTAAAAATTATTCACTATTTAATAAAGTTTTTATTGGTGGATCGATTTTTTTGCACTTTAGTGTATTTTATGATTATTCTATGTATCTATTACTTCAGGAATATTTTAATTTTTCAAATCATTTATTATAATAAATTACGTAACAATAAAGATTGTGTTCTAGACGCAACAATCAAATATAATTCTTTATAATAATTTATGACTTTGAGCCATAACTCTCTCTCTCTCTCTCTCTATTGATACCCAATTTATTTGAAGATTTATTTGAGCAGATCACTTTTTTCAGTTCTAGAGGTGAAATTTTCAACTCCCTTAAGTGCTCCAGAAAATTTTGAAATCGAATATCTTTTAAAACAAAATTTTTATAAAGTTTAAAATATAAGGCTTTTTTGTAGTCCTTACCCTTACTGATTATTTGTTTATTAATTTTTTTTTATCATAATAAACCCATTTGGAGATATTTTGAAAAAAATAATTTTTTTACTTTTTTTTTAAATTATATATTATAAATTTTATAAATTATCAATATTCAAGGATATCAAAATTTCATTTGTCCTGATATTTATTTATGTTTCGGTAGAGAAAATGGCGGCCCGATTGTTCAATTCTAACCTAACTTTTATAACAAATTTTCATCCCAATATTCAAGGATATCAAAATTTCATTTGTCCTGATATTTATTTATGTTTCGGTAGAGAAAATGGCGGCCCAATTGTTGAATCCTAACCTAACTTTTATAACATGGCGGCCGATTGTTGAATCCTAACCTAACTTTCATAACAAATTTTCATCCACCCTACGAAATTATTTTAAAGAATTATAATTTATTGGTTTTATTTAATTGTAATTTTTTTTTTTTAATATTATAATAAAGGGGATTTGAATTTTATTTTATTTTTTTTTTTTTTATTTTAGAAATGAGAATCAAAAAAAAACTACAAATTAAATTGATAAACAAACGTTCAGATGCAATATTAGTTTGTACGAAATGAATAACTAAATAAACGCAAAATAAATCAATTTTGTTAGTTACGTTGTAAATAATATATAATAGATAAACAAAAATTATATATATATATATACATACTTATATATAATTATAGTATAATATGAGAATGAATCAAGTTTATTTTTTAAGAGATGTTGAGTATTTATTATTCTATTATAATTATTTTTATTATTATTATTATATTATTATTATTATATTTTATTATATTATGGGACTTTTTAAGTATTAGGTTTTGTGGGAGATGAATGATTAAAATATATATATATATATATATATATATCTAAAGATACAAATCAATTTTTTTTTATTTATTTTTTTATTTGAAATTAATTCTTTGATGACGATAAAGGACCCAAATAATAAAAAAATAAAAACTCCAATAGGCATGCGTGACTTAAAGGGTTAAAATGATCCTTGTTTTTCAAATAATTGTCCGTAAAGAGGGCGCTCATTATGCATTTAGATCTTATTATATGTAATAATAATAATAATTTACATTACATTAAACTATATTATTTATTTATTAATTAATATAATTGTCTGTTCAAAGTTTCTTTGCCATGTGTTTTACCCCAAATTTGATAGAGAATCCTCCCCTATATAACAAAGATATTATTAATTTCGGATTTTTTTCGCTCCGTGCGTAACCGCGCTTAGCGCCATCCGTGGCCAAAAAAACAACTTCAGGCACAATAATAGTGTATAAAAGCAATTGGCATTTAAGAAAAATAATTAATTTCATGAAAAATACAATATTTAAAAGCATGCGCGTAGTCAAGGGGAGGTCGAGGGGGGCACTGCCTCCCCTCCTAGAAAACTCTTTGCCCCCCCCCCCTAGAAAAATCGAGTCAATATCTCAATAACTATTTATGCTATGATATTATTTTTTTTTCTTAAAAAATCAATACAAATTGACAAATGTAGAGCTCAAAAAAAATTATCTTCCCATATAGGCCAGTAAAAGGGGGGGGGGTTCAGCTTATATTTATTGAGGGAAAAGATTTTTTCTAAGATCTTTTGGTATGGTGTGAGTATGCCAAATCTAAGTTTGCGACCTCGAAAGTCTGGGGGCCCCCCGAGATCAATTTTGAATATCCCTAAAACTCGCACTTTTTTTCGATTTTTTCCCATTTTGACTATGAAGGAGCACGTTTTCAACAAAGAAGACTCTATACATTTTAAAACTAGATTAAATTTTCTACAATTTAAATAAAGTTTTATATTAATTCGATAATTGTAACCCGTGCCGAAATGAGGTTGAAATTTTAAAAAATGCAATTTTTTGCAAAAAATCTCAGTTTTTTTCTTCATTAAGTGAAAACCACTCATACTAGAAACTTGATTTTAATTTCATTCTCTAGAAAATTTTGTTGACTTGAACGTTTACTTGGACCACTTTTTTGTTAAACCTTTTTTATTTATAGATATCCTACATTTTCTGGACAGGATATGATTTGAATCCTAAAAAGAGTCATGGAAAATGCTTGATATCTATAAATCTAAGAGTGTTATCAAAAAAGTGGTCCAAGTAAACCTTCAAGCCAACAAAATTTCCTAGAGAATGAGATAGAAATCACGTTTCTAGGATGAGTGGTTTTTATTTTATAAAGGAGAAACTGCCATTTTTTGCAAAAAAATTGGGTTGGGCGGTCGCCACACCTCGCTCAACCCTGCCACTGCGGCTGCCCCCCGCTAGGAAAATTCCCTAACTACGCCAATGTTTAAAAGCTAAAATAATCATAGACTTCCGTAATAAATAAATTTGTTAATAAATAAATTAAAATAATAGCTTAAAAAATATAATTTTTCAATTAAAAAAAATCTTTAAATATCATTATTGAGGTTAACCTTCATTAAATGTCATAATGGATAAAATTATTAAAACTAGCCTTGAAAAAATTACACATTTAATTGATTTTAATAAACAGTAAAATTCATATTTATAATTTAGTGAAGTGTTTTTATATATAGTTCGTCACAGAGCACTTGAAAACTTCTTTTATTACTTGAATTCATCATCAATTGATTCACTTTTTGAGTCAGTAAAATACACGTTAATATACACAAATGAATGCTAAATAAGGAGATAGATTGTACCCGAAGTTCTTAAAAGTGTCACCTATGGCGCTGCCTTCGTTGCGCCCAGAGCGAATAGCGGAGAAATGCATAACTAGCCATTTAATATTTAATCAAAAAGGGAATTAAAAAATCACAAAACAATTTTCATTCATTATATTAAAAATATTTTAAATTTGCTTGATTATTATTAAATATATTATTTAAGGAAAAATGCTCTAGAAGGCAGCTTAATCAAAGAAAGAGGAATAAAATATAAATATAGGGGAAGGAAGAGTTGGGTGGGGGGTTTTCCACCCCTCCCGCGTGGCATAGAAAGTTTGAATAGATTGTAAGTCAATGCGTGAAATATAAGAATTTTCAAAACTATATAGCCCGAGAGGGCGTAAGAAAACGGAACATATGTAGTTGACATTTGCAAAAATTCTTTTTTTTTTGGTCCCACTAGAAATAAAAATCTTACTTAATAACTATATGGGTGACCATTGATGACGTTACTATTGCATTTAATAAATCAATAATAATTAAATACTATAGTGGAATTTTATTTTATTTTTAAAATACCAAAATAATCCTTAATTTAAACATATATATATTTGACTGGTCGTTAAAAATATGTACCAAAAAATGAACTTAGATCGTCTTGTGGCACTTCTTTTTAATAACAAAATTTTACCTCGCGTTGTTTCATCAAAATGAAGCTTTTTAGGGGCCGTCAGAAAAAATTTAATTTTTAAAGACCAGTCTAATATAGGTATGCATTATAATTTTACCAAAATTTTCAAATTTAATAAAAAAATTTGATTCATTTTGTTTTTTGTTTTTGTTTTTTAACAAGAAATTACAAATCTTTGGAAAAAATAATTAAATTAAGTAAAGTTGCCATTTGTTTTTGTGCTTTCTTAATTTTTGACAATGAAAAATTTCCAGCTTATATACATAAAAGATAAGCCAAAAGGAATATAGCCATGGGTGTAGTTAGGGGGGGACAAGGGGGCAGTGTCCCCCTACTAAACTCATTGCCCCCCCTTAGAAAAATAGAAACTCCATTATTACGAGGCATAGTTACTTCCAGGGGCGACTGAGGGTCAGTGGTTAGAGTGTTGGGTCGCTAACTCGGAGATCGCTGGTTCGAGCCCGAGTCTCGGCAGATAGATATTTGCAGTCGCCTCCTCTTGGAAAGTAATGGCAACCTACCAAGAGTATAATTGCCAAGTGACCTCTCCAAATTAGCCGTTCGGAACCGGCGTTAAAAAGTAGGTCCCGTATATCTGTGTAAAACAACTAAACACACTCAGCACAGGTATATGTGGAGAGGCGCCGACACCCGTTTCGGGTATGGCACTCGAAGAAGAAAAAGTTACTTCCAAAATTTGTAAATTCTACTAAAAAGTTAGATGATCTCTAATCGGATTACCGAAATTTAAACCTTGTGGGGCTAATCAGCTGCCCGGCTACCCCCCCCCCCCCTAGGAAAACTCCCTAACTACGCCAATGGATATAATATAATATATGTAGCTATACATTTAAATTGGAAAATGTTTTAGATCTAATAAAAAAACAGAACAAAATAAATATTGAATACTTTTATTTTCTCAAGACTTGCATCATATAGAAAAAAATAAAGACCGGATTTTTGTGCAATATAAAAAATAAAAAAACAAATAATATTATAGTATTTTGAAAATTGCCATTTTATCAATGAACGAAAAAATCCTACCTATATATTAAAAATTTAAATTTCTCGAATGGCTGTTAAAAATTCTCCCTTTATCGATGGAAATTAGAAAAAATTTTAAAAAGAAAATACAAAGCAACTAATAATAAATAAATATTATGAAAATAGACAATGCTACAGATACCCTTCAAGATAGAGATTACCTTGAATAAAAATAAAAAAATAAAATATAAATATACCTATACGAAAGATAATTTTTTCATTTTATCCAAGCTAATTTAATCTCCAAGAGAATCTTGTATCAATGTCTATTTTCAAAATATTTTTTGATTATAGTTGCTTTATATTTCAATTTTTAAAGCAAACTATTTTTTATTTTAATGAATTGGCTAAGGGGCCAGTTATGGAGGGGAAATAAAAGCCAACTTCTATTTAATACTTTATTTTGGGCAGACTTAATCAATATTTTATAACGTTTCGAGCGCTACACCGCTGCTCTTCATCAGTGCACGTCAACCAAGTTACAAAAACACGCAAAAATTTATCTCCAGCAGACGTTTTACATTTGGAATCATTACACTGCTAAACAAGCTACAGCAATTTCAATTTACTGGAGATAAATTTTGCATGTTTTTGTGACTTGGTTTACGTGCACTGATGAAGAGCAGCGGTGTAGCGCTCGAAACGTTGTAAAATATCGATTACGTCTGCCCAAAATAAAGTATTAAATAGAAGTTGGTTGGCTTTTATTTCAAATTTTTTTCCCATAACTGGCCCCTTAGCCAATTAAAATAAAATAGGGCCACCAAATACGGTTCTTTTTAACAATTTTTTCCTCTAATTTTTATTGATAGATGGAGAATTCCTCCCCCACTATTTGGATTTTTAATAAATGTTTTTTATACAAAATTTTCAATAAATTATTTTCCACATAATATTATTATTATTATTATTTGATTTTGTTGCACTTTCTCAGCTTTAACTGCTGTGAAAACTTACACCTATCCTTTAGATGAGCTGGGATTAGGCTATTATTATTATTATTATTATTATTATAATCTGAGTTAATGCACTTTTTCATCAGTTTGCGCTGAAAAAATTTCACCTATCCCTTCTGATCTTATTTAGGATTAGGCTCGGATGATGTGGGAAGGGAATTCACCCTCTGACCCGCCCACATAAACCTCCAGATAATCTTTAATTGAGAAACTTTCTCATTATGTGGCAAGTTTGTAGAATAATTATTGCCTTGAGATGGTGTTCAGCAATATTATTATTATTATTATTTATAAAAATAAATAAATAGCATTAATGGTCACCCTTAAATAAGTAAATAAAATCTTTACCTTATAGAATTCTGCGATGGGCATATTTTCCTTCATTTCAATGCAACTACGGTTGTCATGGAAACGTAAATAATCTCAAAGGGTTGACGTCATCACTCACTCATTCATTGTTGACAAAATAAATCACTATTATTGTTATATTCTTAAATATTTGAATCGCTCATTTCACATTATTTAAATCATATTTTCCAAAAGATAAAACTATTTTATTTATATATATATACGTATATATATTCACGAATTGTACAAAATAAAATAAATTATATAAATATATATATAAATAAAAAATTGAAAAAAAAGTTTAATTTCATTTTTTGTTTTGTTTTTTATTTTATTCTGAAATATTGTCGTCAAATTGATTTAAAAAACGAATGCCTGTCTGTCTGTATGTCTCTATTCTGTACATATATGTACCTATGCTTTATAGAGAGAATACAAATATTAAAACAAAAAAATAAAAAATAAATTACTATGATATGCATGTGAGTGAGAAAAAGGGCAAGCGAAAAAGCGAGAGAAATAAATAAATAAATCAGTGGGGACTAATAATTAAAAATGATTAATAAATTGAAAAAATAAAAAAAAATATTTAAAAAAGTAAATAAATAAACAAAAATAAAAATAAAAGGTGTCTTTCAAGTATGCCGTGACGTTGTTGACACACACAGAGACATCAACGCCACCAAGATGGATTCATTATTATTTATTTATTTATACTTATACGTTTATATATTTAAAGAGAACGGATTTTAATCAAATATATATTCAGGCAAGAGAAATTACCTTTTTTAATAAATCAATGTTGATAAATGAATCTTTAAAAATTCTAAAAGAAAAAAAATGATTTCTGTAAACAATCTCAGCTTGGCAATGATTTTGTTATTGTTGATAAAAATCAAGGATGTTATTATACAGGTCCTAAACCACTTATTGGACGTCTAATCTTTCTTGAAACAAAAATAAAGCAAGCATTATAGACAGTGGCAGATTAAAACAATATAAGGCCAAAAAAAATTAGGCCCCGGATAACAAAAATGCCTTTATTAAGATATTTAATTTTTCCTTTATTATAAGGTCTTTTTTTTATTATATAAATATTTAAATTAATACTTTGTTATTAATTATCGTTGAAAAATAATATCTAATAATATTTGGAACAAAAATGACTATTGAATTATGTTATTTGTCTTTTTACATAAAATTGATAGCTACACCTAATATGAGAGGAAATATAATGTTACAGGAAACATTAAAATAATGATTTAATTTTATAAGTCAATTGATAATTGTTTTATAAAAATCAAATGAAATTTTATATCACGATCAAAATTAATATGATAATCAATTTTGGGGGCACCCATGCATATTCGACGGGGCCCTAGTGCGCCTTGCTTGTGATCCGCCACTGGGTACACATAAGATTTTCATTTTTGAAAATGACTGCCTCGTAATTATTTTTAAAATCTCTAATTAGCTACCTATTTATATAAGTATAAGCAACAATGGGCTTATGTTATAATTAAATAAAAATAATCCCCTCTAAAGTCTCATTTGTTCAAAGAGTTATTAAAATACATGTTCACAGACACAAAATAAACTTTTTCTATAATGTAATATATTTACCCATGTAGCACAAGAGATTCTACGAATATATTAAAAGTACATATATATCCCAATTATACTCAGAATATTCTTAGAATATTTAAACTAAAAAAATTCTTGGACTAATCTTCTGGGAATATTCTTTGGTGGATAATCTAAGAATATTCTAGTGAAATTGAATTAAATCTCCTGCGCGAATATTTTAGTTCTAAGAATATTCCCAGAATATCTACGAAGATTGAAAGATTATTCACAGAATATTCCAATGTCTAGAAAAGATATTATCAGTATATTTATAGATTATTCTTGTGCTACCTGGGCCATTTATATAAGTATTAAGTATAAGCAACAATGGGTTTCCAGGTAGCACAAGAATATTCTATAAATATTCTGATAATATCTTCTCTGGACATTGGAATATCCTGTGAATAATCTTTCAATCTGGATATTTTGGGAATTTTCTTAGAACTGAAATATTCGTGTGGGACATTTAATTCCCTTTCCCAGAATATTCCTAGGTGGAATATTCGGAAAATAATATTCTCAGAAGATTAACGCACATACAAATATTCTGTGGATCTTCTAGAGATAATTGGAATATATGTCCTTTAAATAACTTCTTAGAATATTCTGGGGATATTGTGTGTTACATGGATTTATGTTATAATTAAATAAAAATAATCCCCTCTAAAGTCTCATTTGTTCAAAGAGTTATTAAAATACATGTTCACAGAAACAAAATAAACTTTTTTTTTTTATTATTCTATAATGTAATACGTATATTTACGTTAGACATAAATAATAATTATTATTTGATCAAAACGAAAAATTAAATGTTGGTCAATTTTTAACCAACTTATTTAAATCCGACTCATTAAGTTTAAAAAAGTATTTATAATAATATTTACGTTGTATATTTTTTTATTTTTTAAATTATTATTAATAATTTATTTATAGTGAATTGTTTTTACAGAAATTGCCATCGGCGCCCCCGTGCATAATAAGATTATATTATTCGTGTAAAATATATAAATATATATAAAAAAATAAATAAATAAATATATATATACTAATAGGAAATATTTAAATGTGTTTTGTCTTTAATGTCGATTTGTAGTATATATTATAAAAAAAACAACAAAAAAAAACGTAATAATAATTAAATAAATGGAGATTTTATAATAAAAACAAAATATATATATATATATTTAAAGAATTTTTTATTTTTTTGATATTTTTCCTCCTTTTTATTTTTTATTTTTCTTATCCTTATGCCTGGTGAAAATTTGAATACACTGAAGTGCAAAAAAATTGATCAACCAATAAAAACTTTATAAATAGTAAATCATGATTTTACAAGGAACCATACATGATTGAAATTTTAGCTTATTGCAAGTGTACTTGGCACTTGTTGTTGACTTAGCTCTTGATTAATTAACTAAGCACACACAATTTGAACTGATGCTTGAACTTTAGAAATATCCATTTTGTATATTTTATATTTCTATCAATGATGCTTAATTCAAAATTATTCAATTCATTGATATTTCAAATGGAATTTGATCTTTTATTAAAATTTCATTTCAATGTAAAGTGATATTGAGAAAGTAGGATAATTTGTAATTGTATCTTTTTAATTTAATTTTAATTATTTTTTTTTTTTATAAAACTCAAAAATTATCAACAATATTTATTGAATAATATTAGTTTAAGAGTTAATAGAAACAAATTATATGAATATTTGTAAAAATTTTAAAAATAATTTCCTATTTAATCAAGTTTTTATTAGTGGGTCGATTTTTTTGCACCGTAGTGTATTTGTGATGATTATAGAGAGATTTATTAAAGAGATTTAAAACACTTCTTCAAGAATGTAAATTTTTAGAAAAAGAATAATTCATATATAATATGTCAAGACAATTCAATGAAATGAGTTTAACAGTTGAAGAATATATATCCACTTAAATTGAGAGGTAAATGTGAAAATATCCAGAAGATGGCAGCACTATACAGCAGTGCCTGTATCTATGCAATCAACACACACGATTTGCGAATATATTGCGTTATTCAGGCTTAAAAATTAAATTAAATAAATCTTGTGATATCAATAATTCTGGTGCAAATACATTAAATACTTTAATGTTCAAAAAAATATAGTAATCCAATTGTCGAATTTGACTAGCGATACTTGGGTATAACAAAAATTACTCCGATGCCTGATGAAGAAAAAATACAAAAACAATGAACATTATATCACTAATAATAACAATCTATCCTTTCAAAATCATTTTTATTTAATAATTCAATAACTTAATATATATTTGTACTAATATAAAACATAATTAACATGAACAACAGCTCTCACGCGGTGAGGATTAGGGCCACCCCCGCCAGGGTCCATTTCGAGGGCTTCTCTTTTGTCTTCAGATTGAATGTCCAGACAAAGGTCATTCCGCGCTCGCGGGTTTTGTACAGAGGACACTCGTACATGTTCTTCAGATCTTGTTTGTCCTAAAAAAAAAACGTTGGAATTGTTTAAAAAAAAGGACAATTGCTCGTAGAATAGTGGAAAGGATAGATGTACTTGTGTGATGGCTTTGACGTAGATAACGGGCAGGATGGGCAGCAGCTCCCCGAGTTTGGAGTCGACAATCCCGCCCACTAGGGTATCCCACCTGGCGCCTTCCATTATCAGACTGTGGATGTAAGCGCCTTCTCGCGGCGGAGCTCTGAAACAGGGGATCAAGGGATGATTCAAAGTGAATCCTCTACTATAGACCGTCTACTTAACCCTAGATAACTAAAAATTTGTCCGTGCGACGACGCATCTCCGCTCGAATGTGAAGTTCACAAACTTCCCCGGGCTCCAGGCCCGTCATTCTTTTTCTACCCTAATAATTTGAATAAACAGTGCAGTGTGTGATGCAATTGTGTTCACACTTCAATTGGGAATTGACGCTCGACGAAAGTTTAGTTGTTACGTAACTTTTATGAAAATGTTAGTTATAGACTCCAAAATTATAAAAACCAAAAATCTGTAAAAATTCTGAGGTAAAGCTACTATTATAAGGATCAAGTCTAGAGAGTTTCAAATTTTTGAAATATTACTTTGGCCGGAATAAAAAAATTGATCGTTCAAAAACCCCTTGTTATTTAGATGGGAACTTGCCATGGTATGTGGTACAGGTTAAAATTGAGATAGGAACTTGAAACCTGGGGGATATATTTTTTAATTTATTTCGAACTATATGTGGCTCTGTCAGAGTAAAAATTCGAAAATACCAAAAATAAGGACCACCCTAGTATGCAAGAATGAAATTTGTGGCCCTCATAATGTGGACATAATTATGTAGCAAATGTGTGTAATCGTATTTCCTAAATTTTTCGTTCTTATTTAGTTCCAATTAACCCATACTATCGTGTCATGTAACAAGTTCCTATTTTTATTAAACAATTTTGTTAATATTAACGTTTTTTTAATGCGTAGTCCGCTCGACGAATGTTTAGTTATAATGTCGTCCAATATTAACTTACTCAGCAGAGACAAGACCCGACACTGCAAAAACTTCTCAATTATTGGAAACGACTGAAATGAAGACATTACGAAGGATAATGAACGTGACCAAGCTTGATAGAATGAAGAGTGAAGATATTAGAGAAAAATGTGGAATACAAAAGGTGGGAGAATGGATCAAGAGAAGAAGAAGAACAGAATGGTGAGAAGAATGCCAGAAGACCGACTGGTAAAAGAAATGATGACAAACAAGCTGGTCGGAATAAGAAGTAGAGGTCATCCCAAGAAGAGATGGTATGACGTTGTTATAATTTATTTTGGATTGTTTTAAAGTTAAGAGTTACTGGGTAAATAATAGAAGTAAGATATATTTATAACAATGGGTTCATTGCGAATAGTTACAATGGGAGGGCAGTAAGGTGGGAGTCAGGCCTTACGATCGTATGTCAACCCGTATGTTATCTCTCGATCATCCGACCGAGACTCCCCGCTTAATATATAATTTTAATTAGGCCAAGCTTTGCAAATTCAGAAATTACGGAAGTCTAATGCTTTTGCGTTTACCATAAAACATGTCGTCAAGGCATATCACAACAACGTTCCGGAAAAATCGAACCTATAGGTTTAAAAATAAGAAGAAGATGTACATCAAATATGCCTAATCCTAAACTCTAAACTGACTATTTAACTCGAGAGAACAAACAACAACAATAAGGCTTACGTGAATTCTTCCTTTTCCTTCTTGGTGACGTCGCATTGTAGGCACATCTTGTCGAGCGGCCACTCGTTCTTCCTGGCCGTGGACTGCATGATAGCCGTGAGGAAGGACTGCGGGTTGAAGAAGCCGGCAAGCCAGACGGCGGCAGGAAGTTGGAAGTCGGTGACCCAGCTCTCGAGTTCCCGAAGACGCAGCTGCAGGTCCTGGTACCAGGCGCCCAGGCCCAGCTGCGACGGATACGCCAGCTTCGTCCAGCTATCCGGCACCATGTCCATGAACAGTTTCTCCTCCAACACTTCCATTTCGGACGAGATGGTCAGCTCGCCCTTCAGGCCCAAATCCAGTTCCCTCAGCGACGTATGAATCTCTTCAAAGAGGTTATTCATCCGCTCGCATTCCTGGAAGGCGACGATGATGTACGGAGTGCGATTCTCAACCCTTGACATTATCTCGGCGATATTGAACATGGGCGGCACTTTGTCTAAAATGTCCTCCAACGCGGCTTTCACCTGAACAGAAAAAACAAAATTATGCAAGTATATAGGGACCGTGCGTCACGACTTTGCGCCAACTATCGACGAAAATGTAAGCTTTGGGGGAAGATTTATTAAATGTCCAAAACAAAGAAAATCGCTCACGGCCTAGATATTTTAATAGATAATTGATAAATAAGGCTCTAGAATGGATCCCCACTGAAAGACGAAAAATAGGTCGACCCAGGCGCTCTTGGATGGACGAGGTGAACGAGGCTATGAGTTTCAGAAATCTCGAGATTGTGGATGTCTGGGACCGTGAAACTTGGAAATTGGGAACGGAGAAGAAATCCGGAAGAAGAATAAGAAGAAGGAGATAAATAAATAAATTACAAGTACCTACTTATATTCGACACATTTTTTATAGTAAATCATTTTCTCTAGTAAGCTAACAAAAATGTGTGAATTTGTTTGAAAATAAGGACCCAACGTAAATAGGCGGTATTTTCCGTTTCTACAGGGTGGAGAATACCGTCGGTTGAATAGATTTGCCTGTTGCTTACCTTGTCCTCTCTGCTGATGGTTAATCCGACGGCCGCCCCTAAATCCCTCGGCTGTAGTTCGAATATAATTCGAAACAGGTGTTCAGCGCTACTAGTGAGGTAGCCGATTTCTGCATTGGGGTGGAGGCCACAGAGATAGGGGCTCTCACCGGGCAGCGCATGGTCAATGTACTTGTGGTACCCTTCGTAATCGGAATTGGGCGGGCTCGGGAATCCCGGCGCCAAATTCAACTCGCCGTCAACAAGTTCCGGGCACATGTACACCTGAAGGGAAGGAAAACACGTTTTACTTTCTAAAAGAAAAGCACCCGCCCTCAACAATGCACGAATTTCCATAACAACAATCAAAAAAACTTACATTATTATAATTAAATAATTAAAAAATTCGTTGCTTTATCAAAAAATAATAAAGAAATGATATCGATATCGATATCGATAAATTACTTATTTTTTTTCATAAAGCAAGGAATTTTATAATTATTTCATTGATAAAGAAAGGATTTTTTCCAAAACGTTTTATGATATCGAATATATTCATTTAATACACGGAAAAAACGATATATTTATAGTTAAGAAATTATATTTGAAATGAATAGATGGTTAAGTTAATTATGGGGAAATAAATCTATGTTCAATACGAATAAATGATATACGTATTTTAAGTATTATCATATTTTGGAGCAATTCTAGATATATTAATAGTTAAGATGCCGCTATTTGAACCAGTATATCTTGATTATTAATAAAATGTCTTTAGAATAAATAAGAGCTCATTAAAAATGCTCAACTCTATCAATGTATTTATTATAAAGAAATTGTTTTTTCAGTGTACAATAAACAATCAAGAATGTATTTTAAAACAGATTTTACTTTTACAACAAATTGTAAATGGAAATAAACTGCTTGGGCTTGTATGTAGGTGTAGCGCTTACCTCTAAATAGGTGCGACAGAGCCTCCTGTCCCAGTCGTCGGTGATGTGGCCCCCGTACATGATCTCTCCGAATAGATATCGCAAATTTTCCCATGGGACCTTGGCAGAATTCTCCAGATAATTATACAGGACGTTCACGCTGATGGTCAGGTCGCCATTGTTGAACGGATATTTGCGATTCCATCCCTGAACAAGAAAAAAAGAGTTTATTCTCCAATTTATTTACTTACTAGCTGACAGCCGGGGCTTCGGGAGCGTCTCGTTCCGAACTTTTTAAAAATAGTGCCAAAAATTCGGGGTTACCACTGCCATCTATTACCATATGATTTATGCTTGAAGTATGTACGGAACAATTTTTTTTAATAATAATTAATAAGAGAGAATGCTGCGATAAAATCTGACCTCCGGTATATAGGTATAGCCTTAAGTTTCAAATGAAAGTTGTTCTCCCTTGATATAAAACAATTTTTATTTCAACCTTTTTTTTCATATAATATGCACTGTTTCTGAGTTTTAAGACTGTCTCATGAGAAAAAAACTCACCCGGTATATATACAAAATACTAATTTTAATTCATAATACACAATATAAAGTATCTTAGAGAGAAGTGAACTCTACCCATCTCAAAACCCGACCATCCACCCCAACTGGGATCACGTCTTATATAGCGCAGAATCCCCTCCACCGGGCAGCCGAAAGCCAGCGGAGCCGCCCGAGTTCGCCGGGAGAGGCGGCATGAGTGAAGGAGAAGTCCCTCCCCCACCTCCCGCCTATCCTACTGGACTCACCCGGTATATTCTATTATATACTAGCTGACGTGCCAATCTTCTTGGCCAAAGATTCAAGTGTTACCACTGCCATCTATAGAAAAATTATTCAAGCTTGACGTACGTACGTAACAGTCTATTTTATTAATATAGATTAATTGTTTGTTGGGTAAAATAAGATAGAGATGATCAAGGCCCTCCTTCTTCAGGGTTTAAAAGGGTCAACGAAGATACCTCTGTGCATATTAATATTATTTTTAATTGCAATTGAATTCAAAACTTGTGCACAGCGATGCCTTGATTAGTCGAAACGTTGTCTAAAAAATAAATTAAATTTAATATCAATTTAATTTTATTCTGGATCCAAATAAAATCGATTAGCTAAATTTAAAATAAAGCAAAAAATTACCGAGAACACTAGATACTATTCATTTATAATGCAAGTTTATTTATATGAAGGAGAGGACCCCCTCATTGATTTGCCATTATTTCTGGCTCTGTTACCTGAGCGCCAAATTTCTTCCTCTCGTTGACGACTGCATGGAAATAGCAAAGAGCGAACAGGATCACCTTGAACTCGGACTCTTTGGTGCACATTTCCATGGTGTCCTGGTTGAAGATGTCCAGCGCCTTGTGCAAATTAGCGAACATCCCCGACGGAGGCTCGTTCGTTATCTTGATCGAGGATTCCAAAATGCCTGTAAAAGAAAAAAAGCACCCGGGTTCGTCACCCACGTGACTTTGCCAAGTTAAGAAATCGACACAAATATGAATAAGAAATAATAACTGGGAAGAAAATTGAAAACTCGGTTTCCGCAAATTTTGTTAGAAAATTTTATTTATTTTAACCATGACGACTGTTTTTGTTGGGGGATGGACATAGGTACATACATAGTTAGATAGATAGGTACATACAGAGGCAGGGATAAATGCGCTTTAGTAGTATATGATTTTATTTGTAATATGTTCAATTTGAAGTGAAAAGCGTCTAGAAATAATTAAATTAGAAAATAAAGAAGAAATTTGATATATACAACATGACCCCCATATGAAATTATAGGTAAAAATAAAATTTTTAAAAGTTTTTATTGTTGAATTTTTGAATTGTTAAAATATTTATTAATTAAAATAAATAAAATATAAATTTGAATAATTAAAAGGTTAATTAATTGAATTTTAAATTATATGTAGTTTGATAATAATTGAACAAATTAATAAAAATTAGTAATATTGTTGCTATCACTGAAAGGAGAACGCTATCGTAACTAGGAATGTATGGACGATTAACAGTTTTTTGTTTCTACTGAAAAATTTGAAAAAAGGAGATGACCCCTTTTCATAATCACCGATTCAATTAATTTCGGATAAGAAATGCCTAATATGTGAGATGGTGTGTCAATTTTGAGTCCAGCAAGAGAGTCACCGATGTTTAAGCTCGCTCAATTGGCAAACGCTCGTTTCCAATTTACCAAAATAATTAACAGGCAAAGAGAAAATCATTGAAAAAAATTATATTTTATGTATTTTTTAACCGGAATTTCTAAAGTTAATAATTGATCATACTTCGTTTTAGAACAGGGCTGTCCAAACCGCGGCCCAGGTATCCAAGGAATGCGGTCCAACATAAATTTATAAATTTCCTTAAATCATTGAGATTTATATGAAAATCCTGGAAAAGACATAACAATTTGGCCTAATAATTTTGTTTCTTTAAAATAAGAAATCTACTGAAATGTTTTTGAAAAATAAGTGTTAATTTTAAATTTTGAATCTGGACTAAAATTCAAGATTTCCGTAAAAATAATCACCATTTCGGTCTATTTTAGTCTCCATTTTCGTTGTATTTTAACTGCAAGCTTTCTGAAACATATAACCTTCAAAACTTCAACACCTACGCCTTGATTTATTCCTCCTTCTCTTCGGTACTGCAGGGATCGTTCGAGATTCATAGGGGCCGTATCTTCATGGGCCTCTTCATACATTTGATAGCATAAAAAAATTATATGCGGCCCGAGAAATTGTTTTTTTCTTCAAATATGGCCTGGGTAAGCTAAAATTTGGACATCCCTGTTTTAGAAAAACGAATATTTTGGCGTCTGAACGAATTTTCTACAACCTTACATTATCGAAATATCGCGTTCTCAAAAAATCATAATTTGTGAGTGGATCTTACACTGAGGCCGAAGGGGCTTTTGTATGTTAAATGAGAGGAGCAATAAATAATAGGAATCGAATAAAAAATAAGGAGGTGGGTGTTGTGGTTGTGGTTTCACCTTGTGGAATGACCTGGATAGTTGGGTCGGCCGAAGGCTCAGCACTCATGAACAGCCTGTAATCCTCGTGGGAATTCTCGCAGTTGATTTCCAGCTTTTTCTCCAGGATGGGCAGCCAGCGCTGGATCAAGTGGATGTTCTGCAGAATGACCCAGTGGCCAAACTCAGCCGCCTGGTCCATCGCGTCCTCGGCAACGGGCTCTTGACCCTAGACAAGTTAATACACAGACACCGTTTCGATATCGAGTGGAACTTGCAACAGCTTCAGCTAAACTATCTGGATTACATGACGCGAACTCTCAAATGCGAAAAAACCGAAACTACAAGGCACATGCTTCAAAAAAGTGAAACACTTGAAAAATTCGGATTTTTTTCAAAGAAATTTCAAAATTTATATTTTTTATTTAAGCTTTTAATGTATTACATTGTGATATTGTTTAAAAATAATTCTGCATGTATACAATGTATTAAAAGTTTAAATAAATAAGATGACGTGTTCTGATGTGGCCATCCACTTAACTTTACCATACAACCTGGAATGCAAAATTATTTATAATAATCTAAGGGGGGGGGGGGTTAGTTTTTTCATTTTTATTTTTCTAATGTCCCACTGGTTATGTATCCAAATTTTGGTTGAGTTTGGTAATGGCCAAGATTTTCATTTTTTGACCCCCCATTTTGGGCGGTTAGTTTTTGCATTTTTAGACATCTGGGGGTTCACTGATTATGTATACAAAATTTGGTTGAGTTTGCTCAAACGGCCTAGATTTTTAATTTTTAACACTCCCCTTCAACCCCCTTAATTTTGGGTCGATATGCACCAAAATCTAATTAGCTCTTAATCTCAATGGACCAAAACTACGTGTGAAATTTGGTTTCGATATTCACGCTAGTTTTTGAGCTAGCTCGTTCACAAAAATTTGGTAACGCACAGACTAACTAACTGACAACTAGACTAACAGACATTTTGACAAAACAATTATTATCTCGAAAAATATAATTTTTTCAATGTTCACTTATTAGAGCTTTTTTGTAGAGCGAAATGCCATGGTTTCGCTCAATTTTTTAAATCAAAATAGTTTCAGCCGTTTTTTAGATATTTTGAAAAAAATAAGGAAAAACCACTTTTTTCATGCCTGATTACAATACTGGACCATACTCTTGTATGTAAATGTTAGTATATTTGTGATCAGGGGGTTCTAGAGAATTGACAAAACATTTTTTTTTTTTTTTTGAAATATCTCGAAAAAAAAATTTTGTCGAAAAACGAAAAAATGGCAAGACTTGTGAAATTTCAGATTTTCACTAAAAAATTGAAATATCCATTGCAAGAGCTCTATCCCGGTCGCCTGATCTCTTTCCGGGGGGATGTTCCATGACCCACTCGCTCCGCCGATTTCACCTCGTGTGACTTTTTTCTGTGGGGATACGTCAAAGCTGAGGTATACAAAGTTCGACCTCGAACCCTTGAAGCTCTGAAGGATGCGATTGAGGGCGTCGTCGCTGGAATTTCTAGGAAGAGTGGCCGAAAACTTCTTTGAAAGGTTATTGGATAAAAAATACTTGGTAGGTTTCACATTAAGATATTAAAATAAAACGAATTTATTTTTGGAGAGACTTTAATCTCGATATATTTATTTCGGGTGGCTAACCCATCTTCAGGAGCAACAGAAAGTAACTGTGAAGAAATATATATCGAGATTAAAGTCTCTCCAAAAATAAATTCGTTTTATTTTAATATCTTAATGTGAAACCTACCAAGTATTTTTTAATCAATAATTTAAAAATTGTTTCACCAAGTACCAACACCAAATTCCTTAAAAAATATTCTTTGAAAGGCTCAATATGTGCATTGCTCGCCAAGGCCGCTTTGGACGGTATTATACATGTACTTTTGAGCAATAAAAACCTTTTTTATGTATCTTAAACTGTTTTCTTACAATTAACTCTTCAAATCCAGGGACTGCATTCTGCCCCACCCTGTACATAGTTATAGAATATAAGAATGCACAAAACATTTAAATTCTCAACAAATTGTTTGTATTGCTATCATTTTGTGGTTTTAAGAATTTAATAAACTTTCAAAACGTTTTTTAAAAATTTCACTTTCGCCGTTGTTTCCCCGGAGGTGCGATATGTATGATCTAACCTGTCCTAATGCGACGTTGTGCAGATTGTTGGACTCGATGCCGAACCCGACCGTTTTGCCGAGCCTCTCGACGTCCTTGAGCGGGTCTACGCCCGGCGAGAGGATGAAGAACACGGGCGTTTGGTTGTCCGTTTCCTCGTAAGTCTTGGCGAACTCGATACTTCGTGCTTCCGAGTATTTTGCACCGAACTTTTCTTCAATGAACACTCGCATGGCATAGACCATTCTGTCAGGCCGGAGGGCTCGCATCATGCACAGTTTCTGTAGCGGTGTTTTGTTCTTGTATTCGCCGGGGAATTTATCCCTTTCCGGCGATTCCGACTGGATGAAATTTTTCCACCTGCGCAAAACACAAGCACACGTTTATTAGTTATTTCAACACATAACTAATGACATAAAAATTACAAAGCGGACAAATGTATTAGATGGAATAGTATACAGGGTTATTGGATAAAAAATACTTGGTAGATTTCACATTAAGATACAAAAATAAAACGAATTTATTTTTGGAGAGACTTTAATCTCAATATATATATTTCGGGTGGCTAACCCATCTTCAGTGCAACAGAAAGTTTATATCTTAATGTGAAACCTACCAAGTATTTTTTATCCAATAATTTAAAAAATGTTTCACCAAGTACCAACACCAAATTCCTTAAAAACTAGTATACAGGATGTCCAATATCATAATGATAAGCCGTGAACATGGGCTAGGGTAATTTACGATGGTCCAGAACCTAAATTTTTTTTTAATAAAAGTCTCATAGTTTTCGAGTTATAGGCATTTTTTTAAAAATAGTGAAAACTGCTACTCTGCCCCTAAATATCGAGATGCTCTGGCTACAAATATGCATATTTTATTATTCTAATTTTTGTTATGCAATCCTGAATAATCCTATGTGCTATTAACCAGAGTTCAAAATAAAACCATAAGTACTATACTTTTGGAGAAAAAAATATTTTTGCCGTACTTATGTTTGAAAAAATTTTCATCAACTAACTTTGAATCATCTTTAATGTAAAAAAAGTCTAGTAAACAATCATGGCAAGTTATTTAAAAAATTAGCCCATTTAGTCAAGATTTCAAAATGGTACAGCACTTTGTAATTCCTTCTTTAAAAAAAAATTTAATTTTTTGGCAAATTAGCTAATTTAAAAACATATTTTGATAGTGTTTTTTATTTAATATGTTAATCAATTATGTCGCATCTTAATTGATCTAATCTTTGGCTATTAATTGATTTATTGATAACTATTATAGTATTAATGTCTATAATAGCCAAAGATTAGTATCAATTAAGATGCGACATAATTGATTAACATATTAAATAAAAAAAATTATCAAAATATGTTTTTAAATTATCTAATTTTGTCAAAAAATACAAATATTTTTTACTTTAAAATTAAAAATCTCGGCCATTTGAGCAAACTCAACCAAATTTTGTATACATAATCAATGGACCCCCAGAATTCTAAAAATGCAAAAATTAAACGCCCAAAATGGGAGTGCAGGGTCAAAAAATTAAAATATAGGCGCTTGTACCAAACTCAACCAGATTTTGAATATATAATCCGTGTGCACCCAGAACTCTAAAAATTCAAAAGCTATTGGCCAAAATGGTGGGGGGGGGGAGGGGGTAGTATATGGTCAAAAAATGGAAATCTTGGCCATTTACCAGACTCAACCAAATTTTGTATACATGAATCAGTGGGACCCAGAAGACTAAAAATGCGAAAACTAACCACCCAAAATAGGGGAGGGGAAGGGGTATGCCAAAAAATGAAAATATAGGTCTATGAACTAAATTCAACCAAATTTTGTATACATAATCAGTGGACACCCATAAGTCTAAAAATGAAAAAAAAACTAACCACCAAAAATGGCGGGCGGGGGTCAAAAAATGAAAATCTTGGCCATTTACCAAACTTAATCAAATGTTGTATACATAATCTCTTGTGTCGATGGCAACAGTTAAACTCTGCCCCCAGAAGTCTAAAAATGCAAAAACTAACCCTCCCTACCTACATGATTATAAATAAATTTATTAAATATTAAAGTGAGGTTCAGATTTTATGA
Organism: Forficula auricularia; assembly: GCA_024734495.1. NCBI lineage: Eukaryota > Metazoa > Arthropoda > Insecta > Dermaptera > Forficulidae > Forficula > Forficula auricularia. The sequence goes on along the minus strand of JALMQS010000629.1, from coordinate 101,107 downwards.
TAAAGTGGATGGCCACATCAGAACGTATTAGTTTATTTAATCTGTATAATTTGATTTGGTAATGAAGGCGGTATTAAATATTTTTAAAATTTGTATCCGAATACCAAATTTTGTATACATAGATTACTAAAAATGCAAAAACAAACCCCCCAAAATGGGGGGCGGGGGGGATCAAAAAATTAGATTCTTGGCCCTTGTCCCAAACTCAATCAGAAGTGTGTGGTAAAGTCAAGTGGATGGCCACATCAGAACGTGTCAATTTATTTGTTTTAAAGAATGAAGTACTAAGGGCCGGTTGCAAAGTAAATGCTTTTTATCACTAACACAGGGGTAGATGGTAAAAAGCATTTAGGTTTGCGACTATAACCGGCCCTAAGTGCGAAGCGAGTTCCGTAGTGGTGTTACCTTTTGAGACTGCCCTCAATGTCGCGTTCCAAGTTCTGCAAGTCGGGAAAATTGGTGAGTGCCTTGATTCCTCCCCAGCCGACGTTGGTAATGAATTCGTGGGGCGAAGTGAGCCCGGGCTGGAACGGGTACCGCAACAAAAAGTCCAACTCCTCACGATCGATCTCTTGGTTTGACAGAAGCACCTGCAAAGTTACGAGAGCCCGATCCGACCTCAGGTCAGGACATTTACCTTTGCAAATATTTTCAAACTTATACATAACTATTCTGACTGCTGAAATTTCACTTTTTTTTTTGATTATAATAAATAAAGAACATAAGATTCTTGGTAAATATTAAAAAAAAAAATTTTTAAGTAATTTTTCAGAAAATTTTGAGCATATGAAAATAAAAGAATACTTGAGGAGATGCGATTCTTAATTGGATTTCTTTTTAAGCTATTGGAACAATTGTCTAATTTTATACAAGTCAAAGTAAATTAGTACAGTCGACTCTCGGTAATTCGAACCTCGATAATTCGAATTTTTCTATAAATCGAACTCTTTAGATGTTAACTTTCTAGGAGGGGGGGGTCGGATAGGCTAGGTGGTAGCTTGTCAGGCCAGCCTGCTAACCAAATGTGGATCTAGGTTCGAATCCGACTCGAGGCATCCGGCTAAAATCTAACCGCCGGGGTAGGGACAAATTTAAATAAAATAAATAGTATCATAAATTGGCTTATGGCTAGAAAGGCCGAAAATCAAAAAAAAAAACTTTCTAGGAAAAAACTATTTTTAATTTTTTTAATTAGATATGTTTATGACCTTTTATTGCAATTTTAATACATTTGTTATTTTTTTTTGTTCTTTTTTACCGTTTTCATTATTTTTACTTTTTACTTGAGGCTATTTATAAAATTTATGTAAGCACATACATATTTTCAAAAATATAATAAAAACTCTTGATAATTAGAATTTGTTTTTCTTTCCTCTTGAAAATTCAAACTTCTTGATAATTTGAATTTTTCTTGGAGACCCTTGGGTTTCGAATTATCGAGAGTCGATTGTATATGTGAAGTGTTTAGTTGAGTGTACCTGCAGGGACATATGGGATAGGAAAATGAGTTTGTCGCATTCGAAGAGCCCCCGGGAGGTGTAGAGGAAGGTGGAATAGGTGATCTGTTCGATGAGGCTGGCCACTCTTAAGGTCACGTCCTCCGTTTCCGGTGTGCTGATTATCGCCTTCTTGAACACCACACTGAACGCCTTCAAAGAGAATTGGTACAGCAAATTGACTTTCGACAATTCGTTTAGGATAAAATAGATAAGGGATGCGCGATTGGCCACAGGGCGGTACATTTCACGGGCAAGGTCGATTTTGATTGTGGTCTCTTTCGCTTCTTCAACCTGTAATCATAACAAGGCAAAAAATACGTATAAATAAAGAGGAAAACGAGAAGAATATAAAGAGTTAAGACAAAAGAACCATAGTAGAAATTGGAATTTAGAGTTTCGGAAAATAAGTATAAGATAACCAATCTTACCATGAGAAAATATATCTCTCCTAAAAAACATCTGTTGAAAAATGGCCAAGTTGGAAAAAGAAGTAAAATTTAGGGTGCTTGCTTCCAAGTTAAATTTGACAAGAATAATAATTAAGTAGAGAAAATATTACTGTCAATTAAAACATATTCTTTACATTTTAAATGACTGTGAGTTTTATTTTTTTGAAAATTAAAATTTTTTACCTCTAAAAATTTTCAATAAAGTTGATAAGGGTCCCCCTTTGTATCATTTACCCTTCGAACAGAGGGTTCACAAAGTAATATTTTAGAGATATGGAAACGAAAATAAATATTTTAAACTCTCTATAAAATATACTATTTATAATGAGTTTAATTTTTTGAAAATTAATATTTTTTCCCTTTTGTGAACCCTCTGTTCGAAGGGTTAGTGTTTTTTTTTTTTTTTTAATTTTTTTTTAACTGTTTTTTCTAATAATCTTCTTCATGCCCGTCTAACAGCATCTGATATTTTGGATTTTGACACATACCGAGGTTTTGTAGCTATTGTACCCGTTGTTTTATAAACTCGAATAATATTTCTGACAGTAAACTTTGATAAATTAACTAGATCGCCAATTTCCGCGTTTGATTTTCCCTTTTTAAATAAATTGATAATAATTGAGCGAATTTTTTCATCAACAACTTTTCCACGAGTCATTTTTACTAATAATAAACAAAACAAACTTTCTTTTTGTTGGAAAAAGGCAAAACCTATTTGATTATTTCATATATTCAAAGATTCTTAAAAAAAAATCGTGAAAAGCAAAGAACTATTTTTTATATAAAAATATGTTTTTAACAATTAAAAAATAATTTTAAGTTAAATGTTACAATAAAATGTTTTAAATTGTTTAAAATGTTGTTCCAAATGATAAAAAAATAAATATTTAAATTAAATTTACCGTGAATTAGCATGATTTTATTTAAAAAGAAAAAATATTGGTGGGCCAATTGAGATGGGACGGGGCTCGTATTCTGAATCGTTATGAATCTAATGGGCCTCGTAATTCAACAATCTTTGTTTTTATTGAAAAAACAAAAACAATATATATATATATATATATATATATATATATATATATATATATATTAGGTTGTCATGGCAACAACAATGTATTTATTATTATTGATATAAAAATAAAACAAACATATTCTACGTTCCAACTAATATGTGTACTTCATAATTTATTTATAATATATTCAATATTAAAAGTTCCATCACTAACAAGGGTATGGATTCTAAATTTTTAATTTAATTTATTTTCCTGAAACTTGGCTAGTGAAGAATATAAATAATTATTCACCATTAAGGCATAATCCACCTTAAGAAAGAATTTAGCTATTTGATGACTATACCTACTACTTACTTTGATTTCCACTTCGTCGGCTGTTTTTTTGGTAGTTTCCAAATTGTAAACAATGGAGGCATCCGAGAGAATATTATCGCCAGCAGAGGAGAGCCGCATCAGGAGGTCATCTTCGCATTTCTTTAATGTGATTTTGAATGTATTCTGCTGTGTGGTCAGGTTGGTCTTCAACGTTTCTAAATCGGGACGTTCCGTTTTCACCACTTCCGCTAGAAGCTGATCCTCGAGTCCATCTCTGGTCACAGTGAAGTTTATTAAAGTTGTCAATGCCTAAACACACACACACACACATATATATATTCACTCTATTAATTGTACATTTATCAACTTCTTTTCATCCTTTCTCTGTAGAACTAATTATGAAGGACGTGCCTCTGAAGGGGCCTAAAATACCTCACTGGAATATATTTTTTTAAATATTTTAAAGTAGTTTAATGAATAAAATAAAAAGATTCCAATAACATAGGCAAATAAAATTGGAACAAAAAGTAAAGACTCCAGACTCATATGTCCTCCAAATTTAATAATTTGGCCATTTTTTGAGTTGAGCTATAAAGTTCATACATGACAGTTACAAACTTCTTTCGTTTCGCCAATAATAGTAGAATTTGATTTCATTAGGAAAATCACGTAACTTTAGTTATTTATTTCAATTGTACGCCGATTTTCAACTCATTATTCATTAGTATTTTTGATAGATTCAGATAATTATGACAAGTCGATATTTTTTAAAAATTTTTAAACCAGAAGTTAGAAAGCCCGAAAATCTAATCAGTTCTCTGTCTTGAAGAAAAACTGTACAAATTATACAGGTATATTTTGCCATCTTCTGTTCTTGTGTTATCGGACGTATCGGAATCTATATAAATTTTAAATTAAAAAAGTAATAATTTTCATTTGCCTATCCTATAAGTAACCAAGGATATATATTTTATTTATTTATTTATTTTATTTGGCTCAGTTTACATACACAGTTTACATATATTTGATAAATGAATACAAGCGTGCTAATAGGAATAATTGTCTTAAATTCAGTACCCTAAACTCATCCTATAACGCCAGTGTGGCAAATCTTGGATGCTTTTTTAGTATAATCCTAATAACAATATTCTGAGCAACAGAAAGACCCATTAAAATAAATTCACTTGTATTCCCCCAGACCAAAACCCCATACAACAGTAAAGACTGACACAAGGAGAAGTAGACCATTCTTAGAACTTCATAACTAAGAATGCCTCTCAGAATCTTAAATTTATAAAAGAGTTTTCTGATACTGCTAGTCAATTTCAAAATATGTGTCTTGAAGCTCATTTTGGAATCGAAAATAATTCCCAGATATTTACATTCATTTACAAACTTCAAGACTTGGCATGAACATTCCTGAGAGACAGTACAATTGATAGAGTGGAGAGTGATGTGAGGTGTGCTCTTGGAGGAGCACTTTCTCTCACCATTCGAGAAAGAAACCAATGAAGTTTTGTGAATATTTATAGAAAGAAAATTGGTATTAAGATATTTCTTAACCAATCCAAAATCATCAGAAACAGTTTTTGTCAAGTTATTAAAACAGTCACCCGAAAAGATAAAGGCAGTGTCATCTGCAAAACAAAAGGGTAATCCATTTGTCTTAATAGAGAAAATATTATTTATATATAAAATGAATAGCAAAGGGCCTAATACAGTTCCCTGAGGAATACCAGTGTTCACAGTTGTTAGGTCACTCTTGATTTCATCAATCTTCACAATTTGGGTTCTATTACTGATGTAAGACTTTATCAAATCAAGAGCGATTCCACGAATACCATAATTTTCAATCTTTTTTATTAATAATTTATGACTAATGGAGTCAAATGCTTTTTCTATATCCAAAAAACAAACCCAAAGACATAATCCCCCCTATCAAGACTTTGACAGATGTGTTTTGAAACATCAAAGAGCATGAGATGTAGATATATCAGGCTGGAACCCATATTGTCTTTTGGATATTATAGCATGTTTATGTATAAAGGACATCAATCGGACCTTGATACATTTTTCCAGTATTTTTGACAGAGATAGTGTAAGAGAAATAGATCTATAGTTTCCTAAGGACTTTTTGTCTCCACTTTTAAAAAGTGGTAGAGTAATTGCACTTTTGAATCCTGAAGGTATTTACCATGAAGAAAACTCAGATTAAAAATATGCACTATCGGGATCTTAATATAATCTTTCATGTTGATCAGTATTCTATTAGTTATTCCGAATTCGCTATAACTATTGTATTTTTTGAGACCACCCAATAAATCAGAAATCTCATCAATAGTAACTGGATTCAAAATGAGAATCGATATTCTTTCACTTTGTTCAAAAATATAAATATTACTTTCTTCTTCAAAACAAAATCTCGATCACTAAATATATGTCTAATCTTTTAAAATACAACGATCGATTCAAGAGAAACTAGATGCCTGCTGAAAAAAGAAACCCTATCGACACAATCCCTCGCCAATACTAGCCCTATACTACCTAGTAAGTCCTCCGGACGGAGCCTATGTATTGAATTCACACAAAATAATTCTTCTTCATATTTCAGAGATTCCTAAACATGATTAAAACAAAAGAATTCATCCATATTCAATATTACAACCCGTAAAAAATTAACAAATGTCAAAAAATTTTACGAAAACTTAATATGAATGGAATAAAATTGTGTTAAACTCAAATTCGAACTTTAAAAACCATGATATTAGGGGCCTTCCATAAATTACGTCACACTGTAAGGGTGGAGGAGGCATCTCAGATTTGTGACAAAATGTGACAGATGGGCCCAGGGATCTTAAAAATTATTGTCACAAAAGTCAAATCAAAAATATTTAAAAAATGTTCGAATAGATTTTTTTAAGATTTCAGGTTATTATTATTCCAACCTGATAATGTTGTTGGACAAAAAAATTATACAATTATTAAATTATAGGGTATAAGAGTGATAGTGTGACGTCACAATGCAAGGGGTTCAATGAAAATATAACAGAATGAGACACAGGGGAGGAGGGGGGGGGAGGGGGTCTAAAAATCTTGAAATTCGTGTGAAGTAATTTATTGACGACCCCTTTTATAGTCTAGTAATTAAATTATAATCATTGAGACACCTGTAGAAGCCTAAATAAAATTGGCGAACCGTTGCGCAAATCAATGTAATTTTTTTGATTTTTAGTTTCTTGTCCAAATACCTGCAAATGTACTTCATTTTATAAAAAAATCTGGACGCGATTAAGTTAACTTTGAAATAGAATTGAAAAAGTGAAAGTAATTTTTCTGATCTCATTGTAAATACCATATTTAGAATACCTCAAAAATGAATTTTAAAAGTAGGCATTCGAAATCGTTTGACTTTCTTGTGGAAGTAAAATGAGTTTACCTGCATTTCTGGTTTGTAATGTGGATTGGCCAATTTGGTTTGTAATATTAATCTGAAATTGACGTTGTAGTCGACATCGTGGTCCCCTATTTTGATCGCCCGGCCTTTGTGGATGAGCACCCGACCCAGAAGAGGGTCCAGCACCGCGTCCACCGTCTCCCCAATGTACTCGAGCAAGACAATCATCCCCTCCGAAACGGCGTTCTCGATCACATCCATGTAATTCCTTTGCGTCAGTCGGATCACTTTCAAATCTTCACCATACCTGACAAATAAATTAATTAACTAAATAATGCAATTAATAATTTCAAATGATTACTAATTATAGGCTCCATTAATGTTTTTAAGAGGTCAGCAGACTGTAAATTCGTAATCAACACTTTATTGTTTTCACCAGAGCTTAGAAAATAAAATACATATATTTCTTTAAACAGAAAATTCAAAAAACAATTATTTTTTATTAAATTAAAAAAAAAATTACTCGTTCTGATGTGGCCATCCACTTGACTTTACCACACACTTCTGGCTGAGTTTGGTACAAGGCCTAGATTTTCATTTTTTGACTCCCCCCCCCCCACCTCTAATTTTGGCACCAGAAAAAAATATTTTCATTATTATATGTTCATTTTATAGCTCTTAATCTCAATAGACCAAAACTAAGTGTGAAATTTGGTTTTGATATTCACACTGAGTTTTTGAGCTAGCTCGTCCACAAAATTTGGTAATGCACAGATTAACAACCGGAATTACAGATATTTTGACAAAACAGTTAATATCACGAATAATATAATTTTTTCGATGTTTAGTCATTACAGCTTTTTTAGACCGAAATGCTGCATGGTTTCGCCCAATTTTTTCAAGCAAATTAGTTTCAGTCGTTTTTTAGATATTTCGAAGAAAGAAGCAAAAAACACTTTCTTCATGCACGATTACAATTCTTGACCATACCATGTATGTTAAAGTAAGAATTGTTAGAAAATCTATGATTTATCATTTTAAAGATTTTATTTGGAATGGTATGATATTTAACACATTTTTGTGTTACAACAAAGTAAATTCAAAGTCCAGATGACAACATAATACATTATATTTATAGGAATTGGATTAGAGAACTTTTTATATACCTATTTTTTTTTATTTAAGATAGTTTGAGGATACAATTCTCTTGATTATTAATTAATCAAGTAAAGGGTGTGTAGTTTCACAGTGAATGAAATAAAACTCAAAGTTTATACAAACTCAATATATTTCGGATCAGTTCAGTTTTCATCTGTAAACTCCTGATGATGGACTAATAAATAAGCTATGAATTTAAAATAATTTTTTTTTAGGCTGATGATGACACAATTTAAGTGGTCGAAACGTCCCTGTTGAGAATAAAAAATAAATTGAAAATTTTTAGAAAAAAGTTTGACTTGTGTTATCTTTTAAACTAAGAAAAATAACATACATTTTAAGAGAAATTGTATCCTCAAACTATCTTAAATAAAAATAATAATAAATTATTATTGAGGTATTTAACAGCGAGTTTACGGGTGCGTCGACTTCTAATTGTCATTTGCCCCATCAGATTCAGGTTTCTTCTCTTACAATAGAATAAAGTATTAAAACGTTGACGAAATAAAATAAATAAAACCCAGAGTTCTGTCCTTTTCGTTAGCAAATTAGGTAATTAATGCATTTTAATGTTTGATTTACGTTTTTATTTATTTATTTATTTAACGGACAATCACACCATTTTTGAAAATCATTAAATGTATGTATATCAGCAGTAAAAGAAAATAAAAAATAAAAATAAAGTAAAAATGTCAAAGAAAATAATGCAAAGGGGAAAGAAATAATAACATAAACTTAATTAGAAAATAAATCCAATAATAAAAGACTAGGCAAAAACATATAAATTATTTAGAACACACTTCAACAAAATTATATAAATGAAGTATTGCGGCGACTGTGGGTCAGTGGCTAGAGTGTCGGGTCGCTGACTCGAAGTACGCTGGTTCGAGACTGAGTCTCGGTAGATCAGATATTTGCAGCCGCCTCCTCTTGGAAAGCAATGGCAACCTACCAAGAGTATAATTGCCTAGTAACCTCTCCAAACTTGCCGTTCGGAACCGGCGTTAAAAACTAGGTCCCGTATATCTGTGTAAAATCAGCTAAACACACTCACCACAGGTATATGTGGAGAGGAGCCGAAACGTCAAGGAGACCTGATATGGCACTTAAAAGAAATTTTCCCTAATTATATGGTAGTTACCTGGTTTTAATCCACTTGATCCCTTGCAATTGTGGGTCGATCATCAACGGCCAGCGGGCCGAATGTGGTCAGGATGGTTGCGTTCTCGGCTGACATCCGGTCACTGGGCAGCCCCTCGTTATTCCACTTGGCGATTTGGGCGTCGTCGGTGAGCAGCCCGAGCGGGTCCAAGTCTGCCGACAAGTCAATTTTGGGCTCGAGGGCTTCGATTTTCGGGAACCAAAACTTATGCATCAAATCCAATCGATACTGGCGAGTGAAGCAGCCGACATATGAGATGAACGCGGTGATCATGAGGATGTCGCCGGGCAAGGTCTTGCCGGCCTCCTTGTAGCTAGCGACCAGCTGACGCCATCGGACTTTCTCCGAGGCGAGTCCGTTGACCAGCCGGTTAGCTAGGTCGATGGTCAACGCAGTAGCGTCTGCTTCTGCCTGGCATTTCAGCTTGACGGCGACCGCCTGTTCGAAGTTGGCCGTCAGCTTCGAGAGCTGCTCCTCCAGGGACGTGATCTTCTCTTTGAGGAAATCGAGTCGCTGCCTGGCGGACGACAACTCGGCATTGGCCGCGTTCAGCGCACGACGTTTCGGTTCCACGTACAGAAACACTTCGTAAAACTTAAGGATGTTCAAGACCCAGGCGCAGATGCCCGCTGCCGCTTGCGATTTCTTCATCACCTTTTCGGGATCGAACTCTGGATTTTGAGTGTATTTTGCGACAGTGGTGATGATGGAGGGGTGAATGTGCTCTTTGTCATATTTGACCAGTGACTCGAGGAATTTGTTGACATCGCCCATCAAGGTCTTGCACGCCTTCCAGCTCCTGTCCTTGGGCACTTTGCCCTTTTTCGAGAACATGATGAGAACGGCCGCACAGACGTTAACGACCGCCTCGGGCGGCGCCCCGAACGACTTCAGTTCCGTTAAGTTGTTTTTATTCAAAGTGTTGAGCGCCTCTTGCGCAGCGATTAGCGCCGGTTCCGCTAACTTCAAATCTTCCTCGCAAACCTTCTGTTTCACTGAAACATCCTCTTCAATGGCGCGCACTTTTTTCTCTTCTTCAGCGGCAAATTGTTTCTCCTTAGAGACTTTTTCAGCCTCCACACCAACAACCTATTCAAAATAATTAGAGAATTGACTTATTATAGCAAATGCTCGTAAAAGTCAGAAGTGGCACAGGAGTGGGAAATAAGGCTGAGGGGGAGGAATTAAAACGAAACCATCATTATTGTGTCCTTAATTATTAAGGGTAGGTGAGGTAATTGAGAACGGCGGGTAATTGAGAACAGCTAGATAAGTAATACATCCACCCGCACTACACCGTTCCTAACCTATTCATCGGTTGCATGTAGCGCCACACATTGCGTACGCGACAGTGAGAGTGAAAGAATGCACACGTATTGTCACGTTAAGTCGAATAATTTTTTTTGTATTTGTTATATAATTTTTGTCCTCTGTTATAAGTATCATAATTTTGAGTTCAAAGACACCATATTTTGTTACTATCATGCACGCACTATCTGTTTTCAAATCCCACGTAAATTGCGGTAAACCAAAAATGCTGAAGAGAGTAGTGGCAATTTTGATGTATATTGACTACTTCGGGCAATTGGGAACGTTCCCAATTACTCTTTGCGTTCTTAATTACCCATAGTGCTGCTCGTTGATTATGTAAAATAGTTTAAACTTTACAAATTTCCAAAGAAGTCACAAGTCAAGGGTAAAGGAGTCAAAATTTGAAGAAAGCTTTACAAATAAAAAAAAACGAAGAAGAGTTTTAATGAATAATGTGCTACGAAAAGTATCAATCTTCACCGAAAGAAGAATGGATCCAGTGCGCCGTTTGCCAACTCTGGGATAATGAACAATGTACTACCGGTGAAACTAGTAGAGGCTATGTGTGTGATATATGTCATGATTAACCGTCGTTCCTAATTACTCCATACCGTTCCCATTTCCCCTGCGGGATATTCTCAATTACCCCATAGGGTATTGGGTAAATAGGAACGGCATTTTTTTTTATTTTGTTCATATTTGTTTTAAAACCTATATTTTTAAGAATTTTTTTATTACTATTAAGTACATAGATAATCAAAGTTTATGTAGCAATAAAAGTTGATTTAGTTTATAACTTTTGCCTATTATTTTTGAGGGTTAGAAGTTAAGTGTTCCCAATTCCTACTTTCCCTTATATAATTCAGAAAGAAAACTTTTTAAAATAAATTTCACTAGGCTTCATTTTCTATTTGTCTAGGTACTAAAAAAACTTTGATTTGAATGTTGGTGGGGTCAATTTACCTGGATTAGAACATCTGCTGCGTCGTTTTTCTCTTTGACGACAACTTCTTGGACGGCCAGTGTTTCTTTGAGGCCCGCCACCTGAGACGACGTCGACGCGAGTTTATCTAATCCGTTGACCAGCCGAGCAATTTGATCTCTAGAGATAAAGCGAAATTCCTGAATGAAATAAATCGGAAGAAGAGACCGGCCAGCCAGATTCGCTCACCTGTTGTAATTGGTTTTCTCCGTAAGCAATTTCGAATAGAGCGCAATCTGTTCGAGAAACGATTTGGGCGTTGTGTAATTGTAGCGGCGCTCGTTGGCCAAATAAGAAGCCGAAATGTCGTTCACCGACATGTGCACATAGGCCATGAACAAGGAGACGGTGGTCGTCAGAGACTTCGGCAACGCTTCGATTTCACTGAGGAACCGATAAGAGACCGACTCCAGCGCCATCTGAGGCCATTCATGGAACCAATCGATGGCTGTGCAATTGACCAGCGCTGGGAATTTACGACCACGGATTCGCAGAGTAGAACCCACTGGCGAGAAGCACAAAACCACCTGCAAACAACATTCGGTATGCTCTAAGAAAAGTTTGTGGATTTGGCAATGAATTGTTTGAACTAGAACGCTGAAACTTGGCACAAGCCAATGTGGTTAAGTTTCCTAACTGAAAATTTCTAAATTTCCACAAATTCTTATAAAATAAATTATTAGGCGAATTATTTTTAGTACCTACAAAAGTTTTTTACACCTTGCTTTTTATCTCTTCTGATATGGACAGTTTATTTACTAGTATAAGTCTATTTTTTTAAAAAATGCGATATCACCTAATTTGTGATTAATTTATTGTAAACTTTTTATTTATAACTAGTTAATATTAATATATCCTAAAAAGTATCGATGCTTTGTTCAATTTAAAATTGGCGTAGCGATTTGATTATTGAATCTTTAATTTTTTCGAAACAACAATAAATAGACTTGTACCAGTTATAAAATAAACGGTGCATATTTTTTATTATGAGTTTGGGATTTTTTATATGGACTTGGACGTATTCGCTACTAAACGGCTTTTATTTTTCATTTGGAAGCTCTGCATCATCGTGCTGGAAATATAAAGTTTTTAGCCAGAATAAACATTCTAAGATGTTATGGTGCTACTAGTACCTGAGGTATCGGAATCCAGAAACAGAAATAAGAAAAAATAATTAAAATTTTTGAGTCAAGTCAAATCTCTAAAAGTGGTCCAAATAAAATGACTTTATGGCTGTCGGCATTTCGAAGAATTTGTCTTACCTTGATAAGAGTTCGAATTCGATTGATGAAAAATTTCCAACAGTTTTCTTTGGTATCGATAATGCCAGCACCTTTCACTTCATTTCGGACAAGACCCGTGATATTTTCGATCTCGTCGTCGGCGAAGAGGTCCGGGATTTCCCCCGAGGCCAGCATGTCATTGATCAGCACCAGAAATCGCTCATCCGCCACCTGACACAAACAAAATCAATATGGGAAACAATTCTTACAATTTAAATAAAGTTTGGAACCTTTTTCTTATTGTCATAAAATGTAGGGGGCATTTCAGATTTGTGACAAAATGTGACAGGGGTGATCGGGGATCTTAAAAATTGTGATGTCACAAAAGTCAAAATTTTTAAAAATATTCAAATATATTTTTTAGATTTCAGGTTTATTATTATTCCAACCTGAAAATGTTGGTAAAATAAATAGATAAATTGTAAGAAACGACTGGCCTCGCCTAGCTCTTACGCAGCTTTCATTCTTCTGCGCTCAATTTGTTGCCTAAATACAGGCGCACCCACCTGTTTAAATCAAGTTTAAATTCAGACTACACTTTGAGGATTTTAATTCGTACAGTTATTTATTTATATTTTATAATTCAATATTTTTCTTATACATGCCAAAAAAATTGATTTATTTTTACTACTTAATTTTTTTTCAAATAAATAAACCTTTTTTCTTATATAATAATAAAAATTGCGTAAGATGCGAGAGTAGGTTTCTCAAAAAAGAAATAAAATAATAATGAGTTTTGAATTCGATATAACAGTTTTTCTCTGGCTCCTGACGATGGGCAGACACCCGAAATATATCGAATTCAAAAATCATTATTATTTTATTTCTTTTTTTTTGAGAAACCTACCTCGCATCTTACTCAATTTTTATTATTATATTAAAATGTTTCACCTAGAACCAACACCTATCTCCTTAAACCTTTTTTCTTATAATTAAGTATTCATTCCCTGAAGAATAATAAAAATAGTGAATAATGTGTTAAATAATATGAATAAAAATAAAGTTAAACTTAAAATATATTAAATCCATTAAGTTGAGTTTAATTTCTAAAAAAAAAATTCAACAATTATTAAATTATAGGGTATAAAAGTGATAGTATGACGTCACAATTCATAGGGTGCTCAATGAAAATGTGACAGAATGTCACACAGAGGGAGGGAGGGGGGTCTAAAAATCTTGAAATTCGTTTGACCTAATTTATGGACGACCCCTAAAAGCATGTGATACAAATTTCGCCACCATCAACCATCACTAGATCAGATTTTTTCCTGTATTATATAGTAGCCTGGGAGAAGACACCGTAGTTTTTAACTTTATTTTATATAAAATAGCACATTGGTTTTATTTTTAACCAACCATTTTATAAACAATATATGTACTTTTGGGATTAATAAAAAAATAAGTTTCGTTTTCAAAAACTATTTTTTTACCTAAAAAATATTTGTAAACGTTTGCATTTCGGCATCTTACCCCAATCTTGAGGTAAGATGACTGATACCTTTCGGGTAAGATGCCTTATGGGGAATCAATGCAAAGTGTTATTAAATCAATTCTAGTTCATTAAAATGTAATAACATTAGTTTTGATTTTTGTTTTAAATGTACTTTTTTCCTTTTAAGTAATATTTCCGCTTTTAAAAGCTTTTTGGACGTCATTTTTGTTCCTTGATCCTCGATTAGACTTTCTTATAATGTCCGCGGCGATTCTGGAAAGAAACTATTGGAATAGTTTCCAAAAATTAATTTTAAATGTATAGTAATACAAACCAACATCTTACACCAACGGAAAAACTAGGGCATCTTACCCCCAAAAAAGTTCGTTGTCTTCCCCAAAGCATTGGACAGTATTCGTGTTAAATGTCCCTTTTAGTTCAACAGTGTCAATATTCCTTTTAGTTTATTTGGTTGTTGAGTTGGTTGGTTGATGCCTGCTTACCTGTGCGTCGCTCATAAGGAAGCTAATGCCCATAGCTTTGACGCCGGCTTTGAAGTAAATTGTCGCCAAATCCATTCTTAAATCGTTGACGCTGTATCCTTTTCGAAATTGAATCTGGACCACTTCTAGAGAAGAAATGAAAGAGGCTAGCCGTGATAGGGATTGTTTTCCACTTCCGCCTACGCCGACGAGGAGGGCGTTTCCACGGGGTGCCTCCAGAATGCGGTTAATGCGGCACACATGGTACATGGCATCCTCGAACAGGACCAGGTTCATAGCTGAGACAAGGTCGTTGTATTGTGTGAGAGCCTCCTCCAACAACCGAGACAACTCCTCCCAAGTTTTGATCTATGGTATGTGGGTAGAAAAAGCAAATTAGTCTAGAGCCACACAGACCTAAACACATCCACATGTCCACACTAGAATTTTAATTCTATTACACAACAAATAAATAAATGGAATTGTAATCATGCAGGAATAATAGAGGTTTTTGCTTGTTTTTTCCAAAATATTTAAAAATTAATAATAATTAAACTACGCTTGTAGAATTAATTTGATCAATCAGAACTCTTAATTAGACATTAAAGAATCTTAATTAATCAAAAATATTCAAATTTTATATCCAGGTTGACCATAATAATCGTTTATTTCTGAAAATCAAAAAGTTGATAATACTCAATTTTTTCAAATGGAACATGGCATAAATTTTAGTATTTTTGAATTCTACATAAAAATCAAATAGGAGTTTATTAAATATTCCCTATATCTAAAATGAATAGTTTTTTAAATAAAAAATATTTAAATTTCTACTCGTCTAGATCTTAATTATTTATTATGTACTTATGTATAATTTTAGTAATTTTGAATTCTACATAAAAATCCAATAGGAGTTTATTAAATATTCCCTATACCTAAAATGAATAGTTTTTAAATAGAAAATATTTTAAATTTCACTCGTCTAGATCATTAATACATAATAAATAAGATCTAGACGAGTAAAATTTAAATATTTTTTATTTAAAAAACTATTTATTTTAGATATAGGAACTATTTAATAAACTCCTATTGAATTTTTATGGAAAATTCAAAAATACTAAAATTTATGCCATGTTCCATTTGAAAAAATTGAGTATTAACAACTTTTTGTTTTTCAGGTAATAAACAATTATTATGGTCATCCTGGATATAAAATTTGAATTTTTATGATTAAGTAAGATTCTTTAATGTCTAATTAAGAGTTCTGATTGATCAAATTAATTCTACAAACAATAGTTTAATTATTATTAATTTTTAAAAATGAACGCTAAATTGGTAGATTTTACAAACTATCTAAAATAACTCAGAAATTATAAATTTTAGACATCAAGTGCATTATACAAAATCATCTTAGTTTTTAACACTTAATCTAATGATGCAAAAATATTTGGGGAGTTCCATTGAAAATAAGAAAGTTGATGGCGATTGCGGCAAAGCAGAAAGTTGTTAATAATTTATTTCAAAAGAACAAATATTCCAAAACATAATTGTGTCAAAGTTCAAAATTTTCTCTCAACTCTTTCCATGAAAACTTTTAATGAACGAGTTATGTGGAACGCCCTGTAAATATATACTCAGCTTAAAGAAATGTATGGGGTGTTTAAAATTAAAGAAAAAAAATCGATTTATTTCTGTCAGATCAATTTTTCCTGCATGATTAGAATAATAATTAATTGTTCATATTACGTATGGTAAAGTAAAAGAATGAAACAAAATAAAGAAAGTAAGAATATATGTAAAAGTGTGAGAGATTACGGCGAGATATTTGCTTTCTCCAAGTCCGGTGGCAAAGTGGCTGAAGATCAACGGCGACACGAATATTTCTTCTTCTTTGAACTCGTTGATTCCGGATTTGCTGAACGAATCCTTAAGAAGTTTATTGAAGGTGTCAATGTCGCTGAAGTCGACCATCTTGTCGCAGTAGACCCGGGTGATTTCGTGAGCCCAAAGACGACAGAGCATTAGCTGATTCGGCACGGTATCCGTCGAGGAGAACAGAATCCCCTGACAAACAAACACACGGACATATTTGTTTGAGTGTTTGTTTGTTTGTTTGTTTGTTTAAGATGAAAGCAGCAAGAGCAAGCAAACGGAAACGTCTTACCTGGAAGACATTGCTAAGATCGCGCAGATTAAACACATAGTGGAATTTCTGAACCGACGGCAATAAAATGGTTGATATTTTCGAATGAAAGCTTATCGCTGCAGTTGCCAAATTTGGTACGATTTTGTCCAAAGACACATGGAACTTATTCTCGGGTAATGTTAAATGTTCCATTAAAATTGATCTAAAACATAAGTATTCAATAATCAGAATCTATAAATTGCCATCTCTCCCAACAGTCCCGAATTGATAAAAATATCTTTTGTGAACACCATATGACTTTCGCTTATCCTGTGCATTTAAGACAAACCCACAAAACATTATTTAATTAAAGATAATATTAAAAGGTAATTAAAATAAAAATAAATTTATTTAGGACTAGCTGCAAGGTCCGCCTTCGGCAGCCCATTTGTTAGCCATGGGCCCCCTCTAGACCTCCACCCCCAAACCCCATCCAGCAAATTTGTTGACCCCCCCCCATTTTGGGTGGTTGGTTAGCAAACATACAGACAGACAAGAATTTTGTTGAGGGTGTTTTCGTTCATAACTTTGCTTAAAACGTGTGCAACCGAAAAATTAGGCGTGATTTGGACCAATGTACAGACAAAACCTTAATTTTATAGATAGAAGATATAATTGAAGGCCATATTAAAGATTTTATTAGATATCGCTAATTTCATGTCAGAAGAGATCATCTCGAGGCACTCCCAACCATCCGATATTATTAAAAACCCTCTATTTAAATATAATTTAATATTCGCAAAATAGTGAAAATATTCAGTTTAATGCCTAATCCATTCCCATCTCCCAGTTCATACATTCATCACAATATGTATGTTTCCCAATATCTCCAGTGGATTCATAGGTAAGTGTAAATAAAAAAGCTCCAGAAGATGGCAGGACTAAGCAGCAACGCTTGGATTTAGACAAGCAGGACGGTAGATTGAGGGCTACGCTATAGGGCTTGGAATGCCTGAATAACGAACAAAAATCAGAGCTTAATCCCAAGGAATTCGTTGGGGCGAGAGGGGGGGTGTCCTTTCTGCCCTAAGATTTGATAAAACGATTTCCTAACAAGATTAGCAGATTTATGCATTATTACTTTATTGGCATTTAGATATAGCGAGGTAGGTTTTTACTTACGTATAAATTTTAGTTAGAGGTTCTATAGATGGAAATGAAACTGCAAAAACACAAAAATGCCGTTGCAATCGGGGATTAATTGTAAAACTTCCAGCCGTTGGATTCATACAAGAAATGTATTGGGTATTGCGGATGTCCTTCAGGGTCAATTTGATTCGGTCGTACCTTGAAAAACAAACAAACAAATATATTAGAAAACAAGAAAAGATTTTCTAAAATAAGTTGATCAAAATCGCATTATTAAAAATATCATTAGGTAAGAGTATTTAACAATGCCTAAATAGACATTTGCTTGTCTTATTCTTTCATGATGGCCCTACCAATGGCTATAGTCGAGATGTTGCCTTATCAGTGTGTGTGGCTGGACTGTCCCATATAAATCCACTTCGGGCATATTCATGTCGTCAATGAAATAGATCATCTGCTTAGATCCGGGCGGCCCGTAATTTCGACCCGCTTTTTTCTCTAACGATTTTTCAAGCACCTTGAAGAAAAAAGAAAACAAAATCTTACCAATATTTTAAAAATTGCATTCAATGAAACTTTGATAATTAAATATTTATTATATTCAAACGCCTCCCACTCGATCCCAAACCCAAGGGTCGGATATAATTTTTTATTTTCTCAGGGGCACAATCACAACGAGGCCGCGTTAAAAGACAATTATATTATAAATTAAATTAAATTCAGGAACAAAGAAAAGATTTCATTTAATTTTTTTTATATTACAGACAAAAGGATCAGCACGGGTTTGAACCCGGGATCTTCGCATTAGCGCTGCGATGCTTTTCATAAGAGCCTTAGCTGGCCAGCTGATTCTTTTGTCCGACTCCGTCTGTAATATATATAAAAAAATCATTTCTTCGTTATTCGCATTAAATATTTATCTTTTTTATATTACATATTTCATACGTGTAATTTTTATATACAAAAACTATAAAAGACAAAACGAATTAACTAAATTAATGCCTAGTTTATTATCATTAATAATTGTCTTAATTTATTCTAAATTCACAAATGATGTCTTAAAAAATTTATTTGTAGAAAAAATGAACAATTATTAAATGAAGTATTGAAAGAATAGGGGCTTTACTATTTTCTTAAGATATCTTTTAAGATTTTTTACCAATTTCGACAACAGCTAGAGAAGTAAGTAACTTAAGCCAATTCACATACACCATATAGGGTCATAATAAACCTTAAATATATACTAGCAGGTTGGAATTTTTCTGAGAATATACATACAAGATGATGCAAAATTGCTGATCATGCTGAAGAAAGATCAAGAACAAATACTATAGTAATAAATTTTAATAAAAAATAAATAAATAAAAAAATGGATACTTGTTCTAAATGTTGTTTTAAGAAGCCTAAGATTTTATTTTCTCTCTACCCCTTGGCTCTCGGGAACTAAAATCCCCATTTAGCCAGTCGTCACAGATTCCTTAAGCTTAAGTAAATCTAAAATGAATATAGTATTTGATCAAAATAAATTAATAAGCTAAGAAAATATATAGCCTTAAGACGGTCAAGAAAAACTCTATATACTAAATAAACAACACTAAGGTGCATAAAAAATCGACCCACTAATAAAAACTTTATTAAATAGCAAATTATTTTAAAATTTTTTACAAATATTCAAATAATTTGTTCCATTAACTCTTAAACTAACATATTCAATAAATATTGTTAATAATTTTTGAATTTTATAAAAAAATTAAGTGAAATTAAATTAAAAGATACAATTACAAAATATCATACTTTCTCAATATCACTTTAATTTAAATAAAGTTTTAATAAAAGATCAAATTCCATTTGAAATATCAATAAAATGAATAATTTCGAATTAAGCATCATTGATAGAAAGATCAAATATACAAAATGGATATTTCTGAAGTTCAAGCACTTCAAATTGTATGCCTAATTAATCAAGGGGTAAGTCAACTACAAGTGACAATTACACTTGCAATAAGTAATAGTTTTAATAATGTATGGTTCCTTGTAAAAAAATTAAAAATAATTTGTTGTTTACTAAAGATTTTATAGGTGGATCGATTTTTTGCACTTCAGTGTATATAAAATAGAAAGAAATGAAGAAAAAGCCTAATAGATTAGTGACAAGTAAAATCTTTCAAAACAATTAACTAAATCTTGTATAGTATTTACGCAATTTACTTACCCGTTGCAACATTTCACTGGTTGTATAAAAGTTGAATGGAATATTTTGCACCAAATAATTGTCAGATAAACTTGAAAGCCTGGAATTGATGAGGACAGTTTTTCCGACGCCAGCGATTCCCACCAGCATTATCGGATTTCTATTCTCAATTAGTAAATCGATGAAGTAACGAATTCGTGTTGTTTCTGAGGTATCGACGATGGTCGCCTGCAAGCAGTCAAAAATGACACCAATAATTTCAGAGGAAAAAGGGAGAACTTTTTCAAGTAAATTGCAGCGATTTGGCAATTTTTTTTATCAACGAACAGGTTCAGCTAGAGCAGTGTTTCTCAACCTTTTTTGGTTGACGACACACGAAAAATATCTGGATTCATTTGCGGGACACCTGAATATAGAAAAAAATAAACTGACACGTTCTGCAAGCCATCCACTTGACTTTATCACACAACCTGGCCCCTCACTTATATTTATTATTTAATATAATTATTTATAATCATGTAGGGGGGAGTTAAATTTTGTATTTTTAGACTTCTGGAGGCCCACCTATTATGTAGGTATACAAAATTTGGTTGAGTTTGGTACAAGGGGATATATTTTCATTTTTTTGACCCTGCCCCCACCCCTCCCCATTTTGGATGGTTAAATTTTGCATTTTTAGTCTTCTGGGGGCCCACTGATTATGTATACAAAATTTGGTTGAGTTTGCTCAAATGGCCAAGATTTTTAATTTGATATTCCTACTAGATTTTGAACTAGCTTGTCTACAAAAATTTGGTAACGCACTTGGTAACTAACAGAATAACAGACTAACTAACTGACATTTTGACAAAACAATTATTATCTCAAAAAATATAATTTTTTCGATGTTCTCTTATTAGGGCTTTTTTGTAGACCGAAATGCCATGGTTTCCAATTTTTTTAATCAAAATAGTTTCAGCCATTTTTGAGATATTTCGAAAAAAAAGAAGCAAAAACAACTTTTTTCATGCACAATTACAATACTTGATCATACCTTGTATGGAAAAGTAAAAATTGAAGTACGATTAAGTACAAATTTCAAAGTTGCAAATAAACCCATGCAATTTTAATTATTTTTCAAAAACCCTGGCGGCAAACAGGTTGAGAAACACTGGGCTAGAGAGTTGAATTTGGCACTTGAGTACCAAATTTCCACTCATTAGCTACAACCGTTCGTTAGCTAATTATATAAACAACTTGATTTTTTTCTTATTTTCATAATTTTTAACGAAAAGCTATATAATTAAAGAGCTTAAAATTTAATCAGATTTTAGTTTTGAAAAATTTCAAAATTTTGGAAACAAAATAAACTTTTTGCATCTTTCGTTCTTGAGTTATCAGGGGAATTCAAACAGACACTCACACAGAAAAATCATGATTGAAAGAGATTTCTTTCTTCACCTTTCTAAGAGGGAAAAGAAAAAGAAAATAACAAAGTAAATTTTTAAAGTGAAGTGCCCGCGCAGCAGCAAGCTTCGGAAAATCAGGAAAGCAAGATAAATAAGTATTTAGTTATAGATATAGAAATCTTCGTTTAATAAAATAGAATTTCTTAAATTGGTTTCTTTTTACTCACATTTAATGGAATGTCGTAATCCATTTTGAATTCCTGAACCAATTCGCTCCACGGTAGGAATTCTTTGGTTTCCGGGTCAATAAAATAATGAAACACGGTGTCCTTATTTGGAAAGCGAACGGTTCGAAATTCACTAACCCACCATTTTGAAAATTCGACTCGATAATCTGCCATTTGATCCTTGAAAATGGCTGAGCCAAAAGCCCAGACAGCGCAGAACACGAAATACATTTCGTACCTGCAGAACGGAAGCGATTTAGGATTAGAATTAATTATTTGTAATTATGGAATGATTTCAATACATAAGTGCAGTGCCCCCCTACAAAACTCATCGCCCCCCCCTAGAAAAATCGAAACTCCATTATTACGTGGCATCACTTTTATGTATTTCTCATTAAATTATTTAGTAACTTCCAAAATTCTTCAATTATATTAAAAAGTTAGTCGATCTCTAATCGGATTACTGAAATTGAAGCCTTGTGGTGGCTAATCAGCTGGCCGGCTTAACCACCCCAATGCGTATACCCTCCACTACAGCCCTGCCTGTATATTTTGGATAGAAGTTTACTCTGACCGTCCCAAAACCCGACCAACCGCCCCATCCGGGATCACGTCTTATATAGCCCAGGATCCCTTCCAACCCCTCCAGGAGCCAGCTGAGCCACCCGGGTCGCGACGAAAAAACAGCTCGAGCGGGGGAGAAGCCCCTCCCCGCCGGCCCGCCATGAGCTCCCCACCCCCAGTAAAACAGAAATATTTATTGAAATTTTTGAGACGTTTAGGGCAGATATTAAATAAATAAATAAATAAATATTTTACTGTCTTATTCAAAAGCTTTAAGTTATTTTATCAATAGTAAGTGAGATTCTATCTCAATATAATAAATAATTAAATAAATGATTAATTGGAAGACTTGATCAAATTTCCTTAATTTTAAATATTTTTGTCTTAATTTTTTATAAAATTTTATTAAGGAGAAAAATTAAAGAAATAAGAAAAACCTGGCGTGAATTTATCAAACAACTGGCTCTCTCCTATATTATTTAAATTGTTTTATTTCTATTATACAACCGATAAATGCAATTGAAAAGAAAAGAAATTATATATATAATTTTTAAATACTTAAAAAGTATTAATAAATGAATTTACTTTAAGGACCAATCATAGATTTTAGAGAAAATATTCTTACATTGGTCCTTAAAGTAAATTCATTTATTAATATTATAGGTCTGGGTTGATTATTGAAATAATTTCCATCTTTTTTCAAAAAAAATGCTTAAATCTTTGCATTCATTATTTACTTAAAAAGTAGTTAAAATTATTTTAATAAAAATAAATAAATAACCATTATAATCGGAACTAGTCTTAAGATGTTGTATATTAAAAAATAAAAATCGTCAAGTTATGTGTTTCAAATTGAATCAAAATCGGATCAGGTCTTTATTTCAATATGTTTAAATATAAATTTTCTTGTTGGTTTTCGAGCAAGAACAAACACAAAATTTGACAATAAGAAATTAAGTAAAATTACGTAATTTCTATCTCCTTAAAAGTTACAAAATTTGACCACTCAATTACCCAGAGATATTTTGACTAAATAATTAATATCTCTTGAAGTAATATTTTCACGGTGTTTACTCTATAAGGAAGCCATCATAATCAACTTTAAGTATATATGTGAATCGCACCAATGATAAAATTAATAAAGTTGAAAAAACTTGAAGAAGACACGAATCGTCTGTCGTTGGAAAATTTAAATAAACATGATTTGGGCTGCCTTGTTTGCTCTCAAATATTTACTCTAGTTTATTGTATTGCAAGCGATGTTGTTTACCATTCTTTGGGGCATTCGGTGGGCAGGTTTTTTGAGTTGATGAGGCAGTCGAGAAGGGAGCAGAGCATCATAATGTGAGCGATGGGCGCTAGGGGCGTAATCTTCTTGAACTTGGACTTTAAGGCCTCCAAGCAGCTGGGCACATATCTGTCGAATAGTGGTCCGAGGAGGGTCTTATCGTTGGAGTTATCCCTCTTGGAGAGCCAGGAGGCGATGGTGGGCGCCCAGCCTACATCCTGCACGTTGATGAAGAGGATCCCTGCCCGGGATACGGTGGCTGGGGTGGCCGTCCTCAGGGAGGCGATCTCGAACAGCAGCCGCATACTGGGCGTCAACGCGATCCGCTCGTTGCTAGCCAAAGTCAGCACCTTGTTATCGTCCATCACCGAATTCAAAGACTCAATCCACATAGGGTCGATGTCCCCGTCCATCACCATCCATTTTGGCCCGTCCCCTGTCAGCGTTGTCTGGTCTCGAATCAACACGGAAAATAGACCTAGACAAGCAAAACAATATTAGGGACAATATTTTGTGGTCTTCTTGTGCCATGCACTCTTCTCCTCAATAGAGAAAATAGTGTCTGTGTGTGGGGGCATAAAAATTTGAAAATGTTAATACAGGGTGGGGCATAAAGATCTACCACATTTTGAAAGGGTATAAAAAATGAAAAAATTTAACTAGAATATATTTTTGAAAAGAACATAAAACAATGTTTTTTTTTAATGTGTTTTAAATATTATATCAGACGAATAAAAAAAGGGGGGGGGGGGGAGCGAGGTCAAAAATTAAAATTCTAGATCTTTCGATCAAACTCAACCAAATTTTATATACATTAAGTTTGGTCGAAAGAGCTGGAATTTTCATTTTTAACCCCTCTTGACTTTACCATACAATTCTGATTGAGTTTGGTACAAGGGCCTAGATTTAAATTTTTTGACCCTCCAACCGCCCCCCCCCCACCATTTTGGGTGGTTAGTTTTTACATTTTTAGTCTTTTGGTAGGCCACTGATTATGTATAGAAAATTTGGTTGAATTTGGTCCAAGGGCATAGATTTTCATTTTGGGGGGTTTGTTTTTGCATTTTTGGTGTTCTGGGGGCCTATTGATTATATATATAAAATATGGTTGAGTTTGCTCAAATCTCCTAGATTTTTATTCCCCCCCCCCCCCCACCTTAATTTGGCGCCAGGAAAAAAATATTTTCGTTATTATAGGTTCATTTTATAGTATATTTCATTTTTCTTGTTTTTTTTTTTAGTTTGAAACTATTATAATTTTAATTTTTAACCCCCCTCCACCCCCCTTAATTTTGGGTCGATATGCACCAAAATCTAATCAGCTCTTAATCTCACTGGACCAAAACTACGTGTGAAATTTGGTTTGGATATTCACACTAGTTTTTGAGCTAGCTCGTCCACAAAAATTTGGTAACGCACGTACTAACAGAATAACAGACTAACAACCAGACTAACAGACATTTTGAAAAAACAGTTATTATCTCGAAAAATATAATTTTTTCAATGTTCACTTATTAGAGCTTTTTTATAGACCGAAATGCCATGGTTTCGCCCAATTTTTTTAATCAAAATAGTTTCAGCCGTTTTTGAGATATTTTGAAAAAAATAAACAAAAAACAATACTTTTTCCATGCACGATTACAATACTTGGCCATACACTGTACGGTAAAGTAAAATCAAATGGATTGAATTAGTAGGTATATTTAAAAGGACTCAGTGACGTAATTGCTGGTTACCATCTTTCCATTCTCTGGTCGTTGGGTTAATCACGCCGAAGAGTTCATCGTTGGTGACAGCTTTTGGATTCAAGTCGTTGTAGTGTGGCTTGCGTTTCTGGTTCTGGTAAGTGCGGAAAAGAGTTTTCCAAACTTGGGACTTGCCAGTTCCAGTGTTCCCGACGATAAAGACCGAATGTCGGACATCCAATAACTCTTGAAGTTGGACAACCTGCACCATGGACAAACAAATGGTTGGTTCGTCTACTCTTGAGTAAATGGAGAAGGATACTCGTACCTTAAGTATAAATTTGTCCTCAGGCTGGAGCGTTAAGTCGACGGCTGCTTCTTGGATGTCCTTCTCCAAACCGGGGTCCCTTTTTCGTGGAACATCCAGGGCAGGGAACAGATCCGATATCAAGTCCATAAAAACGGGCAGATCGTCAGTGATAATTTTTGGAATATTGAAATCTCTCAAAGCTCTCATCAGCACTTGATCTTCCGGTCTTAATCGATCCGATCTCTAGAAATTAGCAATTTCATTTGATTTGTGTATTTATTTTAATTACTTTTTAAAGATATAGTGAAGAAGTAGAATAATGACACTGAGAGGATTTTCAAGCTTTATTTTTCTTGAAATTTCAAGATGTTTGTTATCTCTAATTTTTATAGAATTCAAATACATAAGTTTTTAATTTTAAAATCAGATTTTTCATATCAAATTGAGGATTTTAAAAATCAATATCAGACTTTTTCAAAACAAATTTAGAATTTATTAATAAACAGTTGAAAAAATAGAAAAAATTATAGTAAAGAAACGGTTTTAATTTAATTTAACTCTCAGGAAACGTTTTCAGGTAAAAAGCTAAAATTTGGTGGATTGTAAGAATCAATTTTCAGCTCATTAGCTCCAACTATTCTCAAATGACAATTTTTATTCTCGGGAAACGTTTTCAGGTATTTGGGTACCAATTTTCAGCTCATTAACTAAAACCTTTCAAGATTAGCATTTTGTACTCTCAGGAAACGTTTTCAGAGTAAAAAGCTATAATTTAATATGTAAATATGCATGGTTTTATAGAAATTTTGAATTTGATTTGAAAAAGTCCGAATTTGATTTTCAAAACCCTAAATTTGATATGAAAAAGTTCAAATTTGAAGTTAAAAACCTATAGTAGTAATCGTATTTATGGGAAAAGTTACAAATCGTCGGCTTAGAGTGCAAACCTGTTAAATCCATTTACTATTTATGCCATATTAATACCGTTCGAAAGAAAAAGAGATGCAGCATCGCCCAAGTAAAAATGCTACTTAAAATTACCATCATAAGTTGTAGAAAAAAAATGTGAAATATAGTTGTTTCCATAACAACAATATTAAATTTTGTTTGTTTTCTCTCCCCCGTAAAATTTCCTTGTTGTGAGTTAGCAGGTTTACACTCTAAGGCGACGATATATTTGTATGAAAAGAGATAGTAAATAACCTAAATGCCGAGTTGAGATATATTATATAATTAAGATAAGAGTTATTTTCTGCACTTCCAGAATATGGGTTGATAGCCCGAAATATATATATTGAAAAAATTTACATCTTTTATTTTTTTTAATTTTAATGTGAAACAAGTGACCAAGTATCCTTAACTCATAGTAAATGAATATTATATGTAATACGAGCTGCTCCAGTTGGGCGGCGTCTCGGCATGTGATTATTAGGTCTCCAAAATTCATTTAAAAAAAAGCTCCATTCCCAAAAAAGTATGTTTTTTTTTTAATTATAAAACCTGGCAAAAAATTAACTTTTTCATTAAATTTAGCACGTAGAATTTTAACATTTTATTGTAGTTTAATAGATAGAAGACGCTATCTCTTGGCATGATTTGGCTAGCTTATGAGTAACTCCACAAATAAGGGTCCAAACTTATTTTATAATATTATGAGTGTAGCATAAAAGTGACTCGAAATCAATGGAAAAAATATATATATAAAAAAAACTAACATTACAAAATTTGATATATATCGGAGAGAGTATTAATTTTTTGCCCCCACTCACATTTTGGGAGGTTGAAATTATTTTTTAGATATTTGCAAATAAAATAAATAACTCTCAGTTTTCTAAAGAGTAAATGTACAAAAAAGCTAAAAATATTCTATAATTTCCCCCCCCCTTCGCCCCCATACAGTCAATTTTGATAGTTGATTTTTACAGGAATAGTTTCTTAAAGTAATAAAGAATAACTCTATAAAATTTGATCAAGATAGGAGAGAGTTTTAATTTTTGCCCCCACTCACATTTTGGATAGTTGGGAGTCGAATTTCAAAAAATCCTGAAATTACTTTTTAGATATTTGTATTTAAAATTTTATTAAGTAAAAATCAAGAAGATAGCTTATCGTTCTTAATTAGTGTAAACACATTGCAAAGATATTTTGCCCCTTTTGACCCCTTTAGGGGTCGAATTTCAAAAAATCCTGAAACTAATTTTTAGATATTTTAATTTAGTATTTTTATAAGTAAAAAGCAAGTAGATATTTTATAGTCCTTAAGAGATATCGCATAATCAGTGAAAACACACTTTGCCCCTTTTGACCCCCTTAGGGTCGAATTTCGAAAAATCCTTTCTTAGTGAACCCCTATGTCATAGATGTAATATCCTCTCCAAATTTCATGTTACTATGTCCAGTGGTTCTGGCTGTTTGATGATAGTGAGTGGGTGAGTGAGTGAGTGAGTGAGTGTATCGGGCAAAGAATTTTATATATATATTATTTACTTTTATCTTTATTAAAGATGTTTCACCTTGCACCAACACCACAATTATTATATAATTAAAATGATTATTTATTTAAATGTTGGTTTGTGAATGAAAATAATACTGGATTACCTTGAGTGCCCCGGCGACCACGAGAACCGATTTAATAGCCCTTAGTCCCCAATCGTAGTGATCTTGTTTGGATAGAAGCTCCCGACACAGGGTGTACAGGGTGATGAATTTGCGGGCAAGTAGACGGGCCTCCTGAAAGCCCTCGGCCACCAGCATGATCTCGCAAATGAGGGCGAAATCGGGCACGACCATCGCACAAGGCCTAAGCATAAACAAACACACCCACCCAAGCACTCATATTAATTAAATCGCTCTCTCTCTTTGAATTTAGAAATGAAATTGAAACTAGAATTTAAGCTATTCAAAAATTAATTTAAATGGGAAAAATGGACAAAATAAGCATCCGGGCATCCAGGTGGTTTCTGGCCAGTTAATTTAATTATTGATCAAAGTCCGGCAATAAAAGAGATATTCTTTTTTGTTGACTCTTCGCAAAAAGGACTGTCTATTGAAGAGCAACGTTTTTAACTTTGTTTTTGTAAAAAAATGATTTATTAAAGCAATTTTGAGCAGCGAAAGTTAAATAATGTAATCAATAATTTCTTATGTTAATTCTACATATTCATAAAATTATTTTATATTTTTTGAAAAGAAAAAATGAATTGAGCATCCGACGGGATTCGAACCCGTGTCTCTCTCCTTTATTCCAAGAGTGCCTTTACCAACTAGGCCACGGACGATCCCGCCAAAAAAGCTCTTTAGATTGAATGTCATTTTTCCTTTTCGCGGCTTTTTCTATTTAAAGTATAGTTACTTATGTTTTTGACAAATTAACTTTTTAAACGTTAGTTTTAATTTTTTAAAGCAAAAATGACATTCAATCTAAAAAGCTTTTCTGGCAGGATCGTCCGTGAACTGGAGATGATCTACGAGGGGTAACCGAAACTATTTAATAAATCTATCAAGTAAATGTATAAAATTACCCTATTTATTATTTATTTTATGTGACTAAATAAACCCTAAAATTTATAAAATTAAATGATTTATGTATAAAAAAAGGCTTATTATTATTATTATTTGCTTACCGAAAGAGTGCTTTTAAATTTTCGGGCAGCTCTGTTCTGCCGGCATAGCCGGGGTTCATTGTGATAAAGAGTCCAATGGTGTTGGCAAGATTGATGTGCTCGCCTAGGAAATTGAAGCTGGTCTTTTTGAGTTTGAGGGCGTCGAGAATACTTTTGACTTGAACAGCCACGACAGATAACACCTCAATTGCGATCCGGTTGAATTCATCGAAGCAACCCCAAGCACCCGTCTGGGCCAGACCCTTGTAGATGTCACCACACGACTAGAACACACAGCACACACACATTTTGAAAAAGAACACCCGAATTACCCGAATCGTACCCATCCTTGTAAGCTTTTATTTATGTAAAATTTGGCCCCATTCAATTTCAATGGACATTAAAATGAAAAATAAATTGTGACTTACACTAGAATAAATATGGTATTAAAGAAAATAAAATTGATGTTCAATGACTGCGCCAAAAGAAGGCTAGAGTTCTAAATTAATAAACGCAATAGGGACTGTTCGTCACGACCTTAGCGCCAACTGGCGACAAAAATGTAAGCTTTGGGGGATTACTTATTAAACGTCCAAGACAAAGAGACTCGTTCACGGCCCCTAGGCTCCGTGCACTCTTTTATCTATGATATATACTATAATACAATATTTGCCCCCAATTCCCCCCAAATTATTTGAATAAATAAACACAAGAGAGCGCTACCTTCGGCAGTAGATGCTGCATCTATGTTTAACGCACGGTCCCTATATACTTAATAGTAAAATAAGTCGAAAACGCGATATTATTGAAATAAATAAGAGGAAAAATTGAAGAGTTTTTCAATGCATTTTATTCTGGCAGACAACCGAGTAAAATTATTTAAAACAAATTTTTCTAAGAAACGTCGGTTTTATGAATAAAAAGATAGTGTAAATTATCTTCTTCTTTTTTGGACTGCCTCATCAATATCCACTTAATTTTCTAAAAAAGTTTTTTGTTACAATAGTATTGCTTATTATTTAAGTAATTATAAAAATTATATAATCAGAATGTTAATAAAAATAAAGTGGCCAAGTGAAATTGAAACTTTAACCGAGAGATGCAACACCTATATGGCTGAGAGACTTGTATTAACGGAATAGAAAAGAGGGTTTAGTGGAGGGGAGAGTGACTGTCACTGGAAATCAAAGGGAGAGGCCCTTCTTTTCTTTTTTTTTTTTTTTTTTTTTAATGCAATCGAATGCAAGAAGGGGTGCACCAGTAAAGATGTAGCCCCTATGGATCTCGAAAGACCCTTGCATTACCGAAGAGAAGGGAAAGTTGATTAAGTGAGAGGGTGTAGACGTAGGTGTCTATGCACCCTGGTTTTGAAGGTTTGAAGATCATAGGTGCTGGGAAAGATAGAGGCTGGGAGAGAGTTCCAGTTCCTTGAAGTCATGGGGATATATGTATTCGCGAATGAAGTGGTCCGACACTTTTCCAATTTGACCGCAAAAGAGTGTTGGGAGTCGGAAAAACGTGTGCTGCGTGCAAAGCATGCTTTGGGGGGAATTATTGATTTTATCTCATCAGAGCACCTGCCGTGATAGCATCTATAGAAAAGGGAAAGGGCAGAGACATCTCTTCGATGAGCTAGCGAGTCGAGGGAGTCGGTGAGGGTAGAATCGTCAATTAGCCTGACGGCTCGTTTCTGAATTGCATCAAGGGTAGCAAGAGAATATTTTGAGGCTCCTCTCCACAGATGAGAGCCGTATTCGAGACAGGGGCGGATTTGGGCCTTGTAGATGGTGAGAAGTTGTGGGGGTTTGTAAAATCGCTTGGACCTGAATAAGAAGCCAATCTTCCTTGCTGCAGATTTCGCCACAGAGGAGATGTGTTCATTCCAAGACAGGTCAGATGCGACAGAGACGCCCAACATAGATAGGCTGTCACACATTTTCAGGGAATTCGAATCTTTGGAGAATGAACTAAAAGGAATGGCATTTCCGAAGGGCTGATGGGAGTCGACCTATGCACAAAACAAGCTTTGGGGGCAATTGTTGATTTGATTTGAATGGAGAAGATACTGCGATAGTATTTATAAAATCGAGAAAGAACGGAGGCGCTTCTACGATGGCCCAGCCAGTTATTTTCTCTTTAGTAATGTAGTAGCAAATTATTCACTTGGATGGCGCTTTCCTTAAATATTTTATTGTAAAACTATAATACTATATTAATAAAATAATTAAAATAAGAAGACCTGGTAATCCATTTGCTCTGAGCAATTATAGACATAGACCATCAAGCCCATTGCGCGACCCAAGTCCTTGGTTGTCTCCGTCTTGCCTGTTCCAGCTGGTCCTGCAGGCGCACTTCCCATCACCAGATGAAGACTCTAGGGGGAAAAAACACAAAATACATATTTATAAAACAAAAATAATGATTAAATTGAAATAGAACTATCGTTTGAAATATTATTATTAATATCATTATTAATCTTATATCAGTGGCTATTTGAAGTCAATGGTAATAAAAAATACAAATGAAAAATAAAATAATAAAAGTAAAAATGAGATTGAATCATTATCAGATATCACTACTTTTTCTTTCAAACGTCTAATTACTTGAAATTAGTCCTTTTGGTTTTAGGTCGATTCTTTCATGTTTTCAGCAGTGGTTACCAATAACAATAATAATCTAACCTCAAAAATGAATTTTAGAATGATTATTCTTCAAGTAGGTATCAGACAAGATATTTTTGAATAAATTTATAATTTTTCTAGTTAATATATCAAAGAATAATTGATTTATTAACGAGAATTGTTTTGACCGCGCTTTTTTGAAAAAAATATATATCTCGAGACTACTGCGGATGAAGCTATTGGAGTCTGCGGAGTCTTAAGTCTGGACCAAGAGAGAAAAAGATATGATCTATTTAGCTACAATCCAACGTCATTTTGCGTATAGCCCGCTAGACATTCGGATGGATCACCAAATGAATTTGAAATCTAAGATGTTATATATTTAATCTCCCAGTCCAGAGCGCCCGATCTATTAGCATGTATGTTAGATGCTTGGCATTAATTAATCGTATGTTTCCTACAATCGCGAATATTTGACAAAAATCACCTACATTTGATTCGCGATTGAATCAAATGTAGGAAACATACGATTAAGATATTTTTGATTTTCACTCGATTCCTCTAGATCTAGATCTTCAGCAAAGCTAACTGATACAATAACAACGTAGTTCTACGGTTACTTATAAAAATTCCTCCCAAATTTAGTATTTTACAGAGAGAACCCTATACAATCATGGTTAAATGAGTTATATTAAACCAAGTAAATAAAAGTACTTGCTTACTGTAAAGTACATTAAAATATAATTTTATATAACTTTTTTGAAGTCCACCAGGTACCTAAATACTCGTAGAATATTAAACTTGATCACAATGGTTAAGCCATTTTCAAGATATTTAGGAAAAAACTAAAAAAGTACTGAAATAAAGTACTAATGTTTGTAGGCCGATATCTACCAAAAACTAATCAACGCTTTATTTTTTTAAATTAATGGTAGGTTTTCAATGTCATTTCAATCGGTTCAACGGGCCGAAAAAAGGGTAACATACATACGTACATGCCCACGATCTCAATGAAAAAATCGCACTTTTTGAACTCTATTAAAATAAAATTATTATTATTTATATAATGTTCATCGAATATTATTTCTCTTAGTATTTTTGCTTCATCAGGCATCGGTATAATTTTTTGTTATAACCAAATATCCCTAGTCAAATTCGACAATCGGATTACTATATTTTTTTGAACATGAAAAGAGTCTCAGAAAGTATTTAATGTATTTGCGCCATAATTATTGATATTATAGGATTTATTTAATTTAATTTTTAAGCCTGAACAACGCAACATATTCGAAAATCGTGTGTACTAATTGCATAGATACAGGCGCTGCTGTATAGTGCTGCCATCTTATGGATATTTCTATATTTACCTCTCAATTTAAGTGGAAATATATTCTTCAACTTTTAAACTCATTTTTACTTTATACTCCCAGCTTATAATGATAGGTTTTCAATCGGTTCAACGGTGTGGAAAAAATCGTGGACGTAAAAAAGGAATCCATACATTCACCCAGAGAGAATAAATGAAAAATCGCACTTTTTGGCGTCTGAACGAGACCCTATGTAATTTTTGGCAAAACCGTCACGTGCTAAAATTCAACTTAAATAAATACAACAATTTTGATTGAGACTATGGGTTCCGTAGTCTTTGCCTGAGGACCCCTTGAAGTCGCGAGACCGATTACCCATGCTTCGCTATAGATAAAGTAGAAAAATAAAAATAATGTAAAGAAGCAGATAGATGTTGAATTTGAACCTGAGTGAGAGTAATATAACAGCGATCGGTTAACGGAGTGATGACTAAACGAGGGGTGTTACCGAGATACTCGTATTGGTAACGGAATTGGGCGTCGCAAATGTTGCAGAAACAATCCTTTTGACGAATATCCCAGCTGAAAAACAAACAATCCATTATTATCTTCTTGAATTTTTTTCCCATCACAATTTAACGAAAATGAAAAATTGAACTAAATACCGAAATATGCAAGTTATAAAGAAATGAAAAATATCTAGCTTTGACTAAGATATTGGTAAAATACGGTCCAGAGTTTTGTTTTGAAAGATAAAAAAGTTATAGCCAAAACCGAAAACAATCCAGTGATGTCATAGAGCTGATTAACCATTTTCCAACCTATGGAAAACATTCAGAAGAGATTTTCAAATGACCAAATATAAATTATAAATGGTATTTTGTTTTCCAGTGTGGGAATATATTTTGGAAAATATAAAATTTTAAATTGAAAGTTTTTGCCGAGAGTAGCAGAATTTTTGTATATTGAAGGAGACAATAAAAGAGTGTGTCTTCTGCTGGAATTATACATTTTATTTATTTCTAACAATATAAATAAATAAAATTTATAATTCCAGCAGAAGACACACTCTTTTATTGTCTCCTTCAATATAAAATTTTGTTATAGGAGAATGGTGTAGGGTTCTTGGTGAAACATGAAACATATCTAAATAAAGTACCATAAAGAAAATTAAAAAAAATTTAAAAATGTAAAGTTCTGGGTGGGTTTTACAAAAATAATAGACAAGTTTATGCTAGGAAAATAAGGACAAGATTTTATGTGTGAATTTTTTATTTATCAGCCAACATTTCGTCGACTTTGCCGACTTCTTCAGGGCTTCTACAATTATAATAACATTATTAATATCAAGTTACAAAAGTACAATTATAATTCCAGAATAAACATGTATCAATATTTTACCATCTTAATTTTCTTTTTATTTTCTTTACCATTGAAGACCATCAGAAACATAAGTTTCAAAATGTGAATTTGCCAAATATTTTTCAAATTTATGTTTTTTATGGTTTTCAATGGTAACGAAGATAAAAGAAAATTTAGACGAATGGGTGACGTGACCATTTGAAGCCCTGAAGAAGTCGGCAAAGTCGACGAAACGTTGGCTAATAAATTAAAAAGTCACACATAAAAACTTGTCCTTATTTTCCTATTATAAACTTTCAAATTAATAAAAGACAACCTAACAATCATCTTGTCTTTTATTTTTGTGAAACCTATCTAGAATTTTATATTTTAATTTTAAAACTTTTAAAATCTCCTTTATTTTATTTAAAATTAAAATGGAGGAAACAAAATAAAGAAAAGTATTTAATCAGAACTTTGACGTCACTCCTATTCTTATTTCGGGCTTAACATTTTTATTTTTCACTATTGTTTAAAAGAAAAAAATATTAGTACAAGATTCCGAATTAGGTCGACCTTCACTTATCGAGTTTCTTAATGAAATTAATATTTTGATAATATAATGTATTAATAAACAAAACTTAATAGGGTCGACATCCAATTTCCCTGCATGTAAATTTATTTATTATTTATTTATTTTATTTTTTTAATTATCTACATTTTCATATATACCTAACAATAAAGGAAACTCCATAAGTACAAAATACTAATTCGAAGTTACCTCTGTTGATATCATGTTTACCAGGACTTATCCAGAGAAAAAAGAAGGCGACCCAACTTTGCCATTTTATATACATATTTTACTCTCAATTGGTAATATATTTATCCGGAAACTCGATAACTACATTTATGTAATAAAATTTACAACTTTAATTTTTTATTAAAAATAGCTATAGAGGGAAATTGGATGTCGACCCTATCAAGTTTTGTTTATTAATACATTATATTATCAAAATATTAATTTCATAAGGCACCTTGATAGGTGAAGGTCGACCTAAGTCGGAATCTTGGACTATATGTAATTATAATATTATTAATAT
Organism: Forficula auricularia; assembly: GCA_024734495.1. Classification (NCBI taxonomy): domain Eukaryota; kingdom Metazoa; phylum Arthropoda; class Insecta; order Dermaptera; family Forficulidae; genus Forficula; species Forficula auricularia. Next base: position 65,732 of record JALMQS010000629.1, on the reverse strand, counting down.
GTATTGTATATTTAATTAAAATATCTACAATGAAGTGCAAAAAAATTGATCCACCAATAAAAACTTTATTAAATAGTAAACCATTTTTAATTTTTTTACAAGGAACCATACATTATTGAAATTATTACTTATTGCAAGTGTACTTGCCACTTGTTGTTGACTTAGCCCTTGATTAATTAGGTACACAATTTGAAGTACTTGAACTTGAGAAATATCCATTTTGTATATTTTATCTTTCTATCAATGATACTTAATTAGAAATTATTCATTTGATTAATATTTCAAATGGAATTTGATCTTTTATTAAAATTTTATTTAAATGTAAAGTGATATTGAGAAATTATGATAATTTGTAAATGTATCTTTTAATTTAATTTCACTTTTTTTTTTATAAAATTCAAAAATTATCAACAATATTTATTGAATATGTTAGTTTAAGAGTTAATAGAACAAATTTTTTGAATATTTGTAAAAATTTTAAAAATAATTTGACATTTAATAAAGTTTTTATTAGTGGGTCGATTTTTTTGCACCGTAGTGTTTTATTATTAAAAAATTTTAAATTAAATTGTGATGCACACACACACACACACCCTATTAATTGTAATTAATTACTGCATATCTATATAGGCTTGTAAGATTGGTATAAGTGAGTATTTTGACATGTTACCATATACTAACCGATGTCTGAGTTGAGCTTGCCATTGAAACGCGGATGCAGATTCGATTTTATTTGTAATAAGTTTGATGACGACATCGCGAGCGTGGACGTCGATCGTGCAGATGGTCATGGTCTTTTGCCGGTCGCCCTGGGTCAGCTCCCCGCATAGCAAATTGATCAGGGTATTCAATTGTGCAATTTGCTTTTTCGAGTAGTCTTTGATGGAGTTCTCGTAGCCCTCCTCGAATTTGGTGAATGCGTAGTTGACTTCGGTGGACCACCAGATCTGGGAGGCGACCAACGCCGGCTGGGCAATGTGGTCATAGAGCCACTTCTCCCGAGCCTTGTCTGCATAATCAGTAATGGCGACGCTCAGGTAATAACGGATGGTACGCCGCATCGCATCAATCACGTTGTTCAACCAACGTTCCACCTGACAACAATATCAGTCACAAAACTCGCCTCAATCCCTAAGCAAATCTTTCATCGCAAAAAGTCTTGGATACCAAATTAGTCAGTGAACTTAAAAATTAAACAACATGCTTAAAAATGTAATTATATTCATGTTAATTTCTGAATGGATCGGAAATCCTGTGGTTTCGAGTAGGGGGATGCTCAATTTGTTTCAAAATTTCTCAAAATTTGATAAAAAAATAAGCTGACTTGTTCTGATGTGGCCATCTACTTTACTTTACCATACAACCTGGCCCCTAAAATTATTTATAATCATGTAGGGGGGGTTAGTTTTTGCATTTTTATACTTCTGGTGTACCACTGATTATGTATCCAAAATTTGGTTGAGTTTGGTAAATGGCCAAGGTTTTCATTTTTTGACCTTACACCACCCCCCACCCACCCATTTTGGGCTGTTATTTTTTGCATTTTTTAGACTTCTGGGGGTCCACTGATTATGTATACAAAATTTGGTTGAGTTTGCTCAAACGGCCTGGATTGTTAATTTTTAACTCCCCTTAATTTTGGGTCGATATGCACCAAAATCTAATCAGCTCTCAATCCCAATAGACCAAAACTACGTGTGAAATTTGGTTTCGATATTCACACTAGTTTTTGAGCTATCTAGTCCACAAAAATTTGGTAACGCACAGACTAACTAACAGACATTTTGACAAAACAATTATTATCTCAAAAAATATAATTTTTTCGATGTTTACTTATTTGAGATTTTTTGTAGAGCGAAATATCATGGTTTCGCTCAATTTTTTTAATCAAAATAGTTTCAGCCGTTTTTGAGATATTTCGAAAAAAGAAGCTAAAAAAACACTTTTTTGATGCACGATTACAATACTTGACCATACCCTGTATGTTAAAGTAAAAGAAATTAGAATTTTTTTCGTGAATTCCCTACTAGGTTTCGAGTTGGCCTTACCTTTCCTGAACATTCGCAGCCGCCAGCGATATCTGTGTATTCTCCATCCTTGGCGAACATTCCTTTGGCAAACTTAGAACCTTGAGAGTCAAATTTCAATTTGTTTATCGAATCAAAAAGTTTAGTCAAATGCCTAAAAAAAAGAGATGTTGTTGTTGTTTTTTGTATGTAATTATAGTGGTCGTATTTGAGGATGAACGTGCCTGCAAACCAGATCCGGTTGATTTCCGTTGCTCAAGATATCGAGAAGATCTGCTGAGGAGATGAAATAGAACCGAGGGAAGGCCAACCGTTTCGTTTCCAGATATTCGCTCAGGGCCTTTTCACATAACGCCAGGTCACTTTGAATACGCTCCAATTTCTCATAAAGTCCCGGCCGATTCGTAGTTTTGATCACATTTGGAACTTTATTAAGTTCACCAAGGTTTTCCTGAAATAATTAAATACAATAAAAATCACTATAAAAATTCAAATGAAATGTTATAAAACCAGCTGCGGGCATCTTGCTGTCCAGGAGGCTTCTTGATTTTTTGACCCTGAACATTCGTGGATTTCAAAATAATAATTTTATCAGATTAGGTACTATAATGTTTTAAATTAAAGCGCTTATGCTGACAGTTGCGAGCCACTCATCTAAAACCCACAAAAAGTTCATGTCAAATTTATTAAAATTAGAAAATTTAAATTATTATAATTTACAATTTTGGTGTTTTTTGAGGCTCTTGAAAACCTTGGAAACAGATGGAATGTCTTCGTTAGCAATAAGATTTTAATCATTTATTTATAAACAAAATGACACCTTATTTTTGAAAATTTGTTAATTATTTACCGAGTTATGGTGGTTTTAGTTGTGGTTAGTTATTCTTAAGTAAAAGAAAAAAAGATGGTGCTGGATTCCAATAACCGATTGTTTGAATTTTCCTAATTAATTTGTCAAGCGAGTTGAACAAATCGATGTAAGATGGCAACATTGGAAAATAAATAAAGTTCAAATTCAAATATTCAAAAATCAATGATGGCCGATTTCATCTCATCCAATTAACTATGACTAATCTATAATAATGACAATAAAAAAACATCATAACTCGATTATTTGTAAACCAATTTTCAAAATTAAGGTGTCATTTTATTCAGAATAAAATGATTAATATTTTATTAAATAAAAGATAATTTGATAAAACTAACTATTGAGATATAAAGGATTAAATAATTGAGATGTAACCAACATACTCAATTTTGAGATTCTATATTCACTATAATTTTTGACTACTTTATCTATAGCGAAGCATGGATTTTAAAACGACTATAGATAAAGTCTAGCAACTATCCGTTGCAGTTTACTGCGATTTAAATTATATTCTCACGAAAACTCAAAAATATTTTCCCGCAATCAATATAAGCTGAACCCCCCCCCCCCAAATATACTGGGCTATTGCGGAGTTGTCTAACAAAATGCATAAATCGACCTGAAATCTTTAAATTGCTATAACTCCAGACGATTTGGAAATAAAATCATAAATATTATATCATTTCAAAAGAAATTGAATGCTCTACAATTTCTTTTCTGAGGACTTTTACTGTAAGACGAAAGCCTGAGGTGATAGAGACAAAAATTTGACGAAAATATAGGAAATTTTATTTTTAATGCATAAACGATGTTCGCGTGCAAATATCTCAAAAACCATAAGGAATAGAGAAAAATTCAATAGAAAAAATCTTGTAGCAAATATTATAACCTTTTATTTTGCTAAGAGTAACTTTTTCCCTACGACCCAGTTTTTGATATATAAGCAAAAAACCAAAAAAACGGAACATTTCCACCCCTAGAGTCATAGACCGAAAAAAAAACTTGAATTTTTTTTTCTACGATTCAGATAATTCAAGTAGAATAAAATTCAAGCCCGACTCGCTGCAAATATTTGACCGACTAAAATCTGAACCCTGGACGTATTTATACACAGACAAACATATGGTACATCTAAGATTGATTCTAAAATAAGCTATAGTTACCGAAGGCCAAAAAAAGCAGAATAAAAAAAATGTGTGACCCTCATCCACATAAGCTCACGGGGCAAGTGAAACTTTAATTTTAAAACCAACTAATAGTTCATGACAAATAAAATTTATTAAAATTAGAAAATTTAAATTATTATTATTTAAAACCCACTAATTGTTCATGACAAATAAAATTAGGAAATTTAAATTATTAATTTAAAATCAGGTCTTGTCTCTTATTCCCCCTCTATTGAGTCATTTCCCCTTTATTGTAACTAAAACATTTAAACAGATACGTCGCTAAAGAAGTTTCACTTCAAAAATAATTGAAACTGTTTGAGTCAATTCCAAATATCGAGCACAATATCATACACATACAAGCATTATAATACATTCTAAGTTTGAACTCGAATTAATTTGCAAAGTTAAATTTAATAAAATGGCAGAACTTACCTTAAAAGTTCTATCAAGAGCATCGAATCGCCTGGAATCCTCCGGCAACTGATTCCGAATATCCTCTGAGCCAATAAAGATCGCCTCCAGATGGGACCATGTGCGTTGAACCTCGAACCAAATGCCAATGATTTGGTCGCTATAAGACAATTTCTGTTGCCAGGCAGAAACCTCCTCCAAGAAGAACGCGATGTATTTGCTACTCAGCATATTCTGAAGGGACACCTGGTCACAACAAACAACAACAACACCAGATTAAATATCAACTCATTACTTTATCAAGTTGGTTAAGGTAGTTGTTTCACCATTTGAGTTTTCTTAGGATTTTTTGAAATTTAGACAGATTATTATTTTATTTATAAAAAAAGGGAATACCACATGTCGTCCAAATAATAAAAACAAATAAATAAATAAATACTCTGGGAAAAATAAATAAATATATAAACAAAATAAAATAAAAAATAAATAGACTATTTTCTCTTTGTGAAACACCACTATAATCCGTGAAATAATTCCTGTGTTTAATATGTTTCAGTATAAACCGAGTGGCTCCCAACCTTTTGTGGCCCATCGCCCCTTTCTGGAGGTTGACTAACACTTATCGCCCCCTTTTCATTTTCATTGTATGCCTAATTTTAATTTGAAGTAAAGTGAAAGTAATAAAGCGAAAATTTGAAATTTAGAAAACCCCCAATCAATTAATTTATTAGTGACATCTGGTGTTTCCTTCAGTTAAAAAGCCTTCCGACAGGATTTATTAATCTCTTAACCCAAAATATGACAAACATAAATTAAATTTATTGAGGTTCAAAAAGTGGGAATTGTAAAGTCCCACCATCCTATTGTCAAATAAGGCATGTTCCAGCATCAAAGGACATGCCGCCTGCTACTCCAAAATATTACCATTAAAAACAATTATATTATTATCAAGAAAAAAATACTCTAAATGCCGCGTTCACAACAGTATGATTCTTTGTAATTTATTAGAAATTTAAATATTTTTCTAAAAAATATTAATATAACATTATTTATATTTGAGAATGAAAATTACATTTAACAACTCGCAAGAGAAGTGATTCCATTTCTTTGCACCATAGTGTATTTTAATTTTTCACCCTTTGAATACTCATCGCCCCCCAATCGCCCCCACTTATTTATCGCCCCCCTCCCCGATAACCCAAATCGCGCACTTGGGGGGGGGCGATCGCCCCTGGGTTGGGAACCACTGCTATAAACCAACACCACTTTCCCTAAACGTTAAAAAATAAATAGTTAGTATATATCACTGGTATTTTTTTTAATGAAATTGATGTGAGAAGGAGATACACCAGAAGGTGGATCCCAAAAGGCCTGTACATGGGCTGGCCCCTCCATCGTGAAAAGAACGAAGTAGAAGGAAAAGAAGCCGGGATCACGAGCCAATCTCAGAAACTTAGATACAATTCAATATCAATTTACTAAGGTTTAGGGGCTTCGAGCAGTGGTAAATTCTCCGCGCGATAAATTCGGTTAAGTTATCTCCCACTTAAAAGGGTTTGAAGAAATTGTTGCTAAATTATTTAAAAATAAATAATTTAAAAAAAAAACAGATAAATAAATAAGTAGACAGGAAGTAGCCGTAGTCAAGGAATAATAAAAAAAAAAGGCAGGAAACCGGGAAACCGCCATGGTCAAGGAAAATAAATATTTCACTGGGAATATAAGCTACTGGGTAAAATATAAGATAATTATTTTTAAGATAGTTCTTTCGCAACAATCCACAGAAAAAGTTTTAGCCTCGTAACCACTCTATACTACTGGTACATATGAACGGTGCTAAAATTTTAGGTTATGTTTTTTTTACCGTGACTGTACTTTGCACACTATTATATCCTCTTTATGAATGAAACGTTTCCAAGCCATTTATCTTATATCCCCTCCACTAAAAATAATCGCCCAAATATGTTTTATTTTTTTTATTTTTTATCAAAACTACGTGGTAAATAATTTCAATTTTTTTTTTTAATTACACCGAATATATTATTCTAACAAAACTGGTTTTTGATCAAGATGGGGAAAGTCCTTCAATGAAAAAAAATAAAATAATGATCATTTTCCTACCCTTTGCCAATCTACCATATGTAAAAAAATATATTTTTAATTAAAATTATTTCATGTTTGGTGTGGTAAATCGTCATCAAATGTTAACAGTGTGTTTATTATGCTTTTAATGACTTATATTACAAGTTTCGAAGACTTTTTGAATTTTGGCATTTGTGAAAGAACTATCTTAAACACAATTTTGAAAAATTTTGCGTGAATTCAAGTGTAGGCACGCCCAATAAATAATACACTCACGAGCAAAGAAATGGAATCACTCTCTTTTCATTGAATTAATAATAATTTTTATGTTTCATTATAATTTATTAGGAATTTAAATATATTTTCCAAAAAGTTTCATGTTTAAAATAAATCTAAAATCATAAACATATTGAAATATTTAATAATCTTATTTTTGTTTACAAAGTAATAATGACTTTTTCGCTGGTTATAAGCAGGAGATAGGGAGAGCATATGGCTAGAAAAGTGTCGCCTGACTACGTCATCGCTGACTCACAGTCCGCCATCTTGGATCTTTCAAAACATTGAGATTTCCATATGGTCCTATACTAAAATATATATCATTTTACCTTCGATTTTCAAAATTATAAGGTCACCTAAATAAAAAAACTAATAAAAGAACTATTTTAAATTATACTTTTTTAATTTTTACAGATATCTAGAGAAAATTGAAATTAATTAAAATTATTAATTATTAAAATTATTTCACATTAAAATAAGATAAATATACACAAAATAGTCATAGGAACATATACTGTATTTTATATTAAAGAAAAACGTGCTTATATGAGCTCTTTGTTAAACATGTATTTCTCATTTGATGACGTTATGTTTGGCAATGTTTTGAACTATTCAAGATGGAGGTCGAGCTCCTTCTTCCCCCCGCTTCAGGAGACAATTTCCTCGCCTAAGTTCTAAGCTTACAGGCACTCTCTATCTCCCTGGTTTTAAGAGAAATTATTTGTTAACATTAATTCAATTTAAATCGCTTCTAGTGGCAAATTATACATCAGTCACTTTCAGGCGCCTAGTAATAAACTCATATTATCTTATGAACTCGAAAAAATAGATATCAGTTCCATTAATGCTGTAAAAATTGTTACGTTAGTGCAACAAGGTGTTAGACAAAGAGAAATCGCCCAATAATTAAATCTAAGCTAGTCGGCCGTTTCAAAGGTTTACAAGAGATTTACTAGGGGTTATGAAAGAAGACAAGGAACTGGTTGTCAACGCTCCACATTTATCATTACTACGACACTTCGAAATCGACACCTAACAAGCATAGCTGTCCAGCAGGAACTGAGGCGAGTTCGAGGGGTTGCTGTTAGTGAATGGACAATCAGAAGAAGACTCAAGGAAGCAAACCTCAACCCAGAAAGGCCTGCCTCAGGACCTAAAGTCTCTGCAAATCATCGAGCAGCTCGACTGAATTTTGCAGGTGAGCATATCAATTGGGATGTGGATCAATGAAACAACATTTTATTCTCGGATTAGTGCAGAATGTCTTTGCATTGCAATGATAGAAGAGGACGGGTGTACAGAAGACCAAGGGAAAGATTTGCAGAATGCTGTTTCGCGGAAACAGTCGCCTATGGAGGTGGTTCTTGTATGATGTGGGCCGGCATTTCTATTGATGGAAGATCTGACCTTGTTTTTGTGCCTGGTGGAGACAGAGGAGGGGGTTTGACCTCCAAAAAATACATCACGGTCATTCTTCTTGAACATCTCATCCCATATGCGGGATTTATTAGAGATAATTTTATGCTTATGCAAGATAATACCCGCTGCCACACATCACGAGAGACCACCCGCTTCTTAAATTAAGTGCATATACCAACAATGAAGTGGTCTGCAATTAGTCCGGACTTAAATCCAATTAAGCACTTATGGGATGAGATCAAACAAAGAGTAAGAGCGCGAAATCCAAGACCTAACAACATTGAGCAACTAAAGGTAGATAGAGGAGTGGGAAGGGATTCCCCAAGAGACGATAAAGAAGCTCATTATATCAATGAAGAGTCGCCTAATTAGCGTTATTAAAGCTAGGGGATGCAATACTAAATATTAAATAATGATTAAATAAAGGTTTTTTATTGTTCTATTGATTTGTTTTCTTGTATTCGAATAATACCCAACCTTCAAAATTTTCACATTTTGCTAATCTTTCATTTCAAGTCAAATATTTACTAATTAAGTGGATGATTTTTGATCGAAATCATATTTATTTAAACTTTGAACTTTATGCTTTAATACAGTGTAATTTATATTAATATAACATCATATTTAAGAATAAAAATTACATTTAACAACTCGCAAGGGAGGTGATTCCATTTCTTTGCCCGTGAGTGTAATAGAAGATTATGATTTGTTATTATTATAGGTACCTGATGTTCCTCAAGCGTTTCGATAAGCTCTTCGCTTGGATGTAGTAGTTTGAGGTTGGTCCTAGGGTGTGTGTCATACTCGAATTCCATGGTGCCCCACACGCTGTTAATTTCATGGAGAATCTTCTCCATGGCCATTTCTTTAACCGATTTGTCAACAATAAATTTGACCTCCTCCTCATATTCGTGGAGTTTGAGCACGAGCAAATCGGCAAGCGTAGTCTTGTCATCCATTTGAAACTTGACCTGAACAGGCGGACAACAAACAAAGCAAAGCAAACAGATCAAAGTTACCACTGGTAGTAGTAGTAGTAAGAATAAATCAAGAACGATGGATGATGGATGAGAGTAAATAATGATGATGTGGTGGAGAAGGCTAAATAGGTCTAGGGCTGCTAACTTTGGTGGCCTCCATCAGCTCTTTCCAATGTCTGTCCCGAATTGCCGGGTTCTGTAGTTCGCTGACAGCTCGGAGGGAAGTCAACAGGTTTTTCAACACGGTCTCACCGCTTGCGTACAGCTCCCAACCACGAATGTCTTTATCCAGTTCTGAAAAATTCATCAATCAATCATTAAAAATTACTCATTTCTTATAAATTAAATTAAATTATGATAGTCTGTAATCACCATATGGGTTTTCTTAGGATTTTTTTGAAATTTAGATAGATTATTATGTAAATACTTGTGCATCGATTGGTGGTAAAACGAAATTTATGAACAATATAGTTCCGAAGATATTAAAATCCAGATAGAGTTTTTCAGACTCTCATACATTGGTTTTTAAGGAATTTGGTGTTGGTACTTGGTGAAACATTTTTTTAAAATTATTGGATAAAAATACTTGGTAGGTTTCACATTAAGATATAAAAAAATAAAACGAATTTATTTTTAGAGAATCTTTAATCTCGATATATATATTTCGGGTAACCTTTTCCCTCGATTCCTCTCTTAAAATTAAAAGAAATATTAGTCGATCTGATTGATTTGAATATTAAAGATCCTCTTCATAATAGTCAAATCCTTAAATTATTAGACCTATGCATAAACCAGAACTATTATATTTTTAATAATAAATTCTATAGGCAAACCGATGGTTTAGCTATGGGCAGTCCGCTTAGTCCTATCCTTGCTGAAATTTACATGGCTAATTTAGAAAAAACAATTCTCGGTCCGAATAATTCCTTTGCTAAACAAATTGTATTTTGGCGTAGATACGTAGATGATATTTTTTTAATATGGTCAGGCACTCTTAGACAATTGAGCTCTTTCCAAAATTACTTAAACTCTCTTCACTCTAATATAGAATTCACTTCCGAAATTGGAAATAAAACCCTTTCTTTTTTGGACCTCCAAATAACTATTTCGGAAAACAAACTTAATTACAAAATTTTTAGAAAAGATACTTTCACAGACACAGTGATTCCATTTTCGTCCAACCACCCTACTAACACTAAATTTGCCGCTTTTTATTCGATGATCTACAGACTTATTTCAATACCAATGGACACTTCAGATTTTAACAATGAACTAAATATAATTTATAATATAGCTGTGAATAATGGCTACAACAAACTGATAATTAATAAAATTTACAAAAAAATTAATCAAAAAATAAGTATCTCTCATACACACTCACTAAATTCCGGAACTGTTAAAATATTTAAAAGACTCCCCTTCATTTCGAACCATGTTACAAACCCTATAGCTTCAAATCTTAGAACGTCTGGTATAACTCCTGCTTTATATAATAAAAACACTTTAGGTTCACAGCTAATTAATAATAAATTAGACAAAATTCATAAATTAGATAAATCAGGGGTATATAAATTGACTTGTGATAATTGCGACGCAATCTACATAGGACAAACTGGACGCTCTTTTAGAACTCGCTACTCGGAACATGAAAGAGCCTTTAATAGTCTCAGCAGATCAGATGATATTAATATGGAATCAACTTCTACCTTCGCCAATCATCTACATTTGAATAAACACACCTCTTCTATTAGCCACCTAGTTCCGTTACATTTCGAAAGAAAGGGCTTACGTTTAGATTTTTTAGAGTCAACTGAAATAAAATTAGCTCTCTCAAATAAAACGAATATACTAAATAATCAATTAGAAGTTAAAAAAAGTACAATCATTGATTACATTCTTTAAATATTTGCAAATTTGTTTGTGTGTAAATTCTCATTTCTCAGAAGACCATTCAAAATTAAACAAAATAGACTTCTCCCTCCACGAATTTTAAATATTTACTCTTTTGTTATCTTAAAAATTAATCTTACCATTGAGTTGTATTCAAATTCGAAATCCTCTTTTCTCAAGGGGCCATTCAAAATTGATCCAAAGTAGACTTCCTACCTTTTCTCCCTCCAGTAATTTTAAATATTTACCCCTTTGTTATCTTAAAAATAAATTTTACCATTGAGTTGTATTCAAATTTGAAATCCTCTTTTCTCAAAAGGCCATTCAAAATTAATCCAAAGTAGACCTCCTACCTTTTCTCCCTCCACTAATTTTAAATATTTACTCTTTTGTTATCTTAAAAAAATAAATTTTACCATTGACTTGTATTCAATTTCGACTTATTCAGATCAGTTACTTCCTGTATCTCCTGAAGATGGGTTAGTCACCCGAAATATATATATCGAGATTAAAGATTCTCTAAAAATAAATTCGTTTTATTTTTTTATATCTTAATGTGAAACCTACCAAGTATTTTTATCCAATAATCTCATACATTGAACTATACGGGATATCGGAAAGTTTACACATACATATTTAATTATATAAATAATTAAGAAACTCTTCTTACCATCGTTATAAAAAACGAAACCAACATTAAACAATAACTAATACATTTTTTAAGGAAATTTTAATTCATAGTTACAACACAGTTTCTGAGATAATAATGAATAAATAATGAAAAATTTACACTAAAAATAAGCTGGCAACAACGCATTTATTTAACCTAAAAAGTGGATTAACTTTAGTACACTTTTTTGACGTTTTTTCGCTTCAGCCATTGTCGCAACAGCTTTTAATCGTTTATTAAGAACTTTTTGCTTAATAAATCGACCTTTATAATGTATATTATCTGTCATTTCTATAATAAAAATATTCAAGCTCGAACAGTGTTGCCAGATTTGTCAAACAAGCACGGGATTGGCTAGTAGTGGTACATAAACAGCAAAAAGTTTGGGGTTTATGAATTATAAATCTATATTGTCTGTGTCGTATATACTCTAGCATTAACTTTTTGATAGTATTGTCGCGAAACAACTACCTTAAATACTTTGTTTTGTTTTTAATCTATAACTTGAGTTCTATCACGTGATAACATACAACAATTTGAGAGCAGATGTAGCTAACAAATACAAGTGTTTTTCTTCGATACAATTTTTTTGGTAATTTTGCCATACGAAATGTTGATATAACAGCAACGATTTAGAGCAGCGGTCGGGAACCGGGGTAAATTACCCCAAATGGGGTAACAATGAAACTATCGGGGGTAATAAGGACATTTTAACCGACTTCAAAAAAGGAGGAGGTTCTCTATTCGACTGATTTTTTGTTTGTTTGTTCATATCTCCGCCAATTGTGAACCGATTTTGAAAAAAAAATTTGCATTGGTTTCAGTCTAGCTTCCGATTGGTCTCATTTTTTTCATAGGTATTAGACCTTTTTTGTTAGGTTTGTTCAGGCCTAACTTCTTTGTTTATTAACAGATTTCGATGATTCTTTTTTTATCCGATAGGGGGTGTCTTAGGGATGGTGTCATATTAATTTGGTCAAGTTCTGATGATATGATCACTATTAATAACATCACTAAAAAGAGAAAAATAAAAATAATTTTTAAGAAAAAAATAAAAACCGACTTCAAAAAAATTAAATGCAACAAAAAAATACACTAAAAGGTATAAAATAATTATTATCTTATTTAGTTACAACTAAACTACGAAATATTAACATGAAATTACTTTTTGAAGTTGGTGTCAAACATATACCTTTTATGAATCGCACTCGACGGATCTTACTTAGTACTTTTGGCGGGTACGCTCGCTTATAGGTATAGTTTGTTTGGCACCGACTTCAAAAAGTAATTTCATGTTAATATTTCGTAGTTTAGTTGTAACTAAATAAGATAATAATTATTTTATACCTTTTAGTGTATTTTGGGGAGTCAAGTTGGCTCAGTTGGCTAACGCACTGGCCTCGCTTCGGCATCGATCAACCCTACTAACACTTTACTTATGCGCTGTCTAAATGGGCTTTGTTCCCGGTGACATTAAACAAATTAAAAAAAAAAAAGTGTATTTTATTTGTTGCATTTAATTTTTTTGAAGTCGGTTTTTATTTTTATCTTAAAAATTATTTTTTATAAACTATTATAGTATTTTTACTTTGATAGCTTTTCCAGAAATTATTCAAAATCGTAAAAGTAATAAAAGGTAAAAAAAAATATAAAAACATTAATAAAAGTTATTCGTATTTTTTTTTTTTTGTCATGATGAGTGTTCGTATATTTTTTCTTTTAACAGAGTATTTTTAAATAGCAGTCAGTTAATCCCGGCAACGTCGCTTTTTCACTTTCAATCCAACTTCACTATTGTTATTTTTTTGCCTAAACAGTGTTTTAGTTTTCGGCCCCACCATATAGAGCTAACTTTCTTTTCATTTAAGCTTTATACAATATTTTATTTATTTTATTAAAAATATTTATAACTAAATCTGAATGTTTAAAAAATGATTTGTTAATGTTTTTATTTATTATTTGTAGTATTTGTACATATACGAAAATGATGAGGGAAGAGTATAAGGTTAAGAAGGGGGTCGAGGAATTTAGGGGTAACAGCGACCAACGCAAAAATATTTTGGGGTAATGGCTAAAAAAAGTTCCCCGACCTCTGATTTAGAGAATATTTCAAATATGCAAATTTATACAATATTCCTCAAATAAGTGTAAAATTGGAGCTAAGATTCGGATAAATAACCGTTATTAGGAGCAGTAAAATTTTAACGCTGATTTTGCTTGCTTTGGGTACATATATAAATTATAAATATAAATGTATTGGAAGGATCTCATCTGATCATTCCCTGTGCTAGCATTTGTCGTGGTTGTCTAAATACAGGCGTTGCCATCAGGTGCTGCCATCTGGTAAACTCAAAGCTGTCAAATTTTTGGTTTCTTTCGCGTTTTAGACGTGTCATATCGAAAGTACCTAAAGATTGCGTTCACGATTACATAGTTTACATAATTATTTTTACAATAATTTGGGCATCAAGCATGTCCATATCTATAACAATGTCTTAAATTATCTTAATCACTTCTCGATTTTATTGTGGGAAAAATTTTGTAAAACTCCACGATTTGCTTTTTTTGTAACTCTATCTCTATATACAAAATTAAGGTTTTCTCTGTACATTGCTCCAAATCACGCCAAATTTTGGTTTCACACGTTTCAAGCAAACAAAAACACCTTCAACAAAATTCCTGTCTGTCTGTATGTCTGTCTGTGTGTCTGTTTCAGTGGTTTCCGAAAAGTTGCTCACGATTCACGTAAAAACGGCTGAAGGGATTATTATGAAATTTCATATTTACATCAGATGTTTTCTAACTTACGTTTTTAGCTATATAACGTTTTTATATTTAGACCCCAGAAGGGGGTTTGAGGGGGGCGTACGAATGAAAATTATCAAATAACTCCTAAACTATTAACCCAACGGCAAATTTTATGATAAACAAAGTTGTAGGACATGTGATTTCTAACCACTTTTGTTTAAAAAAATTTCCCCAAAAATCCACCCAAAAAGGGGGGAGGGTGAAAAAAATGTAAATTCTTGCCCTTGGAGCAAACTCAACCAAATTTTGTATACATAGTCTCTGGGCCTCTAGAGAGATAGAAATGCAAAAACTAACCACCCAAAATGGGGGGGGGGGTCAAAAAATGAATATTCTTGCTCTTGGATCAAACTCAACCAAATTTTGTATTATATTCTAGTTTTGTAAAGCCGTTTGTTTTTTTTTTGTTTTCTTTGTTTTTTTTGAAAACCTAGATGAAATATTTAATAGCCTATTATTAGCTTACGTTTAAGCTCCTTGACAAATTTCTTGCATTCATTTTCCATCGATTCCACATCAATTTTTTTCCAGGGCGTTTTCTTCCATTCCTCAATGCACGATTGGATTACTAGAAAGTAATCCCAAATTAATTTGAGATTTTTCAAATCTTTTCGTGTTAGATTTAAATCTTTGAATTCGACAATTTCAACGTCAAAAAAGGCACAGGATTCATTGATCGGGTTCAGGATGTTCTCTAAAGAGACCAGCCCTTTGTTCACTTCGTCCAGTTTGATATAGACGTTCTTGCATGCTACGCTAAAAAATTAAAAAAATACGGAAATTTAATCGAAACAAGTCGAGAGAGAATTTTGAACTTGCATGAAATTTTAATGTTTGAACTATTGAAGTATTTTTGTATTCTTACCATGGAACTAAACTAATCCTGGGAGAAGGCATAGACAAGAAAAGTATATATAACAAGTCCATATGATTAAGTAATAATACAAGACAAGTAATAATTAAGAATAGATTTAACTTACCCGTCTGTATCCTGAGACAATCTGTTCAGTTAAAAAGAGAGGATTTTCAAATTTATTAACATTTTAATAAAACCAAATTGAATAATGGGTACAACACACGCACTCATGAAAATATAGCCTTGGCTAGGGGGGGGGTGCAATAATGTGCATTCAACAATGCTCACTTTGATGCAATTAAAAGTGAATTTTGTAAAAATTTAACTAATTAATAATATGTGTTAGCCGGTTTCGAGATATTAGTGAAAGTTACTGAGCAATAACCATGATAACAAACATTTATAGGCCTAAATAATAGGTGAAGTAAAAATTTCTGAGCCTTTTTAATTTTTATTTCGACGATAAAATTAACCAAGTTAGGATAATAAATTGAAAGTTTTTGCCGAGAGTAGCAGAATTTTTATATATTGAAGGAGACAATAAAAGAGTGTGTCTTCTGCTGGAATTATAAATTTTATTTATTTATAACGAGACATTTCATGGGGGCTCCTTTCATCAGTCTATTACAATGTATTATGTTTATAACCTTAACACATGAAAAATGTAAAACTTTCATTCATAAATTAATTCCTGTGAATACATTGTAATAGACTGATGAAGAGGGCAAAGCCCTCGAAACTATAGTCTCGTTATAAATAAATAAAATTTATAATTCCAGCAGAAGACACACTCTTTTATTGTCTCCTTCAAGTTAGGATATTCCGATTTAGATCAAATATGCGCCGTTTTGTTCGATAACTTTGTCCTTTTTTGATGGCAATCTCATAATTCCAAGCTTGAAGAAGTCCTCGTCCCTATTGGTAAAAAATTTGAACAGTTCATTTTCACAAGCCTTTCTTGAGGCCAGTTTTGTAACATCAAGAAAATTGTGCAAATGCTTGAAAAGGTGATAATTGCTTGGTACCAGGTCTGCGCTATACGGTGGGTGCGATATAACCTCCCATCCAAGCTCTCGGAGCTTCTGGAGTGTCGTTAACGATGTGTGTGGCCTAGCGTTGACAGTATAGGTCCGAATTGAGTGATTGGCCAGATGGGAGCACCTTATAGTGGATGATTCCCTTCCAATCCCAATCCAACACACAGTAAAATCATCTTGGGCGTTAATCCGGGCTTGGCGATCGTTTGGGCCGGCTCACCACGCTTGGATCACGATCTTTTTTGCCTGGTATTCTCGTATGTGACCCCTTTTTCATCACGAGTCACCATCCCCATCGCCAACTATTCAGCAAAAAATTGCAGGCATCACTTCGGTCCAAAAATTTCTTTTGAGTCAATTCGTGTGGTATCCATATATCAAGCTTCTTCTTGAGACCAGCCTTATGCAAATGGTTCCAAACGGTTTTCTGACTAATCTTCAGTTCCTGGACAATGGAATAAGTGCTCGCATGCCAGTCCGACTCGACAATTTTCATGATTTTATCGACTTTTTCGACGATTGGCCTACCAGAGCGTGTCTCATCTTCGACGTTCATATTACCAGAACGGAATCGTTGGAACCGCCGCTTTGCTGTTGCATTCGATACTGTATTGGGTCCATAAACATCACAAATTTTTTTGGCCGCCTTGTCCGCTTTTTCTCCTTGGTCGTAGTGGGGTACTTAAGAATGTATCGAATTTTCTCTTTTTTTTACCTCCATTTTGGAACGCTCTAACACACAACTGGCTTCACCAAACACAAAACTGTCAAAGAACATTTTTTAGAGCGTTATGTCACCTTTAAATCGCAAAAAAGAATGACCAGATGCGACGTATACATAGTGAGATATGGCTCATTAAATCCATCTAACAGAAAAAGGCTCAGAACTTTTTACTTCACCCATTATTTCTTCATGTTAATGGTCTTTTCGCTTTCCTCCCGGGCGTACCGAGTAACATTTCTAATAAAATCTTTGATTCTCAACCTTTTAAATTCTTGATTAGATTTCATTTCATTGATAGGAGTCTCCCCTTTTTTAGCCTTGCGATCCTTCCACTTATGATCTCATGATAGAGTAACCGAATTCATGCCAAACAATGCCAAAATTCGCCATGTACGGGTTTCCTGTACAGACGCTTCAAAATGAGGAGAGTTGCTTCCTGTAAAATGTAAAGCGGCCCCTACACGATCATTCTGACTGTCAGTCAGATTGAATCAATCCGACTGAATCGTTACTTTAATCATGCAGAACCAGAAGGTTTTTGGCTCATTGTACAGTGACAATCGCTTTAAAATCAAGTCCTTAGCAGTTAACTGATCGCGGGTATTAACAAATACATCTATGATATCTACATATAAATGTTCTTCCATGGCTGCTTAATAAAATGATAATATAAACACTAATAAGGTCCTCTTCACACTTTAATGTATTCAAGTAATTCAAGTAAATAATGAATTTTAAACTATTATTGATTTTTTGATTAAATTTAATTCCATTTTCAAATAATAAAATGAAAATCTAACTAACTAATAATGATGATATTGCATAATTATCAAATTCATTAAATATTTGAATTCTTAAAATTGTACAATATATGTTCTCGACTGATGAAAAGAATGAAGGTACCATTAGGTACTAGTTTCATTCAGGCTGTCAATCTCCCCTCTTTTTTACATGATTGAAGCTCTGATTTCTGGAAATCCGTCAATCTCGTCCATCAGTCCTACCCCTACACGTTCAATCGGAATGTCAATCCTAGACAAGACTGACAGAATGATCGTGTAGGGGCCGCTTAAAGGGTATTCTGCCAGTGCGCACGCCCCCCCCCCCTGGAATTGGCTAGAGAAGAAAAATGAGATGGGCCAAGATGGAATGTGGGACAATTAAATGTAGAGAAGGAAAAAATTTTAATCCATGTGAATTTGTCGAAGAGATTTCGGAATGGGGTCGAGTTTGCGAGGGTGGGTTTGTAGGGAAGGGGGGGGGGATAGCTAAGGAAATGGGAAGGATAAAAACGGGATAGGAGAGAATGAAATTGAACATAGATGACAGAGAATTTGAAATTTTAAACCAAAACGTTTATATAAATTGCATGTATTTAACTCAAAGAGGGTAGTATGTTCTTGTACATTCAATAAAATAAAATAAAAATAATATGAATTCAAACTTACTGAAATAATTCACTTTCTAAAAAGGTTTTTCTAAATAGCTTTTGTCTAATCATAAATAGGCCTTGTCGTTTCACAATTAACCCGGCTTCTTTTTGGATCAAAGGCGTAATCTGATTCTTGACCGTCGCGGCCAATTTCTTACACTTTTCCCAATATTCGGGAAGGGTCTAAAAATAAATAAATAAATAAATAAAATAATAAAAATATTATAAAATGGTAAATATTAAAAGAAAATTAACCAGAAGCCTTTTGAGGACTTGTTCTTCGTCGAAATAGACATCGTATGTTTTGAGCAGGTCGATAATTTCCCACAAAGGCTCAAACATAATATCGGTGGCAACTTGTCGTTCCCTCACTTTGAACAGACAGCCCATGCATTTGAGGAGGGCGTCGTAGTCATCCTCGAGGACAGGTTTGCTCAAGATACTCAAAGCTTCGTCAACAAAATTATAAAGTTCTTCAATACTAAAACAATGTTTGTATTTATTTTTCGGTCCAAGAATTATTTTTATTTAAATGTTAACTTTTAATTTCCTACATTGTATTATACAACCTTCGAATATTCAGACACCTTTTTAAATAAGAGCCTATTTCTTTTATAAATTTAATTTTTCTGAGCTTATACACGATTAATGATTTAATTTTTTGGAACCCTCTCTCCCTAAAAATATTCTATAATTTATAATAGGTACACTATTTTCTAGTATTCTAACACTTTTATTAAGATGCTAATCAAGTATTACGTAAGGTCACAATTCCCACTTGCATTGATTTTCCTCTTTGGAAGGAAAAATAAGATATTTTTAAACAATTTAGGTGTCGCTGTTCCAGTGATTATATAAGGGGGCGTCCCTAAATTACGTGAGGCGTTTAAGGGGGGGGGTCAAGCCGAATCTCACTCAATCTCACGTATTTTATTTCGCAAGAAACAGTGTAACCTTCCGGGAAAACTGGGTTAAATTAAGTAAAATAATAATAATAATAATCCTATCTTAACTAGTCTGAAATAAAAATAATTAAGCAAATTTTGTTTTTTAAATAAATTCAACGCAATCAAGCACAGACTAACGTATTTACACTAAAAATACACATTTTGAAAAATCTCACGTGAGATTAGGGTCGAGCCAAATCTCACGACATTTCACAAGGGGTGAGGGGGGGTCAAAAATTAGCCAAAATCGCCTTAAATAATTTAAGGATACCCCCTAACAGGCAAACAGACAAAAATTAATTTTACGTCGACAATGAGCATTGCTTTACGGATTTGAGCTCATCAGAGCACATGCCGGGATAGCAGGTATTTATAAAATAGGAAAAGGGCGGAAACGCTTCTTCGATGGGCAAATGAGTCAAAGGAAGAGGTGAAGGTCGGGACATCTATAGGTTGTTTTTGAATTGTATCCAAAGTGGCAAGAGAATGCTTGGCAGAGATAGTTTTTAAACAATCAATTAATCTTTGTTTGTTAAGGGAAAATGGTGTGGGTTCTTGGCGAAATATTTTTAAAATAAAGTAAAGAAAATTTTGAAAAATTTAAGAAACTTTTTAAAATTTTAAATATAAAATACTAGATAGGTTTCCCAAACATTAGCTAAGCACCTAAACAAGCATCTTATCTTTTATTTTTGTGAAACCTACCTAGTATTTTATATTTTAAATTTTAAAAAGTTTCTTAAATTTTTCAAAATTAGTCCAAAATTTGAAGTTAAACATTTTTCAATGATATTTTTTTTTTTTTAATGATATTGATGTGAGAAGGAGATACACCAGAAGGTGGATCCCCTAAAGGCCTGTATGGGCTGGCCCCTCCATCGTGAAAAGAACAGAGTAGAAGGAAAAGAAGCCGGGATCACGAGCCAATCTCAGAAACTTAGATACAATTCAATATCCAATTTACTAAGGTTTTAGGGGCTTGAGCAGTGGTAAATTCTCCGCGCGATAAATTCGGTTAAATTTATCTCCCACTTAATTTTTATTACCAGACCCTATACTTACAGAAAAAATGTCTGGGTATAGCCGGAATCGAACCTGAGACCACCGGGTTGCCAGTCAGTTATTCTGACCATTACACCACGGAGGCGGACAAGAATTCAAAAAATCTTGATCTCTATTAATTTAATGTAAATTTGGACTTTTTTCATCAGCGCTTTTTTCTTAATGTACATCAATTTTTTAAATTTAAATAATAAAATGATAAGGAAGCATAGATTCAATGTTATCTAATTGGTTGATTAATCATAAGTTTCCTGTATTTGATTCAATCGCGAATCAAATATAGGTGACTTTTGTCAAATATTGAGTGAAAATAATATCTGAACTAACTTGAAATAATGAAGTTAAATAAATTTATAATTATTTTCTCATTAATATATCAAAGAATAATTGACAGATTAACGAGAATTGTTTTGATCGCGCTTTTTGAAAAAGATATATATCGCGAGACTAATGCGTTGAGCTATTGTGGAGTCTGCGGAGTCTTAAGTCTGGACCAAGAGAGAAAAAGATGTGATCCATTTAGCTACAATCCAAAGTCATTTTGCGTATAGCGTATCTAAGATGATATATATTCAATCTCTCAGTCCAAAGCGCCCGATCTATTAGCATGTATGTTAGATGCTTCCATTAATTAATCGAATGTTTTCAACATTTGATTCAATCGCGAATCAAATGTAGGTGATTTTTGTCAAATATTGAGTGAAAATAATATCTGAACTTATATATTTCTTTTTCTCTCTTGGTCCAGACTTAAGACTCCGCAGACTCCAATAGCTTCAACCACCGTAGTCTCGCGATATATATCTTTTTCAAAAAGCGCGATCAAAACAATTCTCGTTAATCTGTCAATTATTCTTTGATATATTAATGAGAAAAGAAAAAAATTATAAATTTAATTGGTTGATTGATTAAAGTAAAGAAAATTTTGAAAAATTTAAGAAACTTTATAAAAATTAAAATATAAAATACTAGGTAGGTTTACAAAAACTAGCTAAACATCTAAACAAGAATCTTATCTTTTATTTTTGTAAAACCTACCTAGTATTTTATATTTTTAAAAAGTTTCTCAAATTTTTCTTTACAATAATCAATCAACCAATTAGATAACATTTAATCTATGCTTCATTATCATTTTTATTATTCAAAATCACTCTCTGGTCAAAATAGAAACTTTGAACAATTCGACAACCCTTGAGGGTATAGCCAAACTAAATATAAATGTAGGCCGAGGGGTGAACCACAATTGGAATTAGGTGTACACATCTTTGGAATTATGTGGAATGATTTTGGAATTCATTAGATAATGCCCCTACATCTGTTGATCCTTTGGTGTACACGATATTAGGTCGCGGTTCACCCTTCGCTTTAGGCTTAGCCAGGATTAACTTGACGTTTAATCTACAAGCAATGGCTTCCTCGTTAAGAAACACAAACGAAATGGGCTCCTTCGACTGAAAAAAAAAACAAAAAAACTATTTGAATGGTAAAATCAATTACCTATCGAAAACCTGATTACTCAAATATTCTATAAACAGATTCCTCCACTTGTAGACAGTTTCAAGAACGGAATCTCGAAAGCTTCGAACATCGATTTTCAACCACTTTTGAATGATATGTTCTAATTCAATTGACTCCAATTGAGTGTGGAGGTCGTTATAGAAATCAATCTAGAATAAAAATGAATTATTATAATATAAATAGCCAAGCGGCTTTGTATATATGTGGGCAGATGGATGCTCTGGAACAAGCAGGGATCGGGGATCCAGGGTAAATTATCTTAAGTAAGGTAAAAATGTAAACTTTGAAGGTAAAGAGGGCTCTATATGTCTATAGAAATCTATTAAAAAATAAACTGCAACGGATCGTTGCTAAATTTTATAAAAAAGT
This sequence comes from Forficula auricularia, assembly GCA_024734495.1. NCBI lineage: Eukaryota > Metazoa > Arthropoda > Insecta > Dermaptera > Forficulidae > Forficula > Forficula auricularia. The sequence goes on along the minus strand of JALMQS010000629.1, from coordinate 43,184 downwards.
ACTGAAATAAACTAATGTTTATGGGCCGATATGTACCAAAAACTAATCAGAGCTTCATTTTGTTAAAATAATGACAGGTTTTTAATTTGATTTCAATCGGTGAAACGGTTTGAAAAAAATCGTGGACGGAACAAACGACCACACACACACACATCCATCCATCCGCACAGGCTAAATGAAAAAATGGCACTTTTTGGCCTCTGGACGAGACTCCATGTAAACCGTCACGTGCTAAAATTCAACCTAATTTAATACTACAATTTGTGACTTTAATTGAGTCCATGGGTTCCGTAGTCTTTACCTGAGGATCCCTTGCTTGCCGCGAGACCGATTACAATACTTTACCCATACTTCGCATTGGATAAAGTAAAAATAAAGTAAAAATAGAATTAAATAATTAAAAATTGTATAGGAAGAGAAAGATAGTCTTTATAAATTGATCTTACATTTAAAAATCCCAATTTTGAAATTTTTGTATAAAAAATAAATTATGATTTGTCCGAAATCTGAAGTTAAAAAATTTTCAATGATATTTTTTTTTCAAAATGAGAATTCAAAAAATTTTAATCTCTAATTTAATGTAAATTTTGACTTTTTTCATCAACACTCTTTTCTTAATGTACCTCAATTTTATTGCCCCATTTCTTTTTTTTTGTGATTTCTCAGCCTATGTGAAGCAGTGGCTTTAATCACAATATAAACTGCTGTGAAAAATTATCGCATCGCTATTAATATTTTTTCAACAAGTATTTAAAATAAATTAAATCATTTTCAATGTTAAAATGAATTAGATCAGTTTTCATTTTATTTGCTGGTAATAATTTTACACAACAGTTTAAATAGTAATTATAGTAGGAAACTACGACTACGCTGCTACGACATACATCCTGTTAGAAAGGTTCGCAACTTATACTAAAACGAAATTAAAGAATAATTTTTTGTTTTTTGTTTTACCATTTCCTTAAATTTCTCAATGGTAGGTTTACATTTGGGCGGTCCTGGATTTTCTGGATTTTCTTTTCAATTAATGCCAAATCATTTGGCGTCAATTGTTTACTATATTCTAGAAACTGACTCAAATAAAGTTGCCTGTCGGTTAGCCAAAGGTACGAGTGCACTTGGTACGTGTCTGCATACGCAACTGCCTGAAAAAGGAAAACGACCAAATTTACAACCCCGTTTAGTAAAGGTTTTCACTTATACATACCTAAATTTACTTAAATGTTTTATTTATTTTATATTATTATAGTTTGCCTTCATCTTCAGTCTTCTACAAATAGTTTACACGAAATTAATATTCGAAGTTTTATGACTTAATGGCCTAGTGAGCAAGCCATCATTGACCTCAACTAGCGATGCATGAAGTCAAATCCATTTTCGAACTAAATAAGATAATGTAACCATCCCTTTGCCATAATCCTGAGCTCCCACTCCCCCTCTATATATTAAAATTTAATAAAAACTAAAATTTATTAAACTACACTGTGGTGCAAAAAAGTGGAACACTTAGATTGATTCGATGTGAAAGAGGGCCTGCCGCTGATCTCGTTGACATCAACCCTAATTCCCGGAGATAGTCCAAACACTTAGGTTGACTTGTCGAGTTTTAGAAGGCGCTGTTGAATTTGAGCTGCTGTACAATGCCTCAATCACTCAATTCAATAGTATGAATCGATAATCTCTCTCATTTGAAGCCCTAATTTGACCAGATCCCGGTCTCCTGACATAAGAGTTTGTTTCTCTATATCGTTTTATCCACAGGGCTCTGTGGATACTTCTAACCGATGTTTTAAGTCGTTGTGCGACATACGGATACGATCTTCCATCATTTATTAGAGCTAAGTAGAGCTTGAGCTAGTTCCTCGGTCTTTAGAGCCATTATGCTTGAACAATATTTCAAATGAAATTAAATTAAAAGATGAGATATTCAAATCGAACTGATAAACATTCAAATATTAAATTTAATTAGATATTAGACGATAATTATTTAATACAATTCAATAAAGGGATCAAATTTCATACCTGAAAATTTATGCTAGCTTAAATAAATTTAATTTTAAACGGTTTAAATTAAAGTAATATATTGTTTTCACTCTAAAAATGTTTACACATATTTGTACAATCACAGAATGTATTCAAAGTTTAAATAAAATATGTTTTTCTGAAAATTATTTGAAAAAACTAAATTTTTCTGTGTGTTCCACTTTTTTGCACCACAGTGTATATTCGAATCCCGGCTGATCCTTTTGTCTATAATAAATAATCTTTTCTTCGTTCCCTAATTTAACTAAAATTTATATTCAAATATTTTTAATTTTTTATTTTCATCAAAGATTTAGAAATATTGGTAATTTTGTATTAAAAGATAAAAAAAAATAAGAAATGAATTGTAATCATTCAGAAAATTTTGATTTTTTTTAATATCCCAAATTAAAACTATTTTAATAAAAAAAATTCGACAAAAGTCTTCAAAAAGATTATTTAAAAGATATTTTTTTTTTAATTTCTTAGTAATCGTTTCGATTTCAACTAAAATTAGTCCGAAGGCACTCTTAAAATTATTGGATAAAAAATACTTGGTAGGTTTCACATTAAGATATAAAAAATAAAACGAATATATTTTTGGAGAATCTTTAATCTCGATATATATATTTCGGGTGACTAACCCATCTTCAGGAGAAACAGAAAGTAATTGACCTGGATAAGTCGAATTTGAATACAAGTCAATGGTAAAATTTATTTTTAAGATAACAAAAGGGTAAATATTTAAAATTCGTGGAGGGAGAAAGGTAGGAAGTCTATTGTGTTTAATTTTGAATGGCCTTCTGAGAAATGAGGATCTAGACTCAGGTAGATGTAGGGGGGGGAAGAATTAATGAAAACAAATTGCAAATATTTAAGGAATGTAATCAATGATTGTACTTTTCTTAACTTCAAATTGATTTAATAGTCTTAACAGATCAGATGATATTAATATGGAATCTACTACCTTAGTCAATTATCTACATTTAAATAAACACACCTCTTCTATTATCCACCTCGTTCCTTTACATTTCGAAAGAAAGGGTTTACGTTTAGATTTTTTAGAGTCAATGGAAATAAAATTAGCTCTCTCAAATAAAACGAAAATACTAAATAATCAATTAGAAGTTAAGAAAAGTACAATCACTGATTACATTCTTTAAATATTTGCAAATTTGTTTTCATTAATTCTTCCCCCCCCCCCCTACCATACCTACCTGAGTATAAATCCTCATTTCTCAGAAGGCCATTCAAAATTAAACAAAATAGACTTCCTAACTTTCTCCCTCCACTAATTTTAAATATTTACCCTTTTGTTATCTTAAAAATAAATTTTATCATTGACTTGTATTCAAATTCGACTTATCCAGGTCAGTTACTTTCTGTTTCTCCTGAAGATGAGTTAGTCACCCGATATATATATATATATATCGAGATTAAAGATTTTCCAAAAATAAATTCGTTTCATTTTTTATATCTTAATATGAAACCTACCAAGTATTTTTTATTCAATACTTTTAAAAAATGTTTCACCAAGTACCAACACCAAATTCCTTAAATACTATAGAAGGCACTCTCTTTGATTTATTCCTTATGAAATAGAAAGACAAATATAAGGGAGTAGATCTCAACAAGTATTTTGTTTCTCTTACTGACCGCATACATTGCGTCCCTCGTGCGTTGTTTGATAATTCGCCGAAGATTTTTTATATCCGGGTCTCGTTTTACACTTTTCTAAAAATATAAAAATTTATTATTTTTATTTGATTTTTGTTTTTAATAATTGAATAAATTTCTTACATAATAATTTTCAAATTCCGAATTCACATGATAAATTCTTTTCACTTGTGAGGCCATCATGGTAATATTCTTAAGAAGGGACCAGATAAGCCCGTAGAAGCAATCGGCTGGGTCATCTGTGACCAGGGTCGGCACGTAAACGATATTTGGCTCATGCAAAAGCGAGCTCGATCAGAAAGAGGGGGGCGCTTCAATTGCTCATCTGTCTCGTGCTCCAAGAAATTTAAACTAATAAATAAATAAATAAATAGAAATTAAAAAGAATTGAAATTCAATAAGTGAGTTTATGTTTAATAGATTTCTGGGAAAACCTTTTCTAGGGATGGACCAGCCATGGTAAAATGAGATAAATAGTTGAAATTTTATAATTTTTTTATAACATTTTGACTTCGAATTTGGAAGCTGTTTCCAAGTAATGATCGATAATGTTCGAGTCAACAATGATCTGTTGAAATCGATGTTGTCAATGCGAGTTTCATGAAAAGGCTTCGTCGATAACAAAATGCTGGAGCCGAGAAAATCTTGGTCAAGTCAAACCAACGTTTTCAAGTCACCGAGTTGACAAATAGATAACATAGTTATTTATTATATTTACATTATTATTTTATAAATCAACTTGATTTTGCCATTTTTCAGCGAAAAAAGAGAATTTCTAGATATTTTGAAAAATACACTACGGTGCAAAAAAATCGACCCACTAATAAAAACTAAATAGCAAATTATTTTTAAAAATTTTACAAATAACCATATAATTTGTTCTATTAACTCTTAAACTAACATATTCAATAAATATTGTTGATAATTTTTGAATTTTATAAAAAAAATAAGTGAAATTAAATTAAAAGATACAATTACAAATTATCATACTTTCTCAATATCACTTTACATTTAAATAAAGTTTTAATAAAAGATCAAATTCCATTTGAAATATCAATAAAATGAATAATTTCGAATTAAGCATCATTGATAGAAAAATAAAATATACAAAATGGATATTTTTCAAGTTCAAGAAGTTCAAATTGTGTACCTACCTAATTAATCAAGGGCTAAGTCAACGACAAGTGACAATTACACTTGCAATAAGCAATAATTTCAATAATGTATGGTTCCTTGTAAAAAAATTAAAAATAATTTACCATTTAATAAAGTTTTTATTGGTGGGTTGATTTTTTTGCACCTCAGTCGTATATTAAACATATTTCATTGTTCGTATCCTTAATCAAACATTTAATAGGATCGTAGGGAGTTTGGCCAGAATTTAAATCAAACGCAAAGTTTACGAATTAATTGGGCCAAGCGTTTCGTCACTGATTAGCGACTTCCTCAGTGGCTCATTTTATAAACTTATTTATCAGAAGTTCTAACTACAAGAAAAAACATCTAAAGAGTATGTCTTGACCGAATCATTCAATTTGTTATCAAAACAATATAAAACATTAAAAAATCACACTGTCAAATAAAGCGTTTCTTGAAAATATATTTACTGGTGGATGAAAGATTTTTTATTATATAATTATTATAACGAAGAACAATAACAATTGTTTTTTTTTTTTAATATTTTATATTGTTTTGATAACAAATTGAATGATTCGGTTAAGACGTACGCTTTAGAATGTTTTTTATTGTAGTTAGAACTCCTGATAAATAAGTTTATAAAATGAGCCATTGAGGAAGTCGCTAATTAGTGACGAAACGTTTGGCTTATTTAATTAAGAAACTTTGCGTTTGATTTAAATTCTGGTCTAACTCCTTACGATCCTTTTAAATATATATTAAACGTTTTTATCATTATTTTTTAAAGTGTATTTTTTTATAATGATAGGATAAACGCCATTCACTATATTTTCAGCCTTAAAGGGTTTTCTGAAGGAAAATATTTTTGTTATTGAGTTTTGAGTCATATGAAAAATTTATCTCAAAATATTTATTTTTTAACCAAAATATCTCCCCATAGAACATGGTGAAAAACTTAAACCACTGAGCCATTTGATATATCTGTCCTGGCTGCGAAGCAAGATGACGCTCAAATCGTCAACATCAATTTTAACAGATTAATGGGTCTGAATTGACACGAACTAGTTCTTTTATCCCATGGAAATCGAGTCACTACTAGAAGACAAATTAATTTATTTAAATTACATTTTTTAATCACTTATCTAATTTCTCTATGGGCGGTCCAACCCTAAAGAATTATCCAGTTGAGCTGATCTCGACCTTTTTATATTAAATTAAAAGTTTTTTGCCGAAAGTAGCAGAATTTTTATAAATTGAAGGAGACAATAAAAGAGTGTGTCTTACCATTCATACATTAATTCCTGTGAATCAATTTTTTTTTTTTTTAATGATATTGATGTGAGAAGGAGATACACCAGAAGGTGGATCCCCTAAAGGCCTGTATGGGCTGGCCCCTCCATCGTGAAAAGAACAGAGTAGAAGGAAAAGAAGCCGGGATCACGGGCCAATCTCAGAAACTTAGATACAATTCAATATCCAATTTACTAAGGTTTTAGGGGCTTCGAGCAGTGGTAAATTCTCCGCGCGATAAATTCGGTTAAATTTATCTCCCACTTAAGATTGTAATAGACTGATGAAGAGGGCTAAGCTCTCGAAACTATAGTCACGTTATATATAAATTAAAAATTTATATTAGTTGAATAAAAGATTTCACTGTCGGTGGTAACAGAATTGTTATTATTTTAGGTTAAAAATAAAATGAGAGAGTCTTCTGTCTTTTAAAATAAAATAATTTTTAATTATTTTTAGAGACTATAGTTTCGAAGGCATTGCCTTCATCATCAGTCTATCACAAATATTTCAGTATTTAGTTACAAATTAAGATTTATACATTGAAAATTTTGAAAAATATATAATGTCTTTTTCTTCATGTTTCCTCTTGGGAGATTAAAATGTAAATAGAGCAATATCTGAAAAATTTGAAAAGAAGACGAGTAACCCAGATATTGCTCTATTTACATTCTAATCTCCCAAGAGGAAACATGAAGAAAAAGACATTATATATTTTTCAAAATTTTCAATGTATAAATCTTAATTTGTAAGTAATTTGTAACTAAATACTGAAATATTTGTGATAGACTGATGATGAAGGCAATGCTTTCGAAACTATAGTCATAAATTAATTCCTGTGAATACATTGTAATAGACTGATGAAGAGGGCAAAGCCCTCGAAACTATAGTCTCGTTATAAATAAATAAAATTTATAATTCCAGCAGAAGACACACTCTTTTATTGTCTCCTTCGAAACTATAGTCTCTAGAAATAATTAAAAATTATTTTATTTTAAAAAACAGAAGACTCTCTCATTTTATTTTTAACCTAAAATAAAAATTTATAATTCCAGCAGAAGACACACGCTTTTATTGTCTCCTTCGACATTTTTATAAATGCGACAGCCCAAAACCGAATTCAAAAATTTCAGTTTCACCAACAAAAACATCTACTCGTATGGTCTTTTCAAAAACATTTCCATTGTAAAAACAGAATTTTTATTAATTTAAAAATAAAAAAAAACGTAATCGACAAAGAAAGAACAAATGATGATTTCTATTTTCTGTTTTATTGGTGGAAAATTTGAGAGCATAGTTTCAAAAAGGACTGTCTTCAAACTTTAATCTAGTAAATGTTTCCAGATGGAAACTAAAAGGTGTTTTATGAACTGGTATGTATTTACAAAGCAAAATTAAATTAATTATAAGCTCTTTTAAATCGTCATTCAAAAATTGAAAAATTGTTGTATTATAGACTAAAGATGAAGTCAAGCATACATACATAAAGGCTGTAGTATATATTATCACTAAACATGGCTTGTCTCCCATCTGTTTTTTGAGATACTGATCTAGATCTGTGTTTCTCAACCTTTTTTGATTGCCGGCACCCTAAAAATATCTGCAATCAATTGTGGACTCGTGAATATAAAAAATGTAAAAGTTGTATGTTATATAAAAAAAAATATATTTATTTATTTCAGGACTGAGCCTGTTTCCTTGAACAAATTAAATCAAAACGAGCTTCCAAAATCGCCTCTTGATGAAATTGACCACTTGGATGACTAAGCCGATGAATCTGAATTCGATATGTACCTAATCATCTTTATACAGGGACGCTGGATGAGTGGGGTCAACTGACCCCCTGGAAATTTGTCTACAGGGTCAAGGATGTCAGCGGACCTCCTAAAGAAAGAAATTAAGATCATGTCCAATTTATTGAACATTAATTACCGGTTACCGGTAGTTTCTTAATTAATTCTTTTTTTATGAACAAAGGTTTTGTTTTCCTAGTTACCTAAGTTTATTACTCACATTTGCTAAGAATAATACAAGTATATATTGCTAATTAATTTCCTACTATTGTATTACCTTTTGAATCTAAACTCAAGCATTATAACTAAAAACAAAAATTTGAACTATTTTTTTCTTTCAGTTTTCAATAAAACCACAGCTACAAACTGCTTAAAAATGGGTTAAATTGTACCTATTTGCTTCAAAATTTTCTGGGACGTCAACCCCCAGACCCCCTTTAACTAGGGATATTCCATACCTTTCAGACTCTCCGATAGGCCTAAATCATTTTCCAAAGTTTCGACCCCTCTGGCCTAGGATCGTTACGCCGTCCCTGTCTTTATATATATTTAATATCTTCTGTTTATGAAGCACCAAAATTTATTAAATACTAGCTGCAAGGGCCGCCTTCGGCGGCCCTCTTGCTAGCCAGCCCTAAACCCCCACCCTCCCACCCCACTCAGCCCCGTATCATGCACCTGTGACCAACCCCCCAACAAAAGTTGTCAGAAATAGCATCCCCTTCAACTTTGCTCATAATAAAATTTGCCGTAGAGTTAATAGTTTAGGAGTTATTTTATAATTTAAATACGTGCGCCCCCCTCCCCAAATTTCTTGAAACGTGTGCAACCAAAATTTGGCGTGATTTGCACCAATGTACAGACAAAACCTTAATTTTATATATATATATAAAATATAGATTTATTGCAAAATGAATAAAACATTCTTTAATTAGTTCACACCAATGCAATCACATTAAAGAAATTTCAAGACTTACATATTTCACAATTCTTTTGATTTTAAGAAAGAGCCAATTTGAATCAACATCAATTACCATACAATTAAGAAAAAAATAATATCAATTAAAATAAATTTAACAAGATTTTTTTAGTAACCTTTGAAGTAATTACAAATACTATTTCAAAGTTACAACACGAATGCAATTGTAATTAATTGTCAAAAACCCTCGAGACACCCAGGTTGAGAAACACTGATCTAGATCTAGATGATCAACTTGACTGCCAACCAGACTGATTTCTAATATATGTTGAATTCACCTGCATTGCACGGCTTTTCTTAGATAATCCTGTACTACTGAATCAAGAAAGTTAAGATAGACGAGCCATTTGTCTTCCATGGCCATTGCGTAGGCGAAGTCGAAGGGGGCAGGTTCCTCCTCTTCGTGGTCCGAGATTTTCTCCTCGGGAGCCGGGCCCAGAAGTAATGGCTCATCCTCGGCTTCTTGAGCCACAACGGTAATATATTGGGGGACAGGGGGCGGAATGGCAGGAGGGGGCCATAACGGATTCGGGCTTTCCTCAACCTCCTCGACTGCCTCTTTCTTTTTCTTTTTCTTCTTACCCTTTTTACCTGTAAAGTTAAATGTATAGTCAAAACCAGGATGATATAAATGAACTAGAGCTTATTCTGTTCTAGGAGAATCTCATTTCTCTAAATGTCAATAAAAATTCTATTCTGTTCTAGTCTATCTTGGCTTGAGCTCAAGATTGGTTAAAGATTTAAATTATTTCTAAAATGAAAAAATAATATCAAGGACGAATGGGAGACGCAGACCAAGGGTTCCGTACTCTATCTATACCTATCTATACACTGTATGCTAATTCGAAACTTTACACCATACTTTGAAATGAAAGCTTGAGCGCCCCAGCAGAGTATGCATTCGAAAAAGACGCCTTGGCGTGGAGGTTGCATCTTCAGGCGCTCAATACTAAATTTACCTTATTTTGAGAGCATTAAATTTAAAAAAATTGCAAAGAATTTTTATCTTGTCATTTAATATTAAATTCAATTATATTCAAACGCCCAATCGATCACAAACCCAAAAGTCGAAAATATTTTTTTCTTTACCCCGGGGCGCAATCGCAACGAGGCCGCTTCGAAAGACAATTATTATATAAATTTAATTAAATTAGGGAACGAAGAAAAGATTTTATATTATAGACAAAAGGATCAGCCGGGATTCGAACCCGGGATCTTCGCATTGCGAGGCGTTTGAATATAGTTTAATAATAGTCCGGCCACTCTGTAGCTGCAAAAATGAACAAAGAAAAGATTAAAAGATTAAATAAAAAATGAAATTCCAAATTCATATAGACATTAGGTATTAGATTGAGTTTAGGGATCATTTCCCATGAGGATAAGAACTAAGGCTCCTATGAAGGCATCGCAGCGCACATGTGAAGATCCTGGGCTCGAACCCAGGCTGATCCTTTTGTCTATAATAAAAAAATATTTTCTTCGTTCCCTAATTTAATTAAATTCAATGTTTCTTTATCAGTGGAGTGAAAAATTTTTTAATTGGAATCCATTATCATACGGTCATTAGTAGTAGAAAAACGATTCGAAATTTTAAGTAAGTATAGGGACCTTGGATCACGACTATATCGCCAACTGGCGACCAAAATGTAAACATAATAGGGGTATTAATTAAATGTTTATATGTCATTTATTGTTTACTATTATTATTATTATTATTAGAGGGGGGGGGTCAGATAGGCAAGGGGTTAGCGTGGTAGCCTGCTGACCAGGGGACCCGGGTTCGAATCCGACTTGAGGCATCCAGCTAAAATCTGACCCCGATGGTAGAGACAAATTTAGAAAAAATATAACTATATAGTATTGTAAATTGCCTTATGGCTAGAAAGGCCGAAAAGTTAAAAAAAAATATTTATTATTATTTATTTATTTAAAAATAAATATCGTCGGCTTAGAGTGTAAACCTGCTTATTCGTTTTTTATCATATATGACATATTAATACCGTTCGAAATATAAAGAAATGCAGCATCGTCCAAGTAAACCTGCTACTTAAGACTACGATAGTATGTTGTAGAAAAAATGTGACAAATAGTTTTTTCATAACAAAAATATTAAATTTTGTTTGTATTTTCTCTGCCCTGTAAAATTTTCTTGTTGTGTGTTGCAACAGGTTTACTCTCTAAGCTCTGAGTGGACGATATGTATAATACAATATTTCAAGGTTAAATAAATAAAAACAAAACAATGTATTGTATTTGCCACAATTCTCCCAAATTATTTGAATAAATAATCACAAGAGAGCGCTACCTTCGGCAGTAGTGCTGCCTCTATGTTTAACGCATGATCCCCATAGTGCTATGTTGAATTTTGTCTCAGAGTGTGCAATTAATATTGATTTAAGTTTTAGCAAATAATTTTTTTTTTTACATGAATTTACTACTAGAGTCGCGCGGCAGATTTGTAGCAGTATGCTTCGCCTGCGCACCAAATAATAATATAATAGACAGACAACCTTCTGGTGTTGCAGCTGTAGCTGTAACTGCAGCTGTGGGTGCTGCAGCTGCTGCTGCAGTTTCTTCTTCCTCTGCCGCTTCAGCTGCCTCTTCTTCTTGCATATTATGCTTTTCAATTAGAAATAATTTTTTCTCCTCGGGCGATAGGTTAGCGTACCGGAGCCTTTCTTCCTCCCTTTGCGCCCTTTCTTCGCGACGGATTTCCCGAGCCTCGTTTCTTTGAAGCCGATCCGCCCTTCGTTGCGCCTAACAAATCAACAAATGTCTCGTTGAAATTTTTGCTTCACTAAAATAAATAGATATAATAGATTGGCTTACAGTTTCTTCAGCAATCCTTTCAAGATCTTCTTTGGTGAGGTCCTCCTCCTCTTCTTTCGCTTGGGCTTCCATTATTTCGTCTTCATCTGTATCCGGTTCATCTTCAGACACTTCCGGCTCTGGTTTGATATTTAAAAAATAATTGTAATTTTCAATTTTCAAATCATGAAGTATTTCTGAAATCTCTTGTAATTCTTTATATCTACAAAAAAGAATACAAATATATTAAAAAATATGCGCATATTTCTATGAAAGGCCAAGATTGCAAGACCTTAATTATGCATGTAGAATGGCCAACAATATTTCTCTATTCTTTATAAAAACACCAAAATTATCTCTCGAATTCGAAATTTGTTTAGTATTTTAGAAAGAATAAATAGCCTAAATATTCTTCACTAAATAAAGTCGAATGGTACAAACATAGATTAAATAGTATGTGAGCTATATGAAATTTAATATAAAAGTATCTATTATTTTACAAGAATAAAGTATACTTTCAAATTTAATTTCACAGTAAACTTTATTTAGCCCTTTTTTGAGCTAATCATGGTACCTAAATAAAACATTAAATCTGACGAAGCTTAATTAAACTAGAAAGAATTTAATTTATCGGACAGATTCTATGATTTTAATAGAAATATTATTAAATTGCGATATCAGAGGGGATTCATCCCCCCAGGAGTCGAACCTGAGAACTAACATGCTTTCCGGGCAGTCAGCTCACACCCTCGAGACAAAAATTTCGAAATTTAATAATATTTCTATTAAAATCATAGAATCTGTCCTAAAAATTAAATTCTTTCTCGTTTATAATTGATTTGTTAATCTGAACCCGAGCTCATTTTTGAAAAACATTCCAACTCTTTTCAAAAATAAGATGCTCAAATCTTTACTTAATTAAACTATTTTCTAAATAACTGCTCACAAATTGAAGTGGACCACTTGCACAAATTCATATACTTTTAATGGTAATTAATTGATCGGCTTGTCAGTGACGTCCAGGGCATGATATACCCCCCCCCCTGAACCCCTCCCCCCATTCTTCGCTACGCCACTGCGACTTGTAAAGAATAAATTATTGCTTTTAACACTCGTTTTTTAACACAAAACCCATTTCTATTGAATAATTAAGGTTTTAAAGTCGAACAAAATTAATTACCATTAAAAATCTGAATTTTTGTAAGTGGTCCACTTCAATTTGTGAGCAGTTTATTTAGAAAAAACTGACTCTGTAGTAAAAAGTACTAGTGTTTGTGGGCCGAAATGTACTCATCATCATCATCATTGAGTATACAGTCCTAAGACTGGTTTGATGCAACAGTCCGTCTCCACTCGACTCTGTCCCCCGCCACCTGTTTGACCTCACTAAATGTAAATGTCTGGCATCCCATATCCCCAATTATTTGGTTGAAATATTCTAATCTGGGTCTTCCCCTTCCCATTTTCTTTCCCACCTCCCCTCCAAGATATCCCTAAGCAGTCCCCCATGTCTCAGTGTGTGCCCCATCATCTGACCTCTTCTCTTCTTCAGACTCTTCCACAGGGTTCTTCTTTCTCCGATTCTTCCAAGAACTTTTTCATCATTCTTCTGTAGCACCACATTTCGAAAGCCTCTAATCTCTTTCTCTCCGCTTTTCTAATTGTCCAGGTTTCACACCCGTACATGGCTATGCTCCATACATATGTCTTCAATAGCAACTTCCTGTTTTCTAAGCTGATTGAGGAGGAACATAGAGAGTAGTTTTTGTTTTGAATTAAACCCCATTTTTGCTTGGGCAATTCTCGACTTAATTTCGTTTTCGCTCCTCCCTAGGTAGCGGAATTCCTTAACTCCTTCTAGGTTTTCTTGGTTAATTTTGATGCATTCCTGTCTCGTTTGTTCTTTTTTTGTACATACTAGGACCTTGGTTTTATTCTTGTTTATTTTCATTTTGATTTCTTCTATTAGGATTTGGTTAATTCCATTCAGGGCGTCCTCTAATTCTTTTTTATTGCTTCCTAGAAGGGCAAATGTACTAAAAACACAATAAGCACTTCATTTTGTTGAAGTGATCTAGAGTTATGCAAAATTTTCTGTTCTGATAAATAAATAGTACACTTTTTTTATTTTGTTTGAGACTTTTGGGTCCATTCATTTTACTTTATGACCCTTTGAAATTGCCCATGTTGGAAAACAATACTTTATTCGATAGAGCTAACCAATGGAATAAGTAAAAATGAATAAATAAAATAATAGAGGATCAAATCATAAGAGAATTTTCCCTCTGGCGAATGAATGGAACTCATTTGATGAGGATTGAAAATAATTTTTTTTATCAGATTTTAATCAAAAAACTGTTTAAAATCGTTGATGCCTCCTTCGTTCTTACCTTTTGGCCACCCTTTCTTCTCTATCGGATAATATAATCAGCCCTTTAGCTTCAATGATTATCTCAATAGGAAACAATTTGGCTCCCTCATCTTCACTATCTTCATATCCATCATCTTCCTCTTCTTCATCCTCTTCGTCTAACATTCGTTCAAATAAAGATTTTTCCGAATATGGTTCAAGTAATGCTGAAATTTTATCAAGATTTTCCTGCGCTCCACGTACACGTTTATAGATATCTTCTAATTTATCAAACACGTACATAATATAGTCCCAAGAATCTGAAAATTAAACATTTATTTAGCTTCATTTTAGACAAGTTTAGAGTTTTAAAATTATTTTTTATTTCTCAATAGAACGTCGTTTATCAGAATTCCCATGTACCAATATGTCATAATAAAATTAATCTCTGTTTTAATTTATTTATACATAAATAGATGATCAATAAGTAAATAAATACTTGGCATATTCCAATCGAGTGTTTCCAGAGCAATATCAATAATACTATCAATCGCTTCGATTTCATGTTCAACCATGATATATTCAGCGGGTCTTGATGTTCTACGTAGATCATTATACCTTCAAATTTAATACATTTAACAATAAAAAGTATAAATAAATAATAAATAATCAGATAAAATGATTGATTATTTACCATTTCACAATTAGATTCAAATGGTAAATCCATTGGAATAATTCTTCAGCTCGTTCGTCTAATTTCAAAGCCACCTCTGGAATTCCTTCTTTGTTCATTTCTTTCAGGTAGCGAACTTCTCGTAAGGCGGCTACTAACTGAAATTTCATAATTGAATTATTAAAAAAAATACTAACTCTATAAAGGTTTTGAACTCCAAATTGGCCGTTGCAATTACAAGGAGTAACTTGAGGAAAAATAGAGGGCCGCCTCGAGCAGCTCAACTAAAATTAAGATCAAATAATCTATACATAAATTTGAAGAAAGATGCTGAACCGCAATAATATACTAGTTCGATAATGGACCTCTTTTTGTTAGCGCAAGGCCACAATAAATGTTAACTTGACAGCTACGATCAATTCCAAGTAACAATTTAAGGTTCCCTTAGGTGCAACTTAGGGCCGGTTGCATGACGCAAATTAAATGCTTTTTTACCACTAACCAAGGTAGATGGTAAATGGAGCCACTGGGATGGCCAATCAGATGACAGCCACTGAATGTGCCTGTCATCTGATTGGCCATCCCAGTAGCTCCATTTACCATCTACCTTGGTTAGTGGTAAAGCATTTACTTTGCGACATACAACCGGGCCTAAGGCCCAACATCAACAACATTCCAATAGAACAAGTCCCAAGCTTTAACTATCTGGGAGTTCAGATTTCTAGCAAACTAAACCTTAAGGAAAAAGTAAATTCGCATGTTATTAAAGGAGCAAAAATTTCGGGCTGTCTATCCAATCTAGATTGGAAAAATAAGTTTATGTCTGCCGAAAGTAAAATTGGGATATATAAGACCTGTGTTCGCTCGATAATAACATATGGGGCTGAGTCCAGGGCATACACAACCGTTACAAAGCAGCCTCTCCGGACAATTGAGATGAGAGTTCGAACACTCTGCATGATAAAACCCGCAACGAACACCTTAGGCAAATAAGCGGTCGTCAGGACATAGTCGATTGGACTCATGAAGAAGAAGATGATGGGCTGCCCATGTAGACAGAATGCATGTGGACCGTCTCCCCAAAATATTGGCAAAAACCGTCCCGAGGGGGTCAGAACCCGTGAAAGACCGAAGAAAAGATGGAAAGAGAGTTATGACCCTAATGACTGAATATATGTTGGATAAACAGGTGTTCGCGCCTATATATGATATGTAGAAGAATAAGAATAATTTAAGGTAAACACGATTAGGAATTCGATACGATAATTGGATCGATTTTTTCAGAAACAACTCCTGATCCATCTGTTAATTATATACTATGTTTCTGCCTCATTTGGAATGGAAGCCGGTCACTCTAGCCAGTAGTCTAGGGCAGCGGTTCCTAAACTGTGGTATGCGTATCCCCAGGGGATACAGGACTGACCGCTTGGGGATACGCAAAAATGATATGGATAATGGCGGAAATAAGTAAAAAAAAGGTTGTTTTTTTACACCCGTTCATTTAGCTTTAAAGTACAGAGATCATTTTACCCGGGCCCTTTTTACTCATTTTCCTATAAAGATTCTAATGAAAGAATCGCTCACACAAACATTTATTAAATAAATAATTGAAATAGTAAAAACTTAGTCACGCTATGAGAAATGAATAAGAAACTTAAAATTTGAATTTTTATTTAAATCACACATAATTAATTATTATTATTTATTGAACATGAACAAATAATATAAGATTATTATTTTGTTCGTATTCAATAAATAATTATAATTAATTATGTGTGATTTAAATAAAAATTCAAATTTTAATCAAATTTATCACAAAAATAAAAGTTTCAACAGCTTCATTAATAAGAAAATTAAATATAAAATAAATTGTTCATTTATGTCTATAAATGTAATATAAATACATCGCCTTAAAATATCAACAAAATCATTCAAAAAATGATGATTTCTGCATTTTTTTAAACACAAGTTCTAAAGCTAGAAAGTCGAAAATACAATCAGTTCTCCGCATTGGAAATACAGACATTTTTCCACATAAACTAACCTTCTACGACTTTTCCTTTTTAATAAAGTTTAGGGAAAGCGGTGTTGGTTTATAGTGAAACATATTAAACACAGAAATTATTTAACGGGTTATAGGTGGTGTTTCACAAAGTGGAAATAAAATTTAAAAAATTAAAAAATCTTTTAAATTATTTTGGAGATTTTTTTTTATTTATCTCTATACATATTTCGGGCTATGAACCCTTCATCTGGAGGTTTAACAGAAAACTGAATATAAAATTTTTACAGTGTATCGATGTTATTGTAGTACAGGGCGAGTGGAGGGGGGTGAGCCAATGGGCGTTGAAAGAATTGAGTGGTTGAATTTAAAGGTATGTGGAAAGGAGAAAAATTCAACCACTCAATTCTTTCAACGGCCATTGGCTCACCCCCCCCTCCACTCGCCCTGTACTACAATAACATCGATACAATGTAAAAATTTTATATTCAGTTTTCTGTTAAACCTCCTGATGAAGGTTCATAGCCCGAAATATGTATAGAGATAAATAAAAAAAATCTCCAAAATAATTTAAAAGATTTTTTAATTTTTTACTTTATCCAATGCGAAGCATGGGAGAAAGTATTGTAATGGGTCTCGCGGCAAGCGCGACTTCAAAGGGTCCTCAGGTAAAGACTACGGAACCCATGGACTCAATTAAGGTCACAAATTGAAGTATTCAATGAGATTGAATTTTAGCACGTGACGGTTTTGCCAAAAATTACCTGGAATCTCGTCGAGAGGCCAAAAAGTGCCATTTTTTTTGGAAGTGCGTGCGGATGGATGGATGGATGTGTGTGTGTTATCGTTTTTTTCGTCCACGAATTTTTCCACACCGTTGCACCGATTGAATTGAAATTGAAAACCTACCAGTATTTTAACAAAATGAAGCGCTGATTAGTTTTTGCTACATATCGGTCCATAAACATTAGTACTTTATTTCAGTACTTTTTTAGTTTTTTCTAAATATCTTGAAAATGACTTAACCAATTTTGATGAAATTTAATATCCTAATTAAGTACCTTGGGGAACACAAAAAAGGTTAAATAAAGTTTTTAGTAAAATTATATTTTAAAGTACTTTACTCTAGAACATATTAATATTTCAAATGAATTTGGATAAAGTTTAGCAACGATCCGTTGCAGTTTATTTAATTTTGTTTCCACTTCGTGAAACACCACTATAACCCGTTAAATAATTCCTGTGTTTTCCTTTTTAATTTATCGTGGTAATCTGAATTCAGACATACAGACAGAACAAAAAATCATGAAAGAAAATTTCTCCACGTTTCAGACATTTTTAAACACAATGATAAAAAAAAATTAAAATTGAATATTCTATAGCTTTCGCCTGTCTGCTGGGTGTACCGAGTAATGAAACTAAAATTTAATGATTTTGAAATTTTAGTATGTTAATCGGTCAGTCAGTCAAAAAAAAAAAAAATTAAAATTATAAATTTGATTGCATTTAAAAAAATCTTTTAATTTCCCTGCAGAATTGATTGAAAAAGAATAGGTTTTTTGCCTACCTGTGGATCAAAGTTGAGCGAGAGGAAATTGAGTTTGTCCCGTTTCTTGAGCGGTTTGGCTAAATTGGTTTCAATCTGGTGTCCAACCACGGAAGCCCACTGGTGGAAAATTTTATTCTCAAATTTGTTCATCAACTCCACCATTTGTTGGTGTTTTTTAAATGCATACTCGGGTTCTTGTTCCTCAACCAATCTAAAAGAAAACAGGCCAAAGTTTAATCAGCATCGAACATTCGGGGACGCCCAGCAGTCAATCGCCCATGTGTCCAACACACACACACTACAATCGACTCTGGATAATTCGAAATCCAAGGGACTACAAGAAAAGTTCGAGTTATCGAGACTTCGAATTATTCAGAGAAAAGTAAAAAAATTCGAATTATTAAGAGTTTTAATTATATTTTTGAAAATATACATAAATTTTATACATAGCCTCAAGTAAAAAAGCTGACGTGTTCTGATGTGGCCATCCACTTGACTTTACCATACAACCTGGCCCCTAAAATTATTTATAATCATGTAAGGGACCCCCCTTAGGTGTTAGATTTTGCATTTTTAGACTTCTGGGGGTCCACTGATTATGTATACAAAATTTGGTTGAGTTTGCTCAAGCGGCTTAGATTTTTTAACTCCCCCCGCCCCCCTTAATTTTGGGTCCATATGCACCAAAATCTAATCAGCTCTTAATCTCAATGGACCAAAACTAACGTGTGAAATTTGGTTTTGATATTCACACTAGTTTTTGAGCTAGTTCGTCCACAAAAATTTGGAAACGCACAGACTTAACTAACTAACATTTTGACAAAACAATTATTATCTCGAAAAATATAATTTTTTCAATGTTCACTTATTAGAGCTTTTTTGTAGACCGAAATGTCATGGTTTCGCTCAATTTTATTAATCAAAATAGTTTGAGCCGTTTTTGAGATATTTCGAAAAAAAGAAGGAAAAAAACCAGTTTTTTCATGCACGATTACAATACTTGACCATACCCTGTATGGTATAGTAAAAAGCCATACATCCGCTTAATCTCGGCAAGTAAACTCTCTCAAATCCTTATATACTTTTATTATCTATAGGTATCCTGTAAAATTTCGATGTTTACCCCAACATTTCGGGGAGGGTGTTTAGCCACTCCGAAATTTCAATTTCGGTAATCCGAAATGAACTAACTTTTTAGTAGAATTGACAAATTTTGGAAGTACCTAAGGAAATAATTTAATGAGAAATACGTGATGCCTCGTAATAATGGAGTTTCGATTTTTCTAGGGGACTGGGCACTGCTCCCCCCCCCCCGCCCACTTGCCCTCCCTCTAACTACGCCCGTGGTTATTAAATTCATACAATATAACTATTTATCGTTTTGTAGTAATTTCAGCCAGTACACTTGGCAGATTGGTTACTTCGAAGGTTTTGTTCCGCCCATTATTTAAGGCTCTTATCGTTTTATTGGGTCTTTTTTAGCCTTATTTTTATCCTTATTCTTTCAAGTTCAAACAAATATACACCCAGAATGAAATTATAGATAAGGGACAATAAAAAAGGAGGTACCAAATATCTTCAGCCAATCAGAGAAAACAAAATGGCGAGATTTGATTTAAAATGGAGGATCGTCTGAAATACTATTCAGGAGGCTGAATAAAACAATTTTTAATTAATTAATTGCATAATAAATAATAAAGTAGTTGGAATCATGGATGTCCGCAGGAATTTTTCCAAGGGGGGGGGATATATATAATTTTTGTTCATGAACACGTATTGTATAGTCCCCCTCATCACTTAAAATGTGTTTGTAAGCATATTTATTTACTCCTGGATGAATCACAATTTTATGAAAACATGTATTGAATGAATGAATTATTTTAGTACGAGTAATAAATTTGAAGTTTGATATTTGATATGATACTTTGAAATAATTTATCTTTAAAAAATAAAAGTATCTACTGAAAGGACTCAATTATTAAATTTCTTCCAAACGATGCGAGGTATAGGTATCAGGGGGCCCGGGGGGGGGGGGGGGGCAGTGCCCCAGCCAAGTTCGATTCGAGCGGGGATGTGTGCACTGCCAGACTACCCTTTACAGGAAACAACTCAGGCCATTTTGACGCCTCTGTAACTTCGTAATGGAAACCTCTACATGGCTGAAATATTTTTCCAGAATACTGGTCCATAAGCTTAACTAAATTACAAAATTTCATATTTCTACTGTTTATAACATCCAAGTTACAAGAAGCCAAAGATAGGCTTTTTCGTCACTCACTGACTGACTGACTCACTCATCAAAATTCTAGAGTACTTCCGCTAACCCTAGAATGCTGAAATTTGGCAGGCAGGTAGAGTTTGGGGTACAATTAATGGGAAAAATCCAAAAATCGAAACTTTCCCTTCTTCAGGACCTAAAATGAAGGGGTGAAAGTTATAGGCTTAATTAACATAAACTAAAAATTCAATGAACCTAGAATGCTGAAATTTGGCATACTGGTAAAGTTTGACACATTAATAAAGGACGAAATTGAAAAATCGAAACTTTTCCTTCTTCAGGGCCCGAAATGAAGGGGTTAAATTTATAGGATAAATCCAACTTACAAAAAGAAGTGAAATCTCAACAAAAACACTTGTGTAAAAAAAGGCCAATTTCGATTAATAAAATCCGTTTGCCAAAAAAAGTAGTGAGATCTAATGTGCTGCCAAGTTCAACATCATCAATTTATTAAATGAGTCGAGAATATATTAGTAAC
Source organism: Forficula auricularia (assembly GCA_024734495.1). NCBI lineage: Eukaryota > Metazoa > Arthropoda > Insecta > Dermaptera > Forficulidae > Forficula > Forficula auricularia. The sequence goes on along the minus strand of JALMQS010000629.1, from coordinate 22,148 downwards.
TTCAATTAAAACGCATGTTTTTCATTTCACATGTCCCTCTAAATTTTTTATTGATTTCACATTTTTAGTTGAAATTATTTTCATAAAACTTGGCTTTTACGAATTGTTATGTATGTCACGAGTTACTAGTTACCATATCATGGAATCCTAATAAGAGGGGAATGGTGGAGGCCCTTTCAAACAATAATAATAATAATTTAATGCGTAAAAGCCAAAGTTTTCATGAAAATAATTTCAACTGAAAATGTGAAATCAATAAAAAATATAGAGGGATATGTGAAATGAAAAACATGCGTTTGAATTGAAGTTATTAATCTATTCTCGTCTCATTTAATAAATTGATGATATTGAACTTGGCAGACATTAGATCTCACTACTTTTTTTGGCAAACGGATTTTATTAATCGAACTTGGCCTTTTTTTGCACAAGGTGTGAGATAGATATCACATAGTTAAAATCAGACGTAGGATATCAGTTTTTGACAAAAACTGTCTGTCACAAACTGATATCCTACATCTGATTTTAACTTGTGAATCTATCTATACCTATACTCGCATCGTTTGGAAGAAATTTATCTTTAAGTCTACATTGTATGTGTATAATAAATTTGAAACTAAAAGACAATAAATAAATTATTATTATTAGAACCGAAGGAGACAATAAAAGAGTGTGTTTTCTCTGGAATTATAAAATCTTATTTTATAACGATTCGTTATAAATAAATAAAATTTATAATTCCAGCATAAGACTACATCTCTTTGTCTCCTTCAATATATAAAAATTTGCTATCTCGGCACAAAAACTTTCAATTTATTATTAGAATCCTTTGAGTTTTATAAATTTAAAGTCAAGACAAGGAATTTCACTGTTTTCTTTAAAATCTTTGAAAATCAAATTTAAATTATTTTAAATTTAGATGAAAATTTACCAGTACACTTGAATATTAAAAAAGGACACTGTCTTTTGTGAACTCCTGAAAATAGGCTTACACCCCGAAATATATATTGAGTCGTGCTAAACAAGCATCTGTTCTTTTATTTATGTGAAACCTACCTAGTATTTTATATTTAAAATTTTTTTTAAATATTTTCTTTATTTAATTTAATATATTTCACCAAGAACCTACATCATTCTCCCTTAACAAAATTTATCAAATGAGCCACTGAAGAAGTAAAAAATCGGTGACGAAACGTTTGGCTTATTTAATTAAGAAACTTTGCGTTTGATTTAAATTCTTGTCCAGCTCTCTTTTAAATTTAATTTTAATTTTTCAAATGAATAAAAATTTCGGCCCATGAAGCCCGCCAAGCGCACTGAGTAGAAATACAGAGTAAACCTACCTAGTATTTTATATTTTAAATTTTTAAAAGTTTCTTAATTTTTCAAAATTTTCTTTGCTTTAAATACAGAATAATTGAAACCGTTGATGAGTGAACACACAGTGTGACTCTATATGGGACATTGTTTTCACCTTTTCTATAATTTAAAAATAAAAAACGTTTTTTCTCTGCACTTTAAAAGGCTTACTTTGGATCAAGAGTTTTGAATTCATTGATAGACGGGGTGATTCGAGCGTCCAGTTTGCGTAAGAAGAGAATTGTTCCAGCCAGAGGAGGGAAATTCTTATCAACCATTAAATGGCCATGCTTATGTAATTCCAAAGCCTCATCAAAAAGTTCCTACAAATATTACAATTGAAATTATTACCATACATTGCAATAATATAATAATTCCCATATAAATATAATATAAAGATTATAAAATAAATAAATAAGTAAAAAAAAATTCACCTTAACTTTGTCAAGCTCTTTATGTAATAATTTATAGATATTTGAATATTTTGGAAAAAGTTCTTCCTTTATGATTGGACGCTCAAGAATTGGTCCACACATATTGAAAAACTAAAATTAAAAGGGAGAAAATTTTTTAAATATTTGAAGTAAAAAACTAACTTCATTTGGACCAAAGTTTTGCTATTTCATCCTTCGCCTTCGAAGCAGGGTCACCATGCGTTCTGGACTTGGCGAGACTGTCCCGTATTGTCTTAATTAATTTTATTATCTATTTATGTGATTAGGTTTATATGATTTTACTAGCACACTGAAAAAACAATATATTTATAGTTAAGAAATTATATTTGATATGAATAGATGGTGAAGTTAATAATGGCGAAATCGATCTCTGTTGAATATGAATAAATGATATACCTACGTATTTGAAGTATTCTCATATTTTTTTAGCAACTCTAGATATATTAATAGTTACGATGCCGCTATTTGAACCAAGCACAAATAAGTAAATTATGAAAATATTGTTATTTGAGTAAAATAGTGGAATAGTTAAATTTAATAGTTGGGTATTTAAATGGAATAATACGTAAATTATATAAACTTGAATATTTTTTATTTATAATAAATATAGGTATGTATTTCTGACTAGAAGATGAGTATAATATTCATTTGATGTAGAATCTACTATATTCAATCAAATGAATTATATAAATATTTATTTTAATTATTAATTTGGTTAAATTAATTAAATAAAAATTTGATTTAAGTTACGAGATAATCTAATTTTATATATGTATTAATATTTCTTATAATTTTATAGTGGGTTTTAAAATTAAAAAAAACAATTAATAATATAAACAAAATGTTTGTTAATGTTTTTTTAAATATCTTAATTATTAAGATATCACTATTTGCAAAAAATCTAAGTCGTTTTATGATAACAAGACATTGGTTTATTTATAATAAGAGGCTTTACTAGAAGTAAACAAGACATTCATTTAATATTAAGAGATATCTAATAGAATAAAATAGATCACTCAAGTATATATAATTATTTGTATTAAATACCTAAAAATTTGGTCATATTTGGAATGATTTCGATATATGTTGATTATTAATAAAATATCTTTGGAATAAATAAGAGCTCATTAAAAATGCTCAACTCTATCAATATATATTTATTATAAAGAAATTGATTTTTCAGTGTGGGAATGAAAAAATATTTTTTGTTAGATATTATTTAAAAATAATAAATTATAAAACCGAAGTCTCTAATTGGGTTGAATTTTCTGAAGACGAGTTCCATCAGTATCATACTTTAAAATCTAGTAACCATGCTTCGAAGACAACGTGTCCTTAAATTCCTAAAATAGATTGTAGATACATACCTTATAGATGGATTCGGTGGTTAAACACTCTTCATAAGCCAGTGTTAGAATACTGGCGAGGGAATTGTCATAATGCGCAATTTGCTTTTTAAATTTGGCATAATCCTTGTCGAAATGTTCTTCCTCTGGGTCCAAAGGATCATAGGGAATTCCGGTAAAGTAACTATACGTTACCGAAAACTCTTCAAACATTTTTTCTATTTTCGCTGTCAGTTGCCTTCCTTTAATTCCTCCAAAAACAATTTTTTCAAGTTTCAAAAAATCGTCTGTCGTTTTAAAAATTTCCTTGTTTATAAAAAATAAATAAATAAATAAATAAATATATAAATAATAATGGATTGTAATAAATAATGTGTTAAAATACATTCTACATTAACAATTTTCAAACACAAAATTGAAAAATTTAATAATAGTCAAAGATCCCGACTTAGGTCGACCTTCACCTATCTAGTTTCCTAATGAAATAAATATTTTGATAATATAATGTATTAATAAACAAAACTTGATAGGGTCGACATCCAATTTCCTTCTATAGCTATTTTTAATAAAAAAATTTAAGTTGTTAATTTTATTACATAAATGTAGTTATTTAGTTTCTGGATATCTACTCTTATTAAACGAGCAAAAATTGTATATATCTATATCCGGTCGGTTTCTCGAAAACGGCTCTAACGATTTGGATGAAATTCATTGGTTAGGAGGGTTTTGTGTTGGACATTCGAACTGTCACGGTCTCATCTTCGGCTAAGTTGTTTTTGATGGGTTTTTTTGTTAATTGAAATAATTATTCACAGGTGGTTGTCTCGATAAAAATGTATATTTACATTTTTATTCAATTTCCTTTTAATTATTAATTGTTTTTTAAATTTTAAATTCCACTAATTATTATTATTAAGCCTTTATTTACAATAAATTGATTGAATGGTGTCCCATAGACAAGAAAAGAAGGAAAGGAAGACAAAACGCAAGATGGAGTGATGATATCAAGAAATTCCACTAATAAATCATTACAAATATTATTATATATATTAAAAGTTAGACAATTTGATTAAAAATCGAGTTTTAAATCCCACAAAGTATTTTTCTATATTAGAATTTGGCAATTTAATTGATGAACTCAAAAATTGTTATTCAATTAAAAAAATATTATACGGTATTTATTTATTTACACTTAATCTGTGGGCCACTACAAGGCTTGAAATGCAAAAACTGGGTGAGGGGGCGGAAGCGAGGGTGGAGGTGGGAAGATGTGGGGGGTGCAGTGGTGGAGGGGTACGGGGGGAAGTGGTTTCCGGGCTGGAGACGGAATTGGGGTGGGGTGTAGGTGGGGGGTGGATGTGGGGTGGAGGGGTGCAAGAGGCAGGGTGAAGTGGTGTGGGTCCGGGGGCGAGGGGGAGGGATTAAAATATAGCTTTTAACTGAAGCAAAAAGTTGCCGAGCATCGCTCGGTGGCCAGGTACTAAATAATTATATTAATAATCGAGAATAAAATCTGTATATAAAATTCCAAAGTTGGGTCGCCATCTTTTTTCCCTGCATAAGTCCAGCTAGACAGGCTATAAACAGGTAACTTCGTATTAGTAATTTATAGTTTTAGTTTCCTTTATTGTTATATATGAAAATGTAGTATAATTTTATTGCGAATTAATTAATTTTATTTTTTTATTTATTTTTATTTTATTTTATTTTTTATCAAAAATAGCTATAGAGGGAAATTGGATGTCGACCCTATCAAGTTTTGTTTATTAATACATTATATTATCAAAATATTAAATTCATGAGGAACCTCGATAGGTAAAGGTCGACCTAAATCGGGATTTTGTACCATAATAAAAATACCCATTTAATAAAATTTATCAAAACGCCTTTTCTATTAAAAAAAAATAATAATAATAACTTAACTATTTTATTCAAAAATAAAATTAAAAATGAGATTAAGTTGACTAGTCGATTTCAAATTGAGTTATATAATTTAAATTTCAAAAGAATAAATTCAATTTCGAAATAGAATGGTCCCAATTTGAAGTTGAAAAGAAATTAAAAAGTCGTTCATATTCTGAATAAATTTTATTATTTTCGAATTCAATCAATTATTAAGCTTAGTACCAAAATTATTAATCTTACCAAAATATTTTCTAATCTACGAACAAATCTGATATAGCGACTGAAGACAATTTTATGATGGAAAACCCAGAGTTTCGGCTCGACATTCGATGGGAAATACGTGTGAATTTTATCTTTATATTCAAAGAACAATTTCCTAAAGAAATTTAAATAATTAATAATAATAATAATAATAATTTGGAAATTAAATTATCGTAGAATACGTACAAGTTAAGTGAGAAAACTTCCAAACTCCTCTCAATATTTTTAATACAATCTTCAACTTCCCCTTGAAAGAGAGTGGCTGGATCCAAGGTTTTAGAACACTAACAAAAATAAATATTTTATTATTATTAATCAATCACATTCATATATATACACACAGATTGTAACTAAAAAGTGTACCGGGCTCAAAATTTTTTATCCACTATATATCAATATTCAACTATATACAGGGTGAGTTTTTTATCTTGAGACAGTCTTATAACTCAAAAACAGTGCATTATATGGAAAAAAGTTTCAAATAAAAGTTTATTTATATCAGGGGCGAAGCTAAATTCCGGTATTGTTTGTTGACATAGAACAAGCTTTCAAGGATATTTCAGGGTCATGTTCTGTTTTTTAAATAGAACCCTTTATTTTTCTTTACGTCACCATATTCTACAAAAAAAACTGAACAACTTTCATAAGAACTATTTTTTTATAAGACATCAAATAAAAAAAATATTAAATCAATTAGATTTCAAAAAAAATCTTAATAATTATTTTTAACAATTATTCAACTTAATTATCAAGTAATAATGATTAAATATTTAATTATTAAACAAATAATTATTAAATTGAAAAGTCACAACAATGAAAATAAGGGTTTATAATGATATTAAAACTTCATTAAATACACAGATTTAAGAGATTATTATCGACTTAATAGAACTACTTAAAATTCTTGAGTTTAAAAAAAGTTTATTTCTCGTGTCAATCCAGTAGATACTAAAAATGGAGCATTTTTGTTGAAGACAGAATTGACAAATGGTCTTAATTTATGGGAAATGTGTAAGAAGTGTTGGGGGTAGCCATTGAAATGGATGGCGAGCGCTTTCCTGGTAGAAATACACCCTCTCAAGCTTCATTTCATCGTGTTGTAAATTTGTTAAAAAAAAAATAGGAAATGTAAAGGCTATGAAGAAACTGAATCAGGCCAAAATAACGAAATTGGAACTGGAATTCAACCAGAAGTCTTGCGATACACTCCAGGAAAGTCTCAGAACAGTGTCGCAAAATTATTAAATTATTAATTATTATAGAAAGAATTTAAGTTTAAGGACAGAATCAAAGATATTAATAGAAATATTAAATTGCGATATCAGAGGGGATTCATCCCAACATTCCAACTCTTTTCAAAAATAAGATGCTCAAATCTTTACTTTTATATTAATTATTATTAAATTATTTATTTAATAATTAAATATTTGATCATTATTATTTAATAATTAAGTTGAATGATTGTTAAAAATAATTATTGGAATTTTTTTTGAGATCTAATTGATTTAATATTTTTTATTATTTGATGTCGAATAAAAAAAAGTTTTAATAAAAGTTGTTAAGTTGTTCAGTTTTTTTTTTGTAGATTCAGAATTTATACAGAAACATATAGGTTTCCATTTAAAAAACAGAACTTGACCTCGAAATACCCATGAAAGCTTGTTCCAGGTCGACAAACAATAGCGTAATTTAATTTCCCCTTGATATAAACAAACTTTTATTTGAAACTTTTTTTCATATAATGAATGCACTGTTTTTGAGTAATAAGACTGTCTCAAGATAAAAAATTCACCCGGAATATATATATTATTATATATGGACGAAAATACTTACCGAACGAATCAAAAGATTGCATATTTCCCTCAATAAGACAATAATTTTCGAGGTGGTTCTATAATATGAGCTATTGGACCAAACTAGGCAGATAACATGCCAGAGACGATGAAGGTACTGGCCGCAGTCATAAATTTCCGTCGAATCCAATAAATCAAAATATTTCACGAGTGGTCTTAAATATACGCAGATATCCCGACATTCGGTTAAACCTGAAACACAGGCAATATGTCTCGTAGTTGCTTTTCAGAATTTGTTCATAATCATAATTATATATACCACCTGGTACTAAATTGTATAAACACAAAGCATAAAATTGATAAATTTTATTCTGAAATTTCGCGATGTATTTCATTTCCAATGAGCGTAGAAACAATTTTATATCACTTATTCAATGAAAATGAAATGACTAAAGAAATAGTAAAATTCATAATTTCACTTAAATTATTTATATAAATTGAACATTTTGAATGAATAAATTTTATGAGTGACTCCTATATTAAGTACAAATGATGGCCAAATGGTGTCCACCAAGGCCAAAGGAAGAAAAAAAAAAAAAAAATAATTATATATTTATAAAATTAAACTGAGTTGGCTTTTGTAGCGAAACATATTGTTAATCAAAAAGTGTTAAAGGCTTCTCTAAAAATACGCATCATGTTTGAAAAAAATCAATATATTTCAGGTTATTCACTTTAATGTGAAACATCACGAAAAACTTTAACCCTACATATTATATAGTATTATAGTCCAAGAGCTGGTGACACATTTTTGAGTACGGATTTGACCCAACTAGAAATAATGCGTAATAGTAGCGTCTATGATAGTTGTACAAGGAATGGCCAGTCTGGCTGGTCTAAGCAGGTGGGCCAGGTACTGCGCATGGTGTGAGTGCGGTAAAAAATACATATGAGTTAAAAAATATTTTTTACCCACAATGAAATTATAAAAATTATAATTTATAGTCAATTATAAACATAATGTATTCACTCCAGACCATTTGAGTGGTGGGACGTGGAACCAGACCACCCAAAGTGTATTTTTACAACATGCAAAAAAATAGCATCATGCTTTATATCATAAATATCTTATATGATATTATATCTTATTTTATATCTTTAAATCTTTTTATCATCATTAGGCCCTCCGGGCAGGTGGCCCTGGCGGACAGCGTCTCGGCATATGATTATTAGGTCTGTAATATATATTTGTAATATTTTGCCCCCTCTTTCGCCCCCACGCACTCATTTTGGCTATTGATTTTTACTCTTTAGAAAATTCTTCTTCTTCTTCTTCTATATAGGTGTGAACACCTGTTCTCCAACATATTATAATCAGTCATCAGGGTCATAACTCTCTTTCCATCGTTTTTTTGGTCTTCCACGGCTTCTGACCCCCTCGGGACGGTTTTTTGCCAATATTTTCGGGAGACGGTCGTCTTGCATTCTGTCTACATGGGCAGCCCAGCATCTTCTTCTTACATGAACCCAATCGACTATGTCCTGAAGACCGCTTATTTTCCTAAGGTGTTCGCTCCGGATTTTGTCATGTAGGGTCTTCGAATGGATGGCTCTTACAACTCTCATCTCAGTTGTCCGGAGAAGCTGCTTTGTAACGGTTGTGTCTGCCCTGGACTCAGCCCCATATGTTATTATCGGGCGAACACAGGTCTTATATATCCTAATTTTACTTTCGGAAGACATAAACTTATTTTTCCAGACTAGATTGGATAGGCAGCCCGAAATTTTTGCTCCTTTGATGACTTGCGAAGTTACTTCTTCCTTAAGGTTTCGTCTGCTAGAAATCTGAACTCCCAGATAGTTAAAGCTTGGGACTTGTTCTATTGGACTGTTGTTGATGACTAAGTTACACCTAAGGGAAGCTTTTGCAATCGTCATGCATTTTGTCTTGGTGGTAGAGACTTGCATGTTAAGCCGATCGGAATTTTCAGAGAATTTGTCCAGGAGAATTTGAAGGTCCTCTTCGCACTCCGCCATCAGGACCGCGTCACCAGCATAGCACACCACTGGCAAAGTGATTTCCCCAATTTGTAGCCAAGGTGTTCAGGTAGATTTTCGATAATATCTTTAGAAAATTGAGAGCTATTTATTTGTAAATATCTAAATATTTGCAAATATCTAAAAAATAATTTCAACCTCCCAAATTACTTAAAAGTCTCAATTAAAATCTTAAAAATATAATATTTTCTCACATTTAAGCGATTAACACAATCACTGTTCATAATTAATGTAATAAGCTAAATAAACCTTAGGTTAAGTTTAATAGAAATATGTTTTCTTTCAAAAAGTATTTTATTTTAAAAAATTATTTAGAAAATACGTATTTTATATCTAGTATTTCAAATATACCATTTACAAAAGTATCTTGGATCTAATATCTCAAATATTTTACTTAAAAGTATCCTGTTACTTGTATTCCAGATACTTTTTATGAGGTATATCTCTGCACGTAAGCAATGACAGGCAACCTGATCATATGATTGGCGACCTGCTAAAAATCGGTGGATTACCTGACAATTACGTTGAGTACAAATTACATAAAATAAAATAATATTAAAAAAAAAAATTATTTCTGAGAAATATAATTTTTTTAAAGTATGTACCTACTTAAAAATGTCCATATTCACATGACTAAAACCAAAATACTGTACGCTTTTAACTGGGAATTTTTGTACCTGAAACGACATTATTGAAGAGATCTTTGAAGCACTTGAGATAGATGCTCTGGCAGAGTTCGAGGTAGGTGGCCATTTTCCTGACCCGTTGGTCTCTTAGCTGACCAAAGATCCCTTCCAGGTTTTTCAAACGTTTATTCCAGAAGGTAATCTCCTCCATCGGTGTGGGCTGCTTGTCGTCCAGGAATGCAATCGTTGAACGAATCTCAAGAGTTTCCGTAATCAGTTTCGACCATTCAATGAAACCATCCTCAATAGCCGATTTAAGGACAAGGTCTTGATCTTGACCAGAGCTAAAACAACCCATTCACTAATTAAATGAACAACTACTAGTACATTCAAAGAGATAAATAAAATTCACTTTTATATCGAAAAACATTCATAAGATAAAGGAAAAATTTATGGGAAGAAATAAAACCAATTTTTTTGATAATTTTATATATTGATATCTCAAAGAAAAAAATTATTTATTGATTCTATATAAAATATTAAAAAATACAAATCTTTAACAAAACAATCTAGAGCGGGTTTATTTTCAATCAAACGTTTCGGGAGAATTTCTATCTTTTTCAATGGTAAATTTTCAAAAAAAAATGTTGCTTTCTAAATTTTAGAGGAAGCAACTTTTCTTTTTTTTGAAAATTTACCATTGAAAAAGGGAGAAATTCTCCCGAAACATTTGGTTGAAAATAAACCTGCTCTAGATTGTTTTGTAAAAGATTTGTATTTTTTAATATACTGATATCTATAATGCTATCAATTTTATGAGAAAATTGTAAAGTAAAAGGTGGACAATTGAGGAGGGAAAGTGAACCTACTTTTTTTGAGCAAACAAGTTCTCATATCTCAAAAATCGTAATTCTCAATTAAATGAAATTTGAAAGACGAATTATGTGTTAGATGGAGTCCTTAGGCTAGTTTTGGTTCAAGTTAGACCTACGGATTCCGAAATATAGGTGAGGAATTTTGGGAAAAAGGTAAAATCTCTAAACCTAAAAAACTAAGGAGATTGAAATTCAATAGAAAGGAATCCCTTATCTAAAGAGTGAGAGTATTCCATGGGGCTCAGAATTCAGAATTAGAAAGAAGAAGGCTTTCCGAAAAATTAAAATTATTAAATCTTCCCTCCCACAAAACAGAAAGCTAAAATCGGTCATTTAGACCGGGAGCTGGATGGAGTTGAGTGTGCAAAATATGAGGACCGCACTTTATCAACTAATATTAACTGAGAATAGCTCAAAGATTAATAATCCGGATGTTGCCGGCCAACTTTTTGGTTCAATTTTTTTATAGGGGGGGAGGCTCTTACCTATAAAGGAAGACCGTCGCTTAGAACACCAACTATTAGATTTAAAGATATCTAGCATTTTCCATGACAGGAAATAATCCATTTTTTCAAAAAATCGCAGTTTTTCCTTCATAAAATGAAAAACAATCAAGGTAGAAGCTTGATTTCTATCTCATTCTCTAGGAAATTTTATTGACTTGAACGTTTACTTGGATCACTTTTTTTATAAAACTCCTAGATTTATAGATATCCAGCATTTTACGGACAGAATATGATCCGAATCCTCAAAAGTGTCAAGGAAAATGCTGGATATCTATAAATCTAGAAGTTTTATAAAAAAAGTGATCCAAGTAAACGTTCAAGTCAATAAAATTTCCTAGAGAATGAGATAGAAATCAAGTTTCTACCTTGATTGGTTTTCATTTTATGAAGGAAAAACTGCGATTTTTTGAAAAAATGGATCATTTCCTGTCATGGAAAATGCTAGATATCTTTAAATCTAATAGTTGGTGTTCTAAGCGACGGTCCAGCATAATTTTTGTTTTTCACTTCATTTAACAACCTATTATCATTTTTAAAAAATTATAATTAAAATAATCCTTAAAATGGCTCCATAGCATGCACTTCATCAATTTCCTTTATAGGTAAGAGCCTCCCCCCCTATAAAAAATTGGACCAAAAAGTTGGCCGGCAACATCCGGATTATTAATCTTTGAGCTATTCTCAGTTAATATTAGTTGATAAAGTGCGGTCCTCATATTTTGCACACTCAACTCCATCCAGCGCCTGCACTAATTATTTATAAAAGTTTGTGTGAATATTTTACCTGAATGAATAAGAGGGGCTCACAAAATTAGAATCGTTAAAACTTCAAGTTCAGAAAGAAGAATACTAAAATTAATCGGGGATGTAGACCTTTCTTTATGTATAAATAATACACAAGGGCCAAAAAAATTGAAGAATTAAATTTTAAGTTAATGTTTTATGAAAATTAGAAAATAAAATAAATAAATAAATAAAATGCTTAAATTTCATTTCATTTTCGCTCGCACTTTATTTATTTTTTTTAATCTTTTATATGTATAATTCTATTTTAGAGTATAGTAGTACAGTAGAGCATCGATAATCCGGATTCAATTCCGGTGAAAAAAAAGTTGAAGTAAATAGGTACATAAATGTGTCGAATCAAAGAATTGGCCCCAAAAAACGAACCAATATTGCATTTCAAAAATCAATAACATATTTATTTAAGAGCTCTGACAATGTATAAACTGTACAATATTCTGTAAATACATATTATCTATGTACATATTGTACATTATATATGTACGAGCTTTTCGTGCGTGCCTTCGGCACGCCCTCGAAGCTCGGCCCTCCGGGCTGGTGACCTAGCGGGCGGCGTCTCGGTCCAAAAATGTTATTCCTCTTAAAAAACCACACTCCAAATGTATACCTGTAAACTCCCAAAAATACATAGTCTCTTAAAAGTTTCGCCTCATTTTCGACCTGACACAGCTACAGAAATGAGGCTCTAGATATGAATCTGGAAGTATTTTTTTCTATAATCTACAGCATTGGGATATTTTTGTGTGGAAATAGATTTATTTAAATAAGTGGCATCGTGTGAGGAGAATTATATTATATCATTTTTTTAAAATTTGGGATCGATAATGGATATAAGGCTCCAAATATTTAAAAGAGATCAGGTGTTGTTTGTATGACAGGCTGCTCCCTCCAGTATTGCCATGAGAAACTCATATGGGCATGCGTGTCTTAAGTCGTTTAATTTTGTAAAAATCCAAAAATAAGAATAACAAAATTTAGATTTTTAAAAAATTATAAAAAAGTGGCAAATTATTAAAAAATAAACAAATAATATATAAATCAAATAAGATTTGATTGATTTCTTTTTCTGTGCGCAAAGAAAAGCGAATTGAATATCTAATTTTTGGGTGGTGAAGGAGGGGGAGGGGTAATAATTATCAATATATTTAATCTAGAAAGAATTTAATTTTTAGGACAGAATCTAAGATTTTAATAATATTTCTATTAAAATATTAGATTCTGTCCTAAAAATTAAATTCTTTCTAGTTTAAAATTGATTTGTTAATCTGAACCCGAGCTCATTTTTGAAAAACATTCCAACTCTTTTCAAAAATAAGATGCTCAAATCTTTACTTTAATGTATTTAATGTTTCTTAATTTAAAATCAATTGAAGTCTTTCATTTCGAAATTTGAGTCCAATTACGATTATATTTCAAATTTGCCGCAAATATACCGATGGCGCTCTCTCTCGGCAGCATTACGTCAGCGTTGCGGCAAATTAATCTAGACAAATATATATAGTATGTATATGTATATTTTTTCATTAAAATACATTTTAAGTTCATATTAATTAATGGTTTTATTTGTCTGCCCCAATTATTTAACCACTAAAGTGAATTATTAATGGTTTTTCTTTTTATTATAAACTGAAACGACATTTTTTGGTTATTTTCGAAAATCCGGACATTTTTACAATCCGGACAGGGTTCGGTCACAATTAAACCGACGCTCTACTGTATTGTAATAGCTTTAAAGGTTGATCAGAATAAATAAATAAATAAATTATAGCTTACGTGACATGAAAATTTTCAATGGCTTTATCGATTCGTTCAATCCCGAGGGGCATCGGTAACAAAATTTGTCCCTTCATTCGACCTTTGAGGACATAGATTTTGTTGCTCATCTCGTGGACATGTTTGATGGCATCATCGACGGCAAATTGAGGCCAGTTCTTGGTGTTGTTCGGGTTCGAGAGAATCGGCAACAGCATCTATGTAATTAAAAATGCACCAAATGAATTCCATAAGGGTAAGGGCAAGGGCAATGGCTTACATCTTGTACGATGACTTCGAGCTCTTCGAGAGGCTGCGAGGAAGCCTCGCCGATTTGCAGAAGGTCGAAGAAATTCTCGACGGTCACTTTCTCGGCCGCTCTCCGAATAAAATAGACAATCTTCGACTTCAAATTGTTCTGATGCTCCAAAAAGACCAGGAATGCTTGAGCAGGCGATAAATTAAAAATCATGATTCTCTCTTCAGGGTCATTTAAGAATTTAAATACAAGGCCCTGCAAACATATTCAACATTAATTCTTGTTATATTATATAAAACTTAAATAAAACTTAAAAAAATAAGCCGACGTGTTCTGATGTGGCCATCCACTTGACTTTACCATACAACCTGGCCCCTAAAATTATTTATAATCATGTAGGAGGGTTAGTTTTTGCATTTTTATACTTCTGGGGCTCCTCTGATTATATATACAAAGTTTGGTTGAGTTTGGTAAATGGCCAAGTTTTTCATTTATTGACCCTACATCCCCCCCTCATTTTGGGCGGCTAGTTTTTGCATTTTTATACTTCTGGGGTCCCTCTGATTATGTATACAAAATTTGGTTGAGTTTGCTCAAATGGCCTAGATTTTTCATTTTTACCCCCCCCTCCACCCCCTTCATTTTGGGTCGATATGCACCAAAATCTAATCAGCACGATGGAAGGCTCAGGAGGCATGATGCGGTGGTTAGACGTCTGGCTGATGAACTAATAAAAAAGGGAATGCGGGTCGAGCTCTAATATTTATATCAGAGCTCGGCCGGGAACAGGAAGCCAGACATCGTGGCGAAGGACGGGTCGGGGACGGTGTGGGTTGTGGATGTGCAGATAGTGTCAGCGCTCCTCGGACTGGGGGTTTCCCACAGAAACAAAATCAAATATTATAAGGGCAACTCCAGTCTGGTGAGCAACATTGCGGCAAGGTTTGGGGTGGGCTCGGGTTCTGTGAGAGTTGAAGCCATCACACTCTCGTGGAAGGTAGTGCGGTGGCATAAAGCGGTGCCTCCCCTTGTCGCCCTGGGATTTTCCAGAGAACTTTATGCGATATGACCTTCAGGGCGATGAGGGGTTCTTTAATGAATTTTTACAGCTTCAACAGGAGAACTTATAGAGAAATCGCCATGCGCTAGAAATTGTATATAAAAAGAAAAAAAAAAAAATTTTTTTGTAAATATATTATGTAAATGTTCCTATAATTATGTAAATACTCCTGTAATTAAATTCACCCGACTATGTAAATATTTCTTGTTAGTGGAGGCCCCCACCTGCGTGGCCCAATAAACGAAAAATCAATGGACCAAAACTACGTGGGAAATTTGGTTTCGATATTCAAACTAGTTTTTGAGCTAGCTCGTCCACAAAAATTTGGTAACAGACAGTTTGACAAAACAATTATTATCTCGAAAAATATAATTGTTTCGATGTTCACTTAATAGAGCTTTTTGTAGAGCGAAATGCCGTGGTTTCGCTCAATTTTTTTTAATCGAAATAGTTTCAGCCGTTTTTGAGATATTTCGAAAAAAAGAAGGAAAAAAACACTTTTTTCATGCACGATTATAATACTTGACCATACCCTATATGGTAAAGTAAAAAGTTCGTTGAGATTAGAAAAAATATTTGGAAAGTAACTAATAATAACAAATTTTAAATTTTAGGGAACGAAGAAAAGATTATTTTTATTACAGACAAAAGGATCAGCCGGGGCTCGAACCCGGGATCTTTGCATGTGTACTGCAATGCTTTGTCATAAGAGTATTAGCTCCTATATCCACTAAGCTACTGATCCCTGAACCCAAACTAATACCCTTTGTCTATATGAATTATGGAATTTCTTTTTTAATCCTCTCCTTGTTCATTTTTCGCAGCTTAGGCCTATATTCATTAATTAAACAATTAAATATTCCAGCGCCTCCCAACTAATAATATTTTGTCGGGACTTTGGGATGAACCCTATAGAAATATGATATCTAGGTGTATGTTTGTTTTCCTACCCCTAAATCCGGATTGGCCATTAATCTTTGAAACTTATCCGGTTTGATCCTTATCGCTTTAATGAGGACATCCTCGAGGATACTAATCCTCGGGTCAATTTCTTCTTTATCTTTACTGCTCCCTTTACTTTTGGCATCGTCCTCATCCTCTTCGCTTTCCATTTCCTGTTCCTCATCCTCTCTTACATTCACCTCTTCTTCATCTTCCTCGGGTTTTTCATTCTCTTCCTCCTCTTCATCGTCTCCTTCTGGTTTATCCTTAAAAAAAAAGAAAATAACATTACAGTAAACACTATTTAGATTTTAGAAATTATGGGCTTAAATCTCGGTATATGTGCAAATTAACATTCTGCTAATTTTACTCGGTAAATTTGGCCACTTTTTCACATTTATGTTTTTAGACAGATTCTCTATTTTATAAATAATAATCCGGCAATTCTACGGTAACTGTGGAGCCGCGATCTGACAAGGGATTCTTATAATACTCACCAAAATAAGACGAAAATGAAGAATACCATTTTTCGAGATTTCCCTTAGTTTTCGAGATATCCAGTTTAAATAATACCTACTGTTTTTATTTTTATTTATTTTATTTTTCAATTGTTTTTTATAGAAACCACGGAAACCGTAGTATCACAGGGGTTCCGTGTGGCGACGCTACTGACGACGGATTCTTTTAGAAAATTAATATTAATTAAAAAATAATTAGTAAATGCCCAAAAAAAAAGTCATTGCCGGTTCAGTTAAGATATATTCAGTTCGGCTCATATATCTTCATTTCGGGCTGGCATTTAGGCGATTAGGTTGGCCTAAAATCCAGCCCGAAAAGAAGATATACGCGCCAAACTGAATATATCTTGACCGATCCTTTCAAAGTATGTTCGGGAACCCATTTTTTTAGTCTAAATGAACCGAAATGATGAAAAGAACCGAACCTAAAAACTTCTAAAAGTGAAAATTTCCAACGCCCGTACTGGCGCTCACTTGAGACAATTTGGGACATCACAGTCCATAAACTCAATTTCAGTTCAAATTTGTAGTTTATAATTTTATTTTTACTTTCCGACTTATTTTATCTAATTACCTACCAACAACAAAAACTACAATGATAGCAACATATGCTGATGACACTGCGATTCTGGCATCCCAAACCGATCCAGCATCAGCCTTAAGAAATCTCCAAACGAACCTAAATAAAATCCAGCATTGGTTAAAAGAATGGCGTATTAAAGCCAATGAAAGCAAGTCAACGCACGTCACATTTACACTACGTAAAGAAACATGTCCTCCTGTGAAAATCAACAACTGTGAACTCCCACAAGCCGAAGATGCCAAATACCTCGGCATTCACTTAGACCGCCGCCTTACTTGGAGAAAACATAGTATATTGACCAAACGGAAGCAATTAGGACTTAAACTAAGCAACATGTATTGGCTTTTTGGCCGTAAATCAAGATTATCCTTGGATAACAATATATTACTTTACAAGTCTATTCTTAAGCCCGTCTGGACTTACGGAATTCAGCTGTGGGTCACCGCCAGTATCTCCAACATTAACATCATACAAAGGTTCCAAAGAGGCCATACGTCGCTTCAGTGAAAAATACACCAAAAGATTGTTAGTGCATCCTAATGTGTTAGCCAACAGACTAAATGTGCCCAGCAGTGAAGTGCGCAGATTGAAACGCCTGATGCCATCCGACCTGACTTCAGGACTTAGATGGTAAAGACTGAGGAAATCGATGAACTATTATACAGGGTGGCTCAGATGGATCGGGTGGTTTTAAAATACTTGTCAAACTGTGTCGGGTGGTTTTAAAATACTTGTCAAACTGTGTCGGGTGGTTTTAAAATACTTGTCAAACTGTCAATTTTAAAGGTATTCATTTACATTCGGAAAATCATACTGCCTCCACTTCTAATCCTACCCCAATTCATTTTGAAAGAAGTGGTCCCAGACTTCTTCTTCTAGAATCAACAGAGATTAAATTGGCCCCTTCTGAATAAATCCAGTATTCTCAATAATCAATTGGACTTTGACAAAGATATAATCATTGATTCTAATTTGGCTAAAATTAATAAATTAAAAATCGGCTCTTAACTTTGATTACATAATTTGTGTTTGTATTTTGTTCTTTGTTTATGTTTTTGTTTCTGTTTCTAATTTAAATAATAACAATTTATTAATTTTTAAGAAAAAAGATTGAAAGTAATTTCTGAACGTACTTAACTTTTGTTTGTTGATGTAACTTTCTGAATGTACTCTTCTCTCAAAAAAAAAAAATTTTGTTTATGAAACTTTCTGAATATACTCATCTTTCTCAAAAAAAATTTTACTTGTTAAACGTTTTTACAAATTTGTATTCAGTTCTTATTTGAACTCCTGAAGATGGGCTAGTAACCCGAAATATATATCGAGCTAATCAAACTCAAAAAAAAACATACATTTGTTTTAATATATTTCCTTTTTGTGAAACTCAACCTAGAAAATTCTCCTCATAAGTTATTTATAATGTTTCACCTAGAACCGACACCTAAATCCTTAAAAAATTAGTATTGGATTGAAATAAAGTGCAAAACGTGTAGTTACAATGGAAGTTTATTAACAAAAAATTAGTAAAGTTAGTTTTTAAAAATTACATCCATCAAATGCCCTCCTTCTCGAGCGACGCATTCTTGGAGTCGGTCCTTAACGTTCCGCATTGCCCGCTCAAGCACATCACCAGGAATTAATGTGATTTCGTTGTGAATTGCTGCCTTCAACTCCTGAATGGTCCGGGGTTTGTTCATGTACACCCTTGCTTTTAAATAGCCCCATAAGAAGAAGTCACATACCGTGAGGTCCGGTGAGCGAGGGGGCCAATGGAGATCTCCATTACGGGAAATCAAACGGCCAGGGAACAGAGCGCGTACAGCTTGCATTGATATCCTAGCGGTATGTGCAGTTGTTTTAAAAACTAACTTTACTAATTTTTTGTTAATAAACTTCCATTGTAACTACACGTTTTGCACTTTATTTCAATCCAATACCTTTAAAATTGACAGTTTGACAAGTATTTTAAAACCACCCGACACAGTTTGACAAGTATTTTAAAACCACCCGATCCATCTGCGCCACCCTGTATAATAAGATTTTGTAAGAGAGATACCTCACTGGAGGGATACTCTACATGTCAGTAAATTTAAAATTATTATTATTTTTAAATGAATTTAACTTTAAAGGACATCATAGATATTAGAGAAATATTTTTATATTGCATATCAGAGAGGTTCGTCCCCTTAGGAATCGAACCCAAGCGCTAACTAAGCTTGCCGGGCCAGTAGCCAAACCCTTAAGACAAATCTCTCTCTGACATGCAACATATATAAGTATTATAGCTATAGATTTTTCACTCCCTTCAACTCAAAGGGAATAGTGAAAATTCCTGCTAAACTGAAAAAAGTTTTCAGTGACGGACCCATGGATTTTACAGTGAAAACAAAGTTTTAAGTATCTTTTTGGGTGTCTTTTTTTGAAAAAAGATGGAAATTATTATAGCTATAATACTTATATATGTTGCCTGTCAGAGAGAGATTTGTCTTAAGGGTTTGGCTACTGGCCCGGCAAGCTTAGTTAGCGCTTGGGTTCGATTCCTAAGGGGACGAACCTCTCTGATATGCAATGTAAAAATATTTCAACTAATATCTATGATGTCCTTTAAAGTTAAATTCATTTAATAATATTATATACTGGGTTGATTTTTGAAATAATTTCCATCTTTTTTCAAAAAAAGACACCCAAAAAGATACTTAAAACTTTGTTTTCATTATTATTTTTGTTTTTAATTGTTTTATAATTGTATTAATAAGTCATAACAAACGCTTATTGCCTTTTCAGGCAGATTGCTGAACTCACTAAGAGTTAATAAAAAACAAAAAAATTATCTAATTCTAAAATAATCCGTCATCGGATAGGGTGCCACACGGAACCCGTGATACTACGGTTTCCGTGGTTTCTATAAAAAACCAATTGAAAAATAAAATAAAATAAATAACTAAAAAACAGTATTTTTTAAGCCCGATATCTCGAAAACTAAGCGAAATCTCAAAAAATGGTATTCTTCATTTTCGTCTTATTTTGGTGAGTACTATAAGAATCCATCGTCAGATCGCGGCGCCACAGTTACCGTAGAATCCCCGGAAACATACGATTAAGAACAAATTTGATATCTCAAATATTTTAGAATATATAAGCTACGGAACACCGAGTCTGACTTGCACTTAGCCAGCTTATTTTTATCTAAATATAGACCTGACCGAAAACAGCTCTATATTCCTTATACTATATATATTTGTCTAGATTAATTTGTAACAACGCTTAGAGAAATTTCTCTAAAAAAATTACCGTCTTGCCTAGAATCGAACCGACGAACTCTTGAACTAAGGGCATTAGCTCTAGCCATTAGACCAATGTATGGTAACATTAATAATTATATTTTGATTTCTGTTACTAAAACTATATATTTTTGATTTAGACTTTGTGTCGAGATAATATTGTATTCATTTGAACTCGAATGAAAATGAAAAAACACCAATAGATTTTAAATTAAGAAACATTAAATATATATTAATTAACGAGGCAAATTTGAAATATAATTGTCAGCTCGGATTTTAAATTGATGGCTCCAATCGATTTTCATTAACCAGGCAAATTTGAAATATAATTGTAATTTTGAAATGAAAGACACCAATTCATTTTAAATTAAGAAACATTAAATATATTTTTTGTAATTAATTAAATTAATTGAACCGCGTAAATTTGAATAATTTCCATGATTCAGCCTGCGAATTTTTTGCAGTTCATAAATCATTTCATTATTTTTGTTTTGAAAAGGAAAAATGAAATTTAAATTTTAAATTTTAATATATTCATAATTATTCCCCCCCCCCCCCATTCCACTCAAAAATTAAAGAGGCGAAACTTTTAAGAGACAATGTATTTTCGGTAGTTTACGGGTATACATTTGGAGTGTGGTTTTTCAAGAGGAATACAATTTTTGGACCGAGACGCTGCCCGCCAGGGGACCAGCCCGGAGGGCCGAGCTTCGAGGGCGTGCCGAAAAGCTCGTTTTGTAAATAATAATCCAATGGAAATGGAAGCTCTCAAATGAGATAAAGGATGAATTGAAATTGAATATAAATATCAAGATAATAAAAATACTCACCGTTGTTTCATTTTCATTTTCATCTTCCATTTTTCAATTAAATAAAATAAGAAATTAACAATTATTCAATTAATTAGACATTTATTTATTTTTTAACTTAAAATATGATAATAAATAAAGAAAGGGTATATTGGATTTGCCATCTAGGAGGCTTGCTTGATTGCTTGCTTGCTTATTGATCAAACAACAACACCCTGGGAGAAAGGGAGAAGGAGAAATGCATTCTCAATTAAATCAATAAATCATCAAATATAGCTAAAAAGCCAAACGATCTAATTAATTAGCTATATATACCTACTTAGTACCTGGAGGATCGATCTTCGCTCGGTAATGTGTTTTTGATTTAATCAACCACTTGTTTTATTTTGATTCAACCACCTGTTAACAATTAGATTCATTAAAAAACCTATCAAAATATTTTTTTCCCCAAAAGTGAGACCCGATATTAAGTCGATTGTTCCATTTCTTCTGTAATGGTTACCAATAATAATCGAAATGTTAATAAACATAATTTTTAAGAAAAAATAAAACCGACTTCAAAAAATTAAATGCAACAAATAAAATACACTAAAATTTTTAAGAAAAAATAAAAACCGACTTCAAAAAATTAAGTGCAACAAATATAAAAATACACTAAAAGGTATAAAATAATTATTATCTTATTTAGTTACAACTAAACGACGAAATATTAACACGAAATTACTTTTTAAGTCGGTCTCTATGTCTTCAGTAATGGTTACAATAATAACCGAAATGTCAAAATCCAATGCGGGAATGGTTATTCCTCGACTCTTAAATGAGAATTATTTTTGAATTAATGTCAATATGAACTACAAATTGCAAGTGATATCTGATTAATAATAAAGGAACAAACATATTAATATTTCAAATGAATTTGGATAAAGTTTAGCAACGATCCGTTGCAGTTTATTTTCGTT